>CAWUFW010007079.1:0-600000 GCA_963921515.1 Calotriton arnoldi
GTCACTCCTCTGCAGGACCACCAATAAGTTGACACATGCCATGGCAGAGGCATGACTGCTAAGTCATACATCACTGTCTCAGTGATGTATGACTTGGCAGCCAGACAACAACACTATGCACTGTGTCACAACAGTAGGTCATGGGGAATGCAACTCCTGGAGCTGCACAAGTGCACATGTACATCCCCCACACAACACATCATCTTAACCCTCATCTGTCCAGGTCACACCTATTGGACATATGGGAGACCTGTGACACTACCCTTGGAACCTGAGCCCCTCACAATTTGCTGTGAATGGGGAACAGCTGCCTGAACTTCACATTCGCATACCCCATTCTGCACGGGCAGCTGATCAAACACCTATGTGACACACAAGTATCGTCTGCTATGGTCACATCTCCAGGGGCATGCTGAGCCCCTACCAAGAAACACCCCAGCAGTCCTGGCAACTAATCCACAGCACACTGACACAGAGGCAGACACCTGAGGGGTCAAATCACTGTGCACAATGTGTCAGCTGATACACGGGAGTGGGAGTACAGAGTGCATTGCATGGCCTGGAGTAGGCATGACTGTCCTGCTCCACATGAATGAGGGATGTGCCCTGGACAGTGGATAGCTGGCCATGTATGTGTGACACACGTAATCTGCACACTCCTGGGGCCAAACATTGTTCCCACCCGCTGCATGGGCGTGTGCCACATACCCCAGGCACATGTGGTGGGTCAGCTCAGCAAGTGGACCGCATATCAAAGCAACACGCAGATCACATGTCCAAACCCAGGCGTTGTGTGAACAATGGACCCACCCATGATACCCACAACAGAGTTAGGGAAACAGATGCTGTCCCCACCTTTAGTGAAGCAAACTGCAAGGACACAGTCCCAAGTGACACAATTCCATGAATGTAAGGGCCACACCTGGGTATCAGATGAGCAGTGGGCAGTGCACAATAGAGGGACATGGCTCCTGGACAACATGACTGCTGCACTGTGGCAGTTGAACCAGGCCAGAGGAGGGCACAAAGCATGTAATACAGAGTTCACAGTGCAGTCTTTGACTCACCCCCTCCTTGCTGCTGTCTGGCCTTCAGCTGCCCATCCAGGTCTGGAAACACCACCGCCAGGATCTGGAGCATGTGGGGGTCAGGGTCCGTGTTCCGCCCCTCCTGCGAGGAGGCGGCAGCTTCAGCTGGACCCGTGCAATCCTCCGGGTCCAGCCCCGAAGGTCCTGCCACCTCTTCTGGCAGTTGCGGATCCGGCGCTTGTAGACCCCCACGGACCGGACAGCCCGGACGATGTCCTTCCAGATTTCCTGCTTCCGATGGGCATTAACCTGTCAGGATGACAAAGTGAAAAGGCCATTACCACACATGCAACATATCCGTGCATGACACAGTTGTATATACATGTCTCAATCACAGGGGCACATGATGTACACAGGCAGTGCAAAGCTGACCATGGACAGTTTGCCAGACGTCACTACATGGTATCATTGCATGGGAAGTAAAACCATGTTCAAATGCACTGTCACTGCACCATACCTGTCCAGTGCAAGTCACTACACACTATGGGGGTGACAACTACTCAGTGAGCCTGCTAGCCAGTGGCGTGCAGACTCTCAGCCATGCTAGTCACACAAAATGCACATTCAGAAAGGCAGTGCACAGAACACTCACCTGCTCCCCTGGTGTCCCATACAGCTTGCTGTACTGTGGAAGTAGGCTGTCCAGCAGGGCCTGGTTCTCTTCAAGGCTGAAGGCTGGGGCTCTCTCCACAGTACGTGCCATTGCAGGGTCCAGAGGGGCAGAGACAGCAGCAGTGCAGTGGCAGATGTCGTCCTGGAGCATGTAGTGCAGGCAAGTGAGCTCTCAGGGGAATAGCCAGCAATATATATGTGCTGGAGAGGCAGATACTGTCCCTTGTGTCCAAAGTGATAGGTCCAAGTCGTTTGCATCTTCTGAATCTGGCCAATCCATGGAATAGCAGCACCAAAACACGCCCACAGCATCCTTCAAATCCTCAACTTCATGACATACATGATTTTGCAACATTGTTGTGGGTGACCAACTGAATTTCCAACAACCGACTCGTTCGAAATTCGAAAACGCGTCCGTTGCCAGGCAAGCCCATTGTCAATGGGTGCGCACCGATCGGTCCATTGCGGTACAACGCGCACAGGGGTACAACGCGTACCCGCACACATTGAATGCAATGGGCCGGCCGGAGGCACCGATCGGTCCATTGCGGTTCAACGCGCACAGGGGTACAACGCGTACCCGCACACATTGAATGCAATGGTCCGGCCAGAGGCACCGATCGGTCCATTGCAGTTCAACGCGCACAGGGGTACAACGCGTACCCGCACACATTGAATGCAATGGGCCGGCCGGTGGCACCGATCGGTCCATTGCGCTTCAACGCGCACAGGGGTACAACGCGTACCCGCACACATTGAATGCAATGGGCCGGCCGGAGGCACCGATCGGCCCATTGCAGTACAACGCGCACAGGGGTACAACGCGTACCCGCACACATTGAATGCAATGGTCCGGCCGGAGGCACCGATCGGTCCATTGTGGTTCAACGCGCACAGGGGAACAACACGTACCCACACACATTGAATGCAATGGGCCGGCCAGTGGCACCGATCGGCCCATTGCAGTACAACGCGCACAGGGGTACAACGCGTACCCGCACACATTGAATGCAATGGGACGGCCGGAGGCACCGATCGGTCCATTGCGGTTCAACACGCACAGGGGTACAATGCGTACCCGCACACATTGAATGCAATGGGCCGGCCGGAGGCACCGATCGGTCCATTGCGGTACTAACGCGCACAGGGGTACAACGCGTACCCGCACACATTGAATGCAATGGGCCGGCCGGAGGCACCGATCGGTCCATTGCGGTACAACGCGCACAGGGGTACAACGCGTACCCGCACACATTGAATGCAATGGGCCGGCCGGAGGCACCGATCGGTCCATTGCGGTTCAACGCATCACTGTACATGTGACTGGCATATGTCAGCATGCCTGTCTCAGATGGACATATGCCAGCCACAGATAGCTCCCAGGGAGTGAGGGGCACACCTACATCACGACAGCCTGTCCAAACTTTATCCTAAGGCATGTAAGGATGCATTTCCTATTGTGTGTATGTTGGTGTACATGTTGTCCTGTGGGTGTCACCTGTGGGCAGCCACCCCCAGGCTGTGCACGTGTTCATGGGGACAGGATCCTGGGTGTTACGTGTACATGACCACTGTGATGTGCAACTGTTCATATCTGTGCATGTGCCATGGTCACATTTCACAGTGGTGTATGTGTATGTCATGTCACATACCCCGTGAGTCCCATGTGGGACGGTATGTTTGAGCCAGTGTGTCCCAGTGGCACAATAGTGATGGTCCTCCACAGTCTTTGTGCATGTAATGTTTACAATGTCTCTGATTTCATGTGCACAATGGGAGACAGTCTCCACATCCACGTTGTGTGTGCATGGACTCTGATGTTGTGCGTGTGTGTCACAGACGTCCATGTCTGTCCTGCCGTGGCAAGTGGGGCCACTACCTGTGGGGGTCATGGTTGTTTTGCTGTGGAGTATACATGATACTCCATGTGATGCCAGTGTCCATGTGGCATTACAGGGTCCCTGGGAATGTACCTGTCATTGAGCTGTGGTGCCTGGGGCACATCTGTCCTCACATGTCACTGTGGGGGTTATTGTGACACGGCAGCAGGAGATGGGAACTGTGACACGGCCTCATGATATCCAATGGGCCAACCTGGGACTAATTGATGCCACCTGTTGGACCGTGTTGACAGATGTTGGCCATGTATGTACCATACATGTTCTTCCGGTACTGCACACTTCATGTAGTTGTGCATCATAATGATGTATGTTGGGATCTTCAGTGTGTTCAATGCCGCATATGTGGGGTGACTGACAATCTTGCTTACTTCTCCTCTGCACTGCAGGGCTCCTGCTGTCCATCGGCCATTCCCAGACCTGGCAACGATGGTGGAACGGGACAGCATCCGACGGTACCGCTTCACCAGGCAGCTGATTGAGGATTTGGCAGTGCAGTTGTCCCCACATTTGCAGCCCGGCCGGCCTTATCCTACAGCGCTGACCCCCAAGGTGAAGGTGATGGCAGCCCTACACTTCTTTGCCACTGGTACCTTCCAACATACTGTGGCGACTGCTGGTGGGATGTCACAGACCATGTTGAGCCGTGTGCTCCGCGATGTTTTGGCGGCAATGTTGCTCTTCCTGAACCGGTACATCTATTTCCCTAGACTGCTTCGACTCACTGACGTGAAGAGTGACTTTTATGCCCTGGGGAGGATGCCGCATGTCATTGGCTCCATTGATGGGACACATGTGGCTTTGGTACCACCACAGGCCCAGGAGCAGGCATACCGTAACCGCAAGCACTACCACTCGGTCAATGCACTGGTGGTGTGTCTTGCAGACATGACCATCACACACGTGTGTGCCCGTTTCCCTGGTTCAGCACACGATGCCTTTGTGATGAGGAGTAGTCGCATCCCCAGGATGATGGCACAGATGCAGAACCAGCGTGCCTGGCTTGTCGTTGTGTACTGACTTTGTGCCATTGTGTGTGATCTGATCTGTAGTATTCCGCCCACTTTTCCAAGTCAGCTAATGTGCACTTGTCTGTCCGTAGGTGACTCGGGATACCCCAACATGCCGTGGTTGCTGACACCCCTCAGGAACCCTGTGACACCAGCCCAGATGCGCTACAATGAGGCACATGGTCGGACCAGGAGAGTGATTGAGCGGACCTTTGGTCTCCTGAAGAGCCGCTTCCGCTGCCTGGACAAGACCGGAGGGTCCCTCCCATATGCCCCTGCGAAAGTGTGCAATATTATCATCGTCTGCTGCATGCTCCACAACCTGGCAGTGCGGAAGGAGTTGCCTCTCATCCAGGATGACAATGACCAACATCCGCCACCTGTGGAGGATCCTGGCCTGGACCACGATGCCAGTGACGATGATGATGATGATGGTGATGGTGATGTCCGCACACAGCTCATCACCAACTTCTTTAGCTGAATGTGAGTATCCTGAGGTGTCATGTCAATGATGTGAGTTGGCATGATGTGTGGGTGGTGCTCTGGTGCTGTTGGAGTGTGTCCATGGGCTACTTGACTGGATGTGTGTTGCGATGTGTGGTGACAGGTGGGCTGTACTCCCCAACAGTGTTGACATGCTAACTTGGTTCTGGGTGGGTATCTTGTAACATGTATTGTGCATGAGTTTTGCTGTTCTGTCCTGTACTCCATTGCTTTTGACTGTGTGTCATTTCTGTCGTCACAGGGTACTTTCAGATTCGTTTGGTCAACTGTGTCCACCGACGACGTGATTGCACATCCAGGCTGGTAGCTGTTGTGTCCCTACAGGTGATGTGCGCCACACCCATGGACTTCCTTCCGTCTACAGTTGTTGACTGTGTGCCCGCTGCCAGGTGGGGTTACCTTGCATCTGTAGTGGTTACGGCATGTTGCAACTGTGTAATAAACCTGTGCTCCACTTTGTGATGTGCGTTGTCTGTGGTCACACATTTGACTGCCATTTGCTTACTGCACCTGTGGGCTACTTGACTACAACTGGGAATGGGTGTGGTGTCTGTGCATTGCACCGTCTTCCCTGGCAACATCAGTGTAGGCAATGAGTCAGATGGCCTAGGTGTGTATGTGTTGTGTAGCCCTAGTGGTGTGTCTCCCTCATGTGTGTCACGTTGCCTGTACTCACATGCCTGTGTTGTCCTTGCTGTTGCAGTTCGCATACACAGTGTAATTTTGCAGTTCATCATCCCCATAACAGCACCCACATTGGAATCACGACAGAGGCAAGTATGGTGTATTAGTGTGTTTATTGTGATACATTTGTGTTAATAGTGCATAGGATGGGTTGTGCTGTACATAAATCTTGCAATCCCAAGTTCCTAGGTGAATTGAAAGTCCTGGTAGACAGGATCCCCAGTATCGGGGCCACAGTTGTCTGACACATTGGTCCAACTTGTACTCCCCATGCAATGTGTGGGAGTAGTGTTGCCGTCAACAGGGTGAACAGTCTGTGCACAAAGGCGAACATCCAGAACAGGTTCAGGCTTCCTGGGAGTTGCGCTTGGCCATCGGCCTCTCACTTTTCCCTCCTCGGACGACCCCTCTTCTTGGGGGGGCCCCTCAAGTACAGGCTGCTGCGGTGCAGGGGACTCTCCGCCAGAGTCCTCCTCCCTCCCTGTGGCAGTTGCAGTTTGTTCGGCACCAGATGTTGTTGGCACACAGGGAGGTGTGGACTGGTTGCTGTTCATCTGGCGGAGGCATTGTAAAATGTCCCTGTGCACCGCCGTCATCTCATGCAGTGCATCCCACTTGGACTCCACGCGGGACATGTGTGAGTCCACACGGGACATGTGTGACTCCACGTGGGACATGTGGGAGTCCAAGCGGGCATGATGGGCAGCCTGCTGCTGTTTAATGTCTCTGAGGAGCCCCACTACCTGGCTGAGCTCTCCGGTGCTGGACTGGTACGCATCAGCTATGCGTACCAGTTGTGGGTCATCATGCACACCAGCAACGTCTGCAAGCAGCGACCTCTGTCTCCCACCCCTCCCACCACCCCTGCTGACATGTGCAGTGTGTGCAGTGGCACGCACAGATAACCCTGGTCCACCTTGGGGGTTGGTGGTGGTGGTGGTGTCCATGGCCCCAGGTTGGTCCAGGGTCACTGTGCTGGTGTTGCTCCTTGTTCTGTCCATGTCGGCAGGGATGGTATTCGTGGTGACAGTCGTTGGAGGGGTGGGTGCAGGGGTGCAGCTGGTGGTCCTGCTGGTGCTGCAGCTGGTGGTCCTGCTGGTGCTGCATGTTGACTTGCACCGGATGTGCCAGGTTGGTCTTCATCGTCCGAGGAGGACAGAGGCTGTACGACGCCAGTGAGCTCGGCATCCTCTTGAGCCTGGGACTGGGACTCCTCAGCGTCTGCTGCTGTGTCCCCATCATCACCTGTTTTTGGGAGACACAAACAATGTATGTTATGTTTCTGCAGGCATCAATGGTTGACACACATGACAGTTGTGACTGTGCCTCTGGGTGCGGGCCTGTACATTGCATTGTCCTAAGTCGTCACAGTCAGGGGTTGATATTGGTGTGGCACATTGTCCTGCATTATTTGGGCATTTCTATGTATTTTCTGGGGTGTGAACATGGTCTGCATTGGTTGTGTTTGGTTGACAGCCGGCCCTCCTTCCCACCCACCCAGCCAGTCAATTATCCCACCATGGAACGTGCTTGCGTTGCAGGGAGTGTAAGTTGTCTCTCAGGATGTCAGTCAGTGGTGTCCTGCTGTTTGTTGGTGCACATTTGCCAGCAGGGCCTTGTGCTCCCCACAGCAGTAGCCAGTGTCAGCCATCTTGTGAGTCCTTCTCCACTCCCTGTGATGTGAGCATGGTTCAGGGTGGTGTTGATGGGACAGTTGTGGGGGTGAGCTATGTCTGTGACTACGACTCCCATCATGCCATTGCCTCCACCCCACTTCCCAGCATTCCCATACTTACTTGCATTTGTGTGGAGTTCAGTGTGTGTGGGTGTGAGAGCAATGGAAAGATGGCTGACAGTGGTGTCCTGCTGTTGGTTGGTGTGCAGTACCCAGCATGCCCTTGTGCTCCCCACGACACAGCAACAGTGTCAGACATCTTTGATGGGCCTTTCCACTCTCTGTGGAATGTGCATGCGTGAGTGTGAGCTTGCTGGGCCATGTGGTGGGGGATGTAGAGCTGTGACTACGACTCCCATCATGCTATTGCCTCCTCCCCCCTTCCCAGCATGCCCATGCTTCCTTACTTTTGGCTCTGCTTCCCTGTGGGATGGGCTGGCTGTGCTGACAGGATGGCTGGGAGTGTTGTCCTGGCAGTTGTTTGGCTAAGAGTCCCAAGAGTGTCCCTGTGCTTCACACAACATAACCCAGGGTGGTGGTTCTTTGTGGGATCTTGTGTTAGGATGGGGGGCATTGCATTCTACCAGGTGGGTTCTGTGGAGTTTGTGTTGGGGGGTGTGTGAGGGGAGGTGCTTGTGACTATGGTTAGTGCTGCAAGTCCTCCTTCCCACCCAGCCAGCCAGCCAGTTCTCCCACCATGAAACGTGCTTGCATTGCAGGGAGTGTGAGTTGTCTCTCAGGATGTCAGTCAGTGGTGTCCTGCTGTTTGTTGGTGCACAGTTGCCAGCAGGGCCTTGTGCTCCCCACAGCAGTAGCCAGTGTCAGCCATCTTGTGAGTCCTTCTCCACTTCCTGTGATGTGAGCATGGTTCAGGGTGGTGTTGATGGGCCAGTTGTGGGGGTGACCAATATCAGTGACTACGACTCCCATGATGCTATTGCCTCCACCCCCTTCCCAGCATGCCCATGCTTCCTTCCTTTTGATTCTGCTTCCCTGTGGGGTGGGCTGGCTGTGCTGACAGGATGGCTGGGAGTGTTGTCCTGGCAGTTGTTTGGCTAAGAGTCCCAAGAGTGTCCCTGTGCTTCACACAACATAACCCAGGGTGGTGGTTCTTTGTGGGATCTTGTGTTAGGATGGGGGGTATTGCATTCTACCAGGTGGGTTCTGTGGAGTTTGTGTTGGGGGGGGTGTGAGGGGAGGTGCTTGTGACTATGGTCAGTGCTGCAAGTCCCCCTTCCCAGCCAGCTAGCCAGATATCCCACCATGGAACGTGCTTGCATTGCAGGGAGTGTAAGTTGTCTCTCAGGATGTCAGTCAGTGGTGTCCTACTGTTTGTTGGTGCACAGTTGCCAGCAGGGCCTTGTGCTCCCCACAGCAGTAGCCAGTGTCAGCCATCTTGTGAGTCCTTCTCCACTCCCTGTGATGTGCGCATGGTTCATGGTGGTGTTGATGGGACAGTTGTGGGGGGCAATATGTGTGACTGCGACTCCCATGATGCTATTGGCTACACTGACTTGGCCAGCATACACAGAATTCCTTCCTTTGAGTGGTCTTCACTGTGTGTTGGTGTTGTTGTGGTGGCTACATGTCTGGATGTGTTTGTTAGTTCTATTTGTGCCACTGCCTAGCTGTAGTTGTAGTTGTGTTTGTACATGTGTTGGCACAGTTGGATGTGACTTTCTTGATGGCATGTGTTGTGTTTATCTGACTGACATACACATTTTGGGATGATTCTGTTCTGGTTGCTGTGTAATTGCTATGAGTGCATGGTTTGACTCTCCCCTTGACAGTGATGTGTGTGTGTTTTGTGGCAGTATATTGTGTACATTTGTTGTGTACTCACCAGGCTCTGGGATGTCCTCTAGTCCATATACGCTCACTGGCGGAAGGATGGCCCGCACCTTCTCCTCCCAGGGCCTGAGGTATATTGGCTTGGCAGGAGGGCCACTGCCGGTGTGTTGGCTGTTGATGTAGTCTTGCTTCAGCATTTTCCGTACCCTTCTGCGCACGTCATACCACCTGTTCTGGATGTCGGTCTTTGTGCGCCGACATGGTGATTGTGCATTCACCCTGTTGATGATCCTCTCCCACATCTTGGTTTTCTGCGACATGGGGGTCTGTTGGACCAGTGTGCCAAACAGCTGTGGCTCCACCCTGAGGATCTCGTCTACCATGACTTCCAATTCACTATCTAGGAACTTGGGATTCTTCTTGGGGGGCATGGTGATGGGTGGTGATGGTGAGTGATGTGTGTGTTGGTGTGCAGGTGAGGGTGTGTGAGTGTGTGTTTTGCTGGGTGTATGTGAGGTAGGTATTTGTTGGTGTGCTGATGGTGTGTGGCTTGTGTGAGGGATGAGCTGTGGGTGTGTGGTTGCTTTCTCTTGGGTGCTGGCAGTGGAATGGCATTTGCAAAGGCTCATGGTAGTGATTTGTGTCCTTTATATAGGTGGAGTTGTGGGTGTGTCTTTGTTCTCTGTCCCCCCCAGTATTTATTGGCTTGGTAATTGCTTGTTTGGCCTTTTTTTGGGTGATTTTTCCTTTGTGCTGTTTGTGTATGTTGGAAACGTTCTTGTGACCGAGTCGGACCCTGCATTGGTCTCGTACGGTGTTCTCCGTTTCGTTCACGCTGTGTTTGTGCAGTTTTCTATGCTGCGTACGCGTCGGTCGCGGTGTTTTGTGTTGCTTCGGCTCGGTTTTGTATGCGTGTCGGTCGTGCGGCTTGTCCTCCGTCCGACTCGGTCGTGGTTTTCGCGCCTTGCATCGTACTTTGCGGTTTGGAGTTCGCGTGTACGTTTCGGTCGGATTTGTTCCGGGTGCGTGTCGGTCGGTTGGATTCGCGTGTTTTTCTGGCCGGATTGCTGTTTTCCGTACGGCTCGGTCGGTCGACTTGGTTTCGGTACGTGTCGGTTGGATTTTTCGCGCCTTGCATCGTACTTGGCGTGTCGTGCGCCACGGGTACGTGTCGGTCGGTATTTTCTCCGGATCCGAGTCGGTCGGTGCTTTTTCCGGCCCGAATCGGAATCGACCCCTTAGTGTATAAAACATTATAATCAAGGGCAGCACTCACATGGATGAGATGCGATTCAGGATAAAGATAGATTTAGAGGAGAGCTAACATTAGACATATTGTATATATTTGTATATATTTTTATTCAATTTCAAACGGATATGGCTATAGTTGAGTCTAGGTTTTTTTAAAAATGTCACATGTCACATCAGCTCATTTTCATTGGTTACACGGTATTTAAATATGGTGATCCGTCAGCAGCGCGTCCAGTGATCAAGATCGCTTTGCGATCGAAACGTGTCTGGGGCGGACACATGTCTGTCTACATTTTGCTGTTAATAAAGACGTTGCCAGCAATAACCCCGTGTGGTTGCGAATTTTTACAAGAGGATAGAGAGGTCCGTACCTGCTGCTGTTCCCTCTGGTAATAGGAGGGATTGGGACTTTGTTTCATATATATATATATATATATATATATATATATATATATATATATATATATATATATATATATATATATATATATATATATATATATTATCTACTGGCGGTCGCCAGTAGATAGTTATAGTTAGGACCTATTTTCCATAGGAAATCCGCGACATTCTATTTGAAATAACTCTTGCGTCGGTTGACGAATCTTCGCGAAATTTTCAAACTTTATGGCCCGCTCCGGTCCGCTCCTACCCTGAAAGTTTTGGGGTGATTCGTAAAGCGGGGGCCGAGAAAAAAGGGGGGTCCCAAAACGTGTTTTCCCCATTCATTTTCCCATAGGAAACTTTAGACACGGCTACAGCCCGAACTGCTGAACGGAATTACACCAAATTTGGCAAAGAGGTAGTTCTTGGTTCAGAAAGAACCCTTTTGTTAAATGGTGTAAATCCGTTCAGTAGTTGCGGAGAAATTAAAAAATAAGAGTCAAAAAATCAATTTCCCATAGGAAACTTTATGCAAGGCTACAGCCCGAACTGCTGAACGGAATTACACCAAATTTGGCAAAGAGGTAGTTCTTGGTTCAGAAAGAACCCTTTTTGTTAAATGGTGTAAATCCGTTCAGTAGTTGCTGAGAAAATCAAAAGTAAAAACACATATATATCTGGGTGGAGCCTAACCACACATGTCATCGTGAGATCTGATTGGCTGTCAGCACTTCATCCTGGAATTGCTGGCAGCCATCTTGGGACCAATATAAATGATAGTACCCCATTGAAATGCATTGTAGTGAATCGAAGATTTTGAGGGTTACCAAAAGGAGAACTATAAAGGGTGATAACAGACTTTAGTTACATTAGAATTCATTTGTTGATGGTACCATACTAATTTCAGGAATTGTGGTGTGTTCTAAGGTGATTTTACCCTGTGAAAAACCTTCTGCTGGGATATCATGAATCATGTTTGAGAGAAAACTATTTTCACATGCTTGTCCCATACAGTTTTGGAAGGTGCTCCAGAAGCTAAAATGAGAGCATATTTTCTGTAAATTCACATTATCTTTCTCAGTCATGTGAGAATGAAGTCTGACATTCTCAGTAAAACATGTACATCCAACAAGGGCAGAGACTGTCAGTTGATTCCTTTGTGTTCTACTGCAGCTTCCCAGAGTGTTCTAAAGAACATCTAGAGTGCTAACAGCCTTACTTATGACAAAAGTATGGCACACCTGAAGCCATCTTGATTGGAATAAACTGGTAACACTTAAAACATTTAATTTAAAAAGGAACAAAATGAGGGGGTTCATTTTGCCATAGAAATTATGGTTAGTGCTGCAAAAGAAAATTTAGTGCATGTTTTAAGTGAGATCTCAAATCCTCTTCTATTTCATTAGAAAATTCTGACATGCAGACTGAAACAATCACTTTCAATACCAGCAGTAGACTTCCAGTTAACTCCTTGGTGAGCAGTAGCTTTACTACAGTGATCTAATGAACAACTAGAGTGCTAACATTCTGAATTTATGGCAAATGTGTGACACATCTGAATGCCTTCTTGATGGAAGCAAAGTAAAAAACTGAAAGCATTTCCTACTGAGGAGACTGCAGTAAATGAGGAAATTAGGAAACTTCATAACAAAGAAGTCTTCCAAGATGGCCACCAGTGAAAAAAGAGCCCAAATGTAGCACAAATATTACCCAGATGTAGCCCACATATAGCCCAATGACAAAAGTGTGCAAAACACTTTTTATTTTTAGTTTTTTTGCAGTTTTATGTAGTGCAGACTGGTCAGGTATTGGAGCGTTGCATCTTAAAACATGACCCCCTACACTACAAAAACACCACTGCACTACCCTAAACCCTAAAACACTACCCCCAGCACGACCCCCTACACTACACAAGCACCACTGCACTATCCTAAACCCTAAAACACTACCCCCAGCATGACCCCCTACACTACACAAACACCACTGTACTACCCTAAACCCTAAAACACTACCCCAACACCACTGCACTAACCTAAATCCTAAAACACTACCCCCAGCACGACCCCCTACACTACCCAAACACCACTGCACTACCCTAAAACATGACCCCCTACACTACACAAACACCACTGCACTACCCTAAACCCTAAAACACTACCCCCAGCACGACCCCCTACACTACACAAGCACCACTGCACTACCCTAAACCCTAAAACACTACCCCCAGCACGACCCCCTACACTACACAAACACCACTGCACTAACCTAAATCCTAAAACACTACCCCCAGCACGACCCCTACACTACCCAAACACCACTGCACTACCCTAAAACATGACCCCTACACTACACAAACACCACTGCACTACCCTAAACCCTAAAACACTACCCCCAGCACGACCCCCTACACTACACAAGTACCACTACACTACCCTAAACCCTAAAACACGACCCCCTACACTGCCCGAACACCACTGCACTGCCCTAAACCCTGAAACACCAGCCCCTGCACGACCCCCTACACTGCCCGAACACCACTGCATTGCCCTAAACCCTGAAACACCAACCCTAGCACGACCCCTACACTGCCCGAACACCACTGCACTGCCCTAAACCCTGAAACACCACCCCTTCACGACCCCCTACTCTGCCCGAACACCACTGCACTGCCCTAAACCCTGAAACACCACCCCCAGCACGCCCCCTACACTGCCCGAACACCACTGCACTGCCCTAAACCCTGAAACACTACCCCCAGCAAGACCTCCTACACTGCCCGAACACCACTGCACTGCCCTAAACCCTGAAACATCACCCCCAGCAAGACCCCCTACACTGCCCGAACACCACTGCCCTAAACCCTGAAACACCACCCCCAGCACGACCCCCTACACTGCCCGAACACCACTGCACTGCCCTAAACCCTGAAACACCACCCCCAGCACGACCCCCTACACTGCCCGAACACCACTGCACTGCCCTAAACCCTGAAACACCACCCCTGCACGACCCCCTACACTGCCCAAACACTACTGCACTGCCCTAAACCCTGAAACACCATCCCCAGCACGACCCCCTACACTGCACGAACACCACTGCACTGCCCTAAACCCTGAAACACTACCCCCAGGAAGACCCCCTACACTGCCCGAACACCACTGCACTGCCCTAAACCCTGAAACATCACCCCCAGCAAGACCCCTACACTGCCCGAACACCACTGCCCTAAACCCTGAAACACCACCCCCAGCAAGACCCCCTACACTGCCCGAACACCACTGCACTGCCCTAAACCCTGAAACACCACCCCCAGCATGACCCCCTACATTGCCCGAACACCACTGCACTGCCCTAAACCCTGAAACACCAGCCCCAGCACAACCCCGTACACTGCCCAAACACCACTGCACTGCCCTAAACCCTGAAACACCAGCCCCAGCACGACCACCTAAACTGCCCGAAAACCACTGCACTGCCCTTAACCCTGAAACACCAGCCCCAGCACGACCCCCTACACTGCCCGAACACCACTGCACTACCCTAAACCCACAAACACCAGCCCCAGCACGACCCCCTACACTGCCCGAACACCACTGCACTGCCCTAAACCCTGAAACACCAGCCCCAGAAAGACCCCCTACACTGCCCGAACACCACTGCACTGCCCTAAACCCTGAAACACCACCCCCAGCAAGACCCCCTACACTGCCCGAACACCACTGCACTGCCCTAAATCCTGAAACACCACCCCTGCACGACCCCCTACACTGCCCAAACACCACTGCACTACCCTAAACCCTGAAACACCAGCCCCCTGCACGACCCCCTACACTGCCCGAACACCACTGCACTGCCCTAAACCCTGAAACACCACCCCTCAGCACGACACCCTACACTGCCCGAATACCACTGCACTGCCCTAAACCCTGAAACACCACCCCCAGCACGACCCCTACACTGCCCGAACACCACTGCACTGCCCTAAACCTTGAAACACCACCCCTGCATGACCTCCTACACTGCCGGAACACCACTGCACTGCCCTAAACCCTGAAACACCACCCCCAGCACGACCCCCTACACTGCCCGAACACCACTGCACTGCCCTAAACCCTGAAACACCACCCCATACACTGCACGAACACCACTGCACTGCCCTAAACCCTGAAACACCACCTCCAGCAAAACCCCCTACACTGCCTGAACACCATTGCTCTGCCCTAAATCCTGAAACACTAGCCCCAGCACGACCCCTACACTGCCCGAACACCACTGCACTGCCCTAAACCCTGAAACACCACCCCCAGCATGACCCCCTACACTGCCCGAACACCACTGCACTGCCCTAAACCCTGAAACACCAGCCCCAGCAAGACCCCTACACTGCCCGAACACCACTGCACTGCCCTAGACTCTGAAACACCAGCCCCAGCAAGACCCCTACACTGCCTGAACACCACTGCACTGCCTTAAACCCTGAAACACCAGCCCCAGCATGACCCCCTACACTGCCCGAACACCACTGCACTACCCTAAACCATAAAACACTTCCCCCAGCAGGACCCCCTACACTACACAAACACCTCTGCACTACCCTAAACCCTAAAACTCTACCCCAGCACGACCCCCTACACTACACAAACACCACTGCACTACCCTAAACCCTAAAACACTACCCCCAGCACGACCCCCTACACTACACAAGTACCACTACACTACCCTAAACCCTAAAACACGACCCCCTACACTGCCCGAACACCACTGCACTGCCCTAAACCCTGAAACACCAGCCCCTGCACGACCCCCTACACTGCCCGAACACCACTGCATTGCCCTAAACCCTGAAACACCAACCCTAGCACGACCCCTACACTGCCCGAACACCACTGCACTGCCCTAAACCCTGAAACACCACCCCCTTCACGACCCCCTACTCTGCCCGAACACCACTGCACTGCCCTAAACCCTGAAACACCACCCCCAGCACGCCCCCTACACTGCCCGAACACCACTGCACTGCCCTAAACCCTGAAACACTACCCCCAGCAAGACCTCCTACACTGCCCGAACACCACTGCACTGCCCTAAACCCTGAAACATCACCCCCAGCAAGACCCCCTACACTGCCCGAACACCACTGCCCTAAACCCTGAAACACCACCCCCAGCACGACCCCCTACACTGCCCGAACACCACTGCACTGCCCTAAACCCTGAAACACCACCCCCAGCACGACCCCTACACTGCCCGAACACCACTGCACTGCCCTAAACCCTGAAACACCACCCCTGCACGACCCCCTACACTGCCCAAACACTACTGCACTGCCCTAAACCCTGAAACACCATCCCCAGCACGACCCCCTACACTGCACGAACACCACTGCACTGCCCTAAACCCTGAAACACTACCCCAGCAAGACCCCCTACACTGCCCGAACACCACTGCACTGCCCTAAACCCTGAAACATCACCCCCAGCAAGACCCCCTACACTGCCCGAACACCACTGCCCTAAACCCTGAAACACCACCCCCAGCAAGACCCCCTACACTGCCCGAACACCACTGCACTGCCCTAAACCCTGAAACACCACCCCCAGCATGACCCCTACATTGCCCGAACACCACTGCACTGCCCTAAACCCTGAAACACCAGCCCCAGCACAACCCCGTACACTGCCCAAACACCACTGCACTGCCCTAAACCCTGAAACACCAGCCCCAGCACGACCACCTAAACTGCCCGAAAACCACTGCACTGCCCTTAACCCTGAAACACCAGCCCCAGCACGACCCCCTACACTGCCCGAACACCACTGCACTACCCTAAACCCACAAACACCAGCCCCAGCACGACCCCCTACACTGCCCGAACACCACTGCACTGCCCTAAACCCTGAAACACCAGCCCCAGAAAGACCCCCTACACTGCCCGAACACCACTGCACTGCCCTAAACCCTGAAACACCACCCCCAGCAAGACCCCCTACACTGCCCGAACACCACTGCACTGCCCTAAATCCTGAAACACCACCCCCTGCACGACCCCCTACACTGCCCAAACACCACTGCACTACCCTAAACCCTGAAACACCAGCCCCCTGCACGACCCCCTACACTGCCCGAACACCACTGCACTGCCCTAAACCCTGAAACACCACCCCTCAGCACGACACCCTACACTGCCCGAATACCACTGCACTGCCCTAAACCCTGAAACACCACCCCCAGGACGACCCCATACACTGCCCGAACACCACTGCACTGCCCTAAACCTTGAAACACCACCCCCTGCATGACCTCCTACACTGCCGGAACACCACTGCACTGCCCTAAACCCTGAAACACCACCCCCAGCACGACCCCCTACACTGCCCGAACACCACTGCACTGCCCTAAACCCTGAAACACCACCCCATACACTGCACGAACACCACTGCACTGCCCTAAACCCTGAAACACCACCTCCAGCAAAACCCCCTACACTGCCTGAACACCATTGCTCTGCCCTAAATCCTGAAACACTAGCCCCAGCACGACCCCCTACACTGCCCGAACACCACTGCACTGCCCTAAACCCTGAAACACCACCCCCAGCATGACCCCCTACACTGCCCGAACACCACTGCACTGCCCTAAACCCTGAAACACCAGCCCCAGCAAGACCCCCTACACTGCCCGAACACCACTGCACTGCCCTAGACTCTGAAACACCAGCCCCAGCAAGACCCCTACACTGCCTGAACACCACTGCACTGCCTTAAACCCTGAAACACCAGCCCCAGCATGACCCCCTACACTGCCCGAACACCACTGCACTGCCCTAAACCCTGAAACACCAGCCCCAGCACGACCACCTACACTGCCCGAACACCACTGCGCTGCCCTAAATCCTGAAACACCAGCCCCAGCACAACCCCCTACACTGCCCGAACACCACTGCACTGCCCTAAACCCTGAAACACCAGCCCCAGCACGACCCCCTACACTGCCCGAACACCACTGTACTGCCCTAAACCCTGAAACACCAGCCCCAGCACGACCCCCTACACTGCCCGAACACCACTGCACTGCCCTAAACCCTGAAACACCACCCCCTGCATGACCCCCTACACTGCCCGAACACCACTGCACTGCCCTAAACCCTGAAACACCACCCCTGCACCGCCCCCTACACTGCCCGAACACCACTGCACTGCCCTAAACCCTGAAACACCACCCCCAGCACGACCCCCTTTACTGCTCGAACACCACTGCACTGCCCCAAACCCTGAAACACCACCCCCAGCACGACCCCCTACACTGCCCGAACACCACTGCCCTAAACCCTGAAACACCACCCCTGCACGACCCCCTACACTGCCCAAACACCACTGCACTGCCCTAAACCCTGAAACACCACCCCCAGCACTACCCCCTACACTGCCCGAACACCACTGCACTGCCCTAAACCCTAAAACACCACCCCCAGCATTACCCCCTACACTGCCCAAACACCACTGCACTGCCCTAAACCCTAGAACACTACCCCCAGCACGACCCCCTACACTACCCGAACACCACTGCACTACCCTAAACCCTAAAATACTTCCCCCAGCACAACCCCCTACACTACCCGAACACGTCTGCACTGCCCTAAACCCTCAAACACTCCCCCAGCACGACCCCCTACACTACCCGAACACCACTGCACTGCCCTAAACCCTAAAACACTCCCCCCAGCACGACCCCCTACACTACCCGAACACCACTGCACTGCCCTAAACCCTAAAACACTGCCCCCAGCATGACCCCTACACTACCCAAACACCACTGCACTGCCCTAAACCCTAAAACACTACCCCCGCATGACCCCCTACACTACCCAAACACCAATGCACTACCCTAATCCCTAAAACACTACCCCCGCATGACCCCCACACTACCCTAAACCCTAAAACACTACCCCCGCACGACTCCCTACACTACCCAAAGACCACTGCACTACCCTAAACCCTAAACCACGACCTCCTACACTACACAAACACCACTGCACTACCCTAAACCCTAAAACACTACCCCCTACACTACACAAACACCACTGCACTACCCTAAACCCTAAAAACTACCCCCAGCACGAACCACTACACTACCCAAACACCACTGCACTACCCTAAACCCTAAAAAACTACCCCCAGCAGTACCCCTACACTACCCAAACACCACTGCACTACCCTAAACCCTAAAACACTACCACCAGCACGACCCCTACACTACCCAAACACCACTGCACTACCCTAAACCCTAAAACACTACCCCTACACTACCCAAACACCACTGCACTACCTTAAAACACTCCCCCCAGCACGACTCCCTACACTACCCAAACACCACTGCACTACCCTAAACCCTAAATCTACCCCCAGCATGACCCCCTACACTACACAAACACCACTGCACTACCCTAAACCCTAAAACACTACCCCCAGCACGACCCTCTTCACTACCTAAACACAACTGCACAATTTGTTACAGGCGTTGCAACGCAGGCCTGTGGTGCTTACTGGAAGTACCTAGTGGGCTAGTTGGGCCCCAGGGACCCTCAGGATTCAAGGTGACCTAATCCCCCAACTTAAAACGCACCACGGGGCGCGTTTGCACAGTGGTGAAGGGAGGGGCGGGGCCTCAGGTGACATGTGCACAAACACGCCCTGTGGTGCGTTTTAAGTTGGGGAATTAATTCCCTTTGAATCCTGAGGGACCCTGGGGGCCAACTAGCCCACCAGGTACCTTCAGTAAGCACAACAGAGTTGCGTTGCAGAGAGGTGAAAAAGGTGCGTGGCCTCGGAACGCCTCTCTGCAACTCAGCTCTGTGGTCCTAAATGTAGGTACCTGGGGGGCTAGTTGGGCCCCAGGGACCCTCAGAATTCAAGGGGACTTAATCCTGCAAATTAAAACGCGCCACGGGTGCGTTTGCACACGTCACCTCAGGCCCCCCCCCTCCCTTCACCACTGTGCAAACGCGCCCTGTAGCGCGTTTTAAGAGGTAGTTTTAATCCCCCTGCCCTATTATGTACTAGGGACTTGCAGAGGAGGTCATGCTAATCACAGGGGTACCCCAACGCATAGTGTTCCCTAGTGTATGTAGGTATTTTCACTGTATTCTAAGTGTCTTTTAGCATAGCACTGGCTCTGGTTAGTCAGAGTCAGTTACCACCAGTACCCGTCTGAAAAAGTTGTGGGCACAGGATGATTTTGCAACAAGGCCTCTTTCTGCTCCTCTGTTGGTTCTTTCTGCACATCTTTTGCTTCTTTCTGTGCGTTTTTTCTTCTTTCTTCACATGTCCTACCTCTGTAGGCATAGTTAGAAACTAGCATTTAAAAAAACCTTTCAAATTCACTTAAAAAATCATAGGTTTCAGGCACGTTATAGTTAGAAATTAGCATTTAAAAAACCTTTGAAATTCACTGAAAAAACCATTGGTTTCAGACACGTTATAGTTAGAAATTAGCATTTAAAAAACCTTTGAAATTCACTGAAAAAACCATAGGTTTTAGGGACAGTTATAGTTAGTTGGACATTTCACTCGTACAAAACCATAGAAATTCCCCCGTTATAGTTAGTTCAGCTAACTATAACTCGCGCTCCGCAATGCACTGCTGATGACGTCACATATTACATCACTCATGACATGGTCAGTGACATCACTGATGACATCACTGATGACATCTCAAATGACATCACTGATGACATCATCCATGTGATAATTTCATGCATCTTCTCACACCCTAATATAACTTTTGATATACCCACTCTAAATTACAGACTGCCATTCTCAAAACCATAGACACTCCAACACCAAAAACTACATACCCACTCACTGATTCTTAGGTCTACACACACATCCACTCACTCACCCATACAGTCACTCATACTTAGTCACTCAGTACAGGACTATCATATGCACTCATACACCTATATAAACACTCACACACCGCCACTCATCCATAGAGGTACTCACACACCTAGTCAGTCATGCAAAAAATATAATCACACACCCATTTACTCACCTATACAGTTATACACACACCAGCTCACTTACTCATACAAATACTAGCACATTCTTACGCTCTTATACAATCACTGATACAAGTACACACTCATCCATACAGCCACTCTCAAAATCACACACTCTCACTTATAGCCATTTATATACTCCAACACACATATATACTGCCTTTCACATATGTAGTTACTCACACATGTACCACTGAGATATACATTCAATCACTAACACACCCATACACACACTCACCCACCCATACAGTCCATCACAGATGCACTCTTGAAACCATGCACCCAGTGAATCACCAACTCACACATCTATGCACAGAGCCACACACACCCCACCCACACAAACACTCAGGCACCCATACAGATACTCAGACAATCAATCAATAACCCATGTAGACACTCATGTAGCTATTCAGAAAGCCATGCAGCCGCTTACAAACCAACAGACAGACGGATACAGACATTCACACAGTTTAGTCACTAACCCATGCATTCAGTAAGATACATTTAATCACTCACTGGTAGAGTTAGTCACTCACGTACTAAATCATCCATTCAGACACTTATACACCCACTCATTCTTCAATACGCCTTTCCCTATATATATTAAACATATTTAAACTTTACAGAAACACACAGTCACTGGATGATGTCATCAGTGATGTCATCAGTGATGTCATTTGAGATGTCATCAGTGATGTCATCAGTGATGTCACTGACCATGTCATGAGTGATGTAATATGTGACGTCATCAGCAAGGCATTGCGGGGGCGCGAGTTATAGTTAGCTAAACTAACTATAACGGGGAATTTCTATGTTTTTGTACGAGTGAAATGTCCAACTAACTATAACTGTCCCTAAAACCTATGGTTTTTTCAGTGAATTTCAAAGGTTTTTTAAATGCTAATTTCTAACTATAACGTGTCTGAAACCAATGGTTTTTTCAGTGAATATATATATATATATATATATATATATATATATAGATATAGATATATATATAGATATATATATAGATATAGATCTAGTATTTCTGTAACACAAACCTAGAGCTAGTACCAGACCATCTTTGTGTTTTTTGACAATGTGTTCCTTGAGTGACGTACATATCATAGAATGAGAGCGAAACGAAAAATGAGTGAATCAGTCCATGAGTGGTAGGAAGTTTGAGTAAAGGTAAGCGTTGAACTAGTCTCTGAAACACTGCAAGGTGAAGGCAAATCTTAGATGTGGAGTTAGGAATGCCAAACTCTTGCCTCATTTCCACCATTCTGCTAAAGCGGAGGCTCGTGGAAAAAAAATCTTCTACCAGCTGTGCCTACGGATTGAAATGTAAAAAAAATGCTGGTGGGTTGGAATATCAACAAAACACATCGCCAACTCACTGAAAAAGAACCCACGAGGGAGAATGTGAACGAGGGAGGAATAATTGGTTTCTTCGCCAAAAGGATGTTTTCCAAGAATTGATTTTGCAAATCCCCTGGCCTTTTGCCTTGGCTTGCTCCTGGTACCTTGGCTCCCTTGCTGATCTTGCTGCAGCTGTAGCTGCTGTAGTGATTAGCATAGATTACATGACTAACTGGCTGTCTTCTGCTGCTTGCGGCCATAAACAGGGGGAGAATTGAGACAAGCAGCTGTTCTGAGTCACAAGAAGTGCTTCCCCTGATAAGATCTCTTTTCATCCACCTAATGGGATTAGAGAGTTAACAATTAAAAGGAACCTTGAGGAGGCAAAAGGTGGTGCTATCAAGAATATTGACAGACAGATTGACACGTGAGGAAATCATAAGATGGACTGGTGCCTCCAAAGGTGAGGTCGGATTTTGGAAAGATAATCAATAAAACATGTATGGCCTTGAAGGGACACCATGGGGCTTTGTATACATCAGAAATATATATACCGATGCAAATTTGCTGTGATTTCATCAGCAGAAATTGAAATTCGATTGAGTGGTCAGAGGTTGGGAACAGTGAGTTTGCGGAAGGCGGGCAGAGGCATAGGGTCAGATATATAAAAGTTTTTAATGTTTGCAAACTGTCCCAATCAGTAAATCAGAGGGTTTGGAATGCTAAAACACTTTTTCTTATGTACCAAACACATATGGCAATTTAGAATTTTTTTCTGAATCCTTAAGTGTGTTTAGAAATGGATATTGAATCGAATCAGTATCGAAAAGAGCCATGTTTTGGTTGTCCCTTGCAAATATCAATTGCAGTTTATCAATGTTTTGTGACTAAAATATTATTGTAAAACATTAAAACGTTACTGCCTCCTGAGTTGGTGTGGTAAATCATTCGCAAATGGAAAGTGGCCCCACTGGGAACCCTTCCCCTTTGTAAATGTAAAAAAAAGTCTGAGGGTAGGCACTGGTCCAGTGAACCACTGCCAACTTTCAAACAAACTTTTTTTTAAAGTATTTAAAAAAAAAAAAAATACAGCTCCTATTCCTTTAAGGAATATGGGACGTAAGGAAAAAAATTACTTTATTAAAAGTAATCACTGTCATGGTGGTCTTCTGACCGTCGCATTCCTTCATCCATGTAATGGGCACCAATCTGAGTGAGTCGCAATTTAAGACCTTCCTCACTAATATAAATGAGTTAGGTGGGATGGCAACCCATTCCAAATCAGAATTTGATGAACCAACCTATTGGTACATAGCTGTGAATAGGTTTTTGGGATCAGTTTTTAGTACATCAGACCCATGGTTCTCCTGAATTTCACTAATGCCGTCTGTACCCGTTTTTATCCAAAGTCCTAGCAATAGTCCGAAAGTGGGCATATCCTCAGAGTCTAATAATCAGAATCCAGGAATCAAGGGAACATTTACATTACAGAGAAAGAAAACCAAGTGCAACTCGGACACTAATAAGAATATGTAGTCATTCTAAAAAACTTCCAAAGAAATACAACCCTTTCATTTGCCCAAACCTACTTTATATAATAACTAGTTTACACATTTACTTTTACCACACACATTGAGTCGACATTTCTCAAGGTGTTCGAAGTACCGGAAGTGGGCCCTGGTCATTGGCCACAGTGCTGCAGTCACATTGTTCTTAGACCCTCCCTTGCGCGGACCAATTGCAGGACACCACAAGAGACATATGGTCCACTTTACTGTCCAAGAACTGAAAACCAGGATGGTTTCTAGAGTCCTGCAAAGACAGTCTGTACTCCTCTATGAGATGGGGAGACCATGCTACAAAAGAGCATGTGCTTCTCAGCCTTGATTACTATGGGAGACAGGAAAGAGTTGGGAGTTGGGAGGACTGAGGGTCTTCCCGACTTAGCTTTCAGGTGTGGTGTGCTCCTGAAATAGTGCATTTCGTAAACATGATCTTGGTATTCAACTCCTAGTGCCTCATTCCACATCTAGCGGTCAATGTTACCCCATAGGGAAATAGCAAATCGCAGACTTTAAGTCACTGTTTGCCTCAGAAGCACTATGAGCTCGTGGGCATCAGGAAACATTCTCCCAATACATGCTTCCCTTCATTTAGTGAATGAGCACTAGCAAACCTAGAGAAAGGGTACAACAGCCCAGGTGGGATTGAAAGACTTGTGAGCCTAGAGAAGTAAGGGCCTTATTTACACTTCGGTGGATGGAATTCTAACTGCCAGAGCGGTGGAGGTGTGCTTCGCCATCCACGCAGCCATCCTAACCATGGCCTACAGTAGGGTGACCAGGTACCCCGGATTTGCTAGTACAGTCCCGGTCTTTCAACAGCTGTCCAGGTAGATTTCGGCAAATTTGGCTCATGTCCCGAATTTTAAAGTGGGTCAACTGAAAACAAAGAGGTGTTCCAAAGCAGGGCTAATTAGCAGCTGTTATAAGTAAGCAATTTAATTAACAGGTATGATTCTGGTTTTAAAAAGAACATTTTATTTATTTTCTTAGTACTTCTTGTTTGTGTGTTGCTGAGTGCTGTCCCTTCCTTGTAAAATTGTATCCTTCCTCTATTTTTGCGAAATGTCCCAGTTTTTGGATCATAAGAGCTGGTCACCCTAACCTACAGCCAAAGACAGAGGGGCATATTAGCAAGACCGGCGATAATGGGCTTGCTAATATGCGTTATGGAATTCCAATAGAAGCCCAAGTTAGATGTGCAGGACATCTAACCTGGGCTTCTATTGGATTCTATAACGCATATTAGCAAGCCCATTATCGCCGTTTTAGCGGCAGTTTCCTGCCGCTAAAGCGGCGATAATTTTAACGTGGGTCTTGCTAATATGCCCCAGAGTTCCTCAGCATGGTGGAGGACAATTCTTAACAAAAGTGTTTTTGCATTTTATTTATTTGTATTCACAAACAAACCAACAAACTAGTTAGTTTGTAGATTTATAAAGTACGGCTTATCACCCTGAGGATATCCAGGAGCTGACCATGGGCACAGGGAGATTAAGTGATTTGCCCAGAATCATACGATATTTCTCCGACACAAGACTCAAACCTAGATCCCCAGCTCCTGAGTCAGCAGCTCTGGCCGCTGCGCCACATCCTCAACTAGAGGGTTGTTGTTCAATTTTTAAAAAAAATCAATACCTCTGACATACATTGGATGTTTTCTTCCATCATAGGGGAGATATTGCTGTGTCTTTTCCTAACAAGGGGCGCCATGGCATGCATGGCAGTCTCAGGAAGGAGAAATCAGTATGGGGCCTAAAGGCCCTTGTGGGGGTTTTCAGACAGCTCTTATAAAAATACTCTCCTGCTGTTTCCTAAAAGATAGTGTATGCGCAGCACAAAAAAGATTTAGGGGCATATTCTCAAGAACGTGTGATAACTACCGCAAAATTAGCTTAACGCAACTCTTCACATCGTAGTCTATCGCGGGAAAACAACTCTGTGTTAACGTGGTATTCACAACACGGCGGCCCCATGCGATAGTCCCACGATAACACGTCAAATGAACGTGTTAAAGCTAACGCGACACAGAAAAAACGCGAAACACGAACGCGAAAATTGTAGCGATGAGGCCAATCGTGATACAAAAATCTGCGATAACCAGCAAGAGGCCTGCAATTCCCACGCGTCATGCGGGAAAATGCACCATAAAAGCAGAGTAAAAAAACGGTGAGATGACAATGTACGAGCACAACCCCACATCCGTGATGTAGAACAAATGATCATTGTCCCGCATCAAATAGGCATGTCCTCACAGTCACAATGTGCATTGACATGCAGTCTGCATGTAAACTGCGCCAATGCTGAAACATGCATGTAACACACAGTGAAACCGCATCTCCCCCTCACATTGCAGAGGGACAAGCAACCCCTCCTGCACACAGACGTGTCATGACCATGATCAATCAATTATGAAAGCGTGGACAAATGTAGGGGCAATGACTCCCGCTTACGTACATGTTGCCCATGTTGTGGGACTTGAGTCACAGGGGGCATCCCTGCATCATGGTGGTACATATCTGACCCCAAAAGGAGCCCTATTGTCACCTGTTGGACACAAATGGCAGCCAAAATGGAATGAATTTGGACACATGTGAAACGCCGAAGAGTGGGATTCCCTACTAACTGCGACACACAGAACTGGCAGTTCAAATACTTGACACCCTAAACAGCCTCTCTGCACAGAGGTGACACACCCACCATCCATGAACAAATCATAAAATTGTCAGCAATACATGTCGCACTCACACTTGTCTGAGTGATGTGCCTGTACAGATGAGTGACATGCACTCAGGGAATGTGTTTTTTGAATGCATTTATTTGCACATGCTGTGCCTGTGGTCATTTTGTACTGTCCCATTACTGCCAAGGACTGTCACAATGTGACGTGCTCATGTGAAGAAATTGTCAATGATGGTGTTCCTACGGGCTATTCCTGCTGCGGCTGCAGTGGGGTGTGGTCCACCTGCCTCATCTTCATCATCATCGTCCGGTGCATCTGGCACTTGTATCCATGGTGCCTTGCTGCGTACACATATGTTGTGCAACACACAACATGCAACGATCATCTTGCACACGATGTCTGGGCTGTACAGGAGCCTTCCACCTGTGACGTCCAGGCACCTGAAACGTGACTTCAACACGCCAAATGTGCGTTCCACGATGCCCCTGGTGCATTTGTGGGCCGCATTGTACTGCCTCTGGGCCTATGTGTTCGGGGCTCGGAGGGGTGTCATCATCCAAGCGCAGAGTGCATATCCTTGGTCACCTGTGACAGTGCAGAGAGACATGAGTCAATAGTTGGTTCTGCATGATGTGTTGGCAGGCTCACTGGTTCATTGGTGTGTGATATGTGTGACTTTGTGATTCCTGCATGACATGTACTGCTTGTTGCAAATGAGCGGCATCAATGTGTATTACGTAGCCTCAATGCCGCTCCTCCCTCCCCCGAGCATATTCACCAGTGTGCGCAGCGCGGTTGCATCACTTGCACCCCTACGGCACACTATTGTCATGCCTGTCTGCGCATGTCCACAAGTCTGACAACGACACAGTGATGTCGTGCGCTGAAGGTGGACGGACACGTGTGTGTAGGCTTATGGTAAGGACAGGGCGGACACAGATGTAGAGTTCATGCCTGGCTGAACTCGCCATGCGGTTGAGGGTAGACCTTTGGCTTATGCTGCGGAAATATCGACACACACAACAGTTGGCATGTCTGATCCCTGACCCCGAGCCGCCTGCGCACCTTCATTTACCCCTCGGCCGGGCCCGTACTCCGGGTGCATGCTACATAGCAACATTGTATATTGCGTGACGGGTGGCGCAGACACTACACCTGAGACACACGCATTAGTTATGTCCTTGGCAAGGCCTAATCTTAACCACGCCCAGAGCCACGTGTTGAATGACCACACCCCTACGCCGTACTGCCGTACGCAGGTCCACTCCCCCACGCTCACAGGGGGGTACGACACAGCTACATGTCCCAGGTCTACCCCACTGCCTGAGGAGACAAGGTTGCGTCCGCTGTACACAGCACAATGTAATGTGGTATGGCCCGGGGCCCTCATGCATACATAATGACCACACGGACACACTGAGATAATCCGTGGAACTGGCTACGGGCACGTGCGCCCGGCACCTTTTATTGCCAGGGTCACACGTCCAGTGACACCTGTGCTGGATGGGTGTTTGGTAGTGTAAGCCACCCCTCAGGGGTTGGTTGGTGCTGGCAACAACTACAACAGTGATCAGACAATCAGAAGTTCAAAGTACAAACAGCAAGGGTCCATGACTTGAGCTGCACAGAGTTGGTGGCCCCGGATGCGCAGCGGCCAGCACAGGCACACCGCCACGGGACGGTGACTTGCGATGCACTGCGGTAGGGCCACGAGAGCTGAGCGGGTCCTCGTTGATGTCCAAGGAGAATGTCGCGGAGTGTTACAGGGGACAGTGGAAGGTGTCCATCCAGGGCATGATGCAGAGGGCAGAAACAGGCAATATGGAGGAGTTGAATGCTACAGTCTCCTTTTTCCCACAATGTCAGTATCAGCTACATGATGATGAAGACAACCCCCAGGCCATAGACTCAGACGCCGCCAGAGTTCAACCAGAGAGTGTCCATGACTCCCGTGGCACAGAGTCAGTGGCACCAGAGCCGGAAGGGGATACTGTCTGCGATGAGGCCTGTGCAATGATATAAAGTCTGCAATGAACACATCAAGACTCAGTTCCAATTGTGTGTCCTACTCGACCGCAGTGGGGGCCGGAGGCAGCGGTCAGCACGGGGCAACCGCTGTGCAGCCAGCTCCTCCTGGATCTCTAACACACGGCATTGAAATGGCATGTGGAGAAGATTCCTGGTTGACGGAGATGGAGGCACCAGAGCTGAGCGGGTGTTTAGCCAGCGACGATGCCGTGACCTGCCTGTTACGGACTGTATTGGATTGGTGTGAGGCCTGCTGGACCGCAGTGTAGGCTGGAGGCAGCGGTCAGCAAGGGCCCACAGACACGTGTGGTCGGAATGCTATGCACAGAGTTGGTGGCACCACATCGAAGGGAGTATACTGATTTGAACTCTGCATTAATATATGTACTCTACCATTGTGTAATCAAGACTCAGTTCCAAACGTGTGACCTACTTGTCCGCTGTGTATGCCGGTGGAGAACGTCAACGAGAAAGGAGTACTGCGAGCCTTGCTCGCGGAGGCCGTGATGGTCTGAGGAGGCTGCCAAGGTCGAGGGCCTCTGGCTTGGAGCTAGCACCGGCACTTGGTGGACCCTCTTGGAGACACGCCGGTGTCGGCAGGTGAGCAGTGAGGTCTGGATGCGCAGGGGCGGACGAGACTGGTTCGGGGACCAGTGGCCCGGGCTGCGGCAGGCGCACAGCATCGCAGGCACCGCCGCACATGGCGTCGGCCTCGTGGCGGGGTGAGAGGCGCCGCCCTGGCAGCCACGTTGGCCATTCCAGAAGAGAACCACGCCCAGGGCTACGTGCTTTTTATTCACACCCCTACGCTAGCCTGGCGTACGCCGGGCAAGCCCACTCCGCACATGCTTACAGGGGGGATGTAACAAGCTACATTTCCGAGACCTTCCCCACTGGCTGGGGTGACATGGTTGCGTCCACTGTCCACAACACTACCACCACCAGCAGTATATGTCGACATGGATATGTATGTGGTCTGCATACTGCATTCTGTCCAGCACTTCCACGCCACACTTGGCATTGTGTGCATTCTCATTCATGGGTCACTTGCCTCCTTCGCACATGCCTGGCTCCCACCTCTCCCCACATACTGCTATTGTATGGCTGAGGTGCCATGCCGCTGATGGCTCATGTACATGGCTAGCCCAGGTTTCCGCAGTACGTTGTGCTGTCGTGTATGGTGGGTGGGCATGTTGTATGTGAGTTTGTAACGTGTACATTCCCAGAGTTGTGAGTTGCATGATTGTGGAGTTGAGGTGTGTGGTGTGTTCATTTGGTACTTACCAACGAGCACTGCCTTTCCGTAGGTGCCATCCTGCAATCGCCGGTTGATGATGGACTGTCGGAAGATGTATGAATCATGCACACTGCCTGGGTAGTTGGCGACGACATTGGTGAAGAGTTCCCGGTGGTCCACTATTGCCTGCACATTGATGGAATGCGTGTACTTTCTGTTGCGGTAATTGCGTGCAGTGTCTTCAGGGGGCACAAGTAGGACATGTGTGCAGTCAATTGCCCCCAACACGTGCGGAAGCCAGCTATGGCGTAGAAGCCTTGCTTGGTCTCCAGCTGTTCCTGCGCAGTGTGGGGGAAGTATAGGTACTGGGGTACCAAGCTGATGATGGCATCCAGGACAGGTTTGAGGAACTTGGATAGGGCTGGCTGTGAGACTCCTCCGACTCTGGCGGTTGTTGGTTGGAATGTCCCAGAGGCCAACAGGAGCACAGCCAGCATCTTTGTCTGAGGTGGGATGTTGGTTGTCCGCTGTGTTGGTACCGTCAGCCTGTGGGCAATGATGGTCAGGATGCGGAGGATGGTTGACCTTTTGAGTCTGTAGTGGGCAATGACATTCTCTGGTGTCAAGTCTGTGAGGCTGGTTCGTTTCCTGAAGGTCCGCTGTCTTTGACTGCGCTGCCTCCGTGGTGGGGCAGGGAGGTCCGGGGGGGGGGTGGCGGGCCTGGGTGTGGTGGCGGTGGGTGTTGTGGCCCTGTTGGGGCTCCGAGCTGCATGATGAGTAGCTCCATGGCATCTGTTGTTCTTCAGGTGTGGCTGTGGGCTGGGCTCCCTTTTCTGGTGCAGGTTGTCGTCCGACTTTGCACCAGGTCAGAGCAGGTGTTAATTTCCTGCTGCTAACGCGCCGTATCGCCTGTTTTGTGTTCTTATCGCTGATCTGGCTGGTCGTTGAGAATGTTGCGTTGTGGTGTTGTCGCGGATTTTTGCTCGGGAACGCCTACTCTGCATCTCATTAGCGATAGTTGCCGGGCTCATCTGTGGCGATGATTTTTGCGGATGCTATCGCAGGTAAACTGATGATATCAGCTGTTTGCACCAGCTTGTGAATGGGGCGATAATTTTATCGCGACTTTGGCTGAGATAAAGTGCTGTTAACTCGGCGATAGATCCTTGAGAATATGCCCCTTAGAAACGTGAGTTATATGGATTGAGGGGCATATGACTGTGGGGTACCTTTCATCATTCCCTGTTGGGCTCCGCAATGCGTACGGACTGCCATGAGAATGTGGTTTGAAGAATAGCATTCCCTAGGGTACTTGGCTCGCCCTCCTACCAGTGACGTAGCAAGGGTACCATGGGCCCTAATGCAAACAAGGAGCAGCAGTTCCCGTTCCACCAGCTGGGATATTACATCATAGCCATAGCTGAGATGCAGTGAGCTCCTCACACCCTTTTGTCCTGGTGCAACTGCACCCTCTGCACCATAGCTAGCTATGCCTCTGCCTTCTATTCGCTTGTGAGTCGTAGTCAGGGGAAATCAGTCTGGGCCCTGAAGAATCACTGAAAGGATGTGCAACGTTGCCCTTGTCGTGGTCTTCAGGGCCCACTTCAGTCTCCAGGGTTCAGGATCCTGACGATATACTGACAACTGCACTCAGTTTCTCTACATGTGCAGGCCCCAGCTGTCATCATACAGGGTTCTGGGAACCTTCTGGGAGGATGCAGCCTGTCATCACACTGCCCCCTGAAGCGGTTCCTGGCGATAGTCTGAGGCCTTCCATGTTTCTTTCCAGAAGGTTCTCTCGTTGGGGGCATGGGGGTAGAGGTGTCACTGTAACTGTGTGTAATCTTTAGGACCGTCTGTTTGCATTGGTAATGTAGTGCAAAAGCATGGCAAAATGTGTTTTGTCATTTACATAAGGCCCTGCCTCCATGCAAATTAGGGAACTCCCACTTCCTACCGTCTAAGTGCACAATGTGTGTTACAGAGGTGGGCTGTTAGTAGCGCATGGGGCTCTTCTGCCATAGAATAGTGTACAGGCGCACGCACACTTTTCTGTCCCCTACCATGATCGAATGAAGAACACCTGGAAAGTACTGCTCATCCTCCAGCGGTCTGCTGTCACCTGCCTCACAAGCAGGTGGAAGGACCGGCCAACCACCCCAGGGGGAAGCCATCCCTCGAAAAACACATGCTCACGGCTCCCCAAAGCTGGAGCCCAACAGGGAATGGTGATAGTTCCCTCAACAATAACCCTGCCCTTGATTCCCCATAACTGCCTTTCCTAAATCCTCTATGTGCACAGCACAGATGCCAGGCTTTATGAAAGAGAAGGGGTGTTTTGAAGCAAGTCTGAAGAGAGTGCGAAGTGTGGGGGTGAAGTCTGAGGAGAGCGCGAAGGGTGGGGGTGAAGCCCTTGTAGACCAGGAGGAAAGCGGACAGTGGGGGGCAAGAAAACACAGCCAGGCCGGCCTCATTACGGGTACCTGGAGTTTAAAATGGCCGATAGCGGGACCAGAAAAATATGGCGCTGGCCGGGAAGGCAAAGCTGGACAACAAGAGGCCGGCGAGGAATGTCTCCCGAGGGCGGGGCCTCACACAGCCAAGGAAATGCCAGCGATAGAGCAGGGCAGCAACAAGGAGGGGGCTAGCGATCGGCCGGCAGGATTTGAACCCACCAATTCGTCTGGGGTCTTGGTGAGGGCAAGAGGGGTTAAGAATGGGCGAGGTCAAGGAAGCCATTTTCTTGACCGCCCGAAGTTAGCCCACCCATCCACACCAAAGAGCGGGTGTCGCAGCCACAAAATGGGAAAGGGCAAGCGGAAACAGCACAAAAAATAGACAGACAAGGCAGCACACTAGCCTAAGTTGACGAGCCGCTAAACAGTGTCCTTGGGATGCCTTCCGGCAGGGGCCCTGAGGGAGCAGGCGAGGGGTCAGCATGGGGTCAGCAGCAGCTGGTCATGGCACTTGCAGCCTGGGTCGGCCTGATGGCCACCCACACAAAGTGGCGTTAGCAAGATTAGCCTGGAGGCCGCAAGCGCTAGGCACCAAGTAGGGAGGCAGTCACACAGGGGGCTGTGCTGAAGTGCTGTAAGCAGTGTCAAGAGCAATGCATCAGTGTGATAAGTTTATAGATGTGATGCAGTTCAGAAATCATGGAACGTATGGATGACCATAAAATGTGATGTTTATGTTTCATGGTTTCAAAATAAACTGCGGCTCTTGTGCACCAGCTAAGTCTCTGAATCTTATTACCCGTTATGGGGAGGGGATGGCTAAGGTGCATAAAAGAGGCCGTGGGCGAAGGGGGCTCTCGCACGTCTGGGAGAGAGTCTAATCAGCCTCTATTTATCCCCCTTCCCCTCCTCCAAACTCCGCAAATTCCAAAGATTAGTCTGGGTTTGGGAATAACCATGTGAAACGGGATTTAGTGTGTCCTTTTCCACAGGTTATCACAGATTCCAAGGGCTCTTTGGCGCAGTATGCATTAGTATTTACATGGCGGGACCCTAGCTGTGAAGCGACAGAGCGCTGTTCATTAAATGAGGGGTCGGAAGCGATTGTAGATCGTGTACACCAAGTGGGGGGTTACACAAATATATTCTACACGCATTTCGGCACAGGGAGATATTAAGTGATTTGCCAAGAATCACCCGATTTTGGGGCTCGTGCTTAGGCCAGGATTTGAACTTGGGTTCCCATGTTCCAAAGGTGACAACTTGGCATCTCGAGCTGCTAGTACAGTGCTTAATTTGAGCCAGTGGTTTCTGGTGCTCCGCACAGGCACTTGATTGGTAACACCGGTACTAATGACAGTCTGCCATATGGTGGTGCGCAGGGCTTTAAGTGGGATGAAAAAACTGCAGGGTCTCTCAAAGGGGCGTGGCCAATGTAATTAAGGGCGTGGCTTAAAAACACGTATGCTAAAAATCTGCGCTTAGCATAGTGTGCCGCCCGACTTGTATTTTGCTGTTTCAGTCACTGCATCCAGATATATGAAACAACAAGTAACATCATACCTACAACAAGTCATGACTATTGGCTTTGTCAATGGTTGTTAGCTGCATAAGATAAATAAGCAGCAACTATGGCTTGTATATAATATTGAAAAAGCTTCTACTTAAAGCCCTGGTGACACCATGACAGTGTTGCTGCTCCTGAGTTTTAAAAAGAGAAGGGAATCCGGAGAGAAAACGACTCTCTTTAAAGGATTTCCCTTCACCTACAACGCTCGCCTGGCATCACGTCATGCCGTAACTTCTCCACTAGTGAGAAGTGAGCAGTCCGGAAAAAAACGGACCGCCTGTGCCAGGGCACAAAACAGAGCCCGATAGAGACCCATTTCGAGGCCTCCTTTGAAAAACTGCCGGTGCTCAGCACCGGTGAGACCCGGCCCACTTAAGGCCCTGGTGGTGCGGTTTGTGTAATTTAGAAAGCATCATAACAACAGTTGTTTATCAATTCAACATACTTTAAAAATGACTCATACCTGCCACCCAAGCTATTCTTATAGCTTTGGGGACCTGGAGTTGTCTGAATTGTCACACTTGTAAGTGTGTGATGGTTAGAAGTTGTGTTGGTACTCTCACTGACTGTGCTGGTAGGGGCAATGGGCGGTGCAAGCTGCAGTGGCCTCCTGACGAGGGCCCTGGCACTTGTTTCTTTTACAAATTAAGCACTGCGCTAGGCTATACCTCCTGTCTGCTGCAAGCAAGTAGTACATCTTAGGGGGCACCCCGGCAGGTTGTGTGTTGGCAGGTCGGAGGGTCTTACGGGACAATTCAGACCGCAGGGTTGCATTAGAGAGCTTCCCCCTCCCTCTCTGCTGTGGCAGGAGGTCATTTGGTGGCTGGGCTGTGCCCTGCCTCTGCACTCTTATCTCTTGCCAGGAGCCCCGGTCATTTTATAATATGCACAACACACTTATTGAAGGCAATTTTCTTCTTCTTTAACCAAAAATATTGCTATTTCACAACTCGATTATTTGATGCTCACTTAGGGCCATATGTATGAAGCCAATTTGCGATCGCAAATTAGCAGTGTGCAATGTATCACACTGAAACCCCCTCGCAAAATAAGGAATCGCAAATTTTGTGATTCCCTATTTTGCGATTGTATTTAAGGAATCGCTAATTGCGATTCCTTAAATGCAATGTAAGAAGCACAAAAGAAAGTGCGATTTGGGCTTAAGGAATCGCAAATTACCACCAACTTCAAGTTGGTGGTAACTTGCGATTTCACTTAAAAATGCACTATTTTGCCTTTTTTAAAGTGCCATGTGGCACACATACGTGCCCTTAGGGCACGTATGTGTGCCACATGTGCACACATGCACATTTCAAGGGTGCAACAGGGTGTCCTTTTGACACCCTGGCACCCTTGAAATTCCATTCTCAATTTGCGATTCTCTAATTGCTAATCGCAAATTGAGAATGTCTTCCCATTCATTCCTATGGGCCTCTAGGCCCATAGGAATGAATGGGGAGGTATTACTTAAATGCGAAACGCAATTTGCGATTCGCAATTAAGGAATATGAAGGATTCGCAAAATTTATTGCAAATCCTACATACATAGCGTTTTGCGATTCTCAAATAGCGATTCGCAAAAAATCGCTATTTGAGAATCGCAAAAGGACATTTTGATACATATGGCCCTTAATCCTTTTAAACATAGCCCTCAAATACCTTCTGTCCCTTTTCTGATTCTTCAAATGATTTTCTGCAGTCCATAGGATGGTCTCTTTGCTATATAAGCAATCCATGTGATAACATTTGTATTACAGTGGTGAATGTATGGCTTGATATAACTAAGTGGTAAAATACAAAATTTATATACATAATATAAAAACATTGAGGAGGGGACAGACCGGGTAATCCTTTTGCGCTTTATAATAGATTGTAACGTCATCAAACGTATGTAATTGCTCTCAGAACATTAAGGTTGCCATACCTGGATTCAAACCCGTGACTTGTCGCTTCATCCCCCAGCCCTGCAATAGACACCAAGCTCACTGGCGGAAGCTGCACACTGAGACAGCGCCCTCTTTGTTTGCTTTGGCGTTTTCAGACCATCTCTTTGCAAACATCCTTTGTAAATCTATAAAAAAAAATGTAATCAGGCTCTCCATGCAAATGTTAGTGCCCGCTGTGCATCAAAACATGCTTATTAGCATATTGTTGAAAAAAGGCAAGACGCGGAGGGCGTGCTGGCGCCACCACGTTTATCTAAATGCACTATTGTTGTTCTTGCATGGTAATTTTATTTCACGGCCATCAGTGTCATTATTCACTCAGCCACCTCTCAGCAATCCTGTGTGGCAGCGAATCAGCCCCTTTCCCATCTCATTTTATGGCAGGCATGTATATTTTTAGGCCGGAGTTTGTTTATCCTGGAAGTGCAAAGAACAAAAGCCCCTCCTCCCACCCTGCCAAAATGCACTGATATGTATCACACTCTTTCTAAGTCCCCTTCAGCTACTTTTTTCAGTCAGTAGAGTTTTTCAGATTTGATTATTTTATTGCACATAATCCAGTGACGGCCCAGCATGGCTCGCGGGTGGCGGGGCAGGTGCAGAGGAGTGGGGGTCACTGGGGGAGGTGCGCGGGGGGATATTAAAAAAAAAACGTACCTTGCCACCGGTCCCGCGTCTCTGCTCCTGCTCACTTGTGTAACTTGAGGAACAGTAAGCACAGCAGCCCCCACTGCCCAATCACAACGCCGCGTTGTGATTGGTTTTGAGCGTCCTGGTTCGACGCACAACCAGGGGATGGGGGCCTGGGCATGTTCTCCACACAGGCTGTAATGCAGCCTGCATGGAGAACGGGGAAAGTGTGCATGAGAAGGCCGACCAAACAGACATTGCTCACTTAGGAGTGGGCAAACCACTCCTCCCCTGCCCTGCTCCAAGAGCAGAGCAGCCCCGCCGACCCGCCCGCCTACAAAGCAGCACGAAGCATAAAATGATAACGCAAAGTTATTATCATTTTATGTTTCTGTTCACACTGCTTAAAAGCAGTGCGGTGATGCTCCTCCGCCATAGCAGTGGAGCCGCCACTGACATAATCTCAATTTATTGTAGTGTTTTAATAACTGTGGCAATGCTGCTGAGTTGTGCCAAGGTAAAAATACCTGCGACGCCCTCAGTTCATAAGGGATGTTTCGCTTTGGTGTGGAGGGTCACTGTTTGGTCCCAGTGTGGAGCGCGTGCATGCGCGGAGCCCAGGCTCGAGAACTCACCCACCACAGGAGGAGGAGGAGGGCCTCAGGACTGATGGCCTCACTCTGAGTGGCCCAGTATCCTACCTGGCTAGTCCATCCCGGAGTTACTGATGGCCCTAGTAACTCCTGATGGGGGAGAGAAAGTGGCACAGTTGCCAGGGGATAACAAGTAGGACCCTTAGGGTTCCCTTTGAAATGAGGAGTTACCACGTGAAATAGTACTTTCAGCTCCATTTCCTCATTTTACCCTGGTTTTGGCTGCTTTCGATCAAAATCTCTGGGTGAAAAAAATAGATCATGGGGTTTCTGCAAATGTTCCAATCAAGCGAAAATCAGCTCTTACTGTCCCCATCAGAATTATGAAGGGCCTCTTAATTGAGTTCTAAATGTGCTTAGGTAGATGATGAGAGTGTCAGAACTAACTGGTACCTCAGAATAGGGTTCTGTATGTGTGGTCTCGTTCTCACTCACCATATCCTGCACCATCCTCAAAACTACCATGTCAAAGGCAATAATCTGCAGTGTTGTCATGCACAGCATCACCACATCATGCACCATCACCATGTCCTGCACTACCACAAATGCATGAACCATCACTTCATCATAAATTGCCAACCATATAGACCATCACACCGTCATCACACCCTGTGCCATGATTCACCGTGCACCATCACAAAGCACAGCATCACAATGCCCTAGGCCATTGCCATACCCTGCAGCATGGCCAGGCGTAAAATTGCCAAACCCAGCACCTTCACTACACCATGCAACATCGTCAAGCTCTCCAACTAATAATGATGACACGCAACAGCACCCCCTCTCCTAACAGCCCTGCACTGCACTTTACCACACTCTCGAGCACCACTGCCTGCACCACCACCCCATAAACAATTCAGTCGTATCAGTGCTCTACATTGTCCTCCTTATAAATGACAATGACCTGTCCTGACAAAATGGATGAAATATAGTTTCTGAACGTCAGCACTTACTGGAGGTTTTGCAAGTGATTCTAAAGTACTAGGCTGGGTTTGTGAAGTAGATCTATAGGGTAGCTCTGATGACCTTTCCATAAATTAAATAATTGTGAAGAAGGCCTTCATAGTCTTGCAGCATGCATGACATTTCTTGTTAACAAGAACAAGGGACTCGGGTTTGCTATGTGCAGTTCTAGCCTTTCTCACTGGCACAGCAAGAGATGAATACAAGAGCCATGAACCAAGACCATAATTTAGCTGCAGCACAAGGGTAATATGCTGTTTGATGTTTACAGTCCGTGGAATTGCTTACAAAGATGTCTCGTGTTTAAGTATTACTTTTTGGAGCATGCATTTGCTGTGATAGTATGTGCCTGCCATGACCTTTCATGACTGAAATAAAACATTGATTAGAAAGTTGTTCAGTAGTTGTTATCTACCTCATTGTCACATTAAAACAGTAAATTGTATGGAACTCTTCATATATACATGGAAATCTTAGCCATGAGTATTGAATGTCAGATATAGTCTCTATAGCTGGGTGTTATCAACTGTTTTCATAACTCTCAACTCATTTGTTGTAAATTACAATGTTCATTCCTCGCTATATACCAGCTTTGGCATATTTATTTATAGTACTGACAATGGGCACAAGCCATTAGAGTAGCTAGAGTTTATATGCAGATTTTTCAAACAATTGCATCTGACTTGAGAGAGATGCCAGTAACAACTACTTGTGAAACTGCAGCTGTTGTAAAGAATGTTTCTTCTCATATTGAAGCACTGGTTGTCACACCACTATTCAGCTCTACCTGAATGTAAGCAGCCAAAATGAGTTATCTAAATGTGATTGTACATACAAGTGAATAAAAGTTCCTATATATATTATGGTGTGATTGCAAACTTTAATAAAAAAGCAAGAAATGTATTGAAATCTGTAACTTTGGCTCATTATTCTGTACCAGCTTTAGAAAATAATGCTACTGAAAACATGCAAAAATTGTCAAAATAGCAAAAGTGTTTATGCAAATTAATATGTATTAAAGCCACACCCCTCTGCTTCATGCAGATCACTTGAAGCAATTGCATCTGACTTGAACGGGACTGCTATTAACAACAAGTAGAACTGCAGCTTCATGAAAATCTTTCAGTGCTTTTGCATTTGACTTGGGAGGGACACCTAGCAACCACTAGTGGAACTGCAGCTTTATGAAAGAATTTCAATGCTTTTGCATTTGACTCAAGACGGACACATAGTAACAGCTAGTAAAACTCCAGCTTCTTGTAAGAATTTCAACACTTTTGAGTTTGACTTTTGAAGGACACCTAGAATTGACTAGGGAAACTGGGGCTTCATGTAAGAATTTCAATGCTTTTGCATTTGACTCAAGACGGACACCTACTAATGACTTGTGGAACTGCACCTTCATGAAAGAATATCAAAGCTTTTGCATTTGACTTCTGAGGCACACCTAGTAATGACTACTGGAAATGCAGCTTCATAAAATATTTTCCATTTTTTATGCTTTTTGACTTGTGAAGGACACCTAGTAACGACTAGTGGAACTGCATCTTCATGAAAGAATTTCAATGCTTTTGCATTTGACTTCTAAGAGACACTTTGTAACGACTGGTGGAACTGCAGCTCCATGTAAGAATTTCAATGCTTTTGCATTTACCTTGACAGCAGCACCTACTGATTATTAGTGGAAATACAGCTTTATGGAAGAATTTCAGTGCTTTTGCTTTTAATTTCTGAGGGACACCTAGTAACGACTGGTGGAACTGCAGCTCCATGTAACAATTTCAATGCTATTGCCTTTGACTTGCACAGGACATCTAGTACCGTGTAGTGGACCTGCAGCTTCATGTAAGAATTTCAGGGCCAGATTTATCAAGATGTTGCATTATACTTGCATCTTGCATGGTGATGCAAGGCAACTTAAGTCTTTAATTGAGATTTGCAAAGCCACACTAGGGGCAATTTGCACCACCTTGCGTGGTTTTGTAAAGAAATGAAACACAACTCAGCAGCTTGTGCTGGGTTATGTTACATTTCAAGCTGGTAAGTGTTCCATGGGTGGACCATGGGCATTCTCTTGCATCCACCATTGGATTTCATTCAATTCTAGATAGACAGAGGTTTCTAAACTTGGCATTGCATCAAATCGGTACGCCTCCCGGAGAATGGCATCACCAGGAGAAAAATCTTTTTTTTCCCTCCTTATTATTTCCTCTTTCTATGCCTAATACATTCCATCATGCATAGATAGAGGAAAAATCCTCTTTGGATTGTTTTTGCTCAGGAAGGTTTCCCTTCCTGCACAAAAACAACCATGGCTGTAAAGCAGGCACTCTGGCAGCATGGCAGAAGGGCTCCTACATTGGAGCTAGGTAGCACACAATATACCAGCGCTAGGAGGGGGCAGAAGTGTGCCATCTCTTATTAGATATGGCATATTTCTTGTTCTCTATGTTTCATGCAACGCTGCGCAGCAAGTTTTCGAACTGCCCTGCCTTGGGTAAAACATTAGTAAATATGACCCTCAATGCATTTGCATTTGACTTGTGAGGGACCCAGTACCGACTAGTGGAACTGCAACTTCATATATGAATGTCAATGCTTTCACATCTCACTAGGTGGAGACGCCTGGTAATGACTAGTGGAACTGCGGCTTCCTGTAAGAATTTCAATGCTTTTGCATTTGACTCGAGAGGTTCACCTAATAATGACTAGTGGAATGGCAGCTTTACCAAAGAAAATCAATGCTTTTGTGTTTGACTTGTGAGGGATACCTACTAATGACTGGTGGAACTGCATCTTCATGAAAGAATTTCAATGCTTTTGCATTCGACTTTTGAGCCCTTGCATGGCACAAGGTGGCACAGGGCAACGCAAAGGCTTGTTTGGAATTTATGAAACCACACAAAGCCTAATTTGCGTGACCTTGCATAGCTTTGTAAAGAAATGTAACAAAACGCAGTTGCTTGCGCTGCTTTACATTACGTTACATTTCAGCTTGGGAGGTGTTCTATGGGTTGAGCAAGGGCATTTCCATGCATACACCTATGGATTTTGGTGCATTCCCACATTAACTAAAGCTGGTAAATGTGGAATTGCTTACAAATGCTATGCCTTCCCCAGTGAGGCAAAACAAGGAGAAATATCTATATTTCTCGGAGGTATTTCCTCTTTCCACATGCGCTGCAATATGCAGCATACATAGATAGAGGAAAATGCCTCTTAGGATTGTTTTTGGTCATGATGTTGTCCCTTCCTGCACAAAAACAATCCTGCCTGTAATACAGGCACCCTTGCATTATGGTGCAAATGTGCATGCGTTGGAGTTCGGCTGCACACAGTGCACCAGCTCAAGGAGAGAGCAGACATGCTCCATATCTTTGTAAATATGGAGCGCTTCTGCTCTCTTTTTCATGCAATGCAGCACAGCAGCTTTGCTTGGTGTCCTGAGTTGAGTGAAAGATTAGTAAATCTGTCCCCTAGTAACTGGTGGAACTGCTGCTTCATGTAAAAATGTCAATGCTTTTGCACCTGACTCAATAGGGACACTCCTAGTAATGACACTGCGGCTTCATGAAAGAATATTGATGCTTTTGCATTTGACTTGAGAGGGACACCTAGTAACGACTAGTGGAACAGCAGCTTAATGACAGTATTTAAATGCTTTTTACATCTGACGAAAGAGTGAGCTCTAGAAACGCCTTAAGAAACTGCAGCTCTGGGAAAGAATTTTGAAGATATACATAGGATAATTTTCCCAACAATACAGTTGAAGACATTTGACTCAACCAGTGACTGATAGTACCTAATATATACCAGGTTGTCTTTACAAGTGTTCCATAATAATCAAGAGATTTATTAAAAGTTGCAGTATTGATTTAACAGCCTATATCAGCATTGGCATAATTACGTATCCTATTGAAATCAAGCACAATTTATTAGAGAAGCAAAAGTGGATATGTACATTTTTATGTAGAAGCCACACACCCTCAGCTTTGGGAAGGACATTTTAAGCAGTTGCATCTTACTCAAGGGAGTCATTTACTAACAACATGAGTTACTGCAGCTTTGTGACAGACTTGTGAAGCACTTACTTCGAGTATGTCTCGTTACAACGCGTGCATTCACAACGCAGTACTTTACAATGCGGTCGTTACAACGACCGCGTTGTTACCACGCCTGCCATTACATCGCAAGTCGTATCAACGACTTGCTGTAGGGGGCGCGCTGGACTTAGGAATAGTATTAATTACTATTCCTACTCCAGTTTGTGCAACAGCAGGGAAGGTGTTGGATTTAAAATCCAACACATTCCCTGGTGTTGCACGCCCCCTACAGCAAGTCGTTGATACGACTTGTGATGTTATGTTATGTTATGTTATTGTTACTTCTAGAGCGCAAACTGTTACCCGAAGGTGTCCTGGCGCTGACTGAAGTCCTACCGAGACCATACCTGGTGGAAAGATAAAGGTATATATTAACTGGTAAAAAGCCACGTTTTGAGGGCCTTCCTAAATGCAAATAGATTAGCCATGCCTCTGAGGTGCAACGGAAGACAATTCCATGCCTTGGCTGCCCTGACCCCAAATCTTCTACCACCCCAGTTGGCTTTCTTTACCAGAGGTACCAACACCAATTTTGCTTTTGCCGAGCGTAGTGCTCTTGAGGGAGTGTACCAGTGAAATAGCATTTTTAAGTGATTAGGCCCAGTTCCTTGAAGGGCTTTATGTACCATACATAGCGCCTTGAACTGGACACGTTTCTTAACTGGCAGCCAGTGAAGCCTTCTAATCTCCACCAAGATTGAGGCATTTTTTGGCGTGCCAGTGAGCAGTCTGGCAGCTGCATTCTGCAAAAGCTGCAATTTATTCATGAGCCCTTCTTGAATACTAAGGTACAGACTGTTGCAGTAGTCTAATTTCGACATGGCTAAAGCCGTGATGACTGTTTGTTGGCAGTCTTTAGGCAGAAATGGCATGATTTTCTTACAGGATTTAAGAGTAAATGAGACAGATGAGACTACCACATTCACTTGCTCCCTGAAATTGAGTTTGTTATCTAGGTAAACTCCTAGGTTTTTTACGTTATTAATGGGGATAGGTAAAGGGTCCAGTGTATCCGGCCACCATGCTGGGGTCCAAAAGTTCGGATCATTTCCGAATAGGACTACCTCCGTTTTATTGGAGTTAAGTTTTAGGCAGTTTTTGGGCTAACCAGACACCTACCGCTGACATACAATCACGGAATTGGTATGCCGTTTCCTGTTGCTTGTCTGGTAAATCAGAAACCACAATTTGGGTATCATCAGCGTATGTCGTCAACTTAAAACCAAAGGATTCAATCAGGGGAGCCAGTGATGACACATATATATTAAAAAGTGTTGGGCTCATTGATGATCCCTGAGGGACTCCACAGGGCAGAGTGAATGGTTTAGCAGAAAAGTTGCCAAGGGAGACAATCTGAAGTCTATTGGATAAAAAAGATTTAAGTAGTTTCCAGGCAGTCCCTTGGACCCCAATCTCATGCAGCGGTCCATCAGCAAAGCGTGATGGACCGTATTAAAGGCCACTGAGAGGTCCAGCATTATCATAGCCGCTTTTCCTCCCTGGTCGAGTATGACTCTCACTTCCTCCGTGGATTTAAGAAGACCTGTCTCCGTACTGTGACCCCCCCGGAAACCATATTGGGTGGGATCCAGCACCTGAGCCTCTTCTAGGAACAAACTGAGTTGCGAGTTCATAATTTTCTCGGTAATTTTCGCTGGAAGTGGGAGTCTAGAGATGGGCCTAAAATTGTTGGAGTCTTTAGGGTCGAGACTGGATTTTTTGAGCAGAGGCATGTAATGGCACGCGTGGTAACAACGCTGTCGTTGTAACAACCGCGTTGTAAAGTACCACATTGTGTTTACAGCGTTGTAAACGCTGTTTCCCCTTCCTTCTGACTTGAAAGGGGCATCTAGGGCAGTAGGAAAGGACTGCAGTTTTGTTAACGACTTCACGCTGTTTCTCCTCACTCGAGAAGGATATCTCGTGATTACTTGAGGTACTGTATCTTTGTGAAAGGCCAGACTGATTGGCTTTTCCAATGCTTGTTTCATTTATGCTGTTGCAAAATATCAAAAGAGAAAACACACCCAAACCCTCTGCACTTGTCAGCATCATAAATACGAAATTAATGTGTTTTGAAGAACAATAAACTTTCTAAAGTTAATACCTGAAAACTATGGTGCAATTAGATGTACCAATTGATGCCGTATATCAATGGTACCTAATGTTTAGTCCTGGCCTTCCATCAAACAAATCATTGCTTTCTGGAAGTTGTACTCTTCATATGTTTCAGTTAAATTAAAAGGACTAGCACATTCAATGACACTGACTTTGTGAGATGGGAAGATCAGCATTGAGCGCACGGTTCTCAGAATACATGGAAAGAGCTGGCAGCCCTTGCTTTCATGTAAGCTGCTGCTGCAGGGTAGCAGGCACTGAACTGCAGTGCTACCTATGTATGGTTAAACCAAAGAGGCCAAAGCTGGATTGTGGATATATAGTTCACTGTCTAGTTACCCACATAAAGTAATTCCAAATAAGGACTGGATTGCATGAAGGCTGAATTTTTACACCACCGCCTTTTAGAAGTGATTTCTCCACTCAAAGGCCAAGAATTCAAAGCAGCTGCACAAGCCTCTCCACTTTAAATCCTATTTTCTCTGCAGAGGAGCCACACATAAAGTCTGCACCTCCCAGCACCAGTTATGCGTCAGTCATCAAAGAACCCAACTTTACCTCAAGCCTCTGGCACAAAAATGTTGAAAATATATAGTATCTCAGAGGAACTGTGAAAACCGTGGTGAGATTTCGTTTTCTCCTGGTACAGTTTTACCTCCAGTGACTACCACACGTTAAAATGGGAGAAAAGGCACGAACATGGCACATTTTTCCTCATTACTCGCTCCAAAAATCTGAAATGTTTACATGGGGAAAACGCATGGTCAGTGTGAACTTTGGGCCCGATTCACAGAACTAACTTAAGACAAAATCCTGACCTTACTACCATTTTGGTATTCACAGAAGGCACTTACTCATTTTGGTATTCACAGAAGGCACTTACTCATCAATGAGTAAGTGCCTTCTGTGAATACCAAAATGAGTAGTGCCTCAGAAGGCACTTACTCATTGATGAGTAAGTGCCTTCTGTGAATACCAAAATGAGTAAGTGCCTTCTGTGAATACCAAAATGAGTAAGTGTCTTCTGTGAATACCAAAATGAGTAAGTGCCTTCTGTGAATACCAAAATGGTAGTAAGTTTAGGATTTTGTCTTAAGTTAGTTCTGTGAATCGGGCCCTTTGTCCACATACGTAATTCCATTTTGTCTCCAAACGCCCACCTCCTATGCAAGAAGTGGCTCAGGTCTTTAACCATCCCCACCCCGACCTCTGGACTTGATTAGAGGGCATAAATCCACATATTGCAGGTGTTTCCAAGTGGAATGTCCTAGCCACCAGACTCTTAATTGACATAGAAAAAAGCACATGGTATTGTTTTTCCACAAAGAGTAAATTGCAAAATTTATCATTTTCTTGGTTTGTGACGGGGTCCAGTATTAGAACCCATTTCCATTTAGCAGAACCTGTGCATTACTGAGACTGAAGACTGGAACTCTTGGAGACCGTGAGGAACCAGGCAAGGAAGCATCATGCCTGTAGCCCTTACTGTAATAGGATTTCCCAGTTCTCGTGTTAATGGTCGATCAATTGTGACGGACAATGGTTTAACCATTCATGTATTTATATGCCATTTTTCTGTAGCGCTGCTGCACCAAACGGTGTTCTCACATTTCACAAAACTGGAAAGGTACTCACAAGTTTCAGAAGAGAAAGATAAGAAGTGAAACTAAGCTCTGGTAGTAAGTCAATAGAAGGGGCGCATAGTACAAGACTGTATGTGGCATACTACCAACCACAGCCTACTCAACACTAATAGAAACTTGATCGGAAGGCGGGAGGGGATCAGCAGTGAGGGCCATCTCCAAAGGGTGTATTTTTGGGTGCACAGTTCGGGCATTAGCTCATTTGCTTTGAGTTTGACAATCCTGTTTGAAAGCAGCTCATTGATCACAGGTGGGTAGCTATATAAACCTAACCTTGCCAAACTCCACCAACAATTTCATGGAAAGTCCTTGGCAAAAATATATGAATAGAGAAAGTTTCCATTGGACTGAATATGATTTTTTGTAAGGTTTGAAACTGACACGGAACTTCAGTAGAAAAGACAGGCCAAAAATTTGGAAATGTCATTGTGTACATTAGGAAATGTCATGAAACTATGTATCCATTGTAATTCTAACATTGATGGCTTGGTTCCTTATAACTTCCTCTAATTTTGATAAAAAAGGCGATGGGGTTCCATGGATTTCAAGTGATTTGCCCAGGTTGGCAGAGTGTGTTCTGGTGAAGAACACAGGGTTCAATGGCGGGTCGGTTGTGTACACATTTAGTAATATCACCAGGAGCCAAAATGAGAGGCGCTCCCAGGCAGTTCATTTCTAAGTACAGGATGAAAATCACAACCAGCTTAAAGGTAAGAAGACCTGCGACATGTGTGGCGAAGCCAGACTACCGAATGATGCACAAAGATGGGCTCTTGTTGGGTGACCCTGTTGTGTAACCAGTGCTGCACAACATGTGGGTGTTTCTGGCCAGCACACTCAATGGAAAATGTGCTTCCAAGAATTGTTACTATAAACATAAATAGAAACATCAATTTATTACTAATGTGTATAGATAGCGTGCTCTTTTTAATTAAGCATTCCATTAACACAACAATGAACGCATATTGTGTCCTAGACCTATTCCAAGGAGAATCGCAACTAATCTATAATGAACAAATGAAAACAATTATCAGAAAATGTTTATTTGCGAGTGAGACACTATAAGGCATATACAGAGGATAGCCAGCTTCATAAAACCTGAGCAAACATGCGTCAAACGGCTTAGGTTAGTGTAAACATTTTCTACAATGAAATAATTCCCATACATATAATTCGTTAAATGGTGTTATACCTTTCCAAGTTTCCATCATCGCAACAATACCACGTTTTATAATTCATCACTTCACACATATTCAGCATCCGTTGCTATAATCAAGGGTTATGAACAGATTGCTAGTATCCAAGTTTTGTGTTTTTGCCATTAATATAGACCACAGGAAAACGTGGCAAATTGTTGCAGACAAGATACCAAAAAGGGATGATATAGTAATTCTGCTAGTAATGTTGACATTAGAAAATTCTAGACTGGGGGGATATTAAAATTATGCCCAAGAACAGTGTGTAACTTCGGGAATTTCATGTTATGCTTGTCCAATATTCCTGACATTACGCCACTGCGCTACTTTATGTATTTATTATTAATTAGGATTATTATTAATTATCAACATGCCATTCACAGTAAAAATGTACAGAGAATGCTCGGAAAGAACCTGACAGAAGTGGCTGTTGTTAGTGCTGCTTTAGTTTCTTTACACTATTTTATAGCGCGAAATGTGTCCTTGCATCAAAAATTGACCCAAGGACACATTTCATGCTAAAATATACCACTAAATGATGGATTTGCCACTTGTATAATTATGCTTAATATCAGCGAAATTTCGCATAACTTCAGAAGACCAACTTACACAAATTTCGCACACCGCTAGAAAATTCCTGTAATCAAGTTTACTCTTTTAAATCTCCCGATTCCTAAAGGTTGTGCTTACAGACAATGGCATGTTCAGGTTGAATGACAGCTCCCAGCCCTAAAAATGACCCCGACCCCAACCCCCCACCCTGAGCCTTTAAACCGGCCCCCAACCCTAAAAACTACCCCATCCCCCCGCCCTGAGCCCTAAAAGCCGGCCCCTAGCCCTACTTACCAAGCCGCATCCCGATCCTTTCTGTCCCATTCCTTCCTGTTCCTTCTTCCAATCTCCCCACCCATCCGCTTGGAATCTAGGGGCATATTCTCAAGGACTTATCGACGAGTTATCGGCACTTCAGCGAAGCAAAAGTGGCGAAAGAATTATCGCCCCATTCTCAAGCTGGTGCAAACTGCCCATATCGCCAGTTTTCCAGCGATAGCTGCCGCAAAAAACATCGCCACGGATGAGAGCGACTACTAACGCTAATGATATGCAGAGTAGGTGTTCCCGTGCAAAAACACACGAAAACACCACTTCGCGATATTCTCAACTTCCAGCCAGATCTGCGATGCGAACCAAAAACAGGCGATAAGGCGCGTTAGCAGCAGGGATTTAACACCTGCCTTTTACTGATGTTAAGCAGGACGACAAACTGCAGTATAAAAGGGAGCCCAGCCCAGAGCCACATCGGCAGACCAACACATGTCATGGAGCTACTGATCATGCAGCTCGGAGACCCAAGAGGGCCACAACACCCACCGCCACCTCCCCCCCAGGCCCCTCCCCCCCGGACTACCACCGAGGCAGTGCAGAATAAGACAGCGGTCCTTCCAAAAACGCACCAGCCTCAGAGACTTAACACCAGAGGAAGTCATTGCCCACTACAGGCTCAAAAGGACAACCATCCTCTACATCCTGACCCACATTGCCCACATGCTGATGGTACCAACACAGCGGACAACCAACATCCCTCCGCAGACAAAGCTGCTGGCTGTGCTGCACCTGTTGGCCTCTGGTACCTACCAACCAACAACTGCCAGAGTCGGAGGAGTCTCACAGCCAGCCCTATCAAAGTTCCTCACACCTGTTTTGGATGCCATCATCAGCTTGGTACCCCAGCACCTGCACTTCCCCAACACTGCTCAGGAACAGCTGGAGACCAAGCAAGGCTTCTACGCCATAGCTGGCTTCCCGCACATGTTGGGGGCAATTGACTGCACACATGTCCTACTTGTGCCCCCTGCCGACACTGCACACAATTACTGCAACAGGAAGCACACACATTCCATCAATGTGCAGGAAATAGTGGACCACCGGGGACACTTCACCAACGTCGTCGCCAACTACCCAGGCATTGTGCATGATTCCTACATCTTCCGACAGTCCATCATCAACCAGCGCTTCGAGGATGGCACCTACGGAAATGCACTGCTCCTTGGTAAGTACCAACGGAACACACCACACACCTCAACTCCACAATCATGCAACTCACAACTGTGGGAATGCTCACATAACAAAATCACATACAACATGCCAAACAACATGCCCACCTACCAGACACGACAACACATGGAACTGTGGTAACAGGGGCCAGACATGTAGACAAGCCATCCACGTCATGGCACCTCTGCCACACAATAGCAGGATGTGGTGAGAGGTGGGAACCAAGTATGTGCGAGGGAGGCAAGTGACCCATGAATCAGAATGTACACAATGCCAAGTGTGGCGGGGATGTGCTGGGCAGACTTAAGTATGCAGAGCACAGACATGTCCATGTGGACATATACTGCTTGTGTTTATAGTGTCGTAGACAGTGGGCGCAACCATGTTACCTCAGGCAGTGGGGTAGACCTTGGACATGTAGCTATGTCCCCCCCCATGTAAGCGTAAGCGGAGTGTGCTGGGCCAGCGTAGGAGTGGGAATCAATAGCCCGGGGCTCAGGGCGTGGTCCACTTCCGGGATGGCCACCAAGGCAACTACTTCGTGTGTCTCTGTGTCCGCCATATCCTCACCATAGGCCTACACACACGTGGCCGACCACCTTCAACGGCCCATATCACAGTGTCATTGTCAGGCTTGTGGACATGCGCAGACAGTCATGACAATGGTGTGTCCTAGGAGTGCAAGTGATGCAACCGCGCAGCGCACACAAGTAAATAGGCTCGGGGGGAGTGAGCAGCAGCTGTGAGGCAACGTAATACACATGGATGCCGCTCACTTGCCACATGCAAGACATGTCAAACATGAATCCCAAAGTCCCACACATCACACACCAATATACTAATAAGCCTGCCAACACAGAATGCAGAACCACCGATTGACACATCTCTCTCCCCTGTCACAGGTGATCAAGGATATGCACTCTGCCCGTGGATGATGACACCCCTCCGAGCCCCGAACACCCAGGCCCAGAGGCAGTACAATGCGGCCCACAAACGCACCAGGGGCATTGTGGAGCGCTCATTTGGCGTGTTGAAGTCACGTTTCAGGTGCCTGGACATCACAGGTGGAAGACTCCTGTACGGCCCGCAAATAGTGTGCAAGATGGTCATTGCATGTTGTGTGTTGCACAACATATGTGTACGCACCAATGCCCCATGGATCCATGTGCCAGATGCACCGGACGATGATGATGAGGATGAGGCAGGTGGACCACACCCCAGTGCAGCAGCAGCTGGAGTAGCCCGAAGGGACACTATCATTAACAATTTCTTCACATAAGCACGTCACATAGGGACTGTCCTTAGCAATCATGGGACAGGACAAAATGACCACAGGCACAGCATGTGCAAATAAATTCATTCCAAGACACATTCCCTGTGTGCATGTCACTCCTCTGCATTAGCACATCGCTCTGACAAGTGTAAGTGCAACATTTAGTGCTGACAATTTCACCAATGGCAATTAGATGGTGGGAGTGTCACCTCCGTTATCGGGATCCTGTTTTCCTGCGGACTGAACCACGTCTTCCTCTTCTTCTTCTCCTTGACCTTCCCTGACCCCGGGGTCCCAGGCTGGTCCTCCGTGGGGCTTGTGGGGTTCTGGTTGGCTTCTGTACTTGCTCCGGCTACCTCCATGGTGCTTCGCAGTTGTTTGTGTTCTGTTTGTGTTTTTTGTTACCGCTTTATACTGATTTTTGCAGCCTGACTTGTGGGACCTGCAGGCCTGGCGCTGCTTCTCGCTGACTTTTTATCGCAGTTGGGCCCAACGCAACTTTTTCGCGTTCGGGTTTGGATTTTTATCGCCGTCCTGGTAATGTTATCGCGGACATTTGACGCGTTCTCGGGAGACTATCGCATGTTACCGCCGTGTTGTGAATACGACGTTAAAACAGAGTTATTTTCCCGCGATAGACGGCGATATGAAAACGTGCGTTAGCCTTTTTTGGCGATGATTATCGCACGTTCTTGAGAATATCCCCCCTAGAGCGCTGACTGCCTTTACCACACACATGCGTGGTAAAGGCATATTCGTGGTGCAGGTAAGCGTGGTAGCGCTTGCTGGATAAACAAACGAAAGGTTCTGCCCGCGTTGTAAATGCTGTTTCCTGCATGTTCAACATTGATTATTAACTTGCATACTATAGTGATACTTTCTTGAACGTGTCCATTACTTCCTAGCATTACATTTTGTTGGAGTATGTGCAGTGATGAATTGTTTAAAACTTTATTTCAAATCTATGTTCTGAACTTCCTGTCATACCCTATTCTTGTTTTCCACATTTCACTTGTTTATGAGAATATGTATTTAATCTTGTTTTCACATATTCCTGAAGAATCAACTTGTATATGATGTTCTTTAAACCACTGTATTTTGTGCAATAAAATTCATATGTTTTCAATGTATCCACCATTAAGTTGTTGTGGATTCTTGTAGAGCACAGCCTTCAATTATCAAACCACTGTGATTCGTTTGCGGGCGACCATCCAAATTAATCTGCAGAACACAATTTTCATCTTAAAAAGGGGTCAAGACACACTCTTGAGAGAACTTAATTATTTAATTAAATGCATCACACAAAAACGATGCAGTTAATTAAATATCATCAATGATGGCATTTGATATGTCATCAGTTATGTCATCAATTATCGTGTTCAAAATGTCATGAGTGATCGCATCTGTGCGGTGATTAGCAGTGCATGACAGGGGCGGATGTTATAGATAGCTCGCTCCACTACAATTGGCAAATTTCAGTGTTTTTAGGTTTCTAAATATAGGTTCTGGTGTCATTTCAACACACATCTAACTATAATGTCACTTTAACCATTGTTTTTTCAATGAATGCCTGGGTTTTTATTGTAACATACCTTGAGATCTTTTTAACATACCTACCTATAACATCACTTTAACCTTTGTTTTTTTCAGTGAATTTCTGCTTTTTTAAAATCATTTTAGATCTCACCTACTAGACAGCGTAAGCAGTATGTTTGCCAGCATACTGTGGGCTTAGAACCTGTCCATTCGTTACAATTGGTTGACTTTATTGTCACTCTCATTCGCTTGCTTCTTAATTCATAAATTTGAGTGAGCTTTCCTTCCCCTTCTTGTGTTTGTCCCTTTCCTGGAGCATGGCTTCATTACTTGTGAGGTTTCACTGCTTACTTTTCCAGCATTACTTTTTTCTTTTTGGTTAAGCACTTCATGAGAGTGCAGGTGTTTTCCAGGGGTCTCCCTCATGTTCTTCTCTTCTACCCTCCAATGCGCTCGGTGTTGCACTCTCTTGCCCTTGTGTTTTTCCCATTCTCTCACTGTTGCGCACTCTCTCATGTGCTTCTCCTCCCCCGTTGCTTTCTCGCCCATGTGCTTCTCCCCCAGCCCCATGTTGCTGTCTTCTCTCATCTGTGTCCCTCTTTTCTCTCCTGCACTCCATATTACACTCCTCCGCCGTTCGTGCAGATTCTGCCCCATCTTTTGTGTTTCTGGCCCCATCCACACCCTCCGATTTGCTTCCCCCACTTGCTCTCTCCATGTTGCTTCCAACCATGTTGCTTCTCCCTATCCACATCCTCAGTGTTGCTTCCCTTCACCTGCACCCCCTTTGTTGCTAAAAACCATTGGCAAAGCCAATATGTCCCAAAGGCGAGATTTTTCTTTTTTTTATGCCTGTTTTTGACAGTGCTCCTGTATTTAAAATGTCATGTTTCACCATGTAACCCACCTTTTACAAGTCACCAAATGATGCTCAAGTATAGTGTTTAAATGCAAAACTATTATCTTGTTTTTGTGCACTGTAGTTGGCTAAGCAATTTTACCTACGGAAAACGTGGTCCCTCTATTTTTCTAGGTGTGAAAAGTGTTCTGTATATTCTTGTATCACCTTTAGTTATGCAAGTACAGGTGTCTACAGTATTAGCCACAGGTCACACTCTATTGCCAACTATTTATTTGTTGTTTTTTGTAAAGATTATTGTTTTTAAAAAAAATTGTTTGAACCTTTATTTAAACACTTTTTATTATTTTATTTTATATAATGAAAAACTTGTGTATGTATTTTTTTATTTTGTTTGTCTTTGATATCACCATTTTGAAATATGCAACTTTCTTTTTCTTATTTCTTGGGTCTTTTAACACTTTCGGTGCTCATGACGGAATGGTTCCGTCATGAGCACCAGTGCTCCTGTGCTCATGACGGAACCATTCCGTCATGAGGACAGGGGCACTAAATCCCTCTGCTGCAGACAGCAGAGGGATTTCCTTTTTTTGGGGGGGGGCCTCGGGAGGTGGGGAAGAGCTTCCCCAACCTCCCAAAGCCCTTTGGTGATTTTCAATGTAATGACGATCACACGCATGGCACGCTGTCGTCGTTACATTGAAAACGAAACTGAAACTTAGTTCCAGTTTCAATGTTTCGGTGCTCATGGGGCTATCTCAGCCCCCAAGCACCGAAACACTTGGGAGAGGTATCGTTGGAAAGTAGAGAATCTCCCTTTTCCAATGGTACCCTTCCCTAGTAGATCCCTTCTTGGGGATTGCCCCATGGGGGCGATCCCCAAGCAGGGATCCACCCACTAGCCACCAGGGAGGGGAGAGCGGCCCCTTGGGCAAGGGCCTTAGCGCCCCCATTACATTTTGCCAGACAGCCAAGCCCAGGACCAAAAACTCATGTGACCCCCCCTTCCAAAAGCAGATCGTTTTGTGATAGGTAATTTTGATGTCTCCACAATACGTTTTGGGCCCTTGCCTGTCGCGGGCACTAGGCCTACCCACACAAGTGAGGTATCATTTTTATCGGACGACTTTGGGGAATGCGGGGTGGGTGGAATTTTGTGGCTCCATGCAGATTCCGAAACTTTCCATCACAGAAATGTGAGGAAAATGTGTTTTTTTCTTTACAAAGTTTGAGGTTTGCAAGGGATTCTGAGTAAGAGAACCTGGTGAGAGCCACACAAGTCACCCCATCCTGGATTCCCCTGGGTGTCTAGTTTAAAAAAATATATAGGTTTGCTAGGTTTCCCTAGGTACTGACAGAGCTAGGGTTCAAAATCTACGGCTAGGCACTTTGCAAAAAAAGGGTCAGTTTTCACTGTGAAAATGTGGTGTGTCCACGTTGCGTTTTGGGCCGTTTCCTGTCGCGGGCACTAGGTCTACCCACACAAGTGAGGTACCATTTTTCTCGGAAGACTTTGGGGAATGCAGGGTGGGTGGAATTTTGTGGATCCATGCAGATTTCAGAACTTTCCACCACAGACATGTGAGGAAGATTTGTTTTTTTTTACAAAGTTTGAGGTTTGCAAGGGATTCTGGGCAACAGAATCTGGTGAGAGCCAGACAAGTCACCCCATCCAGGATTCCCCTGGGTGTCTAGTTTTCAAAAATGTATAGGTTTGCTAGGTTTCCCTAGGTGCCGGCAGAGCTAAGGTTCAAAATCTACAGCTAGGCACTTTGCAAAAAAAGAGTCAGTTTTCACTGTGAAAATGTGGTGTGTCAACGTTACGTTTTGGGCCATTTCCTGTCGCGGGCACTACACCTACCCCCACAAGTGAGGTACCATTTTTATTGGGAGACTTAGGGGAACACAGAATTGTAGAGCAATTGTTATTACCTATTGACTTTCTATGCATTTCTGCCTTCCAAATGTAAGACAATGCGTAAAAAAGAAGTCACTGTGAAAAATGTCCTATAATTCACATGCTGGTATGGGTACCCACAATTTCGGAGATGTGCAAATAGCTACTGTTTCTAAACTCTATATTTTGTTCCAATTTCAGAAATACATAGGTGTCTTTCATACCGATTTTTCCCTGTTTATATTTTCCCAAATGAATTGCTATATACCAGGTACACAATAAAAAACCATTGCAAGACGCTGCTCAGTTATTGGCTCTGGGTTCCTCGGGTTCTTGGTGAACCTACAAGTCCTATATATCCCCACAACCATAAGGATGTAAAGGTACGTTGCTTTAAAAAATCTGTCATACTTAGAAGAAGTTACAGGTGAAAACGTTGGCACAAATGGCTGTTTTTTTACTCATTTTCAAACTGTTAGTTTCTATAAGAAAACCTTGAAGGATCTACACAAATGACCCCTTGCTGAATTCAGACTATTGTCTACTTTTTATAAATGTATAGCTTTCCAGGATCCAACATTGCTTTCATACCCATTTGCACCATTAACTGGAAGATTGAAAGAACAAAAAATAGCAAAAATAGGCTATGTCCCAGTAAAATGCCAAAACTGTGTAAAAGATTTTGGTTTTCTGACAAAAGGTCTGTCAGTCCCTGGAAGCTGGGAAGATGGTGATTTCAGTGCCACAAACCCTTTGTTATCATTTGCAGGGAAAAAAACAGACGCTTTAATCTGTAGCCCTTTTTTCCAATTTTTCCCCCAAAAACCAAAATTTCGCTGTATTTTGGCTAATTTCTGAGTCCCCTCCAGGGGAATCCACAAACCCTGGGTACCTTTAAAATCCCCATGATGTTGGAAAAAAAGGACGCAAATTTGGCGTGGATACCTTATGTGGTCAAAAAGTTACGGGGGCCTAAGCGCAAACAACCCCAAATAGCCAAAAAAAGGCTTAGCACAGAGGGGGAAAAGGCCTAGCAGCGAAGGGGTTAAACAAATCTTTGTGATGTTGTTTAAGATGACTGTCCATCAATGCTGAGTAAACTCTCATTGTTTTCCCAGAAGTCACAACCTGCATACATTCTCTGCAGTAAGTGGTGAAGTACTGTATGTTTGGCTCGTCGTCCTCTTATTATGGTTGAAGTACTTGTGGTGGTGCAATTCTTGTCCTTGATGTCTCTCCATCTCTGCCCAGGCAATATGATGTGGGTGGATAACATGAAGGTGTTTCAACATACCACTAGTGCCAAATTAATATAGACCAGTTTGGCCTCTGTGAGCCACCTGAGTGCACAAGGTGCAAGTCAAATTTCTGGCATTGATTTTCATTTGCTGGGCTGGAAGTGTGAAAAATTCCCAAACCACAGATTCTCTTTAGGGACGGGTAGAAGGTGGTGTTGTACATGGCACTAGTACAACATCATCATCTTGAGATTGTCCAGCAGGGGTAGACCCTCTGGATGGATTGGTAGATGGCTGATGCTCTGGAGTTTGTTCTGAAGCCAAGAAGACGATGAACTACGTGAACAGCAGTTACCCTCTCTGCAATAGCAGTGGCCAAATGAGGTTCAGAATATTGCTTCCCAGTTTTGTTTAAGCCTGTAGACTTATTTCTTCAATTCTGTACACTGCATGGCTAATAAAAGGGCTCCTTTCATGTTTTTTGTGTGCTATTGGTACTGCTGTATTTCTGCAACACCCATAGAGACAATGATAGACTGTTAAACCCAAAAAAGAATTCTATATCAGTAATTGTAACAATAATCTCTATCAAAAAAACGTCAACACATTTAGTGCAAATGAATGCACAAATCACCCATTTACAAATATCACTGGATAAAGAAACTCAAGAAAGATTTAAACAAGGTGGGTGAGTCATTCATTGCTTACTATAATTGGCGAAGCTCAATGGCTTCACATATTTCAAGCTGAAACATCATTTTTACTTTTTATATGGTTTTTGACAGTAAACAACTTGCTTGACAAGTTTCCAAATTTAGGCGACTTCAGAGGTTTAAAAATAAAAACATTAAAAAAGCTTTCCCAAAGACGTTTCGATGCATAGTAGCAGCAAAAGAGTTGACAGGCTGGATGGTGTACCATGGGTAGTATTGGTACTTACATTTCCTTGGACGTTACACACACACGTCTTGAGAATATAATGCTAATTTTCGAATAACAGATCAGCATCATATAATCTGCACAAAGAGTTGCTTTTGAAAATGGAGGAATGTATTGTAGACAATAATTATTTTATCTTTCAATGGGGATTTTAGCTCCAAGCCTAGGGCATAGTTATGGACCCTTGCACGAGCACCTCGTATGCCACCTTATTAATGGGATTCTGTGAAAGACGAGTAGGTTAGGGAACTCTTTTTGAAGAGTGGAATAACTGTGATTAATTATGGTGGGAATACAATATGATTTCCTTTTGGTTTCAAACTCAGATGTAGTATCATTGACACATGGATACTGATATAGTATTTAGCAGTCAGTGGATTTGTAGATGATACTTACTTAATCCAAAAAAAGGACGTAAATTGACTATTTTCACTGGAAAACCTGCTAAGAGGAATGGGACATTGGTCTCTTCTGAAGTCTGCATTTCTGAAAATGAACATGACCATAGATATGTAGTCTTTCTAAAACAACCACGTCTGCCATACTTTGCCTTCTGACTTAATATAGCCTACTCATGGGCTTGCAAGTTTTAGAAAAACACTTGGGCTTCTTAAAAAGGAGTGGCTCAGCTTCAGGACAATTTTCAGATGAAGATTTTCTTAATATGTGGAAATCTCAGGAGGGCTCTTCTGGAAGGTCCTCCTATTCTGGCTCTTGGCAGGAGCAGTGCTCTGTTTACAGATCTTTCCAACTCACAAATCTACTTCAAATCCAACCACTCTGCTGGGAGTTTTTGTCAGAGAGAATTTAGTTTTACCTGTAGTTCTTTTGAAAATCAACCAGTCTACTATCCCTTAGGAGGGATTATGCTCAGAATCAGTAATATTCTGTTAAGGTCTTGTTAGAATCGGGCATTAAGCAGACAGGCACACAAAGGAATGACACACATAGGAGGGCAAGTGGAGATTTAAGGACCAGCGTGGGTATACTCCCCACTTTGAAACATAAATACACAAAAGAACCCACGGGTCCAAGAGCGCAATCAAAAGATGATGTAAAACACAATGACCAACAATAGACAAGACAACGTTGGGAATATCCCTTTTAAGGACGACTCCCCTCACACACTCGAAGGTGTCATGCTTCATCATAGGGTGCCTCCTCGTGCCGGGACCTAGTCACGGCACGGGCTACAACCTCCTCTCTATGAGAAGGGAGCTCAGGGATGTTTTTATTTCGTGGCACATGGGTTGTCCTAAAAACCCTATGTGAGCTTGGTGTGTGAAAAAGATGGTGCAGTGCTGTGTATGTGAGTGAATAAAACTGCCTACAGGATAAGCAATAGACTTTATAAAGCTAGCCTGTGGCAGGATTAAAAAGCTGAAAATGAGCCTTTAAAACCTAGAAAAGACTTCATTAATTAGATCAACATGTTTCAGCCGTGATGATCTATCTAAGTATCTCGGCTTTCATCAGGATCTGGTGTAATACAGCTACTGCTAAGTAAACATAAGTGCAAAGTGTTGAAACAAATAAACAACAACAGCGTGTTTATACTGAACCAGATGGTAATTTGTTCATTCTGCCAGGACTCCTGTTGATCGGACAGACGCCCGTGTATTCCGGCTCCACTTGACCGGTTGGTGTCTGTACCATGTGCTAAATTAGCACCGGACAGTTGTGGCCTTTGTTCTTCACCAATAGGATACAATTGGCAGGACCAGAATGAACAAATTACCTTCTGGTTCAGTATAAACACGCTGTTGTTGTTGTTTATTTGTTTCAACACTTTGCACTTATGTTTGAAACATGTTGATCTAATTAATGAAGTCTTTTCTAGGTTTTAAAGGCTAATTTTCAGCTTTTTAATCCTGCCACGGGCTAGCTCAATAAAGTCTATTGCTTATCGTGTAGGCAGTTTTATTCACTCACATACACAGCACTGCACCATCTTTTTCACACACCAAGCTCACATAGGGTTTTTAGGACAACCCATGTGCCACGAAATAAAAACATCCCTGAGCTCCCTTCTCGTAGAGAGAAGGTTGTAGCCCGTGCCGTGACTAGGTCCCGGCACGAGGAGGCACCCCTATGATGAAGCATGACACCTTCGGGTGTGTGAGGGGAGTCGTCCTTTAAAAGGGATATTCCCAACGTTGTCTTGTCTATTGTTGGTCATTGTGTTTTACATCATCTTTTGATTGCGCTCTTGGACCCGTGGGTTCTTTTACACAAAGGAATGACCCATGTCTGGAACAATGACTAAAGTCATAGATTAACATATGTAGAAATGATGTTGTATAAGAGGGATTATGCTATGTGACTTCAAAACAGAGTAAAGCATTAATTGGAATCCCTCACAATGTAATGACATTACAAAAACAAAACCCAGGTAAATGACTGCAAGAATTTCTTTTAACTTTGAGGTGAATGGAATATTTTCATTGTAACTAGGGTATCGTAAAAGGCTAAGTTGTGGTTAGCATTAAGATTAGGATCTAATACTCGAACACCCTAATACTCCATACCTGAGCTGCAGCTGGAGTCCTGTTCAGCCAGAGAACGTCAGATCATGGCTCTTGCTTGTCGAACTCTCTACACTGTATTCCTGTATGGAAATGTATACATTTGAAGATTCTCTGCATGCTCTTTTTGGCCTTTTACAATCAAGGTTCGAATACCTCAAGAAAAAGTTAGAGATACCTTTCCGAATGCTCACCACGTTCTGCCTTGAAGCCTGCACATTAAAATTCAAAATTTTGGTCGAAAGAGGTTCCATGGAAGGTGGTTCAGGGCACAAGAAGCTAAATTTGGCAAAAAAGTGAAAAGGAACATGTCAAATTGTGTAAAAAGTTGGGGACTCTGCTTTCCTTCAGCTAGCTTCTAGTAAGGCTCAGATTTTGAAATTTCCCAGTAAATCACCAACAGTTAATTTTGCCATACTTTTAAGGCAGTCTTCAAAATTTTCAACATTGAAACAGTAGTATTTTCTGCATATGCCTGCATATCCCTTCCAGCAGCGTAAGTTAGACATTAACTCTTCCCAGCAATTTCAAATATGTTAGTAATGCTGCAGAACAGAAAGAGGCCGGTATCTCAGTCCCTAAACATTTTCACCCCTGCAGTATTACTGACAGGTTCTAAATGTCCGACTTATTCTTACACTGATATAGTATGCCATAGCATACCTTGGGGTGATAGTAAAGTCAATTTCAAAACAAGACCATAACCAGAACACTAGGCCTTTAACCAGTGCTTAATTTGAGCCTGTGGTTTCCGTGCTCAGCACCGCACTTAATTGTCAACACAAACACTTATGATGGTCTGCCACATGGTGGCACTGTTGGTTTAATTTAGAGATGAGCACAACAACAGTTTATTAATTCAATGTACATTAAAAATGACAAGAACCTCACGCCCAAGCCATTCTTATAGCTTTGGGGGCCAAGAATAGTATGATTTGTCACACTTGTAGGGTGTGATGGTTAGTAGTTGTGTTGGTACCGTCATTGGCAGCACTGGCAGGGGAAACGGATAGTGCAAGCTGCAATGGCCTCCTGACAAGGGCCATGGCACTTATTTTTTTTTAACAAATTAAACGCTGCCCTTTATCCTTTGCTTCATGGCCCACTGGCCCACGAGTGACAAACACATTAACAGTCAATACATCACCCAGGTATCTTTATCAGTTAATTGACAAAAGGTAGCCCGTGATGTTGTGCCTCTTCGAGTAATGGTCATTGTTGTTGATATTATTACTCCTGTAAGAGTTCTGTGTTTCGTTGGCGTGTTTTGTTATTAACTGATTGTGTCCCGTGCTCATATTAATGCAATTTATGGATTAAATTCATTGCTAGTCTAATGTTTTCCTTGTTTGATTGTTCCCTTTCATCTTCTATTCTCCTCCCATGCAGTTAGAAGCAGTGCTTAATTTGAGCCGGTAGTTTCCGGTGCTCAGCACTTAATCATCAACACGGCGCTTTTCATGAGCACCAGTTAAGGACACATTCATTTACTGGGAGATTATGTGATTTGCCCAGAATCACAAGATGTTGAACCAAAACCTGGTTTCCCAGCTCTGAAGTTGGCAGCTCTGGCTATTACGCCCCATCCTCTCCCCCAATTTCATGGTTAGTAGTTGGTTCTGTTTTAGGTGGTGCTAACAGGAGAAATGGGCTGGTGCAAGCTGCCCCCTGACGAGAGCCCCTGCACTTTTTTAAATTATTTTTTTTACAAATTAACCACTGGTTAGAAGCTTATAGCAAAATCCCTATAGTTCTACAGAAACTCATTTCTCTTGCCCGTTAAATCTCCCCCGTACCCCCAGGTTACTGCTGTCCAACCCTTCCAACAAACTTTCTTTATTTGAAGAACTTTGATTTCAATAATGAGCAGAGGACAAACAACAGTAAAATATGAATTTTGAGATTCATCTGCCCCGGTGTTGCTGAGCAGCGCGGCGCTTCTTGATCACCCACTTGAGTTGGCCAACATTGGCGGGTCCGCTGAACACCGCGATGCTTCATCGAGGGTGCTCCAGAGCTCGCATTGTTACTGTCCTTTATCAAGACAAACTCACAGCTTTTCACTTGCCAAGAATAAATGCCGCACAGTATAGAGTTCCATTCTCGAGAGCCCTTTTTCCGTACTCGAGAGTGGTGCTTGAATCAAATAGGCGGGTACTCATTGACCTGCAGTTTTTGTTCACCCAAATGAGTCGGAGGAGTCCTAATTAAAGCATCGCAGACGTGTAGAGAGGTACTGAAACTTTCCTTTCAAAACACAAGGTTCTTCGGTCCTCGAGGCTCAATGCCGTGAAGTGTTTGATTCTATCCGCTTGAAAAGTAAGATTTGTCAGACTGCTCCCATAAAGAAGAGCAGCAGGTATGTTTGTTTAAAAAAAAAAAACCACATTTAGGTTTTATAACTACCTAATTAAATGAAATAATTTGTGTTAGTACATAAATGTAAAATATGCCGGTGCTCACTCTTTAATAACAAGCATAGGCAAACTCAATAGGTCTTGCCTTTTGACATATTGGTTTTGCCAATGTTGTGCAGCATTAGCAACAAGAACAATTGCAAATGCTGTGCAGCATTGGGAGAAAAAAGCAATAAAAAGGTGCAATGAAGCAGCGGTAAACTTATGGCCACATCATTCCGCTGGCATGCCCATGCCTGATTACGAATGTGTGAGCATGCAGCACCATTCATATGTGCTTCTACAGAATGATGCTGGTGCCATTTTCATCTTTTTTTTATTTACTGATTCAAAATGGTGGATGCCACTTAGATCAGTAAATAAAAATGTTTTTGCTTGTGTAAAACTGCATTTTGACATATAGAGCAGTCAAGAACTAAATGATTTGAATGTGTGTTTCCTCCATCCATGTTAAATTTAAGTTCTTCCTTTTTTTCTTTCCACTTTGACAATACAGAATCTTGTCATCGAGGCGACCAGGCTGGAATACGTACCTAGCCAATGGCCTTTTGGTTTTAACCACTTCTAGTTCTTTACAGTGGCAGCCGACACAAACAAAAAGTGTTGAGGCAGGTGGAGGGAATGCGGGGGGAAGCGCGGGGGCTAATAATAAAAAAAAGAAGACTTACCTGAAGCTTCTGGCCACCTCGCGCCTCGGTGTTCCTCTGCTTCCTGGTCCCAGCAGACACCGGGACTGCATTAGAGACTCCCTGTGCAATCCCTGCGCTGCTCTCATGCTATTACCAATCATGAGGGCAGCGAGGGGATTGGCCTGAGTGGGCTGGTTTAACGCTCACTCAGGCACAGGGAGTCTGTGCTGTTTCTCCAACTTGGCTGTCCAACACAACTGGGTTGGAGAAACCTAACTGCGGATGTCTGTTTGTCTGGCCTAAGACGGCCGGCCAAACAGATATGCGCACTTAGAAGTGCACATACCACTCCATTTCTCCTCCCTTCCATGGCCCGGCCCATCTCCTCCCTACACATGCTGGCTTAGCCAGCAGCTGAAAAATAAAATGATAATAAATTTATTTTTTATTTTTCAGCTGCTGCTTCTGAGCCAGTGGGGCGACGCTCCTGCGCCATTGCAGAGGAGCCGCCGCTGGTTCTTTAGATAAATGCACCTTTCTATTACACAAGTGAGAATAGACATGTTATTTAGTCCCTGCATCACTTTATATTTCTAGCCAAAAGGTGGATTCAGCTCTCTTGCGCCAATACCTGTATCTTACTTGATGACTATTGTGCAGACTCACAAATGCTTAGTAAAATTATTGGCTTTGTAGGCCTTCTGTAGCTTCATCTCTGGTGCAATCAGTTCTTTACCTTTGCAGCCATGAAGGGGGATGCTTGGGCCACAAGCGGCCTAGATTTATTAAGGAATCTATTGATGCTAACATGTTACTGCCCAAATTTGTGCCGCACCTTCAGGTCTTTTTCATTGTAATAAAATTGATGTAATACGTAGGATACTTATTTAACACTTTTGTTTAGTGGCATTTTCAAAACTATTACAGTACAGTACAAAATAAGCTCTACCTCAGATTTCTGGGATTACAACTATTACTAATACAATTCAAAATAAGTACTGAATCAGTTTTTTAGAACTACAATTTGAAAACAAACAACTGCCAGGGATGGGGTTATTTCAGGAGTTTTAAATGCCGTAAAATAGTATTAATTTAGAAAGAGACCAGTAGCAAGCTTCTAATTAACCACATGAAATATTCTAGGCGCATGAAATTAGTGACCAACACTTCACAACATACATAAAAGATATAATAGCCACTTTATATTAAATTTATATTTATTTCAGTTATTAAAAAATTCTTTTTGTTCATTCAATTAAATTGTTTTTTACAAAATAGTAAATACATTCACATAGAGTAATAGCAGCATCAATATTAAAGTGCACAGGGTAGAATGATGAAATGAAAAAATCTTTGTTTAAAAAAGAGAAAACAACTTTTATCTCATTAAACATTCCATGATTTTGTTCAAAATCTAAGACAAATTAATTAGAAAAGGCAATGGATGAAGACTTGATGTTGGCAAGCGGTAGATAAAACTACGCGCGTTTCGGCACTACTGCCTTCATCAGGGAACCGTCTATTGCAAAACAACTATATAAAACATGAAACAAAACAGTGATTACAGACTTATAAAATATATACATACACCCAGAATATTTACATCATTAACTATAACCTAACAAATTGGTACAAATAAATGATAATGCCGGCAAATATATAATCCAAGAAGCCATTATATATATCTGATAATGTAATTCATGATTCGATCTCTTTTTGGCTTTCATTTTACTGATAAACAATCAATTTATGAACATAAGAGAAAAGATGTCTACATGCATAATTATACAACATACAACATAAAATATATACATATGAAAGAATAAAGTGTGAAGACATCAAAGATTAATGAAAACAGAATGGAAGAAAAGTGAATAAAAAGCCCATATTAGTTTAATTTAAATACATATTCTACTTCTAACTGATTATGATATCCCTGTCGGGAACCACATAGATAGTTAATACTACATAAACAATAATGAAAAGAGTCCATAGAAGCTGACGTTCACAATTTATATGTTTATGAGCAGATTATAACTAACAGTTTTATGGAAAAATGGAACTCATCATAGTAGTCTTATTTCTAGAGAGATATATCATACCCTATAGACATAAGTAAATAAGGGACTATATATAACACTCATAGTGTCATAAAAAGATGTTAAACAATCTACTAGTCCAGCTGATTGTTTTAACCACACTTACTCATATGGATGAAAGCTTGAATGGTGATAAACTGTCGTTAACAATTGCCCAAAGAGGATACCAAAAATATAAAAGATAAAAAGAAAGAAAAACATTGTATATATATGGTACGATTAGTTATTCTCGCCTAATTGGGTAACTGAATAGATCTTAAAGAGAAAAGAAAAAGAAAAAAGAAGAGTGAAATCTGAAGCACTCACTTTGTAAAAAGAGGGGACCCGGTCGCTCCTACAGGTAGCTAGATAAGTTGGTATGGACATATGCCAAACTCCATGTTAAGTACAAGTAAATCAAGTATCTTGACACTATATACGGAGCAAAATGAAACCTTTTGTTAGTTTTAGTGCGAACCAAGGCTCTATATTGTATAAGAAAAAGACAGAGTCCTATACACTTACTTAAAAGAGAAAGCAACTCTCGTTCCCGTAGATAGATCTATGTGCTGTTCATAAGCTTGAAACATCATTGGTATAGCACAGTATGTGATTCAATGTTTTCTGGAGCTATGTATAGAACACAAAGGATAATCGTAATCACTATATAGGTATATAAATCTGGAACATGGCCAAATGGCCACAACCAAAAATTATATATAACTGCAAAGAAAAATAGGAATAGATATAATCAAAGGGACGCTTACTTCATGCCAGCAGTATAAGTCCTCCCACAGAGGTATCTCTATACTTGTTATGTAGTTGAGTGGGAACACGATAAAGTCTGATCATTACACCACTCTCTGCTGCTACAGCTAAAAACAGAAGAATCAAAAAAGCAAGCATGACCTCATTGTAAATGGACTTAAGAGGGGCACTGCATATAGCTTAAAGCACAGGAATACCCTGACTTAATCATTTACCTTCATGTCTCCGGGTGCTTCGGACAGATGATCCTGGATGTCAGCGATACGTTCTACTTCTTTGGCGCAACAAGATACAAATGGTGGAGTGAGGTTCTATATTTAAAGCCTATAAAAAGCGCGCGTTTTTCTTACGCAGTCTAATTGACGAGTGCTATGTAGCAACGACGGACATCAATGTGGTAATATGGCCGCCATATTAGAATGGGCAATGAATTTAAGCGACGAACAATGGTTTTGATGCCGTATATATGGTTCGAAATCAGATAAAATGTTCTACTCGTTTTAGACCAGATAAAAGATGTGATAGATTCATTTGTATGAAGGCATTTAAACACGCCAGCTAGAAAGTACTAAGAAATGACGACGAACTTCAAAATGGAAATGTGGCCGCCATCTTGGAATAGGCAAAGGTTTTAACAAAGAGCAATAATGGATATAATAAAAAAATATATATATATCGTCCAAGTTCTACTTCTTTGGCGCAACAAGATACAAATAGTGGAGTGAGGTTCTCTATTTAAAGCCTATTAAAAGCGCGCGTTTTTCTCACGAAGTCTAATAGACAAGTGCTATGTAGCGGCGACGAACATCAATATAGTAATATGGCCGCCATATTGGAATGGACAGTGAATTTAAGCAACGAACAATGATTTTGACACCGTACAGATGGTTCGGAATCAAATAAAATGTTCTGCTCGTTTTAGACCAGACAAAAGATATAATAGATTCATTTGTATGAAGGCATTAAAACACGCCAGCTGGAAAATACTAAGTAATGAGGACGGACTTCAAAATGGAGATGTGGCCGCCATATTGGAATAGGCAAAGGTTTTAACAAAGAGCAATAATAGATATCATAGAAAATATCGTCCAAGTTGGAAACACAATATATATTTTAAATACAGATATAATGTGATTCGACAACATAAATGGACCAAATTGCTAAATGATGGCCTGTTCCCAAGGGATTTCCTGGTTCAGACCCTTATTTGCTGTATCTAACAGGAAAATCCAAAAGACTTCACGTTTTTTTCTTATAATGTCTGAACACTGGCCTTCCTTTACAAGAATTTTTTCAATGATATACCAGCGTATATCATCAGGGGTGTGATTGTTATCTATATAATGTGATACCAAAGGTGATGTCAATTTTTTAGTTCTGATGGCAGATCGATGTTCAGTTAATCTCACATTGAGGGTCCGTGATGTTTCCCCCACATATCCTTTGTTACAAGGGCAGATTAATAAATATATAATATTTTTTGTCTTACAATTAGTCATGCCCTTTGTTACAATTGTTTGTCCATTAAAATTCAATCTGTTCGTTTCCATCGCAAACGGGCAAACTTTGCAGATACCACACTTGTAATTTCCTTCAATTGGAAGAAAGCCCTCAATACTTCTCTGTATTGGCTCTTTATTTATTATTGGCATGCGTGATCTAACAATTAGATCTTTCAGGTTTCTATTCTTGCGATACGCAAAGAGAGGTTTCTGCAACATATCCGTTTGTTCTCTGTTCATATTGAGTAGATGCCAATTAGAGCAAATTATTTGGCGGATTTGTTCATTCATTAAAGAATGCCGGGTGACAAAGACTAGCTTAGCCTCTTGCTTTTGATTTACACCTGTTAGCAAGTGTTGCCGGTCAAAAAACCTTGCTCGTTTATATGACTCTCTAACTAGTCTATGTGGATAACCTCTATTCAAAAACTTTTTTCTCATATCTGCGGCTCTGAGGTCAAAATCTTCTAGTTTTGTACAATTGCGTCTAAGGCGCAGAAATTGGCCAAAGGGAATACTGTTTTTTGTATTGTTGGATGGAAACTTTTAAAGTGTAAAAGGGTATTACGGGCAGTTGGTTTAGTGAATAGATCCACTATCAATTGTCCACATTCATGCTTAATTGAAATATCTAAAAATTCAATCTTGATATTACTCAGATTAGAGGTGAACTTTAAATTGGAGTCACAAAGGTTCAACCATAAAAAAAATCTGCTAGAGTGTCTTCATTGTCATCCCATATGAACACAATATCATCTATATAGCGTGACCAATGAAGTATAGACTCGAAAAATGGAGCAACTTCATTAAAGATGAATTGTTGCTCAAAATATGCCATATAGATATTTGCTATCGTAGGGCGCAAGATGCGCCCATACTTACTCCTTTTACTTGTTTGTATAGCTGACCTCGAAATTCAAATGTATTATCTTCAAGGATGATTCGTAGACAATCAATGATAAAGTTTGTGTTACAATCAATGTTCATTAATTCTATAAACCATTCTACTGCTAGAATTGCTCCATCACAGGGTATGTTACTATATAGACTTTCCACGTCTAAAGTAACCAACCATTGTCTATTACAGTTAAATGGTGTTCCTTCCAATAAATTAATTATCTGACGTGTATCTTGTACATATCCAGGGATATCTTGAACATATGGGCAGAGCATTTTGTCAAGATATTTGGATATGGGTTCCGTGACGGATCCTATTGTGGTTACAATCGGTCTGAAAGGAGGATTTCTTTCATCTTTATGAATCTTAGGTGTACCATACAGGCTAGCTAGCCTGGGATGATCTATATTCATATAATCAAACTCTTTTTCACAGATATGGCCATTTCTTAAGGCCTTAGTTGTTAATCTGTGTATTTTATTTTTGGTCTTATCAGTAGGGTTTCTTGTTATTTTCATATAAAACCTACTGTCACTTAACATTTCCTCAATTTTAGTTACATAACTTACAGTATCTAATACGGCTATTCCCCCTCCCTTATCACAACTTTTAATTGTGATTTCAGGGGAGCATTTAAGTTTCATTAAGGCTTTATGTTCATCTATAGTCATATTGAATGGTGTTTTTGGCACATATTTAGTGGCAGTTACTAGCTTCTTATAAACCACCTGTTCAAATATTTTGATCTCTGGAGCTACTTGATCTACTGTAGGTGTAAAAGTAGATTTAGGTGCCAATCCTGATTTGTTAATGTCAGTGGAATTATTATATATGTTAGAGAAAAAGCATTTCAACCTAATTTTTCGAAAAAATGACATAAGATCATTGAACAACTCAAACTTATTCAATCCTGAATGAGGTATGTATGATAACCCTTTTGACAGGAGAGAATAAGTAGCTTCATTTAGGCTGGTTGTGCTCAAATTAAATATGGGGATATCCTTCATTCCCTCCAATAACGAGCATTGCGGGTTTCGAGATATTGATTCTGATTTGCTGATTGATGTCCCCGAAATTGCGTTTGATATTGTATGTGCGGCTGATATTGTGGACGGGGTTGGTATTGTGGTCGATACTGTGGTTGGTATTGTGGTCGCCAATTCCCCCTGTTCTGATTGCGTCTCCCTAAAAAAGGACGATATCCTTGATTGTGACGCGGAGTGTATCTATTGCCTCTATTTTCAAACGTAGTAGATGTTCCTTCGTTATCAGAATCTGATGTATCAGAGAATGTAGTTACCTTTTTGTTATACGATCTATATGTCTGGGGATAAGATTGTTGGTCTCTTTCTAAATTAGCTTTCTTCCCTACGCTTAGCAAGCATATTGTCTCAGTAGGGGTCCCCTTTTTCCAATAGTAAAATAGTATTAATACACATTTAGAATATACATAATAAAATGTAAACATTAACTGTGTCCATGTGTGTTTAAGGCTTATGATAGGGTGTCAGGACAACATCAATTGCTGCGGAACCGGGGAAGTGGGAAAGGGAGGATCAGCAATTAATCCTATCTACAGTAGCATCTACACGCCACCCACTAGGACTCCACCCCACAGCCTACGCTTCCTCGATGTCAACTGTTCTCTCATCCTCAGGGGTCTCTCATTCATCAGCGACTTACCTCTAGAGAAGAGCAAAAGGTCTGGGACGTACGCCCCTAGCTTCCTCCCTCTGAAGTGCCCTTTCTTCAGCCCATGCCCAGCCACTAACATCAGACACCCATGTCTCCACACTAGGTCCCCTGGGTGATTTCCAGGCCATGCCCACACACTGCCTGGCCAGGGCCAAGTCCACAAATATATTCCCCACCTTCGTGGGGCCTGGCCTACAGAAGAGACCAAGTAAACAAACAGCAGGTGTATTAGTGAGTGATCTAGACAGGGTTTTATTAAGATGTAAAATTACCTCCCCCCAGAACCCTTCAAGTTTAGGACACCCCCAGGTCATGTGTCCAAAATCTGCTCCTAAAGTTGAGCAGTGAGGGAAACCCCTTGGCTCCCTGACATATATTGCCTGATCCTGTGAGGAGTAAGATATGCCCTGTGGATATACTTAAGTTGAATGCATTTAAGATGTGTATTGCGAGCAAAACCTTCTGTAGGTACTCAAGAACCCTCCCCAATTCAGCGTCTGTCGTATCCTCCCCCAATTAGCAAACCAACGAGCCCAGAGAGCACCCAAGGTTTCATTACCAGCCAATTTAGGGCCTTATAGAGCCACAAGACCAAATGAGATCCCAATCCCACGGTCGGAAGTAACTGAAGGACTCTATGCGTTGGAGGTTCCACTCTTTTTTTTTTTAATATATATATATTTTTTTTATCCTCATTTGCCTTGTTTCCACCTTTCTTCTAACGATACCGCCCTGGGTTTTCAAACCTCATTTGCTGGAAAGAGAGGCTTAACCAAGTGCGCGGAGAAAAGCCCCCAGAAGAAACTGGGCGCCATTTGATCTTACTGGGTGACCCTCCTCCACCAACAACCGAAACCACTCTCTTATCCTCCTGCATACACAGGAAGAAAAAGATGTCACCAGCCGAGGCAGACGAAGGCTTAATCATTGGACTGACTTTTTTCTGAGTAACCCAACTTTAACCACACCAGGACAAGAAAGGAGTCAAAAATTTATATCTCTTTTTCATCCGATCCGAAATATCCAACTTTGCAATAAATTTCATCGATTGTATCCAACTACCCTCCGTTGGGGAGACTAGAGAGACCCATAATTTACATAACTCTCTGCGGGCCAACAACACAGCATAAAATACCAACTTTGCCACATCTTTCGTAATTTTTCCTTGCAGATCAAGCTTTCCAAAAATGACCAGCTCAGCACTTACCTTGATCTGCAGACTTAAAACACTCGATAGGCAATTACTCACGGCCTCCCAGAAAGACTGTATCTTCGGGCAACGCAGGAACATATGTAGATCATCTTCGTTTGGACTGCCACATTTAGGACATGCCACCACTCCACCTGAGCCAAATTTAGATAGCCTCCGTGGAGTCCAATATGCCCTGTGCAATGTAAAAAAATGGTTCCTCCTCAGATATGCGGGTTTAACTGTTTTATAAAGCATAGACATTAATACATACCATTGGTCTTCCATCTCGGTCTCTGGCAAGCATCTTCCCCACAGATCTTCCGGTAAAGTGAAAGCACCATCCTCCAACTCTAACACCAACCAGTACCATAGTGCAATTTCTTTCTTAAACATGACACTGGACACGAGTTTTTCCTCTAATTCATTTGGTCCTCCTATCGTTTCCCCTGAAGCCAAATGCCAACTCTGGATCTGGAGGTATTTAAATCTCGAGAACCTCGGGCCCAGTTCCTGCTCGCACCAACTCCACGAAATTAGATGACCCTCTGGAAATAAGTGCTTCCACATTATAATGCCCGCCTCCTTTAAGGGTCTAGCCAATAAGTCTCTAGTCCAAACCGGAGAACCTGGTGCGTCCCAAATAGGAGCCAGCTGACTAAAAACTGAATTTTTAAAGACATTCTGATTCTATACCAAGTTTCCGCCATGGCCACTAACACTTTTAACCTAACTTTCTTAAAGTATTTCGGATCGGCATACTTAAACATAAAACCACTTTCTGCTCCTTTTTCTTTCCTCAACATCTCCTTGAACATCTTACCTATCTCTGTGTTCGTAGGGGTACCCAATAGCATCCTTCCATTTTTCAAAAGAAATGCCCATGCATAAAATAACAAATCTGGAAGAGCTAAGCCCCCCTTCCCTAACCTCCTTCTAAGTTTTTTCCAGGCTAGTCGGGGACCTTTTGATGTCCAGATGAAAGAACTAATTTCACCTTGCAGTTTTAACAGCCATTCTTTCTTAAAAGTTAAAGGGATTGTTTCAAATAAAAAAGTTAACTTTGGAAAAACCACCATCTTCACCAAATTTACTCGCCCATACATTGTAAGTGGGAGTTGCATCCAACCTCGTAGACTGGCATTAATTTCCTTTTTAACCCTATCAAAATTTGTCTCAGCAAGTTCTACGATGTTCTGGGTTATCCTAACTCCTAAATATCTCATTTCTTTCTTGCATTCAGTGCCCTCTGTCTCCATATTCCATGCCATGATTTCCGTTTTCTGCCTATTAATATCATAGCCTGATATTTTGCCAAACTCATTCGTTATTTTCAGAATACAGCTCATAGTTTGTTGTAAATTGGTTGTATAAATTACAATATCATCAGCATAGAGCCCAATTTTCTTGCTCCAATCATAAAATTTAAAAGGCAGTATACCCTCACAGCTCCTTATTTTCCTCGCCAGTGGCTCAATATAGAGATCAAACAAAAGTGGGGACAGGGGGCACCCTTGCCTTGTACCCCTCATAATCCGCACCTGCTGTGTTAGTACCCCGTTAACCAGTACTCTAGCTACCGGAGCCTTATATATACCTTTTAACATTCTGCAAAAGTTTTCCCCCAAATTAAGATGTTTGAGCAGGGTCTGCAGATATACCCAGTTAACACGATCGAATGCTTTGGCAGCATCTAGTGCTATTACTGCCAACGGAAGATCGTAAGCCGTAGCCATGTCTATGGAACCAATAAGAGAAAACGTCAACTCCTTCAAAGCTCTTCCTTTAATACAACCCTTTTGATCTTCATGCACCAAATTCAACATAATCCCATTTAACCTCCCTGCTATAAGCTTTGTGAACAGCTTGTAATCAGCATTTAAAAGAGAAATAGGCCTATATGAGTCAGGATCTTTTAATGACTTTCCAGGCTTAGGGATCAAAGCTATATTTGCCTCTTTCCAGGAATCCGGCATAACAGAACCTGAAAGGAAGATGGCATTAAAGAGCTGCCTCATAACAGGTATTATGGCACTGGCCAGGGATCTATAAACCTCTACTGGAAGGCCGTCCGGCCCTGGAGTTTTTCCCTTTTTGCCCCCTCTAATAACCTCCTCCAACTCTTCAACAGAGATCTCCCTGTTCAAAAACTCCATCACCTCCTCTGATAATGGCTCCATATGGTCCAACCAAATCATTACGTCTTCCTCCGTAACATCAGATCTTCCATATATACCCTCCGAAGATGTCTATAGAATGCTGAAGCAATTTCTTTACTATCACTAAGTAGCACATCTGAATCTTCACATCTGATTTCTTTAATCAAGCTTCTGACCCGGTCGCTCTTTGCCTTCCAAGCCAGAAGCTTGCTACAACCCTCGCCATATTCAAAATGTGCTAGCTGGCTGGACTCCCATTTCTCCTTGACTCTATCTCTCAGAACGCCTGATAGATTCACTTTTAGATTTAATAACTCATCCATCTCCTTTTCATGGCTTCCTACAGTAATCACAACCGCTTCCAGCCTCCGAATCTGTTCTTCTAACTCCAACACCTTTTGATGATAAACTCGCCTTTTCGCTGCTGCCAAAGCACCTAGTCTACCCCTTAAGTAGGCCTTATAGGCATCCCATACTATTCCAATCTTAGCTGAGCCTTGATTCCTTTCAAAAAATTCCTGGGTTTCCACTTTCAAAATGTCCATCGTCTCATCTTTAGACAGAATCGTGCGATCCAACCTCCATATTGAACTGGTAGTCCCCTCCCCTATCCTCATCCGAAGAAGGATAGCTGAATGATCTGATAGGTGAACCCCAATATGTTCAACCTCCAAAATAGAATCTTTCACTGTTCTGTCCACCCAAAAATAATCTATCCTTGACCGGTGTTTGTATTTTTTATTGTAGTACGTAAAACCCATACGGGAGCCTACCTTGCACCTCCATATATCGCAGAGACCCCACTGCACCATCAAGCCTCTCACCCTATCTGACATCTTGGGATTTACCGCCGCTTTACTGTTCGCTGATCTGTCTAATTTATGGTCCAAAACTGTATTAAAGTCCCCTGCCATAATAATGTGACCAGAGAAACTCAAAAGCTCATTTGCTATTTCATCTAACGGGCCTGTGTCATCCTGATTTGGACCATAATAACCCACCAGATTGAAAATCTGCCCAAAGACTCTTAGCTTAACTATTAGCCACCTTCCTGTAGGACTCGAAACACTGCCTTCTATCAAAATATTTAGACCCTGCTTAACTAATACTGCAACCCCTTTAGTAACTGCTGTCTGCCTCGTGTAAATTGCATGTGCAACCCATCTCTGCGCCTTAAAGAGTGCCTTACTGTCCTCTGTCAAATGTGTCTCCTGTAAAATAATAATTTGTGCAGAAGAGTCCTTCAAATATTAAATTATTTTATCTCTCCTACTCTTCACCCGAAGACCGTTTATATTCCACGACAGAATTTTTAGCTCCATTCCATTCCCTGTCATCTCTTTAAAGCCCTCTCAACCCACCAACTATTGATGCAAACCAGACAAATGAGACATTTTCCCCCCTGAATTCCCCTCCCTGTGCAGCCCACACCCCACCCCCCCTCCTTTGGAAAACCCTAACCAACTTCCCATGGCAAAGCCCTGTGAGTTACCCTTCAACGTGCGGCGCACCTACATACACACCTATACACCCATATACCCTCATATAAATTTGAAAACATAAACAAAGCAGGAAATCATTATCTATAAACTATACCACATAACTGAGAGACCCATCTTCTTGCTTACAAAAATGTGAATTCTTAAAGATTCCCCGCCTCAAGCTGTTCAATAAAGCTGTCAACCTCCTCAACAAACCGAAAGGAGTGCATCTTGTTATTCAGCATCACTTTGAGTAGAGCTGGGAACCTCAACTGGACTGAAGCACCTAGTCTCCTTAGCGGCTCGATTCTTTTTCCCAGCTCCCACTGCCTATTAGCTGTTACTACTGACAAATCTGATCTTACTTCGATTCTTGCTCCATCCACCTCCAACACTTTCATCTTCAAAGCTTTGGCTACGATCTTCTCCTTCAAGGAATAAGTGAGGAAATTTACGAGAATTCTCCTAGGCTTAGGTCTATTTGCGTTTAACCTAAAAGGGTCCCTATGTATCCTCTGGATATCTCTGGCAATTTCCTCCTCAGACTCTTCCAGCTGAAGCTCCCTTTTCAACAACTGAACCACAAAGCCTTTAATGTTGTCTCCCTCTTTACCCTCAGGAACTTTTAAAACCTTCAAATTATTCCTCCTTTGAAAATTTTCTAATCTTTCCACTCTTTCCTCATGCTCTCTCCCCTAGCTCTGAGCTCTTTGATCTCTATCCTATTAGTCTGTATTTCCTCCTTTAGGTCCCTAACTTCACCTTCTAGCGCCAGTGTTCTTCCACTCAGGTCATCCATTTTTTTTCCCAACACCTCACATGCAAACCTTCTGCCTTTCTGATTCAGCTCTGAGGTCTCAAATCTTCCTCGCATCTCAAGAGTAAGGGTTTTAAACAGTGTACCTATAGAGGGCTCTCGACTATCTAGGACTGCGCCCTCTTAACCTAAAGCATCTTGCCCCAGTCCATACTCCTCCTCTGGCGGTAACTCATTTTGTACTACCTCCGACACTTGCGATTTCCCTCCTACCTCCAAAATAGACCCCCTGGAAAATGCATACTGCCCTCTGAATCATTCAGACTAACCTCAACCCTTGTGGCTCCCACTACCTCCCCCATCTCTGCAGACAGCGCTTGAAATCGGTTTGGGCTCAAATGTGCAGACCAGTCTTCCAGATTTGTTATCCCCTCAGGGCTGCCCCCACCTCCTAAGTAATCACTACACTCCTGTATTTGTTTAGGGGCCGCCACTGCTGCTAAGGTGGGATTATTCCTTAACACCAAAGTTTTCGGGAGCACCTTAAAATAGGACCTAAGGGACGGTGTCACCTTAATCTTGCGCTCCAAAGAACCCCCCCTTGCCAGTTTAGTGTGCACCTTAGTCCCCTTATTGCACCGTCTGCCCCTGGGTTTCACCACCTTCACCTCCTCCTCCACCCTCCTCTCCCTTTGCTTTTTCCCCGACCTATGTGAGAGATCCACCAACTCCGGGAGATCTGCACTCCCCCTCGCCACACTTCTCAATGAATACCTTGAAGCCACCTCACCAACACTACAACCACTCTCCACCCTCACTACTGCTCCTTTACCCTTGTCAGTACTATGGCTCTTCTCATTAATCCCCTGCTCCTGGACCTTTTGAAGAGAAGGGGCAAACTGTACCTCAGCGTTTTTAGCACTCGATAAGTGCTCCACTCCACTCCTGCAAGCTTGCTCCTCTCTGGCCCCACTCAGCCCACTGGCTCCTCGACTGTTACCTCGATAGAGGACCCTAGCAGCAGCCCGACGTCCTCTCCTCAACTCCAGTGCCGCTCTCTTCCACGGCTGCTCCGGCGTGTTCCCAAGCTCCGCCTCCAGCCTTGCTGCCTCGCCGCCTTAACAATAAAAAACTCGGCTCCAGGAGCTCCTACCTTCTTGGACGCTCCGATAATTCTCCCGAGCACTCCAAACCCCCGTGAGTCTCCCGCAAAACACTGAATTAATCCTGCTCGATAATCCACATAGACCGGCAGCTTGCACTACCGCTCGCCTGCCATATCGCGTCTACTACACCGCACGCCTCCGGGATCACCCGCGACCCGCCGCTAGCCGGCCGCCATGTTTTCCCTCCTCAGTCCTGGCTACCTGGAGGTTCCACTCTTGCGTCCCCCCACAAATCCTGTATAGCACGAGCAAGGGCTTCATAAGTAATTAATTGTCCCACTGGTAGGCTTGACTGTTCCACCAGTTCACCAAAGGGAATTAATGCATTCGTTTGGAAGCAGTCTCCTAGGGTCACCAACCCCACCTCCGTCCAGGAGTCCATCTGCCTTAAACTAAAGAAAGACAATGGCTCACCGTGAGGGAGTCCCGAGTTCAGGGGCATAAGAGGACATTGTACCAGTGCATCGCAGCCCAAACTGGCAGAAGTTTAGCGCCGTAGACAAAAGGATACATGGGCGTGGAATCCGGATTGCCGGGAGTAACCGTTTTGCCAACAGGAGCCCCTGGTTAAGTTCATTGCAATGCTTGTGATACTTTGTGCCATTCAAGCACTTGTGCAAAACACTAGTAACCAATCCCCTTAATGTATGTGCGAGAGTTTGATTAAAGAAGGACAGATCATACAGTCACGCAGGCAGCTAAAAGATGCCGTCACAGGAGTTTGCTTTTAAAGAAGGTATCTTAGGATCGAATAATTCAATTTCTTTTAATTTTTTTGAAGACGCCTTCATGATATAGCATAAGTGATGAAACTGATGTATTTCAACTATTTCAAAGAGCCTTTGCACTTGATTATCTTCTCGCAGCTCCTTTCGATAGAATGAAAGTAATGTCCCACAGGCTGTGGTATTTCTTTAATGCTTATTGTGTATTTCTTAAGTAAGGTAATAACGGTTTAATTAAATAAAAATACATAAGCATGAGATATTGTCTTGCCTACCTGCCGTGATGTTACTTCATTGTAAACCATACTCAAAAACCCACAGTGGTGGAAACTAGGGGACGTAAACTGCTGAATCCGTAACCAGTTCCATAATACGTGCGGTCTCACCATTAATATCACTACAGTTAGTGTATACGTCAGGCTGGTACAATTCGGTGACCTTATAAGCCCAACTGTACTCAGTGCATGTATCTTACAAACCCCCAGAATTTCGTATTGATTTACTGACCTGTCAATTTAATTAAGGTGCGGGCCATCATTGGGGTGGATTTAGATTTTTTTGGTCAGTGAAGAAACATGAGTTGGATGAGTTTGGTGTCGTCTGCGTATGAAACAATGTTGAGTCCGTGGGTTCTGACGATGGGGGCGAGCGGAGCCATGTAGATGTTGAACAATGTGGGGCTGAGGGAGGATCCTTGGGGAACTCCGCAGGTGGTCGGTGTGGGGTCCAAGAGGAAGGGAGGGAGTCTGACCCGAATGAGCGGGTCCAGTCGAGGGCCTTGTCCCGGATCCCTGCGTGGTGAAGTCTGCGTGTTAGGATACGGTGAGATATCCCAGGTCGCCAAGGGTTTTGTGAGTGAGGGGACGGGGAGGGGGGCTAAAATAAAAAGTAGATCTTGCAGTAGGGAAGGAGGTTGAAGGGTCCCAATTGTTGATTCAATACAGACTTTTATGTACAGTGGGCCATTGGCACCTGCTTACTTCTCTTTTAGCACGTAAATGTCCTGTTATGCAATGCTGGGTGGTTGTAACAGGCTTACTGGACCCATGATACCACCCCAAACTACTGAGCTGCATTTTTCTTGTCTTGGGCCGCCCTGAAGTGCAAGTTGCTTATCTCTTCCGAGTCCCTCTGCCATTGGTCTTTTCAGTTCGCTTTCCGTACGAGGCTGGGTGATATGGAGATTGGTTCACACAGTTACAGAGGAAAAGATGGAATCTGCCAGGTTGACCTTTGCCCTTTGAGGACAAGTGAGCGCCAATACCATTTTATCAGAGTACTCAATTCAGCACTCATGCCAGAAGCTTGGGCTTTGGAGAGAGAGATTGGTATCCAGTGATCCCTGAATGACATGGTTGACTCCAGGATCATGTTAGATCCCTATGCCAGGTTCTGAAACTGGCAATTAAGTGTTTTTTCTGAAGAGGGTGACCTGAGCACTGAGCAGAAAACAAGACAGCCAAGTATGGCAAGGAGCATCTTTCCCTGGTCCATAGGCACAAAGAGAGGCCACTGAGTCCAGAGAAGAGCCTAGCCTCTGTAAACAACAATAAAATAAAGCACTTAATTTCACGTGTAGTCTGTGTGGCCTCTTTTATGTGTGATTCTCTACTTAGTCTTTGTGAATACAATAACAGTTGCAGTTTCACCAAACTTTACTCTTCTGTTATTAATAGATAACATGTAGGGTGACTAGATTTTGAAAAACAAAAACCGAAACATTTATAAAAAATAGAAGGTCTACAAATCAACCGAAGGGCACAGAATGACTTAAAAAGCAGCACCTATCAACATAGAAACAGAGAGAACGGGGCACTAAGTGAGTACATTAAATGGACCTTTTAAACTCAGTTTTATGTGTGTTAATTAAATTGCTTTCTGATAATAGCTGCTACCCTGTGCCACCTCGGAACATGTAAAACAACCTGTGACATGTGCGAAATATGCCTAAATCTGTTGTGACATCTCGTGAAAACGGAGACTGTCCCCGGAAATCCCGGGCGCCAGGTCAAACTATAACATGTCACCCAATTGAGCATTTGAGAAGCTGGTTTGTCAGTGATGAGGGGCCCTCGGCCTAGGGTGACCAACTGTCTGTAAATTTCATGGACCAACCGTTATTTGGATCTCACGTCCGTGTCCGTGCTGATCCCTTTTACAGACACCTTTTGTCCGTAATTTTGGGGATTGCAGCAAGCTGCACTGTTTCCCTGCAAGAAGCCTCAAAGTTCTGCCACGCACTCCTCTATACTCAAGAGCAGCCCCACCCCTGCCTAGAACAGACAGCGATGGACCCATTATCATCCTGTATGCCGGCTGATTGTCACATACAGAATGACAATAGGCCAGTCTGTGCAGTTGGAGCATGTGGTGGATCCGCCTCCTGCCCCGGTCTAGGGCAGGGCATTCTGCTTTTGTCCAGGGGCTTGTTCCACCGCATAGCTTATAGACTCAAGAGTTCTTTGTGTGCCAGAATTTTTTGGCGCTAATAAAAATGTCAGTTTAACTGTGGTGATTAATGTATCTGTTGGAGAGATCTGAGTTTTGCCTAGTCCCAGTTTTAACTCAAAGTAGCACAGAGGGATAATGTGCCTCTTGCAAAGCACAAGGTGTAACATGCAGATCAAAAGATTGTTTTTTATGTTGATAGCTCATTGGGTTACTGCTATTGTCACATAGTTCCTTTTGTTACCTACCATTGTTTTTCCACAACCTATAATGATTCCAAGGTTACTAAACAGGGTTCTGTTTGGTAATAATAAATACTTATTTGTAAAAACAACCCCAAACACCATGTTATGTTTTAAATCCTGAGTTTCTATATTTCTCCAGGCCAGAAGCTTTTAACATAACACCTACAAGCAGGGCCACTGGAATTATGCGGCAGGAGAGGGTCAAATTATGCAGCAGGGTTGAGTAAATTATGCAGCAAGAAAAGGGATATTATGCAGCATTATCAGGCACATTTTGTTATAGTATTACTTCATTATTTAGTCATTTTTAAACTTGTTGACACTGCCTGGGCATTAGTTGTACCCCATTAGTACCAGTTTAACACCCAAATATAGCAATAAGCTACAGAAAGATGACCAGTCAACCTTTGCAAAGGGTCTACCACTGCACGGAAAAACGTCTCTGCATTTTTGCTAACTTTTGAGCCGTTTGAGCTAGAAACAAAATGTTTTTTTGTTAAAATCTGCAGGTTATGCAGCTGATGATGGATTATGTGGCAAATGTGGCAAATCTACAATTATGCAAAAATTCCCGCAGCTGCCCAATCTCATAATTCCAGTGGCCCTGCCTACCACTATGGATGACATCTGACTGCTACACCTTGTAGCCCTTATTGTCTTAAGTAACATTCCCTATACATTGACTTACACATTTATACATGTCTTTGTCTCTGTATAAAATGTATGTGATGTAACACACTCTGGCACCCTGCCGTATATACTTGGGATGAGTAGCACTATGAAAGAAATTAAATACACATGAGAGAGGGTCTATTTGAAGATGTGGGGCACCATTGGAGGTTGGTAATAAGGGAATCCGTGGAGAATCTGGTCTTTTGGGGTGTGCCAACAAAAAATGTCACACAGACTTCCACCAGCATGAAAGCTAGCCTTGTCAGGGGCATAGCAAGAGGTGGATGAGCTGTTGAAAGCTTGAGCCAACCCCAAGCCTGAAGCTTGGCTCTGGCTCAGCTTGAAGTCCCATTGGAACCTCGAGCCCATACTGAGTCGAGCTTTCATGTGGCTTCTGCCCGTCACCCTTGTTCTATATTCATAGACAAAGAAGTAAAAACAAGCATTAACATCTTAGGTAAAAAGGAGAGACAAATGAATTCCCACTAAGTAGCTGATTGCAACGTGATGCAGCAATACTTGGATTACTTGATAGCTAAAGAGGAGATGGGCTGTGGACTACCCCTTTGGCCGTCACCTACCCAGCCGGACTTTGGGCAGACCTTACTTTGTCTCTCCGTCGTATTCTCCCTCCTACCCCTTTACTCCTCCCACTTTCTCCTTTACGCTCCATTTATCCCTCCTCTTTGCTCCCTAATTGTTTTCCCGTTGAGACCTAGCTGTTTGGCTGATGCCCGGTGGAGCTACCTGATAGCTATAGAGGAGATGGGCTGTGGGCTTCCCCCTCGGCTGTCACCTACCCAGCCGGACTTTGGGCAGACTCTCCTTCGTCTCTCCATCCTATCCCCATCTTATCTCCCTCCTACCCCTGTACCTCCACCCCCTTACCCTTCTAAGCTCCATTTATTTTGTCTTCTACGCTCTTGAAATGTTTTTCTAGTAACTGATGTAACTTGTAACTGATGTAATTTTGTAATTTTGTGGAACCTTATGTAAAGCGCTCCAATACCTCCGGGTCTAGCCAGCGCTATATAAAAAACAAATAAACATAAACATAATTGTGGCTTCCCTCTTAGCCAAATTGTGTAATCTTAGGCAAATATTTATTTTACTGGTCTTCCTTTTTCTTCACTTTCGCATACTTAGGTACCTTCAAATACGTGAGCTCACAATACCAGTCATACAAAAACCTATTGTTTTTGGTTTAATAGACTATAGCACATTTTCAGTAGCACACAAAGCCTATTTAACAAACTGTAACTCAGCAAGAAGAGACCACCTAGGCTCGAGAATACGGGAGGCAAAGAACTCTTCTAAGGAGCTCTTTAAAATACTCAAAGAGTTCACAAACCCTAAAGCTAACAGTCCCTCTATACCCCCGACACAAACACTATGTGATAACATAGCAAATCATTTTAGGGATAAGGTAGACAAGATCTACAGCTCTCTAGCTGCAGGAGCAGCACCGAAGGGGTTGGCCCCTCCGAAGAGAGACCCCACACTACCTAGACTCGACGCATTCACAGCTATTACCACAGAGCAAGTGGCAGCAGTGTTGGCATGAACAAAATCAGGTGCCCCCTCAGACCCGGCGGTGCCATTTATAATGGCTGAACTCGCCCCAATTTTAGCTCCGTCGCTAGCGGAGGTCTGTAACATCTCCCTGGCTACGGCCGTATTTCCCAGGAAATGGAAAAAAGCGCATATAAAACCTTTGCTGAAGAAGGCTCTGGCAGACCCGGCAGACCTTCAAAATTATAGACCAATCTCCCTCCTCCCTTGCAGCTCGAAGGTCATGGAGACATTGGTAAACAAACAACTTACGGGATATCTGGAGCAGTATGGGTTATTGGACCCCTCGCAATCAGGTTTCCGTGCAGCCCATAGCACGGAGGCGGCACTGGTGGAGGTCATGGATACGATCAGGATGTCACTGGACAGAGGGATGCCCACCATGCTAGTGCTCCTTGATCTATCGGCAGCCTTTGACACCATCTCTCATCGTGTCCTGTTGGACAGGCTGCGGGAGATTGGTGTCGAAGGCTTGGCTTGGATGTGGCTGCAGAGCTTTCTTAACAATAGAGCACAATGTGTCCAATTAGACACATTCGTCTCTCAGACCACCGCAGTAGACAAGGGGGTCCCGCAGGGCTCCATCTTAAGCCCCACATTATTTAACATCTATGTGGCACCGCTGGCCTCCATCATAAGATCTTGCGGTTTTGAGACAATCTCGTATGCGGATGACACGCAGGTGATAATCCCCATCGAGACGGACCCAGCAAAAGCCAGAGCAAAGTTTAAATCCTGCATGCTGAAAATTGCCGCTTGGATGAGCGAGAATTTTCTGCAGCTCAACTCCAATAAGACGGAGATCCTTCTGTTTGGAAAGGCGACGGAATTATGGTCGTCGGACTGGTGGCCGGAGGAATTGGGGAGGCACCCAATCCAACCACTCAGGCACGGAATTTGGGTATCCTGTTTGATAATAAGCTTTCGATGGAGGAACACGTGAAGTCAGTATCGGGCACATGCTTTGGCATCATGCGGATGCTGAGGAAGATTTTTCCTTGGATCCCTTTGGAGGCCAGAAAGACCCTAGTACAGGCACTACTAGTTAGTAGACTGGACTATGGGAACGCACTACTAGTAGGAGTTAGGAAGGACCTTGCGTCTAGGCTACAGGTAGTGCAAAATACGGCAGCCCAACTGGTCCTCAACAAACCAGTACGTACCCCCTCCCGTCCTCTTTTACAACAACTACACTGGCTGCCCATGAGGAAGAGAGCAGTGTTCAAGCTCTTGACGTCGGTGTTTAAAGTACAGCAGGGCATCGGCCCGGTCTACCTAAGGAAGAAGTTAGTTCCCTATATACCTGCCCGTTTATTGAGATCTAGCAATCGTAATTTACTACGTCCCTGTAAAATCAGGAAAGTCAAAATGGGAGGGCGCGCTTTTTCACATCTAGCCCCGCTCCATTGGAACCGCCTGCCGGATGAGCTACGCGCCTGCGCAAGCTTGGGGCAGTTCAAGAAGCAGTTAAAAACCTGGCTGTTCTAAATCCGCAATTTTGTCCTAGCCTTTAGCACTGTGTAGCCAAAAGCGCCGAGAGATCCCTGTGGGGATGATTCGTCGCGCGGTATAAATGAAAAATAAATAAATAAATAATATTGCTCTTTCTACAACAATCTTGCCACAAACAGGGTTCACATGACAACTGTCTTGCCTCTCAGTTCAAGAATGGCTCTGTCGCCAGGGTGAGGAGGGGCAGGAATGGTTCTGAGTCAAAAGCTACTTAAGCTCAATGAAAATAATCCTGAGCTACTAGTAGTATTAGTGTTGTAATATTGACCACACCAGACAAGATTACATCAGTGGCCATCCCGTGCAACATTACTAGCAGTGATCACCTCAGTGCGTCCGGGAGGATTCCCAGGTGTAATGCCAAAAGCTATTTATCAATTCGGAATGTCTCCACCTGGATAATACATAACCACCACAGCTGCAACACCTCTGGCGGTCATCCAAAGTAATATTATGAGTAATACACCTCACAATGCCACAGGATTAATCACTCAAATGATTTAAATATATTTAGGAAATTCAACCACATATTATTTTAACCAAGCAAAAAAACTTTAATTTAGTAAACTGGGGTGCACACAGAAGAGCTACTTGCAGGTAGCTGGAGAGCTTCTAGTAGCTCATGAGCTACTCGTTAGAGAAGCCTCTTCTAACTTCATATTTGAACTAATCTCAAAATATTCTAGTGCCGCACTGTAACCTGACAGACAAATGCTCCGGGCTGGAACCTTGGATGGATTTCTTCCTCATTCTTTGAAAAGTAGCCTTTTCTTAACAAACAGTGATATTCCTTCTGTGCGCAGATGTTATTTCAGTAGCCGCAACTCTAGTCAAAATGCAGCCAAGCTCTGTACAAGGTCCAAAACAAAATTTATATCTCGACACCTGTGCTAAATCATTATAGGGCATATTTACTAACATTTCACGCAACACAGCGCAGTAACTGACGATGCTGCGCTGAATTGCGTGAAAGGGAATGAGCAGAACAGTTGCCGGACGGCGTTTACATGGCGCGTACGGTATTTTCTGAGCTTGCGGTCCGAGGCACATCCATGTGAAGACGCCCGGACCCATATGGAGGATCTTTAATATTCCTGGCATCACGAATTCCCAGATTGGCCTTCATTTGCTATCAATATTTATATCGATCAACCGCACATTTGGGACATATCCGTGTACCCTGATGCAAATAGGTGGTACCCTCTTAAATTGCTCATCTTTTCCTTTGGGATTCAAGCAGACATCGCCCTTTGGAATGACACTGTATTTTATCCATTGTGGCTTTTCCTGAAGAAGGCACGGCTGTGCCGAAAGGCGCTTAGGACACTACCCTGGGATTCAGCCACGTTGTGACACAGACACCCATGTGACAAAAAATTGAGTAGCCTGAATCCATGTCTTGTCATTAATGAATATTCGAATTACAATCATCAACTGTGAGATATATTGTTAAAACATGAACATGAAATATCTAAATATTTGTTTTCTGTCTTCTCAATGTATAAACCATGAGTGATGAGTATGAATGATGACATGGATGAGGTGTGTATGTGGACTGTTTTAAATTTGCTTTGTATATACATTTATTTCTAAGCTTTCAATAAAAACTACCTTTGTATTTTTGTAAAAATCAGGTCATGTGTTTGTCTCTCCTTATGCTAGAGAATTTATATTGTAATGCAGTGTATTAAATTGGAGTTACCCTAGGAATTTACAATATGAATGAGCAGAACCGTACCATATTTTCAAAGATATGGTGCATTGCAATTTCAGATTAAAGCTCTGACATGCAAGTTACAAAGAGAACCCTCACATCATCTCTCTGTTCACTCTCTATTCAACCTATTCCTCTCCCAGTTCCCTTTTCTCTATCTGTTTCCTCCTCTCTCCTACCTTGCCATTAGTCTCTACCTCTCTCCCTTCCTCACCTGCTTTTGTGCGGTTCTCATTACCTCACCCTTTTATATGCCCCTTCTCCCTTTTTTCTCATTTCAACCATGTCTCTGTTACCCTTAACATCTTTCTGTATCTGTTTTTTACTTCTTTCTCTGACCCATCTTCTTCATGATCCTCTTTTCTTACTCAGCTGGCTGATCCTTGCTTGCTTTTCTCTTCTCTCACTGTTCACTCTCATTGCTCCGACCTTCTGTCTCTCCGTCTCTGTATATATCCCCCTCTCCTACTTTTCACCATCATTTCTTTCTCTGTTTCACAATGCTACTGCCTGTGAACTCAAAGTCTAAGTTCGGCAACACAGCACTCCTTCTGGAACAATCATTCATGGGACTGGGGCAGAATTGTGAAAGCTGCCCAGTATATCGGCTGTCAAATTCTGCTTGGAGTGTATATCTTTGCTAGTTTTTTGCATCTTTAAATACGTCCGGCTATATGTAAATGTTTACTCAGTACTCCAATGTATAATACAAACTATAGAACATAAACCTCTTTTAGCTTGTACTTCTGCCAGCTGTCTATTTTGTAATCATGAGACGTCCTCAGATGTGTCCATGAAAGCTACCTTTTGTCCTGAATTTTTGTCCTGAATTTTGATCCTTTGTCCTGGATTTTTACAGTGACTGTCCAGAATTTGGCTTCTTACCATGTGGTCACCCTCCGAAAGAGGGCCAATCAGGAGTCAGTAGCAGCTGCTATAAGGCAGTAGTGGTAGGATGGAGTTGAGAGGGGTAAAAAAAAAAGAAGAAAGAAAACAAAAAAATAATTCAATGACCCGCCGGCTGCCTCCTCTTCAGAGTCCTTTTCGGTCGACGCAGGAAACAGGAAGCACACAGGCTCCCAGACTCAGCAAAGCCAATCACAACACTGCTGTCACCAGCATGTCAGCAGCGTTGTGATTAGTCTGAGAGGCCTGGTTTGGCACTCAGACAGGGAGTAGGAGGCTGTGCATATACTCCACCCGGCTCTGTGCTAAGTGCCCACGACTGTTTGGCCGGCCCAAGACGGCTGGCCAAACCGTCATGCCCACTTAGAAAGTGCCCACTACTCTGCCCCCTGCTCTGTGGGCAGCCCAGCCCCGACCCATCCCGCACCTAAACAGAGCCAGAAGTGAAAATAAAATAATAATTAACATGATGTTATTATCATTTTATTTTTCCTGGGGGGCCACGCTCTTAGCACAGGAGCCGCCAGAGTTCTTACCCGCTAGAGTTCTAACAGGCTTGTTATAAGACTGTTCCTTCCACTATTATTCCAATTTTCTGACCATCATGCCTGTGGAGCCTAAAATCAACTGTAAATCAGTGTGTGTGTGTGTGTGTGTGTGTGCGCGCCTGCGTGCATGCATGAGTGCATTCAGCCTGCATAGGCACAAATTGTAAGCGTGTGTATGTGTTCAGACCTCATAGATAAGGGATATAACATTGTATAAGTGATTACATGTGCTTACTCGTGTCGTGTGCATACACCACGAATAGTAAACCATAGGGCATATTTACAAGTGGATATCGCCACCAGAACTTCACTTTTAGTGATGTTTTGGTGGCGAAATCCTCTTCTCCTTATTTACAAAGCGGCATTAAGCCACTTAACGTGGCTTAACGCCGCCTTGTAAATAAGGCCACTTTCACTCTTCATTTTCCGTGAAAGGGTCGTGCAATGGGTGTTGCAGTGGGCGTTCTGCCACAAAACCCATTGCTTTTTGACGATGCCCCATATTTACAAGGATGGGGCAGTGTCAAAACTAAGGACAGGTAAAACCTAGTCTTGGGGTGGTGATACGAGGAGAAATTATTAATTTCTCCTTGTATTTTGCTCTTTCTATGAGTGCTGCATTCTGCAGCACACGTAGAAACAGCAAATAGCCATTAAAGATTGTTTATGTGCAGTAAGGTGTGCCTTCCTGCACATAAACAATCGCCCCTGCAGTGAAGGCACCCTTACAACATGGCGCTAGGGTGCCTGCGCTGGTGATAGGCAGCTTTTTTATTGCCAGCGCTTGGGGAAACGCAGGGGTGCACCGTATTTTTGTAAATACAGCACATCCCTGCATTTTAAAAATGTTGGCGCGCGGCATTACCATATTTGTAACAGTGAGCTCCGACATTTTATTGTAAATATCCCCCCACATCTGTAACTGTGTGTGCACGCGCACGCATCATCATAGATCAGGAACACGTAGGCATGTATAACCCTGTGCATTTTTGTGTGTTTTTTCAGTACCATATGTATGAGTCGTGGAGGTACCCAAGTTCCCTAGAATCCTAAGACTATATGAAAGCTGTATTTAACATACCCATCCTCCTCTGTCCTTAAAGCAGCAGCTACAGAGAAGCCGCGCAATACAAACAGCGTCTCTGTTCTATGAGCACGTGCGCCAGGTCTTAGATTTCCAATGCAAATGCCTAATATCTTGTCCCAGGGGATAGGATATGCAAAATGGGAAAACATTCAAATTTAGAAACGTGTAACACGTGCCTAGGCTTTTCATTTTAAGAATGGGCAAAAGCAACCTCTCAGTAAAGAGGGCAGAGCTTTGCACGGTGCCGAGGAACCATTGTAATGCATGTTTCTACAGCCCTTCCGCGTGGCTGCATTTTAGGATAGCTAGATCGCTGTGCATGTTAAATTCTTGTTTCTACAGCGCTATGAGTCTACGAGTGCCTCATGGAGCACTATATATGACTTTAACCACATAAAACCTTGATTGCACTGTGTCCAAATGATATTATTTAACACCTCCGTACCCCTCCCTCCCCCAAAGATAGGCACAGGGGCCGTCATATGGATATTTGAAGACTCCACAGTGACCATAACACAACACGCCCAGGGCTGGACTGGCTCTGTATGACACAGGAAAGAGCTGGGTTAGGCTGAGGACCAGGGGCTGCTTTAGGGGTGGATGGACAGGGGAGGGAGGGGGGGAGGGAGGGGGGTTCATAAGCGTTCAGCCTGGCCTGCAGCTCTGAGTGAACGCGCACAGATTTCTTTTAACACTTTGGGACTCACTCACTACGTCACTAGGTACTCTAGGCGGCTGACAATGAAACACATTTTCCCGGGCTGCTTTCAGCTCTCACCCAGCCCTTGAGTGCATCGGTAAACACAGGGTGGCAAGTTCTATGTAAGACAGACACAATAAGGGAGGAAATGCATAGTTTAGGCCACAGGAATGGCCATTAGGTATTACCTCTGGTACCGGTGGTTCTTGGAAATGGCTGTCAGATGTTCACGAATAGGAGGACCCTTCAGGGGTCAAACTTGGATAGGTAGGAACCTTTCTCTCCACTAGTTTTGGGCTGAAGATTGACGCCAATTAGGGGTCGGCAGGTGCAGCAGTTGTTGCCCCCTGGCTATCCCTCGAGCACCCTTGACTGCACATGCAGCTCCTGGTCTCGGGGGTAAAGAAGGCAGCGTAGGGGCACAAAACACACAAAGTTGTAAGAGCTCCATTTACTTTCTATAGTTCTAAGACATTAAGGTGCTTATTAAGGGCTCTGGTAGTCTAAATAGGATTTTAAAAGCCTTTAGCAGCTTTTCTACCTAAGTGGAAATGGTTACTGCTAAACTGAGTATAAAAGGCAAAATCATTAACTTGCAGGGTACTGTTGTCTAAAATTACGGATTACGGAGCATTAGGGCAGATGTTATATGAATGCTTGGAAACAGCCACAAGTTACATCTACAGTTCACATCTAGGGAACATGAACCAAGTAGTAGAAAGTATTCAGTTGTGAGACATCAATAAGTCTCAGTAAGGCGAAGCAAAATGGAGGGTCTTAGTCTAGGCTTTTTCATCTTTTTCCACAACTGCAGTGTGCTGCTAACACTGGACGTGGGTTGATCATTTACACGTTAGCTAGGAGCAGCTGGGTGATAGCCTTACAATCAATGATTAACAATTCCCTGAGGGATCAGGATAAATCATTCACATTAAAGGCGATTCCGTGGACACCGGCATCTCCGCTGTTGAACACAGAACCAGGTCCCGGAGCCCCCTTTAGTGACTTGTTTAAATCTCATCAAAAGTGGTGGGTGTTGGTATCGGTTGATAGGATCAGTGATGTATTCAATTTGAGCTCAGCTATTAAGTACTGGAATAGTTCAATGATTAACACTATCTTTAAAAGTAGGGATAAGTAGCAACATTCAGATTGAAGGACTGTGTAGAAGAAACAAAAATGAGTAAATGGCTAGCCGGGATTGCATCTGGGGTTGGTGTTGTTCAGTAGTTTGTCACCATAGTATTTTTCTACGAAAAATACTTCATGTGTTTGCTTCCATTTGCCCTTATTGCAGCCTTTACTACACAAAAGAGGACTAGGGTGTAGACGAGAATGACGGAACTGGGTCCAGAGATCAAAGATTTGAAGCAAATTATCCAGAGGCAGAACAAAAAACTGCTGTTTTTCCAAATAGTGGTGCTGAAGAGTTGGAAAACCCCATTAACTTCAAGAGAGGGTGGAAACAAGCATGTGAACTCACTCACTGATTCCCCTTGAATTCTTTTATTTCACAACAATCATAAGGATACAGAGGGAATCAAACTGTATATCCCGAAGGCGAAGGCCAGCAAACGTGATTATTGTAAGTTGTAGGTTAAACTTTGTTACTGACGAGAACAGGGAGACGCCTCCAACTTCCTCTAACTTCATGCCCGGCTCTTACGTGCTGTGCGTCATCATGCAGGTTTCCATGTCTGCACTACACCACAGAATTACCCTATGCAGTAAGGACCGGCAGATAAATGTCAGTGTGGAAGAAAGAAGCTGAGGTTCCGGCAGTCTCCCCCATTCCCCCCGTAAAATAACATGACGTTTTGGATAGGGAGTCGGAAGGCACCCCGCTTACAACATATCTAAAGAAAAGTGGTAAAAAAGGGGCAGGATTCTAATATCCAAAGCATGGGGGTGGGGGGGAGCGGCACTGGAATTAAAAAGAAAAGGTAATATGAAGGGTGAGCGAAGGGGGGCGAGTCTAGAGGCGACTTCACCGCAGGACAGTCACCAGCAGAAAGCGCACCTCAATGACTTTCCTGTCATGAAAAACCCTAGAACATAATTATGTTGGTATATCCACTTAGCGTGAATATCAGTAAATCCAGGGTGGGCCATGGTCCATAATGAACTATGAAGATATTTATAATCCAGGATGAACTGCTAGATAGACCCTGTACAGAGTTTTGATAACTTTGTGGTGTCTTAAAATTAGTTGTATAATCAGAAAATCAGTCCCTTGCTGGTACTTCCCTCTTCCTTTCTGTTTTCGAACAGAACAAAATTATGGAAACCCAAGAAGTGTTCACAGCCAATTGGCTTTTTAAAACTCAATTTAAAAGCTCAGCTGGGAGCCCTGGGATGCAGATGAATAAAGGGAATTAAACACGCGCACTGATCGTGGTTGAGCACTTGGCTTGGCTGTTGCCCAATGAAAGGGATGAAAGGGTTAATATCTGATGGAGGACTTTGAAATCCTCGTATGTGTGGATGATACACGTAAGTTGTAAAATGTGTCTGCGACAAGGGCTTTCAGGTTAAAGTGTTATCCCACACCGAGACACAAGGCTGACAACATTGGCACACACTGTCTTGAGCGAGGGACAGCTGACATCAAATGGGTTTCTGCAAAACGTTTCTGCATCTCTCGTAAACAACACTGTATTTAGGAACACACTAAAAATGAAAGATGGTGCCAGATCGTTAGGCCACAGTAAACAGTCAAACCTACAGGAAATCCATCAATGAATTTATTAAGTAAAAGGCTGCATTTTACGCGTTTATTTTTACGTTTAAATAGTGGAAGTGAAGAGTTCATGGTGGAGAGAGTGGGGTTTGTATTGAGCTTCAGTGCCTTCCCTTCTCTCTCTCGGACTCTCTATTCCACCTCCCCTGCCCTGCCCTCAGCACCCGGAGGCAACCTAGGAGGCACGAGGCACTAACAAGAAACAGCCTGTCTGGAAATGAACTATTCCAATAAAGCACGCACAGGAAGATTGATTCTTTCTTTGCACCCGAATAATCGGTGTTTTTTCCACCAGCTCAATTGTGTTCAGTTGATGAAATTTGGAAGGATGAAAGGTTCAGTTGGCCATGTCAGAATTCTAACCTCTGCCGTGTGACTCATCTGAAGATCACACTCCAAACAGGGCAGATAGGGTATCCCCCGTATTTGGCGGGTGTTTCATATCTGCCTAACTCTAGGACCCACCCACCCCCACTTGGTATCCGACCAGTGTCCTCATATTGTATGTGGCCAATCTGGCTCTGCTTGTGTGTCTCTGGACTCAGGGGATTAATGGGTTCACTATGTTTCCTCATTGGTGAGCACCTCTCCTCTGCAGCTGTGAGTGACAGGAATCTTGAAAAGTTGAAGGTAGTGCTTGCATGAGTGAACTATTGCCGTAATATCATCTGACGTACATATCACCTACAAAAAGATCGATCACCCTACTGGAGTTAATAGAACATCCACGTGCAATGGGGCAATATTTTTGTGAACTATAGTTTGGACGCGATATTTATGTCAGGTAATGGTGCAATAGGTTTGTTGTTATGGAAGTTCCCAAGGGTGATATATTTTCTTCTTTGGGAGTCGCTCTTCAGGTTTAGTTGTTTTGGAGACAAAGTTATCGGTGAAAAAACTAAAGTGCCTTGCTCTAAGACATTTTTTTGTTGCAACTGGCAGCTTCGATCATGGTTACAAGCATGGCGTTATTAGCATATGGAGGTTGTGTGGCATTTTGGAGATGTTTCATGTGAAGAGTGTTATGAAACAGAGGGGCATATTAGCAAGACCCACGTTAAAATTATCGCCGTTTTAGCGGCAGGAAACTGCCGCTAAAACGGCGATAATGGGCTTGCTAATATGCGTTATAGAATTCCAATAGAAGCCCAGGTTAGACGTCCTGCACATCTAACCTGGGCTTCTATTGGAATTCTCAAGGGCATATTATCAAGCCCATTATCGCCGTTTTAGCGGCAGTTTCCTGCCGCTAAAACGGCGATAATTTTAACGTGGGTCTTGCTAATATGCCCCAGAATGTGGTGGTTTAAAGTCAACCAAACACCTGCGAACACCATAAAGAGATTTATTTTAGGGCTATTCTGAATGAGAAGCAAAGTTGTAGGTGGGTGGTTTCTACTAGCCAGGGTAAGGGGCATCCAGATTCCGAAAGCACTTCAGCACCATCCAACCGGCGAAAAAGCATTATCGAAATACACTCAATACAACTGTAGTCCTGCTCTTTGAGGGCATTAATACACATCAAGGTGGTGGGGCATGTGGAGAAACCTCCTATCAGTAATACTTTGTTGCCTTTAAGGAATCTGCACGTAAGCAGTGATGAATTTCACATGGACTGCTCAGTGGTGGCTCCTCCGCTATGGCGGAGGAGTGTCACCACCCTTGCCGGCCAGCTGAGGGAAAGAAAAAATAAAATGATAATAAAACAGTATTATTGCTAGCCAGCATGAGAGAAGCACTGGGATTGGCTGTTGGGAGTCTGGGAGCCCCAGCACGTACACAGCAGGAAGGAGAATAGCGGCAGAGCAGCGATCAGCGAGGAGCAAGTAAGTTCTTTTTTTTGTTTTTTTGTTGTGTCATATATATGTTGATGAGAGTCTGGCTGGGAGAGCACCCTTATTTAAGGACACAAGGACTGGTTTGAAGGGAGGAAGATGGATGGATTGAGTTCTATCAATAAGAAAAGTCATGAACCACTGCAGGGTCTTGGAGTGACGATCTATCTCATGCATTCATTCGATAAGTATGGCATGCAGCACAGTGTCGAATCCTGCCGAGATCTAGCACAATGAGGGCGCGGGCCTGCCCTCATCCAAGCAGCACTTGATATGATCAGTGGCTGAATACGAGGCAGGTTCAGTACTGTGGCCAGCCCTGAAGCCAGACTGAGAGGGATCGAAAAGATTGTTACACTCTATACAGGACATCAACTGGACACTAACACGTTTTCCAGGCCTTTAACCCTATAGGGAAGGAGTGATATCGGCTGGTAGTTAGAAAGAATGGAGGGTTCAGCAGGTTGTTTTTTAAGTAAGAGGAGAACTTTAGTGTGTTTCCAGGCTTTTGAGGTGTCTGCATCTGAGAGAGACATATTAAACAGATCTGTCAGATGGGCACTGAACACACTGGTGTTAGCAGAACGTATATGTGGGGAGAGAGGTCATTGGGGGATTCTGAGCCTATTGCACGCATCACAGTTTCCATCTCTCACATGCTGAAACAGCCACGGAGCAAATTGCATTGGGATTGGGAGCCCTATGGAGGTGTGAGAGAGCAGTAGGAGGGAGTTGGGTAGCAAACTCAGTGTAGATGTTTCTGACTTTATCATGGAAGTATGTGGATTAAGTGCTCCACGGTGCTTGGGATGCAGGAATGGCTTGGGAGCAGAGAGTGGGATGGGTAAATTATTTTACTATTTTAAAATTTCACTGAAGAATATCTGTTTCATTCAATGCATGCCATGAGACTACTCTGACATGTCTTACGGATATTCTTGTGATAGTCCTGAAGGGTTACTCCATAAGCCGTTTTGCCAGACCCGAGCTTGGAGCGATGCTGGGTACGCTCAAGTCGCTTGCAGAGGCTTTTTCCCCTTCATTCTGGGTTATACCATTTAGCGGCAGTAGATCTTCTGCTTGATATACAAGCTTTCACAGGAGCTATAATGTCTAGGGCCTCAATAATGAAGTATTAAATTGAGAGGTCGCTATGTTGCTATTACGTGCTAGACCACATGGTGGTAAATAGAAAGTGTTAGTCAAGTTAGTATTATATTTACGAGATTCCAGGACCTGAACCGAGTACTGGGAGGTTTAGGCGTACTTTACACTGAGCAATCAAGAAATTAAGTAGGTAGTGATATGACCAGGTAAGTGCCAGGGGATTCTATCGTGACAGCACTGGATTGGAAAAAAACAGGCAAAAGGGACGTCCTGCACAATGTGTGTGGCCCAAAACTTTTTGAAACAGGCCCAAAGTCTCAAGGTTGTCCCTAAGAGTCATAGTGTACGTATCCTCCATGTATTCATAATGCAGTTCACGTCTCCTAGGATGAGAAAATTGTCATGCTTGATGGTATAGGGGAACCAATATATCCGCCTGGGGGGAGAGAAAGTCTTTTAAGACACGAGGGGGCATATCAGCAACGGACGGCGATAAATAACGCAAAGCGCGCTAGCGCTTTGTATTTATCGCCGTCTATCGCTGGAATTTATCGCCCTGTTAGCGCGTTATTAACAACGCGTTTCTCCAGGGCGATGTAAATTCCAGCGATAGCGAGGAAATCGCCGTTTTGCAGGGAACATCGCTGGTTTTCCAGCGATGTTCCCTGCAAACGGCGATATGCTTGATGATACGACCCTGTGGTCGTAACACAAGAATCCACCCCCCATGTTAAACGTACATGAGTCAGGATTTTAGCAGACGTTAGTTTTTGGCGAAAACAGCGGTTTTCGCCCAAAACTAACGTCTGCTAAAATGCGTGGGCCGCCTTGTAAATATTGCGATGTGCACATCAGCGATATTTTACAGGTTGTACTGCCCAGTGACGCCCACTTTGCATCTCATTAGAGATGCAAAGCGAGGCGTCGGGAAAACGGGTGCTAACATGCGCTAATGCATGTTAGCATTCCCTTGTAGATAGGGCGATAATATTATCTCCGCTTTTTTGGCTTTTAAAGCCAAAAAAGCGGAGATAAGGCCTTTGTTAATATGCCCCGAGAATGTGTAGATCAAAGCTCCACACAGGAGGGGTAATGTGCACAAAGACAAACGAAACAGGTGAAATTCTTAGCTGTTGGTGCTGATGGTATCTAGCGTAGTACATTGGTTTATGATCAAAGGTAAGTGCTTCTCCTTCCAATTTGTGACGATGGCCAAACTTACTAAAGTTGTAGCTCTGTGGTATGGCAATAAAGATTTCTGAATTTGTTGAGCGACTGAGCCAAGTTTCCATAACAAAGCACAGATCTGGGGTGAGACTAGGAATAGTGCTCCACCTTTGTATATTGCACTTAGAAAGAGAGCTAGCACTGAAAGAGCAACAATTGATAGCAAGGTGTGTCTCACTGGGCAGGCGATCCCACACCTAGACGAGAGATGACAATAGTCAGTGGTAAATTATTAATTGACCCCAAGATGGTGGTAGGTACTTGCAGGCCAGTGTCGAGGCGGCAATAGGCCCGGCAGCGTGAGCAGGACAAGCATTGGCATAGCCAATAGGTCTCGCCTTTGGGGCCTTATAAGTGTTTAGCCAGAGCTATTGACTTTGCCAATGTCTTCAAGCTGTGCTGTAGAGAAGTGTGGCTGCTGTGCAGCATGCTGAAAAGTTATAATAAAAAAGTGTCAGAAGCATTTTTGTTACTTTATATATGACCAAGAAGGCATTATGTAAAACTGAACGACCATATTAAAAAAGTATTTACAATAAAAAATGTCCTCAGTTTTCTTTTGTTCTTGCAATGCTGGCAACTTGTTTCTGCCTATTGCAATGGTTGTTTGTTAAAGCTTTTTTTTTTGAGGGGGCATAAACAATCGGAGGGTGAAGGTTGGGAACTAGTACCTGTATTATAACACTAGCAGCGGCCAGACGCTAGGGGAGAATCAACAGATGCCAGATTCCGAGAGCAGGCTGAGGTGGTGCCGAGTGATGCTGAGGTGGTAGTGGTGGTGACTGTTGCGGAGACGATGCAGAGGTGATGCTGAGCGATGCTGTCTTGCGGCCCCGAGCGATGCTGTCTTGCGGCCCGAGCGATGCGGTGGCGGCCCCGAGCGATGCTGTGGCGGCCCCGAGCGATGCTGTGGCGGCCCCGAGCGATGCTGTGGCGGCCCCGAGCGATGCTGTGGCGGCCCCGAGCGATGCTGTGGCGGCCCCGAGCGATGCTGTGGTGGCCCCGAGCGATGCTGTGGTGGCCCCGAGCAATGCTGTGGTGGCCCCGAGCGATGCTGTGGTGGCCCCGAGCGATGCTGTGGTGGCCCCGAGCGATGCTGTGGTTGCACTGAGCGATGCTGTGGTTGCATTGAGTGATGCTGTGATGGCGTTGAGTGATGCTGTGATGGCGTTGAGTGATGCTGTGATGGCGTTGAGTGATGCTGTGATGGCGTTGAGTGATGTTGTGTTGGTGCTGAGTGATGCTTTGCTGGCTCTGATTGATGCTGTGCTGGCTCCGATTGATGCTGTGGTTGCGCTAAGTGATGCTGTGGTGATGCTGAGTGATGCTGTGGTGATGCTGAGTGATGCTGTGGTGATGCTGAGTGATGCTGTGGTGATGCCGAGTGAGAGATAGAGTGAAGATATAATGCCCAATTAGAGAGGGTGGTGAGAGAGAAAGGGTGTACATAGAATAAAGAGTGGAGCGGGATAGAGAGAGAAAGAAGGGGAGAGAGAGTGAATGAAGGAGTTTGAAAGAGAAACAGATAAAGGGGTGAGAGAGAATGAAAGGCTAAAAAAAGAAAGAGAGGGGAGAGTTAATTAAGTAGAGAGAGAATTAGAGAGGGGAGAGAGAGAGAAGGAGAGAGACAATAAGAGTGGGGGGTGTGGAGTTTAAATAGAGTGAAGAAGTGACGCGGAAAAGTAACCTTAAATATAGCTTTGCACGAATAAATATATTTTTTTAAAAACAGAGTGAGACAAAAATACTGGTAATTAGGCTGACTCCCAATATAAAACAAATAGCGATATAAGGTGACATCAACCCACCGAAGCAATATTTCTAACTAGACAAAAAAAGCTTGCATTTCAATGCTAATCGCTGTTGTTTTTCATGTGACTGTAGTCCAGGGCCGTTAGTTGGTAATGTGAGCTGCTGCTGCGATTGAAACATCAGAGTCCAGAGAGTTAATGAGCCATGACGAGGAAATGAGGAAGAGATGGGAAACCCAGATGGCAGCTGCGCGCGTGCACGCCATCGTGAACGCAAGCTGGTCGCCAGCCGAAAGCCAGTGGGTTTGCACTTCCAAAACCCGCTTACTAAAACTCTCGGCCAGACCAGCGCAAGCGCTGGTGCAGGCCGAGACCTAAAAACAACAAATCAAACAAGGTTAGCTGGTTTGACAGGGAGTGTAGGACGGCCAACTAACGCTTGCGCCTCACGCTTAAACGGAACCCAAGGGATAGTACTGCCATTGCCATAGCAAGGCACGAGTATAAATCGGCCATTGAAAATAGAAAGCATATCCTCAGAGGAAACCTGGGAAAGTCTGATTAGAACCTGTAAAGAGAGAGACACCAAGGGTTTCTGTGAATAAAAAAAAAAAGGGACAGTGGGTGTTAAGAGTAACGGGCTAGGGACCAACATTAGCACAGGTAGTTGGGCCAGTCATTTTAAACATATCTACTCTTTACAATATAATCAGTGAGCTTCAGGCAGATGACCCCTTACGTTTTCCCTTGATATTTGATTTACTGTTGAAGAGGTGTCCTTAGCTATCTCCTCCAGACCCTCTAGAATGTCACCGGGCCCTGATGGGCTCCCAACTGAGCTTTATAAGTAGCATCTCTTTAACCGTTGTATCCAATGTCTTGAATGATGCGGTACTCCTCAGGTTCCTGACCTACTGGCAACTCGCTGTTCTAGTCTCCATATTTAAGAAAGGCAACCGACAGGACCCCTGCTGCCACTGACCAATATCTCTTTTGGATTTGGTAGTAAAAGTTGTTGGTCAAATCATCCTGCTTAGGATAGAGTTCTGGGTTCAGCAGTCTGGTGCTATCAATAAGAAGCAATATGCGCATAGAGAAGCATTGGGGATGCAGGAACAGTACCTTAATTTGAGCTTACTGATAGGAAAGTATACAACTGCAAAAAAGGGTGCCCCCTTTTCGCATTTATGGACTTATGTAGTGCCTTTTATTATGTGAACTGCTCCAAACTGTGGCTCATCTTAGCCGTGATGGGTCTGGCCCAGCCTTAGATTCATTTTTTATTTTACATGCATTATACTGATGGGTGTCAGCTACGGTTAGGAATGGCACAGAGGGGGAGTGCACCGACACTTTTCGGCTGTACAGAGGCATAAGACAGGGTTGTGTCCAAGAGTCGAATTTTGTTTCTTTTATACATAAATGGCCTGACACCTTTTCTAACAGCTAAGGAACTGGACCTCCCTAAGGTAAATTCAACATCAGTTCCAGCTCTGCTCTATGCTGTGTTACTCTCCTGCTCGCCTAACAGGTTATGGGGGCTTATTAAGAACTTTGTCCCGTTTATGGAAAATTTAAACCTCAAAACCAATAGATCTAAAACCCATTACATGGTGTGCAGGCAACAAAGTATCAAGGTTAGACCAACATCCATTAAGGGCAACCTCATTACCAGGGTGACTGAATTCCCCTACCTTGGAGTGACCTTTGACACTGGAAGCAGTTTTTTTTAACCCGGCATTTCAAAACAATGTCTTTGTTTTAACCGTTCACTTGGGGCCCTGCATGATTTGCCTTGAAATGTTGGTAGCAAACCAGCTTTACTCGTTTTAGAACCACATAAAATCAAATGTGCACCTGTTCTGACTTATGGGGCCGAAATATGAGGCTTTGGGGATGGTTTCAGGTTACAACAGGAGGAAAATCGCTTTTGCAGGCGCCTGCTGGGAGTAGGTCCAGGTAGCCTACATTACTTTTTACATGAGGAACTGGGCCTGCCCTATATTGCCGTTTTGGTAGGGCTTGCCCCCCTCCTCCTCTGGACCTCGATTGGAGTGGTCAGAAAGCATTGTTCACCCATGAAGTTATCACCAATTGTTTTGTTTGTGATCATGGGATCAGGATCCCGTGGCTGAGTTACGTCAAGAAAACTGCAGAAGTACTAGGCAGGCCCGAACTGTTTACATCACCACACACTATTACGCGAGGCAAGCGAACCAAGGTGAGGGGAGCTTAATGGAATTTTGTGACTGCCAATAGGTAGAGTAAAGAGCTGACCAAACCCACTGTGAGAGATTTAGCTGCAATTGAAGCATGCATGAGCACTGAACCATATTTGTCTATTTTGAAAAATGCATGGGAACAAGCTCTTCGGACCAAATTTAGCCTAAGTAGCATCAGAAGCCACCTTTGCTTCCCGCCATGTCAGTTTGATATAAAATCAATCTTGATCGTGTGATGAAACCTCCCCTCAATCATTGGTCTGCTTCTTTTTTCTGTAAATTTATCAGACGTCCAGACGTAAACACCTACCACCTGTTTTAAAACTTTGTAGATTTGACCAAAATAGACCCGATTTATATTTTCTTCGTATGTTATCTGATCCACTTGTGTGTAATGCTGTGGGAGGATTACTGAAAACTGCCCTGCTAATAAAAAAGTAAATAAGATTCAATGAGGTTTCTTATTGTAACCGCATTTTATTTTTTCTCGCAATTCCCTGTTAAAACATGATCTTTTTAATCGGAAATTTTAACTTCAGAAAGTTACTGCTTGACCCATAGTTTTAGATATAATTGCACTTTTTAATTGATTTTAACACACTTAACTTGAAGTATTTTATTGTGTCTAGTGTCCAAATCAGGCATTTTTAAGACAAATGGTTGACATGTTGTGAAGTCTTTCTTGTTTAATATGGAATTCTTGGACGAAAATGTGCTGTATATTTTAATATTTTAGGATTATAATTATATAAAGATTTATTTGATGGTTATAATTCAGATGGATAGTCGTTCACTGAACTGTAGTATGCTGACAGCTTTTTACCATATCTGGAGTTTTTGCAACGTTCTTCTTTCTCTTCACACATCCTTTCAGAAGGACTTAAAGGTTCTCCTAACTCCAGTAACGAATACAAAAATCCTTCACTTTGTACACAACAGTAAATCTCAATTTAAATCCCTAATATGCTTCAACAGACGCTTCTGAAGATTATTCAAGAAAGAGGATTAAATAAATAATTGTAACTCTCTGTGCTGGCACTAGTGCTGTACGAACTGAATTAACAATGCCTTCCAGTGCTGCCTTCCAAACAAGCATTGGCATAGCCAATAGGTCTCGCTTTTGGGACCTTATAAGTATTTAGTTATGCAGCACAATATCCTTGGTGCACTGGCGTAGCAAGGGGGGGGCGGAGGGGGCGGTACGCCCCGGGCGGCACGAGAATTCGGGGCGGCAGGTAAATTTATCGCCAGCACCTCCCCCCCCCCGGCTCTTAGGCGCTCGGCGGAAAAAGGCAGGGACCGCCACGGGCGGCAGAGTGCCTAGCTACGCCACTGCCTTGGTGCAACAACATCAACTGTTGCATGGCTAAACACTTATAAGGTCCTAAAGGCGAGACCTATTGGCTATGCCAATGCTTGTCTCTAATGAGCAGGGAGCCTTCAATCTAAAGTGCTCGTCTATGAACTATGAATTCAGATTTGGAAAGAATGAAAGATAATGAGGGAGAAGATGAAAGGTGTGAATATATAGAATGGTTTACACAGCTGCCAAGGTTTCAGATTGCTATGTGTGACATTTTCATAATTTTAGTTGAATTATGAGTGACATTTAATGACTATGAGTGACACTTTCTGCGCGCAAAATCAAGCAATGAAAATGAGGGAAATAGGTATAGGCTGAATAAATAAGACTTTACGCAAATGAGTACAGCGTCTTGTTAACAAAACTGTAAATATCACAAATGAACTCCACTCAAACACTAATAAAATCATTAACCCCGAGCGGCCGCCCCGTTGCTGCGCTGCTACCTGCCCAACCCTGCAGGCATCGGCACACATCAACATGACCCACCGGCTATCACAGAGGCTCTGCTGACTTTGGTGACACCACTGGCACTGAAAGTAATTGGACAGGCAGCAGCACCACATATAGTCAGTCACAGAGTGACTCAGTGACCCCGACCGTCCCAACACGAGTTGGTGGGCTTTATGTCACGTGACTTAGAGAGACTAACTTCAGCTGTAACAGGGCATGCTGTACCCTCGCCCCATAGTTGAACCAACAGTACGCATTTTATGTGCAGAAACATCTTTCTGGCATCCTGATGCCCTCAGACATCCCGAAGACTCTGCCCGCTGAACCCCACAATGGAGCAGCACCAACAAAGGCAGCAGTTAGGGCTATCAGAAGCAACAACGTTTAAGTTAGGAGGGGCACAGTTTACAAGTAAAACACAGTTACCTCTTTCTTTCTTTGCGTTGTGTTCCGACCGCCGTCCGCTGCAATCGCCGATCACTGCTGTGACGTGAAGCTCGGCTGTAACTGAATTAGGCGCGGCGCCGGTCACATTACATTTTTGACTGCACACAGCAGCCCGGGCCGGTGCGAGAAGCAGAAGGAGACAGCGCTGCACGCGCCATAATTAAAGCCCCACCGCAAATTCTCCCATAACAAACTCCCCGCCTTTGGCAGCAGGACGTCACGTCTCCCCCGTCGCGGCGCAAGACGTTATAAAATAAATCAACTTAATCTGACCGGTCTGTCCCGCCCCGGCTGTGACGGTAGTAGCCATTTGGCCTAACAATGAAGTCAAGCTATCTGAGAGTGGCGCCACAGGAAATAATTAGATACAATGTAGCAGTGAGCTGCCTGCCAGCAGCAGTCTTAGCTCAGCTACAAGCACCAAACCTGCAGGATCTTGAGCAAACAGCGAGAGAGGAAGTTGGCTCTGTCGGCCCAAAGCCGGTAGTTCTGACCGTTTGGCCTCATCCTCTCCCCGTCGCTATATCTTCTTGCGTTAGCAACTGCCTGCCCTGAAGAACAAAGTCAATGATCATATGGCAGCTGTTTTGTCCCTCTAGCTTGACACGTCATCACGAGTGCCGCGCGTGATGGAACGAAACCGAAACTTAAGGAGCTGCTTAAATATAGCAGCGGTGTATATTCACTCCGGTCCTGCAGACGTGAATGGCTGCAACGATGTTTTGAAGGTATGGTACTCTATTTCAAACGATTTCTCTTTCCAGTTATCAGTATTACAGAATACAATGTATTTGCTTGTGCTTCTCGTCTTTGACAGCCAGGAATTAACATTTACTGCTACAGACGGAGTTTGGAGACTAGGTTCACGATGTTTTATGATATTGGCGATAATAATGCAGCCCCAATCACAGCCAATTGTTTATAGAATTGTAAACAATGAAGGAAAGAAATAAGTGGAAGGAAGTGTTAAAGAGGAGCTAAGTGACTGAGAAAGAGAGATCGGAATGACAACAAGCCCGCGAGTGGTGCGCGCGCACCACAGAGGAGCGGGGCGAGCGAGCGCGGCAGCCTGCTCAGCTGACGAGACGCTCAGCTGACCAGACGCTCGTGCGTCGTGGCTGGCCTTTGGATGTGTACGCGCGGCAGACATGTGTTTCCACTTATCGCGCCCGCGTCTGGGCACGATAATTGGAAACATATGTTTGCCGCGCGTACCCATCTCAAAAAGGCCAGCCACGACGCACGAGCGTTTGTTGGACTGCTTTTCAAACTCGCTTACATTAAGTCTTCGCCTCTAAGCAACGCTTGCGCGCTACTCGAGGCTCGACCTAAAAAAGGGCCTTCAGTGGTAACATGAGTGCCCTTACAGCAACATAACGGGGCCTCTAAGAGAGAGAAGGAGCGAGCATGAGGATATCAGTGTCACCTGGGGGTTTCTCTTGAAAAGGCCAGGGTTCTTGCCGTCGGGTATCATCCAGACGCAGACGGGTGCAGACGAACTTGACTTTGGTGCGAATTCGGCATGGCACTGATGCGCCCGCTGCACGCGGGGGCAGCTGCTCTGGTTTATCCCTGTCCTAACACATGGGCATAGACAGAAAGAGTAGAACCATAACCAGCAGAAAATGGATGCAACTCAAGTGCCAGGTAAAAGCGGGAAGAAGAACTGCGCTGCTACGCACTATGTCCCCAGTAAAGTGAGGCACATACAGAATAAAAATACCACCTTCTCTTCCTCCTTCACTGACGCAGTTTAAATTTCAAATGAAGAAAAAGGCTAAAATGGTTTAAGCTAATTGAATAGATTTAGAAAAGCAGAAGGATCGCCTCAATTTAAAATGCAGCAAGCAGTAATTCAGATAAAGTGCAGGAGACAACAAGGTGCTGGCAGGATAGCATAATACACAGCTTGGGATCTTAGAGCAGACGCGCAGCAGCTCTGGTGTCTCTGCCCCAACAAATGAGGAGGGGCAGGAGGACTAGAGCATCGATTAGCAGAAAAGGGCCGCTGCTCAAGGGTTAGGCAAGACAGTAAACGAGCAGTGGCAAAGCCAATAGGTTGCGCCTTTGTAACATTCTTTACTTTTTTTTTGTTGTTGTTTATGCTGCTATGTAACCGGATTGTTAATAGTTGCAAAATGTAATTTTAGAAACTGTTGTTAGTTGTTTTGGTTGTGATGAATGTTGAAGTAATAACTAAGGGATTACGCTCCTTAATGTAGTACCTGATTTTTATATGGCATTGAAGTAGAGTATAGTAAGGTGTAGTTATGGTAAAACATTTTATACTCATAAGCCACATGTCAAAAGGGCCCGTACTGTTTAATAAAAGGAGGACATGTTTTTTAATGGCCACGTTCTTACAAGGCAGGTACGCTTCAGAGAAAGATAAGCATACACATTCATTGCACCACCCCTGAGTGAGATAGCTCAGTGGATAGAGCGCCTGCACTAGGAGCAGCCCAGGAATTAAACAAATAGCACTGCAAACATTATATAGGTAGCTAGCTATCCATTGTTCCAACTATTAATGAAAATATTTATGTTATTAACTCTCACTGCACTGCACATCCCATAATAGAGCTTAATTTGAAACTTCAATAACAGGATTACAAACGGCCTGTTAATTACTTAATCCTGTTGTATTTTTTTTTTTTAAAGTGCAGCAAGAAACAATAATTGCAGGGCGCACATTTCTCTTTCAGATTACAAGTTGCACTGGCACTTTTACATCACATTCCAATCCATTTTACCGAACATGTTAAATCAGGTTTTCATTAACAAACCATTAAGCACCATGGCCGTACAACTTATAATACTCATAAGCCACACTGAAGGGCCCATACCATTTAATAAAACAAGGGCATGTTTTTTAAAGTCCACATTCTAGAAGCCACGTTCTGCATTACAAACAAACATACACATGCATTACACCACCACGGAGTAAGATGGCTCAGTTTATAGAGTGGCTGCAGGACATATTAAAGCAAGTTTTCACAGAGTTAAAAAATTAATATTCCTGTGCTACTTTTAATAGTAATAAGGCATGCATTAAAAGGGCCCAGGAAGCCTAACTAATGCGTTTTGAAAATCAAAGAGAAAGATGGAAACAAAGCACTGTTGCAAGAATGTAGCAGCCTGGCTTGAGTGAATAGGCCCTAAACACTGCCAAATGCCCCACATCACCATATGTTCAAGTGAGGCTGAAACGCAAATGGATGTTTTCCACGTTAAATTCTTCCAGCTCTGTAAAAATCACTGTACAGGGGAATTAGTACTAAAAGCCGTGCAGGATTGCTGCTTACTTTTTTTGTGAAAACCTGCTTTAATATGTTTCGTAAAATGGATCAGAGTGTAATGTAAAAGTGGCAGTGCGAGATTTCGATTTGCACCCTGCAATTAATGTTTCTTTCAGATTACAAGTTTTACTGCCACTTTTACGTCACATTGCGATCCATTTTCCTAAACATATCAAAGCAGGTTTGCATCAAAATGTCTGATTAAATAATAATAATGTAGTCGTGCCAGATACATCTTCAACAGTACGGTTTAATGCCTGCAGCCAGGGAAAGTAAACAAAATGTGCAACACGTCTTCAATGCGTGCAGACAGGAAAAGTAAACAAAAACAAAAAATCCCACACAAAAGCGGATTACCACAGTACTTCGGCACCTGGAACTGATATGAGCTCCCTTTTAAAATATATTAAATACAAGAGATTTCACAAGCACAGCACAAGCGATGTGCAGGCAAAACCTAAAAATGGCTACCCCGCTACATACAAGTTGGGTATGTCTCCAGTAAATGTGCATGGAGTAAAGCACACACGGAGTAGAAATACCCCCTTCTCTAGCTATATTCCTTCCTCTATGACGAAGTGCAAATTGCAAAGAAAAAGTTCTAAAATGGTTTAAGGTTAATTGATCAGATTTATAAAAATACATAAGGATCGCCTCAATTTAAACTGCACTCGAAATCAGACCCTAAGCCTTTACCTGTCCCAACCTTATGCAAAGCTATGCCATACCAATACTGCATTGCGCCTCTAAGGGCGAGCTTTCAGTATAACCATGGTTATAAAACTCCCATTTCATTGTATTCTGTGATTGGCAAACATGCCTTGCCATGAAAAATAAGAAGAAAAACGGATCTGTGTACAAAAAATCAGTGCACTGAAAATCAGTACTTTTGGACACAATTGTATCCAAGTGATTTTTTGTGTTGAGTCAGCCCTGTAAAAAAGCTAAGCAAGTTATGCACTCGCCAACAAAATGCTTGCAAGTTACCAATGCGACATGGTTTTGGAGTACTCACAAGAAGTTGCTAAGCAAGCAATGCAGTTGCTTTAGGAAAAGCAGGAATCTTTTTGACAGGTGAAGCAACTGCCATCAGGTAATTACAGACAGTGGTTCTGTCCTGGCCTTTTGTGTGGTAGCCTAATGCATTCTTTTTTTTTTTTTTTAACTTTATTTATCATTTTCTGACATATACAAAGCTTTGCAATATCCACTGTTTGTTCCTTCACAAACACATTAAAGATTCAACACATTTACTACCAACGTGCTGTGACACTCTCGAAAAATAAATTATAAAGTGACCCAAAATTATGTAATGTCTGACCAGTATCTGTTCATGTCTGCCAATGATGCCTTAGTCTGAAGAGCGGGCTAGTCCCTGCTCAGGAGGATATCCAAAACCCATGCCCAATAACGTCAATAAGTCCACCTCCTTCAACCCACGCCTGTAGGTACTGTACCATCAGGAGTCTGACTAAGAGAAACATGTTCCAGGCTCTGTAAATATATCTTGAGCGGATCCCATATATCTTTTGGACGAGACTTCGGAGGGAGCAAAGTGGCGTATAATTCGCAATTAGTGTTGCAATAGGTGAGACTAGCAAGCCATGCAGTGATGGTCGGGAGCAATTTGCTACCCCATTTTAGGGCTATTTCCCGTTTAGCCAGAAGCAGCGCCAGCGCAATAAATTTACGTAGTGTCTTGGGCATATTGTAAACATAGCCCAGGAGGGCGACTTTGTGAGAGGGGTCTATTGCCAACGATGTTATTCGGGATATGAGTTCAAAAATGGCTGTCCAGAACTCCGCTATTTTGGGGCATGTCCACGTCAAGTGAGGAAAGTCAGCGTAAGGGCCGCCGCACTTACGGCAATTGTGAGGCCGGGTTGGGTCAATCGCATGCAGCTTAGCTGGTGTCATATACGCTCTCCATAAGTATTTAAAATGGATTAGTTTATGCCTACTATTGAGGGAGACTTCTCTAATCTGTGCACAGCAGTACCCCCACTGGTCATCAAGAATAGGATGGCCAAGGTCTCGCTCCCATGCCGCACGAATCTTGGTGTCCTGGCTCGGAATTAGTGTCATGCTGGCCTTGTATAGCCTAGAGATCAGTTGAGTCCCGTCCGACTGGAAATCAAGAGGGATAATGGTGCAAAGGATTGAGGTTCCAGTGGATATTCCGCTATTGTAGCACGCAGAGCCCTACGTACCCTATTGAAAATAAACTGATCCACGAAAGGCAGTCCGGCTCCCTGAATCTCCCCCGCACTGTCAAATATGTGTCCATTCGGGAACAAGTCACTGAACTTTATCATGGAGTGGGATGTGAGCACCCGTAAAACTAATTTCTCTTCCGTGATAGGGAGCCATGGGTTGTGTGCTATGGGAATTTCGGAGGAGTATAAAGAGCCACATCCAGTCACCAGCGTCAGTTTGCACCACGCCCAGCTCGAGGTGGACACTGTCTGTATATCTCTCGGGTCTCAAGGGAAACCTTGGGGAAGAATGGCGTGCAGTTGAGTCGGGTGCGCCAGGACAGATTCCGGTTTACTGTAGGGAATGCGCGCATCTGGATGGTACCACGAATGGGAAAAGCTGCATTGTGCTACTAGGTAATACATTCTGAAGTCTGGGGCCCCCAATCCTCCTCGTTCATGTGGTAGGGTCATGGTTTCCCATCGCACCCGAGGTCTTTTGCCACCCCGAGCGAGTCTGATGAGATGAGATCTCAGGGTCTTGAAGAAACTATTTGGGAGCGGAATAGGAATATTATGAAACATGTATAGAAACTTCGGAAGAACTATCATCTTCTACCTGCGCCTCAAGATTATGAATTGCAGTACCATAGTTTAGTCTCACCATCTGGTCTGTCTCCCTATGGATCTGGATACCCAAATATCTAACTGAATCGTGGCACCATTTCAGAGGGAACTCACATTCCCATTCAGTGGTGCTCGCTGTTAGAGGTAAAAGCTCGGACTTACTCCAGTTAATACCCAGCCCGAGCACCCACCAAAATGCAAAATTTCTCTAATGAGAGGATCCAAATTGTTCTGTGGCTGGCGGGCATATAACACTATGTCGTCCGCATAAAGCAAGATAAGCAGAGGGCCTGTCTTAAATTGTATACCTCTGTGGAGATGTTTCTCCTGAAAGTGGCGTACCCGGGGGTCAAGCGCCAATATGAAAAGCAACGGCGATAAGGGGCAACCTTGTTTAGCGCCACATGTGAGGGAGAACGGGGTGGACAAAGTACAGTTCAGACGGAGTCGTGCTGTAGGGGAGGAGTAAAGCAATGTTGTGAGTTCTATGAATCCTTTGGGGATGCCTAATTTCCGCATTACGGCCCATATAAACGGCCATTCCAAGGAGTCAAAAGCCTTTTCTGAATCAAGGAGTACCGCCGCAGCCGGCATCTCTGGCGCAATTCTATAGAGCACCGAAAATAATGTACGCAAATTTAGTGCCGTGGACCTATGTGGAACAAAGCCAGACTGCACAGGGGAGATGATGCGGTCTAAGAGCAGCGCCAACCTCAAAGCAATCATTTTGGCGAGGATTTTATAATCCAAGTTCAAAAGAGATATCGGCCTATAGGAGCCGCAACTAGATGGGTCTTTGCCTGGTTTGGGAAGCAAGACAATTACCGCCTCGCGAAGTGTAGGAGGTAATATTTTATTTTCTAGGGCTTCATCATAGACCCCGAGAAGATAGGGGCGAGTATATCTTTGTAGTGCTTGTAAAATGCGCCAGTAAAGCCGTCCAGCCCTGGAGCTGTGTTACCATTTAAAGCATCTATGGCGCTGATAATTTCTTCCACAGAGAATGGCTCCGCTAAAAACTTTTGCATAAACTCCTCCAACCAAACCATGGCAATTTCATTTAGATAGGACCGACAGTCTTCATCGTCGTACATTGCGCGCGTGGTATACAGATTTATGTAGTAACGATGGAACTCATCTCGAATCCCAGCTGTGTCAGTGTGTATCCGCCCGTCATCAGCACGGATGGAAGCAATGTATGCTTTCCCCACGCAGGGTCGCAATAGTTGCGCCAGTGTACGCCCAGGCCTGTCCCCTTCGCCGTATCGTCTGGCGGTGGCGTATTTGCCCAGAAAGTTCGTTTCACTTTCAGCGGCTTCCCTGAACTCCGCCAGCAGCAACAAGCGTTTTGTCTGTTTAGCCGGGTCTGGGTGCTTGAGGTGGTTGTCGTCTAGGGCTTCTAAACTGTCCTCTATGCGTGTGAGCGTGCTTCTCAACGATTTAAGGACCCCAGAGTGTTTTGCTATACATTCCCCCCTTATGTACGCCTTGAACGCCTCCCATACCATCGCCCATGTACTGACGGAGGCCACATTCAAATCAAAATAAGTCGTAATTGGACTCCCGAATCTCAGTAGAGAATACTGTTCCTGCAAAGCCTGCCCAGGGAACCTCCACTGCCTTTCACAACCTTCTGGTCGAGGAAGACAAATACGCATAATGACCGGAGAGTGGTCAGAATACGTCCTAGGTAAATGGGTCATTGACCGAAACCAGGGGGCCATTGTATGGGAGATCAGCCAAAAATCTAGTTGTGTCCAAGTGTCATATGGGGCCGAGTAATGTGTATAGGTAGAGTCATCTGGAAAACGTGTGCGCCATATGTCCACCAGGCCAATGGAGTCACAGATCGTAGCGAGCACCCTACATGCGCGGGGTTTCATGGCGGGGGAATCTGACGTACTGTCAAGCTCCGGCTGCATAAGAAGGTTAAAATCCCACCTAAGCATATGTAATCCGCGCCTAAGGGAAGCAACAAAGCATGCAGTGAATGGAAAAAGTCAGGGTCATCAACATTCGGCGCATAGATGCACACTAAAGCGATGCAGTAGCCCATAAGTTTCCCCGTCACTAGAGTAAAACGACCTGCTCTGTCGGTATGGACGTGAATCAGTTGGAAAGGCAGTCGTTTATGTATAAGTATGGCGGTTCCCCTGGAATATGTACTATAATTCGAAAAATAGCGATGTACCCCCCAGCTGGTGGCAAACGTCGTTGGTGTAGTGGGAGACAAGTGCGTTTCCTGTAAAAAAACAACGTCAGCTTTATGGCGTTGCAAATAATTCAACACGTGTTTCCCTTTCCTGGCATTATTCAACCCCCGTACATTCCATGTAATGCAGTTGATTTCAGACACAGTAGACAACCTACCCACCATCATCACAATTAGTCAGGATTGCAAAATGCATGTCAAAGTCAACTCTAGCACGTGGATCGCAATAGCAAATAAGTCGAATCAGGAACAAATGATACCATAGAACAAAAAAAACACTCCTCCCCCACCCTCCCACCGATCCCCAATTCCTAAGTCTAGGGTAAATCCCAACCTCCCATGATAATGTAAAGCAAATATCACAATTATCAAATAGAAACATTGCAAAAAGTGCGAACGCACAGGGGGAGAGGCAACGCCTCGCCTTGTCCCCAGAAACCTAAACCATACTGTATGTGAGCTACATATTGCTAGAGTTCGGAGTCTAATACTTGAACGACCTTGGCGTAAAGAAGTAAGGGAAAACAGGCCAATAACACTCTATACTTATCAACTGGCTGCAATGTTAACGTCCTCAGCTCGCAGAAAACAGTTCCATGCTGGAGCCAGTGTTAGGCGACGACGGCGAACGTTCCGGAGTTGGCGATTTCCTAGGTGGCCCGGCGTGAATACGATTTTTGAGGAAGTCCTGGGCCTCTGCTGGAGTTTCAAAAATCCTCGACCTGCCATCGATGTCCACTTTCAGTCGCGCAGGGTACAACATTCCGTACCTGAGTCCGGCCTTACGCAGCGCCGCCTTGACTGTTCCAAACTTTCGGCGAGCTTCCTGAACCATCGCAGTGAAGTCGGGATATAGGGAGATGGAGGAACCCTGCCAGTCCAACGATCCACGTTCTCGGGCCATCCGCAATGCCGTGTCTCTGTCCTTAACGTTCAGCAGGCGTGCCATAATGTGTCGGGGTGGATAACCGGGGTTAGGTCGCGGGCTGAGGGTTCTATGCGCCCGCTCAACAACAAAGGTAGCTGTGAAGGACTCCCGACCAAACATGTCTACCAGAAGGCCTTCAACGAACCCATCTAGCTGACCCGTATTTGTGGACTCTGGCACTCCCATAATGCAGATGTTATTGCGTCTCCCCCTTGCTTCGAGATCTTCATTCTTTATGGCAATGTTCTTCAATAGGCCTTCCATCCTCTCCAACCGTTTAGTGGCCAGGGCCGAGCCATCCTCTAAGTCTGAGATTCTGACCTCCACGGTGTCAATTCGCTTGTCGTGTTGGTCGAGACGAGCCCCCATCTTGTCGAGCCTTTTATCGAGGGCGTCGAAGTGAGTGTCTAGGGCTCGAAAGCCCGTCTTAAGTTCGGCCATGAGTGCCTCGCTGCCCTGCATATGGGCCTACATTTGAGCAGTAGCCTGATCGCCACCCTCCGCCATCGTTGTAGTGGTTGTATCTGTCCCGCCACCGACCTTTTCAAAAGGCAGTTTCCATTGCTTCGGATCTCCCTTACCCATGGCCTTGGGAAGGGGCTGCTGGGAAAGGTGTCACAGCAAAGCAGGTAATGCAAGGATTGGTCTGTACAGTTCGGGCGTTCAGCGGTCACTCCGTCGGGAGGTAGCATGTCATTCAGTAATATGAACCACCAGTTGAATCACTCCGTCCCCTTATGTGTGGAGTCTTTCATGTGGCTATCCTGCCATTAGCAACAGTTTCAGCCTGCCCATCCCTGCCCCCTCAAAAGGATACAACTCCAGTCTGGGCCTCATGGAGCGAAAGATCATCCCCAAACTGGCCTGGAACGTACATGTTGCAGCCCGTCGCACCACTGGGCGCCATATTCATTCCTGTGCTCCACCGCGAACAGACTGATGGGGGCAAGCTGGGCACCACAATGATGGGGGGTGTGTAGGGAGCAAAATTGCCAAGGGATGGGCACTGTATGAGGTGGGCTGCCAATGAGGCTTCAAGCTGTGGTGTTAGGCAAATGTTAAGCAGCACCGGAATCCGGGATCCGGGAGCCAGGGTGCAGAAACAGACCAGTCTCTTAATTTTTCAGGGCCTCACGGTAAACTGGGATCCACCGTGATGCCCGCCAATATAAGGACTCATCGTAGCAGCTAGTTGCACGTCGCCGCCGCACTTCTCCGCCCGATCGTGGCCGTGTCAGAGCACCGGGGGCCCTGCCCACCGCACACGCTGGGGTACTGGTCAAAATGGAGGCCGTGGCTTGTGGATGTAGGCAGGCCCCAGTGCGCACTACGCCGGAGCGGCCGCGCCTGATCTTCAATTTTCGGTCGCAAAGGGTCGTTCGGAGCCCAAGAGCCTTGCGGACCGCAGGCGCATCATCGCTGCATTGTGTGGCAGCGTGTGGATTCCGGGGTGGTCGCTGGTTTCCAGCGACTCGGCGGAGCTCCGAAACTACACGGCCATCTTGGTCCACGGTTCAGCCACGCCCCCCTAGCCTAATGCATTCTGGGTATCATAGTATTGTTTCGCTGCCCTTGAACTAATTATACTAACACACCTGAAAACAATCATTTGTAGGTGAAAAACGACAGGACTGAAGACAGTGTTCTTAATGACCTGGAGTGAGGCGGTCAGGGACTCAAAAATATGCGTGTATGATAATCACTTCCCTGCCTTAGGTATTGGATGGCTTTTGACATCTGACAGCCAGAACGTGAGTGTCATTACACATGCTTGAGATATGTGAGAGAGTTCTGTAGAGGAGTGCAGGGCTTAATTTGTAGAAAAATAAGTGCCAGGGTCCTCGACAGAGGCCACCCCAGTTTGCACCACCCATTGCCACTGCCGTCCCTGCCAATGACAGTATTTACAAAACTACTAGCCATCACACTGCTACAAGTGTGACAATTCAGAGGGTTCAAGGCCCCCCAAAGCTGTGAGAATGGCTTGGGAGGCATGTATTAGTTGTTTTAATGTCAGTGGCGTAGCTAGGGGGGGCAAGGATGGCGGTCCGCCCCTGGTGGACCGAGTTTTGTGGGCGGTGGCCTCCCCTCGCTATCACCTGCCGTCTCGGGAGGCAACAGCAAGCCCCCCCGCTCCTCAATGCGGTTGCCGTGGGTCGGCAAACGCAGAGACCGCCACGGGCGCCCATAGGGCTAGCTATGCCACTGTCGAATGTCTATTTGCTTAATAAGCAACTGTTGTTGTGGTCCTCTCTATATGACACAAACAGCGCCACCATGTGGTAGCTGTCATAAGTCCTGGTGTTGTCAATTAAGTGCCGTCGCCGAGCACCGGAAACCACTGGCTCAAATTAAGCACTGGACGTGTGACTTGTTAGAAGGGTGCTGTGCCATGGGCCACTCTGTTCTGGCGTGGAACAATGTCATTTAAACGTTCCATGATGGACATCGCATTATTTACAGAAATGACAACCTTGCTGGTATTCTATGTTTTGATCTTTGCTGGCATATGCCAGACCTGGTCCCATTCTGTCACCATCTTTGTGAGAGATCTGTGGAGCCCAAGGCAGCTCAAAAGGCTGGAGAAAGGCCCCAGCCAGACTGCCTGTGGCGGAAAGGTCAGCTTTCAGAACAGTGTGCATTATGTATCACAGGACTGGACCTGTCACACGCTGTCCACCTGTAGCATCGTGTCTGTCCATATTACTCCTCGGTCCATCTGGTAAAATCAGATTATTCAGCTGGAAAGGAGCCTTTTAAATAGACAAAGCCTGGCAGAAGACGAACACAGTTCAGAGCCTCCTGGCTTTTTCCTTGCAAGACTCCTTATCAGAAAAAAGCTGGGAACCCGCACATACATATTTTATTATTATTAATTTACTTGAAGCTAAAAAGGGAACATCGCTACGCTGTTGTTTTTTTTAGCTGCATTTCTGTGTAGATCTGTTAAGTTATACCCGACTTGTGCCGAACCAGACGATTTGATGGACTGGGTAATCTCCCTCGGATTTCGATGGAAAAACGTCAAGCCCTATCGGAAGGATAATCATAAGGCACACATGATAAGCCAGCACCAGGTTCTCAGCGTGTAGGCCGGTGCTGGCAAAACAATATTCTCTGCAAAAACAAAGGACAGAGTAATTGTTCTGAGCAGCAATTGATGTGGAATTTATGGACACAACAATTATTTCTATAGCTATCACAGCAAAATACATCAATTCTCTTTGTCCATTACAACACGTAAATTCAAGTCACATGTGCTATAAAGAGGCACAATCTTTCTGCTTCCATAAATAAATCACCGAATGTGTTCTTTATAGCTACAGGATCGACATCCAAATCCAATCCGGAATATCTAAGTGGACTATTTTATGTTGTTCCACATACTATGAATTTCACCCAAACATTGAAGGAGACTTGAGGCATAAGACCCAACTCCTCCAACGTCAGAAGGCAACTATCAATTGAAATGGTCAGGAGCAATTTGGGGAGAATGCAACTAAGGGGCAAGTTTATGAAAAGGTGGCACAGTGCAGCGCAACAAGTCACCTTGCTGCGCTGCACTGCTCCACTGGGAAAGGGCAGGAATGCGCTGTATTTAAGGCATACGGCGCATTCCTGACTTTCTCCTGCAATGCTGCTCAATGGGTTGCATAGTACCAACTCAGGCACCTTCGTACCATGGTGCAAGAGTGCCGGAGTTACATGTAGGATAGTTTTCGAGCAGGAAGGGACACCTTTCTGCAACAAAACAATCCTGACAGCCATATTCCTCTTTCTATGTGTACTGCAGAGTGCAAAGTGGCTTTGTGTGGCTTCAAAAACCTGAATTAGAGATTTGCATCAAGCATGTACCACATTGCGTGGTGCAAACGTGATGCAGTCCTAATCTGAAAGAAAGACTATAGGTTCATGAAAGGTCAGTGGAATCAGACCAAGAAATATTGACTAGAATTGCAAAGGGAATCATTTACAAAAAAATGACTCAGACCGACGCCGCAAGCCATTTTGCTGAACTGAGCTGCGTCATCTTAAAAGCACAGGGATGCATCATAATAACAACAATATGAAGCATCCATGTACTTTCCCCTGCACTGGCACACAATTGGCTGCCATACGCCAGCGCAGGCACCCTTGCGTCATGTGGTGCCTGCGTTGCGGGGATGATTGTTTTGTGCAGGAATGGACACCTTACTGCACAAAAACAATCATTGATGGCATTTTCCTCTTTCTACACGTGCTGCAGAATGCGAGGAGAAATAAAAGTATTTCTTGTCGTTGCGCCACTCCTACGCCTCCTTGAGGCATAGGATTCTGATGCATTTCCAGCTTTAGATAGCTTTGTAAATCTGGGAATGTGTCAGGTTCCATAGATGTTGCATGGGAACACCCACAGCAACACCCATGGAACACCCCTTTTACGCAGAGTAATGCGTGAAAGGGGCCATATTTACAAGGCCATTAAAAGTCACGCAGGGTGACTTTACATGGCCTTGTGAATATGGTCAGGCACACTACACCACTGGTGCGTCAAAAAAAGTGACGCACGGGCGGCGCAATGGCCTTGTAAATGAGGCCCACAGTACCTGTCAGGATAAGAATGACAGCTCATAACTTGATTACACAGGAGCCGGGACTCCCCACACAAATAGAAGCGTACATTTATGTTGTATAGCCAGCCACAAATTCAGGTGGAGAAAAAATGTATCATACATCCAAGCAAATATCACCAAAGAAAGAGAAAGAATAGTCAGATACACTTCCAGTGTTAGTCTATGGCAGTTAAAATCAGGGATAGGAAAGGTGAAAGTAAGAGCCAGAGTTCAATCATTTAAACCAGCAGAAATTGAAAATAATAACCATTATCAATGTTCTACACAGAGGAACTAATGGGATACTTGGCATTTCATAGAGGTGAGCAAAAATGAAAGCCACAGGTGCCGTGATATGTCAGGGCTTCTCCGAAATCAGGTTCAGTAAATTTAATATATGTTTTTGAACTGCTTGCATACACCCAGCATAAACTCTGCAAGAACGCCAGAGAAGGCACCCAGAGCGATCTGTATCAGTATGCAAATTCCTCTAGACGTGCATTGTTGACTACTAGAAACTGACTTAGACGACAGGTACTGATCATGAACCCGCAGACCACAACTATGACACACTCAATAACTGGCAGATAATAGTGTCACGAGCAGTATTCATAATGGTCTTCCTACAATACAGTATGCCCCACATGAGTATACAATACTGGGTAGGAGGTTTAGTGCATAATTGGAGCAGCAATTACTGGCCATTAAAGCTCATCACTAGCTATGCAAGCAAATAATCATTAGCATTGAAAAAACATGTTAATGGTGGTGAATGTTTAGAATAGATGAATCTTGAGTTATCTTAATTACAATTAGAGAGTCATGTGTGTAGGTGGCCATTAAATATTTGAGGTAAAAATATCAGGAATGAGATCGTTCTTTGTGGGTTGACCAGATTTGTGCTGTATTTTTGGTTGTGATATAATCCATCTTGACAAAGGAGTGTTGACTAGCAAGGCACTGACCAAACCATTGTGGTGCTTTGCTGGAAACCTCTGCAGATGCAGTTAGCATATTGATGAGATTTTAATGGTCAACTGTATCAAAATTGATGATAGATCCAAAACAATGTGTAGAATTTTCTCAACCCAGTCAACTAATCAGAATAGTTGAAAAAGCATGCTGTTTTAGGCTGTACCAGGACTTCTGATTGGTTGCCTTAATCCAATCAGAATGGGATTGTATTACTTCCAACTGTCTGGATTCACCACATTGGCCTTGATCCTACCATCAAAGTACCATTTGTATTTAATCCACTTTGCATTTTTCCCTACGCCTAAGGCCTTCCATTTAGATACATTTATTTTAACTTGATTTTCACTGAAAATATTTAATACATTTTCAGCCCATGTTGTGTTAGGCCATAGAACATCATCAGTTGCATAAAAAAGACTGATAGATTTGTGTTTCCCAGTTCTGACGGACTCTGACAATTTCTTTATAGACTAGAAAAAACGAAACAAAAGAAGCCATTGCTTTTTGTAATTTATTTTTCTCAGATTTCCATCACTTATCTGTAAGAAATTGGATTATTACTTGAGGTGAGTGACTACCCACAACTCTTCACAGGGTGAACCCTTAATGTCTCTAAATTAACACTGATATCTATGGCATAGAGCAGACAGGCTTAATTTAAGGCAATGTGTAAAATATATCTTCAGTACCCCTCAAAGCAATAAAGTCAAAATGCAAACCAATAAAAATCCCAAACTGAATTAGAAAAATAGAGTAAAATTTACTAAACAAAATGAAATCAAAATGACAAAAATCCATTAGGAGGAACTGGAGATGTGAATTTTTAATGTTTTGAGTAGGAATAGTGGCAAGAAGTCAACGTGTCAATGATAGTCAATGGTTACGGTAGACCGGGACCTAGGCAAAATGTGAGGCTGACCTTGATCAAGCGCGGGTCTGATACACCCTTGGAGACCACTTCGGGAAACATCCATTACAACGCAGGCATTACAACACAATGTCTTTACAACGCAGTCAATACAACTCCAGTTCCATTACAATGCATGCCATTACAATGCATATCCCTCACTGACCAGCACCTTCCCTGAGGTAAGCACCTGGCGGTGTTAGAATAGTAATGTTTGTTGTAATGGAACATGCGTTGTAATTGCATGCATTGTAATGGAAGTTGCTTTGTAAAAACTGTGTTGCAAAGGTATGCGTTGTTATAGTTTGCGTTTTAATGTCATACATCTGACACCTTCGTTGATCTGGATACAATAGGTAGCAGGTCGAGTCCTTTCGGGCTCCTCTCACATCACAAATAGGAGGTCCAGTCCTCTCATGTTCTTCCTCAGGTAGAAAATATCTTGAAGTGGGTGTCCAGAGGTGCTATATTTATTACTGGCATGAGCTAGTGGGTGGGAATGCCTCCTGGGTGCACCCTAAGCAATGGGGTAAGAGTTCCCAGGAGCAACCCTACCCACTTAGGGCATTTTCAAGATGGCAAAAGTCATTGGCCACACTAAACATGGGGTCTGAGAACTGGGGCTGGCAATCCAAATGCCTCCCACATCGAACACTAAAATCCAGCTTGAGGCAGCCACTACACCTACAATAAACCCAGAGACAGATGTCTTGGAGAACAAAAGCAGGGTTTTCTAGCAACCAGACAGTGGGTACACCAAAATTGTCTTGCCATCATGTTTCCCCCAGCAGAACTGCCATACAGGATTTGACACTCAAGCAGAATTTGACACTGTAATGTCAAAAAGGATGCTCACAGTCCCATCCCTTCAGCTGAGCTCAATTGAGTCATTCCTATTCATACAGGTGAACTTGTCAATCACAGTGATCTAGTGTGTAGTTCCTGGAAGGAATTTCATACCTTGGTCTCACCTATTCAGATGTTAATTAGTAGCTGGGAAAAGTTGCAGATGCAAATTTGCCTCCAGAAACCTCAGGCAGGGCAAAGGTAACTTTATAAAATTTACTTTCCCTTAATATTTATAAAAAAATCAGACTTCTAATTGAATTGCATTTTTAATAACTATTAAAAATAGTTGTTTAATTATTTTTCTAGCTAGTCCCATTCCTGCAATACAGTATTAGGATTTTAATCTGTACTCTGGTTTTCTACATAGGACAGCTAAGCCTGCCACAGTGAAAACATTCTTTTGGGTGCTGGTTACTATAAGGACATATTAACATTACATTTCTACATGTCTTACTTTTAAATACCATGCTCCCTACCTTGCGGACCACAAGGCCTACATAGGGGTGACTTGTTAATATCTGAAAGGGAGGTTTTGACCTGTCAAAAGGGTTTATTTTGATAAGTTGAATTTCAGTTTTTACACTGCAACAGTCAGGATACAGTGGTAGGCCAGTGCATTGCCACTGTAGTAGATAGCACAATAGGTGCTGCAGTCCATGAGTGGCATTTAACTTCCAAGCCCTGGGTACATTTTGTACAATATACTAGGGACTATTAGGCAACGTAAATATATCAGTTAGGAGTATGCCAATTTGACTATGTTAAAAGGTGGAGTACAGACACAACACTACTGGTTAGTAGGGGTAAAGTGCACAGAGTTATAAAGCCAGCAAAAATATAGGGTTCAGCCTATGAGGGAAAAATATGAAGTGACCACGCAGAAAAGGTGGATTTCCTACATCGTTTTTCTAACCTGACACTGTGTGACAATATTGAAGATGATGATAATTTTCAATAGTCTTTTAATCAATACCAATACCGTGTTTCTTCAGCATTTCGTAGAGGAACCCTATCTCAACTCTGTCAGTTGCAGGAGAAAGAAAATCATTAGTGCCCCATGGTGTTTTGCCTTCCCACAGGACCATTAATGATTACAGATGAATCAGCTGTTGGGTTTCAATTCTCAAAACCTGTTTGCTCTTAAGAGAATAAGTTCTTATGTGCAACACATACTTTCAGTGATCTTAATAATACTTTGGAAAAGGTTTTTCTAGGGCTATCAAGTACATAAATTGTAGTATTTAAGTCAAGCTCCCTTTATGTTCCCTTTTTTTGAAAATGTGAACAATAATATTTATCAGGGATTACATAGATGCTTTCCTCTTATAAAGTATCTGAAAGATGTTTGCCCACTATTCAGTATCAAATATTAAGTGGTCAAATGTAACCACTTTATTTCGGTCAAAGACCTTAAAGCAACATGATTGGATTACAGTTGACAATATAGCACACAATACAGCGCATTGCATGATCATATTTCATATCAGTCAGCTTGTACAAATATATAAAAACCTTGCAAATAGTTACAAAAATTAAGTGCAGAAACGCACGAACAATAGAAGCTTCCAATAAAAATCATATATTATGCAATTATAAAAGTGCTAAAGTGCTGCTATTTGACAAATTATAAACAAGTACACAACTAAAAGAAATTAAGGATAAGAACACTTTTTTTTCCTTTATGGAACAAGAGTAATTCATATGCTTCTAACCCTATATACTAAAGTGCTAGAACATAAGTGCAAAGTAATAGAGTGCATTGCTAGAGTGTTTAAATATGCACAATATTAGGCAGAGCCACACCACCAACTCACTTACTCAAAAAAAGTGCATTCGGGTCAGTGAGATAGAGTCTTAGACCGAATAGGCCAGACACTTTTCAAGATATTTTGCGATTGAAAAAACAATGTACGGTGTAGTGTCTGGCATACAAATTCTCAGTGCAACCCATGATTGACAAATGCCCAAAGTGCGACATAGTGAGACAATCCAGTGTTTACGCTGCATAATGTACTTTGGGCAAAAAAAAAAAGATGTTCATCAGATTCCTCCTGTTTAGTACAGGCTGGGCCTAATTTAGCACCCTAGAAGGAGCACTGCCATTTGACAGTGAAAGTAGTAAGTGAAAGAACACCCAGCCTAAATCTTATGTAGAAGGCTTTGGTAAAAGGAGGATCAATCTCATCCATATAAGGCTCGAACCATGGATTTGATTTTATCCCAAGAATCTATTTGTTAGTGAGCCAAGATTTTGCGATTGGATCATAATCCTCTCTTCATTCTCCCCAAAAAAACGCTCTTTATTGATGTAAAAGCAGAGAAGGTAACAGATACTGGGCTAGTCCAGGAATTAGCCAAACCCAGAGAAATTAGCATCTTCTTCACATACTTTAGCCACTTGAAGGAAACCACATCCTTTTGCCTATCAGGGATATCTTTCAAACTTGCCCTATAAGGTTCCAGTTCGGTAGTCAACCAGATCCGTAGCTTCTATAAGATTGGTTTGAGTCTCACTTGAGGGATAATAGCCTGTATATCCAGATCAAGTTTAAAAACTTGTGAGGTGCTTTGAGGAAGTTTAAGGGCCGCCCTCAAAAACAAATTTTCGGCCACTCCAAATGCATGTTACAATAACCCCACAGTTCAGCCCCATATACTGCGGCAGCCACAGCTTGAGCTCCCCATATTTCTAGGAGGGGAGATACAGGATGGAAAGAGGTGCTTGTAACAAATCTCAGACTGGCTGCCGCTATGTGGCTTAGGAGGAGCGTACTCTACATGATCTGGCTAGCACAGGAGTTACTACTGGATTGGCGAGTTCCCAGATAGTCAAAGTCTAAGACTCTTTCATAGATCCACACCCTTAAAGCTTACAACTCCTCTAAAAAGACTGTGTGGCTGTATTGCCATGAATTTAGTTTTATTAGTATTAATGGCCAGGCTGTGGTTAGTGCAAAACAGTTTGAACCTAATTAAAAGGGTCTCAACACCTTTGTGTGTGTTTTGGACATTAACAGGGTATCGTCCACAAAGAGTAGGGCTGGGATTTTTATGCCTCCTAAAGTTGGGGAATCATTATTGCAATATGATAAAAATCTACGCAACCATTTATAAAGAGAAGAAATAAAGTTGGTGGAAGGATGCATCCTTGCCGAACCCCCTTGTCCACCTTTATCTGGTCTGTTATTTCCTCATTAGCACCCCATCTGATTTGTGCATAATTATCAGTGTGTAAGCGCACTATAACATCCAAAAGAAGAGCTGGGAGTCCTAATTCTCTTAGAGTACACCACAGTCTTTTTCTGGGGACTATGTCAAGTGCAGCCTTTAGATCAAAAAATGCCACATAGAGGCTACCCCTATTGAGATCCACCACTTTCCATCTTAAAAGCTGGAATCTAAAACACTTGATCCACTGTGCTCATTATAGAGCGAAACCCTGCCTGGAACTGAGAAAGAATGTTATTGTCTTCAATCCAACTTAAAAGATGATCCAGAATCTGCCTGAAGAAGATTTTCTGCACTGCTCCAATAAGGCTTACTGGGCGGTAGTTTGCTGGATCAGATTCATGGCCCTTCTTAAAGATGGGAACTATCTCTGCTCCTTTCCAGGTAGCGGGGATTTGGGCGGCACTGGCCATGATGGCATTGGCAATATGGTTTAAGTAATGGACCCAAACCATGGGCTCAGACTTAAAAAGATCTGCAAGGATCTTGTCCGGCCCGGGTGACTTACCTGCATTCTGCAAGCAAATTGCACAATTTGTTTCAGCCAGGGAAAAGTAGCCTGTGGATTAATCTATTTCCCATCCATTTGAAGTGCTTATCATTGAGGATCACAATCTAGCTCTTCAGGGTGCATTACAGTAGGGTTGGAAGGGCCAACAGGACCAGCACTGTAAAGAGCTTGAAAATGGCTGACCCAATCCTGGGGGAGACTGTTATTTTCTGGTCTCATTGTATTCGTTTTTGCACCATGACTTATCATTTGCCAAAAAACGGTCTGATTCCTACTCGAACTGCGTCCAAAATATCCTCCCAGACAGAGGTATCCCAGACTACTTTAGCCTGTTTTTGGGCTGCTTTGTAATTGGCTCTAGCAGATTGAATTTCAAATTGGGAGCCGCCTTTCATGGCTTGAATTAAAACAAGCACACTTAGCTATCTTACAGGTCTTACTATACCAGGTGGGTTTGATACATGGAGATGTATTCTATTTGGGTGGAGGTTTGGTAAAAGTAGAGTTTTTCAATATCTCAAAGCACTGGGCATGAGAGACTATAACTAGGTTAAGGGAGGAGTCAGGCACAGCAAGTATGGACGAGATAGGGCTCAGCTCACAGTAGAAATAAGCTTGAATACCCTCCTTTTTGAAGACATGCTCCCATCTTCCATTGTTGGTAACAACTAAGCTACCACCAGGCAATTGTGTCTACCAGTCTAGAATATTAGGCTTACCCCGAAGTGAGAGGAGTAAAGGAAAGTGATCACTTTCATATCGCTCTAATACTTCCATGTCGATGAGGTTAGGCCACGAGTCAAATCCAGAAAAATGTAATTGATATTGCTCTTGTAAGAACTCCTTCTAAAAGTCGGCCGCCTCGCCAGATCAGAGGCAGTCCCGCCATTACAATCTCTCAGATAACAGCTTAAGCAAAGGTCTACCATTTGCAATCCTACCTTGGCTGAGGATGATAAACAAGGAACCAGAGATTGTGCGATACCCCATGTTTGATCTTCCTCACCCGCTATGTCCCAAAGGAAGGCAGAAGGCTCAAAAGCTATATTGAAGTCCCAGCCGACCACAACAGCGGTCTCTTTAGGAATCCTTTCAATGAGGTTTCTCAGTAAAGTTAAGACTATGGATTCTGAGGACTTAGGGATGCTCCTATTGTACACATTGTATAAAAACAGTTTTATCCCATTCCAGGATGAAGTAGGTCAGGGGAAACAATACTTAATTGCTTCACATGGCATCCCATAGAAATGTTAAGCCATGTTGCAAGTCCCCCTGATGGTCTGCCAGCCTGGGATTTTCGGGCTGGGACAAAAAAGGTTTTAAAACCTTGTCTGTGAGATGGTACTATTTCCAAAGTTTCTTGAAGCATAATGAAGTCACCGCTATCAATGAAAGCCCCCCAAAGTAAACTTGCATCTTTTTACTCCTCAACCCCGTATTCCAGAACACTAGAGATAAACTACTACTCGTAGAGGCAATATTTTAGAAGTCTGGTGAGATGGTACAATCTCCAGATGTAATGGGCACGACAGGGATTGGATGATTGATTTTCCATCAACCGGAATGATTTCTTTGGCCAGGTTGGAAAATGCCAGAGGCCAAGTTATAGGAAGAACCTGTAGAGGGCCTCGGGACTGATATTACATTAAATATTGCAGGCCTATTTAAGGCAAGTCCAGTTGTAGGGTCAAGTCAATCGACAAAAGATGTAGGGGAAGTGATTTGAGGGCAGTCTCTCCTCTTCAAAAGGGGTATGCGAGTTTTAACTGAATCTTAGAATTAGCTGGTGAAAGGTTTGAGTTTCTAAAGATAATAAACCACTCACAAAAGAGGAATGTGCGAATATCAGTTTGACAAAATCTAAATTTAAGCCTATCACTGAAGAATTTTGCGGACATGATGTAGCTGAACTAGGAATAAAGGAATTGGTGTTTTTAGCTGTAATGAATCTGGGTCAGAGTTGTGAGTGTGCCATAACATGAGTTGGATTGGTGTATCCAGTCTCCTCCCCAAAATAGGAGTTGATTGGGCTAGCTGGGGGGCCACTGCAAGCATGGGGGGTTTCTACCGGCTGTTGGTAGAAAGAGGCCGGGGAAGTTCCCAGGTGCTTCTCCTAGTAGGATGTATAAGCCTATGGGGTGATTCTCTCGCTCGGGGGAGGGTAACCTGTTAGATGGAATATTGGTTTGGGTGGTAACCGCCTCCCCTCCCCCCCCCCGTTGGCAACCGGGCATGCTCTATCTCACATCTTTCCTTGGCTAGCCCTGACGGATAAGGTTCTGAAAGTAATTACACCTTGGTTCTTAGGTCTGTGATTTCTGCCCTCATAACAGTAATGATTTCCCACTGGTCTTTTATTTGATTTCTTTTCTCATCTACCACTGGAATCTGAATATTAGTGATAAGTCCCGACCTAGTCTCACTATTGGATTCTTCAGCTCTGGCCAATATTGAAAACCGATTGGAGCATAGTATAGCTCCTATGGTGTTCTCTGAGGCAAGGGCTATGTTGGATGGCTCTTTTTATTAAAAAAAAGCAGCTACTTTAGGTTTTTTGTTGTTGTTAGATTTATTGATTTTGGTGCGTAAGGATGAAGTATCATTTCTACTTCTTCTATAAGATCATCGATATCTTGCAGCGTACACTTATTTACAGATGGGCCAGGAGATTTCTTATTAATACGCTCACTTGTGTGTCTTTCGATGCACTTCATTTTCCCCATCACTTCTTCCTGAATTAATTAAGCCCCTTTAAGTAATAATGCTATTAGTATATTTATACTTTAAGAAGGAGAAAACAAGATATATAAAATCAAAAGGTATTAATTCTTAAAATGCTTTCTAAAAACAAGACTATATTGCACTAGTTGCCCGGCAAGCTAAACATTTAAATACAATAATAGGTAATAATAAACATGGGCCTCCCCCATCCTGTTAGTCTGAGAAAAGTGTCCTTCGAGCTTAGGTAATTAATCTTCTATAAACTCTCAGAATTGGTGCCCACTGCTCAGAAATGCTTGCAAACCAAGCCCCCACCCCCAGCAATAGCTTATTCACAGAAAATGGACCGCCTTTCACAATAACAATCAGAGTTAGCTTCCTAGCCTAGGTCCTGTGCCTGGAAAGTTACTTGGCTGAGTAGAATCCAAGAAAATGTAGCTGCACCCCGGCATGGTGGATCGCTTTCTCCCCAAGTGCGGGACAGGTATAAAGAATAGGTCTATCCAGGACACTAATAGGAAATGGAGAATAAGGAACACACTGACCTGCAAAATAAAATCACAAACAGTAATTTGGACAGGGAGCCGATTCGTAACACACAGCTTATCTTGTAGTATCCAACACGCTGTTTAATCAGAGCTTCGTCCCGAAGAGGGGCTAAAAGACAATACAAGCCGGTGCACCATCGGGCAAAGGCTTACAAGAGTTGAAGTTGAGAGCTTCAATGGGAAGAGCCACGGGAGGGCGGTGGGGGGCCCTGCCCTGGCTTTTCTTGGTTCTGACGGGCACGGCCCGCGGTGTCGCGTGCAGCGGGACTGCCAGGTGCGCTTTAAAGCACCTATACAGGCCTGCTGCAGGTGAAATACACGGGCCTCCTCTGATGGCCTCCAGATCTACTGGGACACAAAGTCCCTCACCTTGATGCTGCCGCCGCTGTAGTGTTCCCGCGCAGGGGGACTGCCAGGTGCGCTTTTTAGCGGTGATTCAGGTCAGCTGCGGGTCCTCTGCCGGCCCCAAGGTGTCCTGAGACACAAAGTCCCTCACGCTGATGCTGCCGCTGCTGTAATGTTTTTTTCCTTATCGCCTTATCGCTTGGGTATGTAAGCAGGATGATAGTGTTTCCTCAGAACAATTTCAAAGATTAGAAAAAAATTATCCGCATCAAAGAAAATCCCAAGATCCAAACTATGGAAGATCCCCTCCATCATAGACCACAGACCGCTCAACAGCCACGCAATAGAACACCTTCTTTGAGATGAACCTGGAAAAGCATTGTCAAGGATCAGAGTATAAATGCCACATTTCTGAGCTTTTGGTTGCCCACGTATGGTTTCTTTATGGGAGTTACAGCAGCGGCTTCTCCGCTAAGGCGGAGGAGCATCGCCCCACTACTTTTCAGCAGTGCAAAAAAGGAAAAATAAAATGATAATAACACAATGTTTTTATCATTTTGTTTTTCAGTGGGAACCAGGTCAGGGTGGGGCGGGGCTGGGCTGTCAGAGCAGGGGGAGGAGGAAATATGTGCACTTAAGTGCGCATGACGGCTTGGCCAGCCGTCTTGGGCGGCCAGTCATGCGCACTTAGCCTGTTCTCCACCCGGCTGTATTGCACAGCCTGGAGCGAGAATATGCACAGGCTACCACTCCCTGTCTGAGTGCCGAACCAGGCCATTCAGACCAAACACAACGCTGCTGTCATTCTCGTGACAGCTGCGTTGTGATTGGCTTAGGGGAGCCTGTGTGCTTCCTGCTTCCGGGAGTCAGGAAGATTGAGAGATGACGGAGAAGAGACGGTGGCAGTGCAGAGGTAAGTGTTATATTTTTTTTACCCCCTGCCCCGCCACCCCCGTTCAGTACCAGCCGCCACTGGGGAGTTGCAGCTAGTCATGGGAATAAAAATCGTAAACTGATTCAGTGGAGACACCTCTGACTCCTGGTACACCACACTAAATGATATGCTTTTTGTATCCGATGAAAACACCCAGATGATTGTTATTCCCAACTCCGTCACGGTTATGGGAATGATGCTATACGTGCTGGACTTGATGAACAGCTCCCTGTGGTTCTCACCAAAGCTGGACATCTCTAAAGTGAGGGGTATCTTTAACGAGAAAATTGTAGCCAATCAGAGATTGAAACAAAATGAGCAGCGTGCTGGGCCCTGGGCACGGAGCAGGCACGTATGGGTCACACGTGCTTGTCTTTGGCACGCCAGGGGTTATTAGCAACTTTCTCCCAATCAATAGCTGTTGAGTTTTTTTCGGCTAGATAATACATCTTGTTTGCTTTAATGATAAGTGGCCAGAGAGGCATTAGAAGTTCAGACTACCCAATGCACATTTTCTCTTTTGCTTTAAAGTGATTGGCCAGAGAGCTGATCCACATCTAGTCCAGTGTTATATTGAGTAATATGTGGTGTGTGTCTCTGCATCACATGTATTCACAACTCAGTATCTTCATAACGTAATTATTTCAAGCTTTTTACCCCAGTTTTTTTTGGTGTGCCTTTGTCTTCAAAGGTATCTTTAACCAATAATCCTTTAAGCACCTCCCCTATTACAGCAGCATGATCAAATCAAGATTATTGCCAATGCCTACTATTTCTATAAATGCTTGATTATTTTCCAAGCACCGATAGTCGACCCAATCTGTTCCTGATTAGGTGTAACAACTAGGTTATTGGTCTTGAGATTAAGATTATATCATTATTCTCATCATTAATGTACATAAATTCCTCCTCTAACATTTTCCAGCCTTTTCTACAGTGACCTTCTTTGAATATTGCTTTGTCTGCAATTCCCCACTTTATTTTCCAGCACCACGGGTTTGATGTGCACTTCTCTGTACATCGTCTTTTTCCATTACTTCACCTCCTTTCTCAGACCTCTACCCATTTTCAGTAAGAGGGGATAATGATCGCTTTCATCCTGGTAGCAAGCTTGAAGTTTTTTTATAAAAGTGTAACACGACCAGATTTATACAGATGTCATCTCTGCCTAGCAAGAAGTACAACGCTGAAAGGTGCGATGAGCAAGAAAGTGACGTAGTGACATCCAATCCAGCAGAGAGCCAAGTGATGTTCAACTAAGATGCTTTGTGAAATGTTGCCTTCTTTGTAATTGTGTACCTTTTTATCACGCCTAAAGTCCCAATCTCGTGAGCATCCACTCCAAGTAATCTGGCACTGGGAACACTCACTATATCAGGGGAGATCCTGTCTGTTTCAATATTAGGTTATAGGTCAGTTTATCAACGCGAACTCAACAAAGTGGTTGGCAGAGAAGTACACATAAACCAGGATGCATTTTGCCTATGTCTATGTCACACTCCACTAAAGTACTTGAATATCCCCTCTGGTATCTCATTGTGATACTCAATACTTGAATCTTTGATTAAGCATACTAAGCCCCTCATGATCTACCTTTTCGGGTCCTCTGTTTTTTTACAACACTCTAAACTCAACATAACCTTTTTCATTATGGGTTTTAATATCAAGTTCCCTGTATTCGACATCTTGCTTAACCAGAACACCTTTGAAGACTAAGCCTAACTTGTGAGGCGACCGGCCTATCATGTTCCTGGAGGCTAGAACAATAATCCCCACATTTTACTCAATATTAGTCACCATCCTCGTATCCAGAGTCAACACTCACTCCCAGTTGTATCATCTACAGAGTGACATAGGCCACACGGGTTCAGTTTCATTTTGCAAGGACTTTTGCATCACCTGACAAGTGCAAGAATGACCTTCCTGCTTACAGCACAGTGCAACAATGAGATTTTGCACACGTTGGTTGGTCCAAATGTTGCGCAAAATTGCACACGAAACCAATCCAATGTATGTAATTCTAAGTCTATTGTGCCTCGTTATGTGCTTCGAAAATACGTACATCTGTAAATTAGGACTATCAACAACGAGGGCTGGCTCGTATTCAAATAGAATAAAAATCTATCTGGGAGTAAAATCATCCCAAGATGTTAAAAAGGATATTTTATTATTCAAAACTTCATACACGTATATGTTGGAAATATGTTTGCTAAAATCAGTTTCTCAGAGAAGACCACACAACATGGTGTGCACACACAAGGGTTTCAGATATGTTTGGGAAACAGTATAGCCACCAGGTAATACCAGTCTGCTCTGACTTGTGCGGACAGAAAGTGTTATTATGTACATCTAATCTGAATTAAACAAAACATGTTTATAATTTTTAACAAATTCATGTTAGGAGTAATGTACCTGAAGCTAATCATGCTTTTCACATAATCTGTCTGTGTGGCCTGTGCTGCTCATATTGCTTATGCATCTGAAGTGCATCGCACTCTTTGCCCATGTCCCTAAGGCCTATGCGGATCAATAAAAAGGAACTGTGATGTCAGTCTCTCAATAAAAGGGAAGCAGAAACCACCCTACTCTCACGTACCTAAAATTGTAATGCTGATTCTGCCCAGTCCAAGCGATTCACAAGGTACCCAAACCAAGAATTATTGAGGTGCACAATAGCAATTAGTGGGGGATCTGTACAATACAAAAGCCGCTAATCTTCAGCCTCTTTTAAAAATAACTCAAATCTGGGGATCATCTGGTTTGGTGCGACAGGTACTTCCTTAATTGTGCCTCATCCACTGTACGTGCATTTCCTTTTGATTTTTGTGTCATGTGGTCACATTTAGGCCCAAGTAGGTACACCACCATTTTACATGCTCATTGTTGGACTTGCCCCTTTTTGCAGGGTCATCCCTGAACTTTTTGCCTTCCTCCTAGTATTTCTTCTGACCTGGTGTTGGTGGTTTTAGGACTCTGGGCACTTTATCACTGCTGTCCAGTGTAAAGTGCATGTGCTCTCTATGGTAAAACGTGGTAAGATTGGTCTACACCTGTTTGGCTAATTTAATTTACCTATCAGCCCCCAGTAATGTGGTATCTCATATACCCAGGACAAGTAAATTAAATGCCACTGGTGGGCTTGCAGCGCTGCTTGCGCCACCCACCAAAGTAGCCTTTCAAACCTGTCTCAGGCCTCTGCCATTGCAGGGCCTGTGCGTGCAGTTTACTGCCGCTGTGACGTGGCACATAAAATGGGTGCCACGTCTGTGACTCCCCTTTTACTACATATCAGTAACCCCTAAGGTAGGCCCTAGCTAGCCCTATGGGCAGGGTGCATTGAAGGTAAAAGGTAGGACATGTGCCTTAACTGTGTGGCATGTCCTGGTAGTGACAAATGCATTGGGGATTCCCTGATAAGTGTTTCAGTGGTAATTCCTGATCTGAGAGGAGTAGCGGAATCAAGTTTGGTATGTTTGGAATAGTGGTAATAAATGCTGCGTAATGGTGTGTGCAGATTTATTATCACTATTTTAGAAATGCCACTTTTAGAAGTTGGCATTTCTGTGTGCTATGTGTCTTTGTGCCTGCCTGATGTGTATTGCATGCCTGGCTCAAGAGTGACAGGGACTGAGGATGTGCAGTGGCTCCAGAGGGTCTGGGTGAGTCAGCGCTACGCTGAATAGGCGGAGCTGCATTTGGAGTAGTGGGAGGAGTAGCACCTGGGCCTGAATAGGACTGTGCCTGCACTACACAATGCTGGCTCTGCCCCCCTGTGGTGTGTCTGGGGCCAGAGCCTACACTGACAAAGGAGGTGGTTGTGCACCTTTAGAGAAAGGTGTGATGGCCCCCAGAACTAATTTGGACCGGGCACAGAGCCCTGGGCCAGGGGAAGAACAAAGACATTTGTGGTATAAGTATTGGGGCTGTGACCCCATGCATGTGGTTGTGCTTTTTGTGCTTACTGAACTTCTGGAACTGCTGGGCCCCAGGAGGAACTGCTGTCGGGGGCTCCCTACTCGTGGGAGCAAAGCTGCTGCCCTGCTGATGGGCCCCGGTGTGCTGGCCTGCCTGGGCCTGCCTCCTAAGGAATCACCAGGGCTTGGTGGCTTGCCTGGGCTGATTGGCAGTAGCGTGGGGTGAGCGCTGTGCCCGCTACTTTTCCTTATTGCCTTGCCGCGGAGCAAAGCGTGTGGGGCACTTCGCTTTGGCTGGTGAGAAGAGCGGTTGCTGGCCCTGCTCCCCGATCGGGGCTGGGGGAGGCGCTTCAGAGGTGCCGCTGAGTTGCCGTGTGGACCACGCCTCAGGACAACGAGGAGAGGGAGGCCCGGCCCGCCGCAGCCCCGCCCAGCAGGACGCCACGACGAGCCTCGGTTCAGTGAGGGCACGCTCCAGACGGGAGGAAGCCGCCTCGCTGCCAGTGCCTGTTTCTTTTTTTTTTTTCTAAGTCCCAAAGCCCGGGAGAAGCCTGCCTTGTAAAGGAGTCCCGGCCGGGAAGCGGGACACCAAGCCGCCGGAAGTCAGGCGACTGTTGCCTGTTTGTGGGCAGGGCCATTGCCGTACTCAACCTATCAACAAGAGCGGTCCAGGAGAGGCCGCCGGAAGACAGGCAGAGGTTGCCTGGTTGTGGGCAGGGCCTGGCCGAAGTTAGAGCCGGCGCCTCGCGGGTGCCAGAAGCTGTGGTTGCATCAGAGGGACCGGAGCCTCACAAGCTCCATCCCGCGACTACCCGCCTCCCCGCACCGGGTAGAGGGAGAGGCGGGCCACTGGAGATAGCAGGGCACGGCGAGGAGACTGGAAGAGTCTCGAGAGGCCCCGGTGAGTAGGGCCTGTGGGGAAGCCCTAGTGACACGCTTTACCTTATTGCAGTTGCGCCGCATGGTCGCGGGCAACTGCATTCTCATCTCCAGCACCGGGGGACATCCGCCATTGGAGGAGACGGGTGAGTCGCACCCCTCTGCCCCCTGTGCATTCCGCACGTTGTTTTTGCTGCATCGGCAGCCAGGAGGGCCCAGGTTGGAAGCCCGTGTGAGGGGAGACACCGAGCTTGGGAACACTGCACCGTGGGGGCACCTGTGATATCTGATGAGGACATGTTTCCTAGGCTGATGTGATTGCGGGAGCCTGATATCTTATGGGGGCATGTTTTCTTTGCTGGTGTGATTACTGCAGCCTGGGATCCTACTGCGAGTGTTTCCTTGGGTGCACTGTGACTAATTTTGCGTATGAGCAAATGTGCTATGCTCAGTGTCGTCATTTGGGTTATGCCTAATGTGTTGGGCCAAAGTGCAAGACTACCAATGGGTAGTGGTTATCCCCAAGTGTAATGTTTATGCTGTGGCGGTAATGTGTTCCTAGTAAGTGAGTATGGTGTACTACTGCTGATGGCTGGGAGTAAGGTGCTCTACTAAGCCCCGTTATTTTGTTTGTGCCTAAGAGGGGCCTGATGTGCACAAAGTGCTATGGTGATGTATGCACCTCATGAGTGTTACTGTGGTGCACTGGTAATTTAGGATGCATGCCTAGGATGTGATGCATAATGTGTTTATGCTAAATGCAATGCTACCAGTAGTTACTGGTTGTGGTTTTCACTACTTGTGTGTTCCAATGGTGATGACAGTGGCCCGATTGGCCCTGTAATGTATATAATCCCCTGTAAAGTCATACCTAGTGCCAGGTGGCACAGAGTATATATGTGATTGCACTCTAATGTGTTGTATGAGTAATACAAAGGCTATTTGTTTATATAACCTTGTGTGGAGTTTCTTTTGTGGTGTGCCTTTTGTGTCGCTGCTGTGTGTGTGTGTGTTGCGCAAACGCTTTACACATTGCCTCTGGGATAAGCCTGACTGCTCGTGCCAAGCTACCAAGGGGGTGAGCAGAGGTTATCTTCTGTGTGTAACTCCCTTGCCCTGACTAGAGTGGTGGTTTCTGGCTGGTTTAGGCGCATGCCCTAGCCAACCAGAAATCCCATTTCTAACACTCATGTTTTGAAGTTGTCATCTTTTCTTAAACACTGACACACATTTGCTTGTGTGCCTGTGCAGGATAATATTCTCTGAAATGGCTTTGCTTGCATTTACACTTCTTCGTAGGCATATTCTCAAGTGCCTTAAACACTCTGTACATGGCCTAAGTTCACTACACAAAATGCTGTTGTTTGTTATTGTCCACTTGGCGACTGAGCTATCACGAAAGAATCACCAATAGTGGCCAGACTGGGGCTCCAGCATGATTGCATGAGTGCAGTTTTTTATATAAACAACATCACTCCTTTGTTAAAGCAGAAGAGCATTTCGCTGACACTGCTGAGGTCATCCCCATGCCATAATTCCAGCCCAGCTGATTCCTGTCTTCATCCTGCGAGGAATGATGCTCAGCTCTCCACCAACACGGGCTCCCTGATGACACTTAGCGGGGAGGTTAGATCACCCTACAGGGATTCTGGCAGATTCACCCACCCTAGGCACACTAGGATAGGTAGCGCTAGGTAGGAGCACTAAATATAACAGTACTTATATGAGAGCATATATTCTCTGTAACTGCACAATGGTTGAACTGTTTATCTTTCTCACCATTCTCATAATGCTGATCACGCTATTCTGTTTCCTTCTATTGATTATTGCAGTGCACCTATTTTTCACAAGAATCATAATGCTTCAATAAATGTTGAAACACAGTGTTGTGTATTTCTTGTGTAGCTCTTTCGGTATGCATGAGTCACCAAGTGAATGGGTTCTAGATCTGTTTCCAAGATTTCTTTGGGGAGTCAGGGTTGGCATGTTCTAAGGTTCCAAATTCCAACTGTTACCTTGTCAGGTTAGGGGTACAGATGGTGCACTGTGAACTAGCAGGACTAAGGCCAACATATATGGTGTGTGTAGTCTTGCACAGTTTCGATGTTTATGTTGTCCAACAAACTCACAGTTTTACTGAGAAAGTATGAACTGTACGACGCTTGCCTCTTAAGCTGTTAGTGTGGCTGCACCCATATTTTACCTTTCATTTGTTTCCTTCCATTTAACTGTGGTCAAATGCAGTTTGGATTTGAGAAAAGAAAGTTAATCCATCAAACCACTTTGATGAGGCCAATCCTATCCTTAGTAGATGTTTGGAGCCGTGTCAATTATCAGGTGACAGCCAGAAGGAAATAATGTACGTCTTAGTTCCTCTGATAGGTTTGTAACATAAGTGTTCCCTTTAAACTCTACTAATGGCTCAACATTTTCTTTAAGAAAGTTTGATTTTAAAATTGCATTCATGAATTTCCTCCTTAGGGATTAATGTTCTTTAGTTTGTTAGTTTGAGATCTGATTAGACTCACGGCCACTTCATAGGCAGTACACGAAACAGGTTTGAGTACTATGGGGTCGATTCCGATTCGGGCCGGAAAAAGCACCGACCGACTCGGATCCGGAAAAAATACCGACCGACACGTACCAGTGGCGCCCGACACGCCAAGTACGATGCAAGCCGCGATAAATCCGACCGACACGTCAGGAAACCAAGCCGACCGACCGAGCCGCTCGGAAAATAGCAATCCGGCCGGAAAAACACGCGAATCCAACCGACCGACACGCACCCGGAACAAATCCGACCGAATCGTACCCGCCAACTCCAACCCGCAAAGTACGATGCAAGGCGCGAAAAACACGACCGAGTCGGACGGAGGACAAGCCGTACGACCGACACGCATACAAAACCGAGCCGAAGCAACACAATACACCGCGACCGACGCGTACGCAGCATACAAAACTGCACAAACACAGCGTGGACGAAACGGAAAACACCGTACGAGACCAATGCAGGGTCCGACTCGGTCACAAGAACGTTTCCAACATACACAAACAGCACAAAGGAAAAATCAACCAAAAAAGGCCAAACAAGCAATTACCAAGCCAATAAACACTGGGGGGGTGGGGACAGAGAACAAAGACACACCCACAACTCCACCTATATAAAGGACACAAATCACTACCATGAGCCTTTGCAAATGCCATTTCACTGCCAGCACCCAAGAGAAAGCAACCACACACCCACAGCTCATCCCTCACACAAGCCACACACCATCAGCACACCAACAAATACCTACCTCACATACACCCAGCAAAACACACACTCACACACCCTCACCTGCACACCAACACACACATCACTCACCATCACCACCCATCACCATGCCCCCAAGAAGAATCCCAAGTTCCTAGATTGTGAATTGGAAGTCCTGGTAGACGAGATCCTCAGGGTGGAGCCACAGCTGTTTGGCACTCTGGTCCAACAGACCCCCATGTCGCAGAAAACCAAGATGTGGGAGAGGATCATCAACAGGGTGAACGCCCAATCACCATGTCGGCGCACAAAGACGGACATCCAGAACAGGTGGTATGACGTGCGCAGGAGGGTACGGGACCTGCTGAAGATAGACTACATCAACAGCCAACATACCGGCAGTGGCCCTCCTGCCAAGCCAATATACCTCAGGCCCTGGGAGGAGAAGGTGCGGGCCATCCTTCCGCCAGTGAGCGTATATGGACTAGAGAACATCCCAGAGCCTGGTGAGTACACAACAAATGTACACAATAAACTGCCACAAAACACACACATCACTGTCAAGGGGAGAGTCAAACCATGCACACATAGCAATTACACAGCAACTAGAACAGAATCATCCCAAAATGTGTATGTCAGTCAGATAAACACAACACATGCCATCAAAAAAGTCACATCCAACTGTGCCAACACATGTACAAACACAACCACAACTACAGCTAGGCAGTGGCACAAATAGAACTAACACACACATCCACACATGTAGCCACCACAACAACACCAACACACAGTGAAGACCACTCAAAGGAAGGAATTCTGTGTATGCTGGCCAAGTCAGTGTAGCCAATAGCATCATGGGAGTCGCAGTCACACATATTGCCCCCCCACAACTGTCCCATCAACACCACCCTGAACCATGCTCACATCACAGGGAGTGGAGAAGGACTCACAAGATGGCTGACACTGGCTACTGCTGTGGGGAGCACAAGGCCCTGCTGCCAACTGTGCACCAACAAACAGCAGGACACCACTGACTGACATCCTGAGAGACAACTTACACTCCCTGCAATGCAAGCACGTTCCATGGTGGGCTATCTGGCTGGCTGGGTGGGAAGGGGGACTTGCAGCACTGACTATAGTCACCAGCACCTCCCCTCACACCCCCCAACACAAACTCCACAGTACCCACCTGGTAGAATGCAATGCCCTCCATCCTAACACAATATCCCACAAAGCACCACCACCCTGGGTTATGTTGTGTGAAGCACAGGGACACTCTTGGGACTCTTAGCCAAACAACTGCCAGGACAACACTCCCAGCCATCCTGTCAGCACAGCCAGCCCACCCCACAGGGAAGCAGAGTCAAAAGGAAGGAAGCATGGGCATGCTGGGAAGGGGGTGGAGGCAATAGCATGATGGGAGTCGTAGTCACAGACATAGCTCACCCCCACAACTGTCCCATCAACACCACCCTGAACCATGCTCACATCACAGGGAGTGGAGAAGGACTCACAAGATGGCTGACACTGGCTACTGCTGTGGGGAGCACAAGGCCCTGCTGCCAACTGTGCACCAACAAACAGCAGGACACCACTGACTGACATCCTGAGAGACAACTTACACTCCCTGCAATGCAAGCACGTTCCATGGTGGGCTATCTGGCTGGCTGGGTGGGAAGGGGGACTTGCAGCACTGACTATAGTCACCAGCACCTCCCCTCACACCCCCCAACACAAACTCCACAGTACCCACCTGGTAGAATGCAATGCCCTCCATCCTAACACAATATCCCACAAAGCACCACCACCCTGGGTTATGTTGTGTGAAGCACAGGGACACTCTTGGGACTCTTAGCCAAACAACTGCCAGGACAACACTCCCAGCCATCCTGTCAGCACAGCCAGCCCACCCCACAGGGAAGCAGAGTCAAAAGGAAGGAAGCATGGGCATGCTGGGAAGGGGGTGGAGGCAATAGCATGATGGGAGTCGTAGTCACAGACATAGCTCACCCCCACAACTGTCCCATCAACACCACCCTGAACCATGCTCACATCACAGGGAGTGGAGAAGGACTCACAAGATGGCTGACACTGGCTACTGCTGTGGGGAGCACAAGGCCCTGCTGCCAACTGTGCACCAACAAACAGCAGGACACCACTGACTGACATCCTGAGAGACAACTTCCACTCCCTGCAATGCAAGCACGTTCCATGGTGGGCTATCTGGCTGGCTGGGTGGGAAGGGGGACTTGCAGCACTGACTATAGTCACCAGCACCTCCCCTCACACCCCCCAACACAAACTCCACAGTACCCACCTGGTAGAATGCAATGCCCTCCATCCTAACACAAGATCCCACAAAGCACCACCACCCTGGGTTATGTTGTGTGAAGCACAGGGACACTCTTGGGACTCTTAGCCAAACAACTGCCAGGACAACACTCCCAGCCATCCTGTCAGCACAGCCAGCCCACCCCACAGGGAAGCAGAGTCAAAAGGAAGGAAGCATGGGCATGCTGGGAAGGGGGTGGAGGCAATAGCATGATGGGAGTCGTAGTCACAGACATAGCTCACCCCCACAACTGTCCCATCAACACCACCCTGAACCATGCTCACATCACAGGGAGTGGAGAAGGACTCACAAGATGGCTGACACTGGCTACTGCTGTGGGGAGCACAAGGCCCTGCTGCCAACTGTGCACCAACAAACAGCAGGACACCACTGACTGACATCCTGAGAGACAACTTCCACTCCCTGCAATGCAAGCACGTTCCATGGTGGGCTATCTGGCTGGCTGGGTGGGAAGGGGGACTTGCAGCACTGACTATAGTCACCAGCACCTCCCTCACACCCCCCCAACACAAACTCCACAGTACCCACCTGGTAGAATGCAATGCCCTCCATCCTAACACAAGATCCCACAAAGCACCACCACCCTGGGTTATGTTGTGTGAAGCACAGGGACACTCTTGGGACTCTTAGCCAAACAACTGCCAGGACAACACTCCCAGCCATCCTGTCAGCACAGCCAGCCCACCCCACAGGGAAGCAGAGTCAAAAGGAAGGAAGCATGGGCATGCTGGGAAGGGGGTGGAGGCAATAGCATGATGGGATACGTAGTCACAGACATAGCTCACCCCCACAACTGTCCCATCAACACCACCCTGAACCATGCTCACATCACAGGGAGTGGAGAAGGACTCACAAGATGGCTGACACTGGCTACTGCTGTGGGGAGCACAAGGCCCTGCTGCCAACTGTGCACCAACAAACAGCAGGACACCACTGACTGACATCCTGAGAGACAACTTACACTCCCTGCAATGCAAGCACGTTCCATGGTGGGATAACTGACTGGGTGGGTGGGTGGGTGGGAAGGAGGTCTGGCTGTCAACCAAACACAATCAATGCAGACCATGTTCACACCCCAGAGAATACATAGAAATGCCCAAATAATGCAGGACAATGTGCCACACCAATATCAACCCCTGACTGTGACGACTTAGGACAATACAATGTACAGGCCCGCACCCCGAGGCACAGTCACAACTGTCAGGTGTGTCAACCACTGATGCCTGCAGAAACATGACATACATTGTTTGTGTCTCCCAAAAACAGGTGATGATAGGGACACAGCAGCAGACGCTGAGGAGTCCCAGTCCCAGGCTCAAGAGGATGCCGAGCTCACTGGCGTCGTACAGCCTCTGTCCTCCTCGGACGATGAAGAACAACCTGGCACATCCGGTGCAAGTCAACATGCTGCACCAGCAGGACCACCAGCTGCAGCACCAGCAGGTCCACCAGCTGCACCCCCTGCACCCACCCCTCCAACGACTGTCACCACGAATACCATCCCTGCCGACATGGACAGAATAAGGAACAACACCAGCGCAGTGACCCTGGACCAACCTGGGGCCATGGACACCACCACCACCACCAACCCCCAAGGTGGACCAGGGTTATCTGTGCGTGCAACTGCACACACTGCACATGTCAGCAGGGGTGGTGGGAGGGGTGGGAGACAGAGGTCGCTGCTTGCAGACGTTGCTGGTGTGCATGAAGACCCACAACTGGTACGCATAGCTGATGCGTACCAGTCCAGCACCGGAGAGCTCAGCCAGGTAGTGGGGCTCCTCAGAGACATTAAACAGCAGCAGGCTGCCCATCATGCCCGCTTGGACTCCCACATGTCCCAAGTGGAGTCACACATGTCCCGTGTGGACTCCCACATGACCCGCGTGGAGTCCAAGTGGGATGTACTACATGAGATGACGGCGGTGCACAGGGACATTTTACAATGCCTCCGCCAGATGAACAGCAACCAGTCCACACCTCCCTGTGTGCCAACAACATCTGGTACCGAACAAACTGCAACTGCCACAGGGAGGGAGGAGGACTCTGGCGGAGAGTCCCCTGCACCGCAGCAGCCTGCACTTGAGGGCCCCCCAAGAAGAGGGGTCGTCCGAGGAGGGGAAAGTGAGAGGCTGATGGCCAAGCGCAACTCCCAGGAAGCCTGAACCTGTTCTGGATTTTCGCCTTTGTGCACAGACTGTTCACCCTGTTGATGGCAACACTACTCCCACACATTGCATGGGGAGTATAAGTTGGAACAATGTGTCAGACAACAGTGGCCCCGATACTGGGGATCCTGTCTACCTGGACTTTCTATTCATCTAGGAACTTGGGATTGCAAGATTCATGTACAGCACAATCCATCCTATGCACTATTATCACAATAAACACACTAATACACCATACTTGCCTCTGTCGTGATTCCAACGTGGGTGCTGTTATGGGGATGATGAACTGCAAAATTACACAGTGTATGCGAACTGCAACAGCAAGGACAACACAGGCATGTGAGTACAGGCAACGTGACACATATGAGGGAGACACACCACCAGGGCTACACAACACATACACACCTAGGCCATCTGACTCATTGCCTACACTGATGTTGCCAGGGAAGACGGTGCAATGCACAGACACCACACCCATTCCCAGTTGTAGTCAAGTAGCCCACAGGTGCAGTAAGCAAATGGCAGTCAAATGTGTGACCACAGACAACGCACATCACAAAGTGAAGCACAGGTTTATTACACAGTTGCAACATGCTGTAACCACTACAGATGCAAGGTAATCCCACCTGGCAGCGGGCACACAGTCAACAACTGTAGACTGAAGGAAGTCCATGGGTGTGGCGCACATCACCTGTAGGGACACAACAGCTACCAGCCTGGATGTGCAATCACGTCGTCGGTGGACACAGTTGACCAAACGAATCTGAAAGTACCCTGTGAAGGACAGAAATGACACACAGTCAAAAGCAATGCAGTACAGGACAGAACAGCAAAACTCATGCACAATACATGTTACAAGATACCCACCCAGAACCAAGTTAGCATGTCAACACTGTTGGGAAGTACAGCCCACCTGTCACCACACATCGCAACACACATCCTGTCAAGTAGCCCATGGACACACTCCAACAGCACCAGAGCACCACCCACACATCATGCCAACTCACATCATTCACATGACACCTCAGGATACTCACATTCAGCTAAAGAAGTTGGTGATGAGCTGTGTGCGGACATCACCATCACCATCATCATCATCATCATCGTCACTGGCATCGTGGTCCAGGCCAGGATCCTCCACAGGTGGCGGATGTTGGTCATCGTCATCCTGGATGAGAGGCAACTCCTTCCGCACTGCCAGGTTGTGGAGCATGCAGCAGACGATGATAATCTTGCACACTTTCGCAGGGGCATATGGGAGGGACCCTCCGGTCTTGTCCAGGCAGCGGAAGCGGCTCTTCAGGAGACCAAAGGTCCGCTCAATCACTCTCCTGGTCCGACCATGTGCCTCATTGTAGCGCATCTGGGCAGGTGTCACAGGGTTCCTGAGGGGTGTCAGCAACCACGGCATGTTGGGGTATCCCGAGTCACCTACGGACAGACAAGTGCACATCAGCTGACTTGGAAAAGTGGGCGGAATACTACAGATCAGATCACACACAATGGCACAAAGTCAGTACACACCGACAAGCCAGGCACGCTGGTTCTGCATCTGTGCCATCAACCTGGGGATGCGACTACTCCTCATCACAAAGGCATCGTGTGCTGAACCAGGGAAACGGGCACACACGTGTGTGATGGTCATGTCTGCAAGACACACCACCAGTGCATTGACCGAGTGGTAGTGCTTGCGGTTCCTGTAGGCCTGCTCCTGGGCCTGTGGTGGTACCAAAGCCACATGTGTCCCATCAATGGAGCCAATGACATGCGGCATCCTCCCCAGGGCATAAAAGTCACTCTTCACGTCAGTGAGTCGTCGCAGTCTAGGGAAATAGATGTACCGGTTCAGGAAGAGCAACATTGCCGCCAAAACATCGCGGAGCACACGGCTGAACATGGTCTGTGACATCCCACCAGCAGACGCCACAGTATGTTGGAAGGTACCGGTGGCAAAGAAGTGTAGGGCTGCCATCACCTTCACCTTGGGGGTCAGCGCTGTAGGATACGGCCGGCCAGGCTGCAAATGTGGGGACAACTGCACTGCCAAATCCTCAATCAGCTGCCTGGTGAAGCGGTACCGTCGGATGCTGTCCCGTTCCACCATCGTTGCCAGGTCTGGGAATGGCCGATGGACAGCAGGAGCCCTGCAGTGCAGAGGAGAAGTAAGCAAGATCGTCAGTCACCCCACATATGCGGCATTGAACACACTCAAGATCCCAACATACATCATCATGAGGCACAACTACATGAAGTGTGCAGTACCGGAACGACATTTATGGTACATACATGGCCAACATCTGTCAACACGGTCCTACAGGTGGCATCAATTTGTCCCTGTTTGGCCCATTGGATATCATGATGCTGTGTCACAGTCACCCCCCAGTGACATGTGAGGACAGATGTGCCCCAGGCACCACAGCTCAACGACAGGCACATTCCCAGGGACCCTGTAATGCCACATGGACACTGGCATCACCTGGAGTATCATGTGTACACCACAACAAAACAAACATGACCCCCACAGGTAGTGGCCACACTTGCCATGGCAGGAGAGCCATGGACGTCTGTGACACACACGCACAACATCAGAGTCCATGCACACACAACGTGGATGTGGAGACTGTCTCCCATTGTGCACATGAAATCAGAGACATTGTAAACACTACATGCACAAAGACTGTGGAGGGCCATCACTATTGTGCCACTGGGACACCCTGGCTCAAACATACCGTCCCACATGGGACTCACGGGGTATGTGACATGACATACACAAACACCACTGTGAAATGTGACCATGGCACATGCACAGATATGAACAGTTGCACATCACAGTGGTCACGTACACGTAACACCCATGATCCTGTCCCCATGAACACGTGCACAGCCTGGGGGTGGCTGCCCACAGGTGACACCCACAGGACAACATGTACACCAACATACACACAATAGGAAATGCAGCCTTACATGCCTTATGATAAGGTTTGGACAGGCTGTCGTGATGTAGGTGTGCCCCTCACTCCCTGGGAGCTATCTGTGGCTGGCATATGTCCATCTGAGACAGGCATGCTGACATATGCCAGTCACATGTACAGTGATGCGTTGTACTGCAATGGACCGATCGGTGCCTCCGGCCGGCCCATTGCATTCAATGTGTGCGGGTACGCGTTGTACCCCTGTGCGCGTTGAACAGCAATGGACCGATCGGTGCCTCCGGCCGGCCCATTGCATTCAATGTGTGCGGGTACGCGTTGTACCCCTGTGCGCGTTGTACTGCAATGGACCGATCGGTGCCTCCGGCCGGCCCATTGCATTCAATGTGTGCGGGTACGCGTTGTACCCTGTGCGCGTTGAACAGCAATGGACCGATCGGTGCCTCCGGCCGGCCCATTGCTTTCAATGTGTGCGGGTACGCGTTGTACCCCTGTGCGCGTTGAACAGCAATGGACCGATCGGTGCCTCCGGCCGGCCCATTGCATTCAATGTGTGCGGGTACGCGTTGTACCCCTGTGCGCGTTGAACAGCAATGGACCGATCGGTGCCTCCGGCCGGCCCATTGCATTCAATGTGTGCGGGTACGCGTTGTACCCCTGTGCGCGTTGAACAGCAATGGACCGATCGGTGCCTCCGGCCGGCCCATTGCATTCAATGTGTGCGGGTACGCGTTGTACCCCTGTGCGCGTTGTACTGCAATGGACCGATCGGTGCCTCCGGCCGGCCCATTGCATTCAATGTGTGCGGGTACGCGTTGTACCCCTGTGCGCGTTGAACAGCAATGGACCGATCGGTGCCTCCGGCCGGCCCATTGCATTCAATGTGTGCGGGTACGCGTTGTACCCCTGTGCGCGTTGAACAGCAATGGACCGATCGGTGCCTCCGGCCGGCCCATTGCTTTCAATGTGTGCGGGTACGCGTTGTACCCCTGTGCGCGTTGAACAGCAATGGACCGATCGGTGCGCACCCATTGACAATGGGCTTGCCTGGCAACGGACGCGTTTTTGAATATTCGAACGAGTCGGTTGCTGGAAAATCAGTTGGTCACCCACAACAATGTTGCAAAATAATGTATGTCATGAAGTTGAAGATTTGAAGGATGCTGTGGGCGTGTTTTGGTGCTGCTATTCCATGGATTGGCCAGATTCAGAAGATGCTAACGACTTGGACCTATAACTTTGGACACAAGGGACAGTATCTGCCTCTCCAGCACATATATATTGCTGCATGTTCCCCTGAGAGCCCACTTGCCTGCACTACATGCTCCAGGACGACATCTGCCACTGCACTGCTGCTGTCTCTGCCCCTCTGGACCCTGCAATGGCACGTACTGTGGAGAGAGCCCCAGCCTTCAGCCTTGAAGAGAACCAGGCCCTGCTGGACAGCCTACTTCCACAGTACAGCAAGCTGTATGGGACACCAGGGGAGCAGGTGAGTGTTCTGTGCACTGCCTTTCTGAATGTGCATTTTGTCTGACTAGCAAGGCTGAGAGTCAGCACACCACTGGCTAGCAGGCTCACTGAGTAGTTGTCACCCCCATAGTGTGTAGTGACTTGCACTGGACAGGTATGGTGCAGTGACAGTGCTTCTGAACAGGGTTTTACTCCCCATGCTATGATACCATGTAGTGACTTCTGGAAAACTGTCCATGGGCAGCCGTGCACTGCCTGGGTACACCATGTGCCCCTGTGATTGCGACATGTATATGCAACTGTGTCATGCACGGATATGTTGCATGTGTTGTAATGTCCTTATCACTTTGTCATCCTGACAGGCTTCTGCCCATCGGAAGCATGAGATCTGGAAGGACATCGTCCGGGCTGTCCGGTCCGTGGGGGTCTACAAGCGCCGGATCCGCAACTGCCAAAAGAGGTGGCAGGACCTTCGGGGCTGGACCCGGAGGATTGCACGGGTCCAGCTGAAGCTGTCGCCTCCTCGCAGGAGGGGCGGAACACGGACCCTGACCCCCACATGCTCAGGATCCTGGCGGTGGTCTTTCCAGACCTGGATGGGCAGCTGAAGGCCAGAGAGCAGCAAGGAGGGGGTGAGTCAAAGACTGCACTGTGTACTCTGTCTAACATGTTATGTGCCCTCCTCGGGCCAGGTTGAACTGCCACAGTACAGCAGTCATGTTGTCCAGGAGCCATGTCCCTCTATTGTGCACTGCCCACTCCTCATCTGATACCCAGGTGTGGCCCTTACATGCAGGGAATTCTGTCACTTAGGACTGTGTCCTTGCAGTTTGCTTGACTCAAGGTGGGAGACAGCATCTGTTTCCCTGACTCTGTGGTGGGCATCCTGCCCCCCCTGGGTGAGGGTGGTAGTAGTGGTAGGCATCCTGCCCCCCTGGCTAAGGGTGGTAGTAGTGGTGGGCATCCTGCCCCCCCTGGGTGAGGGTGGTAGTAGTGGTAGGCATCCAGCCCCCTGGTTGAGGGTGGTAGTAGTGGTAGGCATCCAGCCCCCTGGCTAAGGGTGGTGGTAGGCATCCAGCCCCCCTGGCTAAGGGTGGTAGTAGTGGTGGGCATCCTGCCCCCTGGCTAAGGGTGGTAGTGGTGGGCATCTGGCACCCCCTGGCTAAGGGTGGTAGTAGTGGTGGGCATCCTGCCCCCTGGGTGAGGGTGGTAGTAGTGGTAGGCATCCTGCCCCCCTGGTTGAGGGTGGTAGTAGTGGTAGGCATCCAGCCCCCTGGCTAAGGGTGGTGGTAGGCATCCAGCCCCCTGGCTAAGGGTGGTAGTAGTGGTGGGCATCCTGCCCCCTGGCTAAGGGTGGTAGTAGTGGTAGGCATCCTGCCCCCTGGTTGAGGGTGGTAGTAGTGGTAGGCATCCAGCCCCCTGGCTAAGGGTGGTGGTAGGCATCCAGCCCCCTGGCTAAGGGTGGTAGTAGTGGTGGGCATCCTGCCCCCTGGCTAAGGGTGGTAGTGGTGGGCATCTGGCACCCCCTGGCTAAGGGTGGTAGTAGTGGTGGGCATCCTGCCCCCTGGGTGAGGGTGGTAGTAGTGGTAGGCATCCTGCCCCCTGGTTGAGGGTGGTAGTAGTGGTAGGCATCCAGCCCCCCTGGCTAAGGGTGGTGGTAGGCATCCAGCCCCCCTGGCTAAGGGTGGTAGTAGTGGTGGGCATCCTGCCCCCTGGCTAAGGGTGGTAGTAGTGGTAGGCATCCTGCCCCCCTGGTTGAGGGTGGTAGTAGTGGTAGGCATCCAGCCCCCTGGCTAAGGGTGGTAGTAGTGGTGGGCATCCAGCCCCCTGGCTAAGGGTGGTAGTAGTGGTGGGCATCCTGCCCCCTGGCTAAGGGTGGTAGTAGTGGTGGGCATCCTGCCCCCTGGGTGAGGGTGGTAGTAGTGGTAGGCATCCAGCCCCCTGGCTAAGGGTGGTAGTAGTGGTGGGCATCCAGCCCCCTGGCTAAGGGTGGTAGTAGTGGTGGGCATCCTGCCCCCTGGCTAAGGGTGGTAGTAGTGGTGGGCATCCTGCCCCCCTGGGTGAGGGTGGTAGTAGTGGTAGGCATCCTGCCCCCTGGCTAAGGGTGGTAGTAGTGGTGGGCATCCTGCCCCCCTGGCTAAGGGTGGTAGTAGTGGTGGGCATCCTGCCCCCTGGGTGAGGGTGGTAGTAGTGGTAGGCATCCTGCCCCCCTGGTTGAGGGTGGTAGTAGTGGTAGGCATCCAGCCCCCCTGGCTAAGGGTGGTAGTAGTGGTGGGCATCCTGCCCCCCTGGGTGAGGGTGGTAGTAGTGGTAGGCATCCTGCCCCCTGGGTGGGGGTGGTAGTAGTGGTAGGCATCCAGCCCCCCTGGCTAAGGGTGGTGGTAGGCATCCAGCCCCCCTGGCTAAGGGTGGTAGTAGTGGTGGGCATCCTGCCCCCTGGCTAAGGGTGGTAGTAGTGGTAGGCATCCTGCCCCCCTGGGTCAGGGTGGTAGTAGTGGTAGGCATCCAGCCCCCCTGGGTTGGGGTTGTGGCGCGCATTCAGGCCCCTGTGTGCATATGTGGCATTGGTGATGGGCATCCCGCCCCTATGGTGCTGCTGTTGCTGGTGTAAGTATATTCAGATTCCCAGTGTATGTGTGTGATGTGTCGTGTACGTGTTGTATGTGTTTTGTGGTTGGTGTCTGACTTACCTTCTGCGCCGTACGCGTCCGTGCCTGTTCCGGTAGTAGATGTAGAATATTGGTATGATCGGGACGAAGGGATTCATGGTTGGTTCGTGTCGTTCGTCCTTCTCGTTGCTTCGCGTCGTCCTCGCCGCTTGGCTTCGTCCTCGTCGCTTCGCGTCGTCCTCGTCTGTGCTGTGTTCGTCTCGTAGCCGTGGATCGTGTTGTGGCGCGATTCGGAGCTTATGTGCGCCTCTCCCGGATGCTTTGACGTGCCGTGCGTAGGCGACGGGTTCGGCGCGTACGGAAAGCGCATCGTACTTGTCCGGCCGGACGGGGCTGCATTTTCCCTTCCGTGCGACTCGATTCGGCGTTTCCGGATTCGCCTCGGTCGGAGAACAGGACCTGGTTTGGGTGAGTACGGCTCGGCCGGGATTTTTGCTGTTGTGCGCATCGTACTTGCTCGTTCGGTGTACTGTACGGATCGGTCGGGAAACTGGCTTTCGCATGGCTTTTTTCCCGACCGAATAGTATTGGGTGCGCCTCCGACCGAGATCGGAATCGGCCCCTATGTATTTAATTTCTGACCTCCTAGGCAATCTAATTGTTGTCAGTCTGGTGGGGGTGGGGGAGAACATGAATGTTTCTGAATTTATGTTTGAAAATATACCCTTGAATAAAAGTACTTCAATGCACCGATATAATCTGACGTATTAAAGTGAAATGCTTCTGCATGATAATGAAATGCACTTTTGGAATTTTCAAAAGACTTTGTCATATTTTTACGAATTTGATGCAAGATGTCTTTAAAATTGAAAGTGCTCCTAAAGTTAAGTGGTGCAGGACACCGTAGGTACTTTCCTTCTTTAACTTCGATTAACCTTTAATTACAGTTATTTAATTATTTGTTTATTTATTTATGCATTTTTCTATAGCACGTACTTTACCCAGAGGTGTCAAAGCGCTTTACAATGAAGTAAATTACATAAGGAAAAGGAGTAACATGGTAGTCGGTATCACTACTTATATGTACAACAGTTACTCGTGGTGTGAGTTACAGATTAACACGTTACATATTCACTCAAGATTACATATTAAGAAAAGGTGGAATGATTAGGGTTACACAAATACATAATACATATTTACAAAATTGAGGCAGAGGGTCGTATGTGCTCTCCTGAGTGTCATATAACAATCAGGGTCATGACCCAGGATGAGGGGGTGTGTCTGGTGGAGGGCTTGGCGAGGAGAATTATTGATTGAAGTGTCTTTGGAAGAGAAGTTTTAAGATCTGTTTTGAAAATCCGGAATTCCCAGTTTATGCAACATTTTTTCCGTAATAGTGCTGAGTTGAGTAAACAGCAGCCCAGTGCTGCTGTGGACAATGGGGCAGCATGTAAAGGTCAGGTGGGCCGCATGCAGCTCCCGGAGTGTACTTTGAGTATCACTGGTCTAGATCAAGCAGTATGAAACCTCTCTCGACCCTGCATTGATATTGGAGTCAGGTTGCTGTATTGGCTAAGATTTCTGGTCATTCAGAAGCATAAAAGGACACATGGAGTTGCCAAAGCCGAACCAGTATTATTAGAGTATTTATTCATAGTAGCCAGAGAGACTTCTGCTTCCTGTGCCCCAAAGGGTTTGCCATTACTTAGTGGCACCGCTCCTTTCGAGTCAGGCATTATTTTTTTCTCGAAAATTCGGCGGCAAACTAGTGCCATTGGCCGAAGCCTAACGACATCTTCCATTAATAATCAAACATCAAAAGTGGCTTGCTCTTCTCTTGCAAAGGGGATTTTTGCAAAAATGCTCCTGTGCTTTTCATCAAATCCAATTCTGTAAACATGTACAGTAAAACCCAGGTTGACAGAGGCAGGCTGAGAAGGAAGTTTGCCTGAGGACGTACACCCCCAGAGGCAGAGCTCAGATGAGGGATTAATGGAAGTCGGTGTCTTGGGTTGGTTATGTTGTTGTGGATTTTTTGTGGATTTTTTATAGACTGCAGCAGGTTGGAATCTCGAAAGTCACAGAGAAGTCTCAGGGGGGTTGAGGAGAGAGCGTGGAATCCCTTCCTGGAGAGGCGGGAGCGAAACACTCAAGATACTCACCGCTGGAAAGGCATTTATCTCTCACCTGACATCCTCCAAACATCTCATTAGCCAGGAGAGCTGTCTAATTATACTGATGTGCCTCACTAATGAACCAGGCAGTACGCATGGTGTGCCGTGTGCTAGGCAAGAACTCCTCTGAGGGACGAAGTAGGCCTGCATTCGATCCCGCCCTCCTTGTTTTGCAGATATTGTTTTTCACAAGTCTCTCCGGCAGGCTGCAGGTTCCACAGAAGCCCAAGATTGCTTACCTGGCCTATGTCCCTCACCTCTTGCACGCTGAGACCAGATGGGAGACTCAGCAGAAGAGAATGAAGGTTTTAACCTGGTGATGAAAAGTCCAATGTCTACTGTACTCGAAAGTATTGTGATTCTAATTATGCCCACCTTCATTGATGAATGTCCCAGTGCCTGTGTTTACATTTATCCATGTGCCAATCATCACCGCCCCCTTTCCTGCATATTCATTTGCTGCAATGTCCCCCCTTTCCTGTGTGTGCAGCCTATCTATCCCTTTCACCACATGTCCAATCTTAACGTTTAACCCCTTTCAGAGGCCAGACCCTTCCAATAGCTCATACAATCCATGCCTAATCCTGCTTTATTTATGTGCCCAAAGTGTCACAATGTTTTCCTGTCCATGTGGAAATATTCTTTTTATCATGTTGCTCTATCAAAATAATAAACCTTTTCTCTTCAGACTACTACTAATCTAGGACTGTTTAGCTCTTGCCACCAAGATATATTCAATTGAGGATCCTGTCTCAACAATGTCCTCTGCCCTAGGTCCATACCCTGCTCCTCACACCTACTCACTTTCTAGTATGTTAAGATCAACAACGCTTATCACATTCACACTCGGGTACCTCAGAAAGGAGTCTCAATGTGTATTGTGGGCACAGCTGGCTTTCACAGAGGACACTTAAATCCCAGCTAGCCTGGCTCGGCCTTTCATCTCTTGAAGGTTCACTGAAGTGGCAGCCATTTGAAATTAGGTCGTGTCATCTTTTGATTAGGTCGTGTCCCTGTAGGTTTCATAAAACATTATATAGATAGTGGGGCTAATTCTTAAGGACTAGTCGGCCATCAGCAAGGCGCTATTCTGGAAATGGGGCAGCGTGCTATGTAAGGGTAGTAGGGAGGGCGGCTCAAATATGGTACAACCTAACCCTCCTTGAATAACTAATGTAAGAAGCGGTGGTTGCCCAAGATACGATACAAATTAGCTATGCATTCTCTTCCAGCATCCGTATGGACACTGAGGTGGGGAAGTCTGCTGGCGTAGGCGCGAACCTATACTCCCAGCAACGTGGTTGCGCAGCTGCATTTCAGGGACTAGCCTTAAAGTTTCCTATGCTTTGAAACACTTACTTTCCATTTGTACCCATCTCACGCGCCCGGGCTCCAGGGAGTCCATGGAGGTGAGAAGGGCCTGGTGGCCGCATCTTATTGTGAGTAAGGACTGTGCAGAGATATAAACTGACTACACCATTCGGGCAGTGTCTAATTGTGCATGTATGCAACCCCCGTGCCTGACACACCTGCGCATGTGCAGCATACGTTGCACACACTCAAAAATGCTTGTACTAATCCAGGGTGTGGTTAATGTAAGATTTAAGTTTTTGTCAACGTTTTTTTTAGCTTGCACAAGTTGAAAATTGTTTTGAATACAGGGCGCGCTCAGTTTTTGCTTTGGTTAAGGAAAGTGGCAATTCATTCTTGCAGAACACATTTTCTACGTCCTTATACCGCACATACATTTTTTGACCTTCCAAAAAGAAATAAAATGTAAAAAAGTTTGATTCGGCATCTCAGATACTGTCACTGCTCATTTCTGCTTGTTTCTGCTTTTTGTGTCCGTTCAGTGCTGCACTATATGCTAGCGCTAAGACCCCTCTGGGTACTGGGTAGACAAGCAGTAAAACATACTCTTCAGAATATAGCACGCCACAATTGACATAATATATAATAGTATACGCCCAGCCGCACATAATGAAGTTTCTGTAAGTCACATTGAAGGCTAAGTACATGAAGACCAGGACACTGCACGCTCGCACAGGCCTCCATCTCTGATGTCATGGAAACCCCAAAATGACTCCCCATAACCTTAATTAAGTAAAGCGGGAGCACTTAATTACACATAATCCCAGCAGAATATTGTCCTTTATTTTAATGAAAGAAAGGCCATTGCAGTCACAAAATAATATTTCCTTATAAATGAAAGTGCAAGAGGCTAGGCAATTAACCGATTTGTGACCCGTTCCAGGCTGCTCTCTACTCGCAGGGACCCCTCCAGAATTGGCGCAGGTATTTTTGAATTTTTATCAAGTCAACGTGCTGTTAATTCGCTCTTTTATTTCACACCATTAATAGTACAGTAATTACATTGCCTATGCAAATAGTCTGTATTTTTGGAAAACATGAAACCTCATATATTTATTCCAAAAGAACAAAATCTAAAACAAACTATAACATGATATGACTCATGCATTATTTTTAAAGACCCATGTGTTATGCAAAAGTAAAGCAAGTACTAAAACACTGTAGTTTTAGAATTTAAAATACTTTAAAAATCTTTTTAAAGTGTTGTATATTTAGACAAACCACTCTATCAAAATATTGCAATACTATACTAAAAGAACCAGACTAATCTAGAACATTACAAGGTTTGTTTCTGCCAAATTCCAGCATTGTAAATACAATTTATCAATTTATGTCATATTAAAAATAGAAAATGGATTAAAGTGTGTGTGTGTGTGAGTGTGCGCGCATGTGTGTGTATAATGTTGAGTGAATATTCAGATAATAAAAAGAATTTGAAGTAAAGTCACACAAAGTAAAAAGAAAGGCTAGTTTTGAAATTCAACACATGTGAAGGGCATAGTGAACTTAAGTATCAGGCACGCTAAGCAGGAATGATACAATAATTTTCAGAACTACTCGCAAAATAGCATTCTGCAGTTGTAGCGTTTCATTTTCACCTACTTTGAAAGACAAGATTCAGTTTTTTTCTTTTAAGCTGGCAATACCTAATTGCAGTGCACTAAGGCCCAGCCTTTCCTTACCAATGAGAAGTACCTGCTCTGATAAGTGAAAAATTGGGTTGGTAGTTGACTGGGGTGTGACCCTGGTCAAGCAGCAACCACACATTAATTTTCAGTGTGAAACACAAGCCAACCCTAAATTAACCTGTGCTCACCCCTCTGGTAGCTTGGCACAGAGCAGTCAGGCTTAACTTAGAGGCAATTTGTAAAGTATTTGTGCAGCACTTCAAACAGTAATACAGTGAAAACACCACACAAAAAGGATCCAATGCCATGTTAGAAAAAGAGTACTTTCTTTAATAAATAAACAAGACCAAAATGACGAAAGTCCAAGCAGTAGATCTGGAGATATTAAATGTTAAAGATCTTAGTGAAAATAGCACCAAAAAGCCGAAAGCACCAGCTGTGGATATCTGGCTACGTCGGAAAGGGACAAAGTCACAAATTCGAGCTGACCGCAATGGATCCAGTTAGGCCTCTGAACAAAGTTACATAATAATGATTTGCGGGGCGTTGCGAGGATCCGCGTCGATGATACACCGCTCAGTCGAAGCAAAGCATCAGTTCTGAGTTGCGGCAAGGCTGTAATGCGAGGACATGCGTCTTCCTCGAGGATCCTGTCTACGGGGCTTGCGATGCGAAGTCCTGCGTCGAACATGCGGCCCGCAGTCGGGGCAATGCGTCAGTTCCAAAGAACTGTGAGGCTCCGATGCGGACTCCGTCATCAAGACTGTCATCGACAAGAGATACAAGGACCTGCACTGAGGATGCGTTGTTCAGTGGCAATTCCGATGAGGCTGCGAAGGCATTGCAAGTTTTTGCGATGGGTCCAATACACACAGCAGCAGAGATGCGTCAGTTCTGCCCGGGTTTGCACTGCGCAGCAGAGGAGATATGTCGGTTCTGTTCCGCTGGATGTACAAGCTGGTAGAGCACCTTAAACCCACTTCCAAGTGTCTAGGACTAGTCTGGCAGCACCATTTGGCAGAATAAGCTCACAGAAGGCAGAGTCCAGTTGCAGGTACACGGTTGTTGGGAAGCCTGTTATGTCCCTGAGGCTTCAGCTCAGGAAGCCAGCTAACTAGCCGTTGGAGTCACTCTGGGTTGAAGTGATGCAGCTCAAGTCCTTCTCACCCAGGAAAGAGGACAGAAGGTCAGCCGTCCTTCAGAGCAGCAGTCCAGCAGGGCAGCAGTCCTTCAGAGCAGCAGTCCAGCAGAGCGGCAGTCCTTGGAGTAGCACATCAGTCTTTCTTCCTGGCACAGTATCCACAGGTCCAGAAGTGTACTGAAGAGTTGGTGTCTGAGGTCCAGTACTTATACCCAGTTGTGCCTTTGAAGTGGGGAGAAGCTTCTAGGGGCATGCCTTTGAAGTGCACAGGTGTCCTGCCTCCTTGGCTCCAGGCTAACTACAAGGGATATGCAGCCCTTTGTGTGGAGACAGGACAAAGCCTATTCTAGTGGAAATGGGGCTGGGCCCTGCTCCTCCCTCCCATCCTGCCAGTGATGGCCCATCTAGTCACACCTAAGCTCCCCATTGTGTGTGGCTGTCTAGGAGGAATACACAAAGCCAAACTGTCACCCACACCAAGTCATGTGACCCAGAGACAGGCTGCAGGCACCAAACGGCTAAGACAAGAAAATGTCAACTTTCTAAAAGTGGCATTTTCAAAATTGCAATTTAAAATCCAACTGCACCATGTTAGGATTTTAAATTCCAGAGACATCAAATATGATTCGATAACCTGTTCCCATTTGGAAATTACACTTATAAACGGTAATAAAGTAATTCCAATGTTATCCTATGGTAGTGGTAGGCCGTGCAATAGTGAAAAACGAATGTAAGGGTTTTTCACTACCAGGACATGTAAAACTTTTTAAATACATTGCACCCTGCCCTCTGGGCTGTCCAGGGCCAACCCTAGGGGTGACCTATATGAATTAAAAAGGAAGGTTTGGGCCTGGGAAAAGGTTTACTTTGCGAGGTCGAAATGGCAGTTTAAAACTGCACACACACAGGCTGCAATAGCAGGCCTGAGATATGTTTAAAGTGCTACTTAAGTGTGTGGCACAATCAATGCTGCAGGCCCACTAGTAGCATTTAACTTACAGGCCCATGTAGTGCCACTTTATTAGGGATTTACAAGTAAACAAAGTATGCCAATAGGGTATAAGACAAAATAACATGTTTTAAGGAGAGAACACAAGCACTTTAGTACTGGTTAGCAGTAACAACTTCCCCAGAGTCCTAAGGCCAGCAAAAATAAAGTCAGCAAAAACAGGAGGTCTGAAGGCAAAAAGTTAGGGGGAAAACCACGCCAAGGATGCCAGGTTTAATACTGTGGAAACTACATGGTACACATCAGTGCTGCCAAAAAGTCTGCATGTGTGATAACATAAATTATCAATGGGGTAAATTAAGGCTCAGCTTAAACATAACAACTGAATGTCAACACTACTATTGTTTATTTTATTTCATTACAGGAGTTGGTAATACTGACCCAGAATTCCCCAAAATTCCAATATTGCAGGGTGCTTTAATTCGTGGGTGCTGTATCAAAATAGCACAGCACTAAAAGGCACCGGCCAAGAATTGTAATCCCAATAGTACTCAGATACAAATCAAACTTTCAGAGCACTTCTGAAAAGCAGAACTAATGGGTAACTGTGTGAGCAAACTATAAAATTTGATGTGCATACTTGCATATTGGTACTGCAAATGAAGGCCCTCACTCACTCCATTTCAAACAGGTCACTTCTGCACACCATTCAAATGGCAGAGATGCAGCATCACTTGTGCTATATCTGCATTTTAGATCCAAGACTTATTTGAGTGTGGCACGTCTATGTCAAGAGTGTTGTAGTGGCCAAAAAAATATGCATTGGAATGTATATATTAGCGTTCACCAGTGGCTAAGATTAATTTAAGAATTCCATCCTCACTTTTTGTTTGTTGCTGTTCATTCCCTAGGTGTGAGAAGTAGACCCAGACATAGTCCTCTACTCATTGCACCACAAGACTCAAGCTATACCTTACTCAGTCTGGGGTTTCTTGTGTTTCTATCTGAAGAGACCAGACAGTTCGAGCTGGACTTTACCTGGTGGAGCATGATCAAGACTGATTTGAATATGGCAGGTCACTGTCTAGAGTGGCATAGTGGCCACATAAAAATGGACTGGAATGCCCTCCTCAGAAATCACCAGTGATTGAGATCAATTCAAGCATTACATTCATTACTTGTTTTTTGTTGCTGTTCATGCCCTATGTGCGACAGGTTTGTCCAGACGTGGGTCTTGTGCTCACTGTGCCACAAGACTTAATCTATACCACACTGATAAGGATTAAGCAGGTCAAAACTAGCTTTGTGTTCCCGTCTGCAGGGGACCTGGCCTGGAAGTTCGGCTGGACTGTTCCTATCGAAGCAGGATCAAGGATAATTTGGATATGGCTGGCATTCGTCTAGAATAGGATAGTGGATGAAAATGGATAAACCCGCAGGTGATCACCAGTGGATGAGATTAATTCAAGCATTCCATCCATCACTTGTTGTTAGCTGCTGCTCTTCAGAAAATCAATATCATTGACTGGCAGGATGGACTACAAACAACATCCCTTCTATTTCAACGTTTCTATGTCTCAGATACCAAATCATGGATCATTTCCCTAGGTACCAAATATCGGAAATCTCTGTTGAAAAATTTAAAACGTGTGTAAACGTTCCTTTTTTATGCTCCCCACCTGACATTTCCCCATTTGAGCTGAAGATGCATTGACAAGCGATTCAATACGCCTATGTTTTTGACTCAATAAAACTGTAGGTAGTAATAGCCTTTATCTGTCATATCCTCCCTAGTTAACTGAGGCATAATAGAGATAACCATTAGAATTAATAGTTGATCTGACTCAGACCTTAATTCAAAAGTATAGGCAGAAAGTCCCTCTGTGTAATATCCAAGACTTGACTTTCTATTTCAAAACGGATTACCTTTTGTTTTGACGCAGTGGAGTTTTCACTTTGGCTTGCAATTGTCTTTTAATGGAGATGGTATCATTACCCCTTATTTTCCCTTTAAAATTTCTATTTGACTTTTGTTAGATGTCCATTCAGCAAAAATGTAAAGGCACACAAACCTTGACGAATCCTGAGTCTGCAACATGTGTCTCTTTTCACATATGGAAAAAATAGCATTGTGCCTGTTCCTTTTCTAAACTCATATCAGCAGGGCCTCAAATTTTTGATCAAAAGGATCCTTTCAGGTCCTGTAGGGCTTGGGTTCGACAACATCTTATGAAAAAAACCTGGTGAGAATGTGGGCGTAATATTAGCTGTAGCGAAAAGGCAAAAAAGGAGTTCTCTTGCAGAGGGCACTGCCGTTGCTCTCTCTGGGTCCGCTGATGGTAATGGACCTTGAGAGGAAGCCATAAGAATGAGCTAATTCTGACCGCAGCAATAGCAGTTCAGAGGTGCTCACAATAATACCCTTTATGTAGTTGCGGCAGGTGGAAATGCATCCACTTTGGTGCAATTTTGCTGTTTCCTTGAGATGCAGTCCCCAGTATCACGATGCGTAAAGGCACTGAACCCCATATGAGGAGTGTGCTTACAAAACCTAGATTAAAAAAACACAGAGACAGTTAATGGGCCTGTGCTGTTTGCCTACTGTGATTCTGTTATTTAAACATTGTAATTGGCATCATGTCAGTGGAGCTAAATGGCACCTTCCAAGCCTGGGGTCTGATTTTAATCCTCCGAAAACCTGGCCAGGCTACCGCCTGCCATATGACGAGATCACCACCGGCCCGCAGTGATCTCTGCGCCTTCAGAGGAGCCGCCACCATTGCAGCTGCTCTGGGGGTACTGACAGGTTGATGCACAGCCACCATCTTTTAGGTGGCTGAGCACCAAACTTTGTTCTTTTTCACAAAACGGGCGTTTGTTTAAGAAAAACAAATAAGTTATGATTCTGACACCCCAGGAGCTTTTTCCCAGGGTGTGGGTTCTTTTTTTGTGTGTTCGTGACAGTTCTCTGGTGGTGATGGACAGAAAAAAAACATCAGTCCATACTCTGATGGCCCCTACTCTGTTGGGCCATTGGAGCAAGCTTTCGGACAGCTAAACAAGCGGGAACACTGCAGTCCGAAAGATGACTCTCCGCCCAACCCTGCCACATTTGTGATAGAGTATTCTGTCTGCCAAACTCTAAACCAGACCCTACATCTTTGAATGCCATGTAGCTGCCTTCTGGCTGCCCATTTGTGCTGCAAGAGAATAAATGCATTTTCTAAACTGTTGTTCTTGATACCTGCTGCGTTTGTGCTGTAATTTTAAACCAAGACAGCTCAGAGTGCCTTGGCTTATAAACTGATAGTGTAGGACTGGACACAGTGTGGGAGGAAGTTCTGCAGTCCTCGATGGGCCTCATAAGGCGAGCAATGGGGGCACTAAGTTAAAACTCAATTTTTGCCACAGTTCGAGGCTGACAGGTCTCTAAATGTATTTGAAGAGCTGGAGCACAGCTATCTTACCACGAGACACCAGTTAATGGTTGCTTGTCACTTCCAAGGCATACGCTGTCTTTGGCTACAAATGTAGCAGCATTTTTTGACATAGGTAAAGTGAACAACAGAACATAAAACAATAACATGCACAAAGCAACATAACAACACAATTAAAACAGAGCAGGGCACATCACATCAAATCACAACATGACAATTGTAGTACAACACAATAAATGCACATTACCCGAATGCTGAAAAAACACAGCAGCACAATAAACAACAGAGCACATCTCAAACACAACAGAATACCACACAACAAATATACACAAACCTTCTTGTATCTCATTACCACCTTCAGAATCCTGTTTTCATAATACAGTGCAAGAAGGTGTCAAGAGCAGGCACTGCCTTAACGCACCACTAAGGACCTGAAATTGTGAAATTGTGATCCAGCCTGGTTGTTTCAGGATGAAATTAACATATGTGCATTTAGTGATCTGTCCACAGTACTGAAAGTAGTTTCCATAACATAAAACAATTACAAGAACTGCTGTACCATCAGAAATGCTAAGTGTGTTTAGAATTGGGCCCTAAAATAACTAAATGACTGTGATCAGCAAATTTCACTAGGGCGAAAGATAAGTGTTAGCAATGCACAATAAATCATTAACTTAATCCACGTGATGTGGAGGTGTCCCCTATTCAAAGACAGCACACATGTCCTCCAGCGGATCATATATGTAGTTTTACACATGATGAGATAGGGATTGTTGTCCAATAGTGTATGTTCTTTGTGAATCTGATAATAATTGCAAAGAAAGCACTAGTCCAGGATGGAAAAGTATTAACTTAGACAGTTTAACCTAAAAGGACAGAGGGGCCTATTTATATAAGAGTGGATGGCCCATTGTTCTGCTAGGGGGACGGAGTACATTACTCCATCTCCCTGGTGGAGGGACCACCCACTAAAATGATAAAGGACTGAAAAGCTGGCGGTCATTTATAAAGCATTGTCAGGAACCCCCGCCATGGCGGTTCATGTAAATGCATATCGGTGTTTGGTGCAGGGCTGCGTCAGCACGATGCAACCCTGCACCAAACAATTTTATTTTTTTATTTTGATAAAGAAAACCCCAAAACAGGATTTTTTTTCTCCAAAATAATAAAAAGTGATGCTCCCCTTACCATGGGAATCATCTCCCATGGCAGGGGGAGCATTATTAACATTTAACTGTCCCTCTCTGCCAGGGTGTGCCTGGCGGGGATGGACAGTAAAAAAATGGCTACACGTCCACCCATCTAAAACGTGTGGGCGGACAAGTAGCCATTCCTCCAAAGGCCCTTACTCCATCGGACTGTTGGAGAGGCTTGGCTATAGCAGTGATGCTGTAGTCACCGCCGTAGCCAAACTTATGGTCCTTCCACAATTAAATCAGGAGGGCGGACCATTATGTTTGTGGCATGTGTACTCCGTCACTGTTGCGATGCAATATACACACCACTAACAAATAAATGGGCCTCAGAAGTACTTAAAACCATGGAGGTTTGTAGGCTGGGCACTAAAATTTGGGTGACCTTAGGGTCAGTATTACTTAAGCTGCTTATTTATTGGCACATACACACACACACATGCACATGCTTAATATGGGCAACGGTGCAGGAAATGAGGCACTTAAGTGTTTCCTGAGGTGATGCAAAGTCTGATGACACCAGCTGTGGGAGAGGATTTCTTCCAACAACTTATAATGTTACCAGATATCGCCAGGGATACCATGTTCCAGTCCTGGGCCTTCCTTTTAGAAATCCTTGTTTTCAACTAAGCTGTTTCAAATTGTTCAGCTAAAATGAAGCAAGACAGCATCTACCAGAATGCATCAGGTGTTAACAAAAAGCCCATAACTGGAAAATGGTGTCCCTGGTGACATGGAGTCACTTGATAACCTTACCAATAATAAACATCTGGGGTCGGCTCAGATAAGCGCGGTGGGCGGGGCAGGGCGCGTCGGGTGGGGAGCCGACAGACGACGCAATAGGTATTTATTTATTTATTTAATTATACCTATTCCGTTGTCTGTCGACTCCGTGCCCCCTCCAACCACACCCTGCCCCGCCCCACCGCCTCACCACGTTTACCTGTGCCACCACGTTTACCTGTGCTGGCCGCCTCTGTCAATACATACCACAGAAATATGTTCAAGCTCACAGGCCTGTTTATGTTTATACTGATGACTTTATTGCCGTCAAGATAGCACAATGGCTCAAAAATCTATGCCTGAGATCCGTGTGCCACCAAAAGTTTTAAATGCCATAGGACTGGCTCTGCCTTCCAATTTTCAGAGGGTTAAAACTTGAGCACAAAGGAGTTGCTTCACAAGAAACAACTCAAATAATTACTAAGAGAGTACATTGTATAACTTTATTGCGTTTCGGCATTTGTAACACAATGGTCAAGCCTTAGCATTGGTGGGGCAAGAATATCACCACCAGTTTTTAAAAACTCAAACATAGTGTAGGAGTGACTCAAACACAGATTGTGGTAGAACTCACACAAAGCAGCGCAGACCTTTTCAGTAAACCCGGGCAAAATTTTATTTATTCAAGCGTAATCTCAGACAATTCCCAGCATTTCCTGTTACGCTTGTTTTGTGTAACACCGGGATTACACCATTACTCCAAATCTCGTAATTAAGATTTCTTTCAGTTACAAATCCTATGGGCACACAGTAAGAATTCAAATGAACACAAGTGGCTGTTGTTCACATCACATCCAATTTTGTGCAATTTTTTTAGTTTCAAATGCATCCTCGCATCCATTTTGGATTCGAGGATCCATTTTGAGCTAATAAAAATAGCACAAAATGCAGCATTAAGTTTTCTTTTCACATAATTTCTCTGTAATTTTGCATATCTTCAACAAAGGAAATTACACAAATCTAGGTATGTGCTTTCAGTTAGTCTACCTTCAGTAAGGGACAATTGCATGTTGTGATATATGTAGGCTTTGCATCTATCATTTCGGTTTTTAATCTTCATTTGACTGATTACTTTTCAATGAGGTAAATGATTTTCATTCAAATAGTACAGCTCATTCTTTTGTTAACATCTTAGCAGTATGTCCTTTTGCTTTCTTTAAAGCTCTGCCGAGGAACGAAACCTTTTTAGGTGGAGCTATCAATGCTGCACAACAATTCAACCGGTAAAACACCCAACTGTTCTATGCTACTTTGTTTCAGTGCTACTCTCAGGGCTTTAAGTGGGCCGGGTCTCACCGGTGCTGAGCACCGGCAGTTTTTTAAAGGAGGCCTCGAAACGGGTCTCTATCGGGCTCTGTTTTGTGCCCTGGCACAGACGGTCCGTTTTTTTTTTTTACCGGACTGCAGTGACAGCAGGCACACCGATGTGCGCGTGCTCACACTGCTCACTTCTCACTAGTGGGGAAGGGAAATCCTTTAAAGAGAGTCATTTTCTCTCTGGATTTCCCTTCTCTTTTTGAAACTCAGGAGCAGCAGCATTGTCGTGGTGTCACCAGGGCTTTAGGTGGAAGCTTTTTCAATTATTATATACAAGCCATAGTTGATGCTTATTTATGTTATGCAACTAACAACCATTGACAAAGGCAATAGTCCTGACTTGTTGTAGGTATGATGTTACTTGTATCATATATCTGGATGCAATGACAGAAACAGCAAAATACTAGTCGGGCAGCGCACTATGCTAAGCGCAGATTTTTAGCTTACATGTTTTAAGCCACGCCCTTAATTATATTGGCCACGCCCATTTGAGAGACCCTCCAGTTTTTTCATCCCACTTAAAGCCCTGGCTACTCTAATCTGTGCGCGTTGTTTTGAAACTCACAGCGGCATTGTCCTGTCCTGTCGGGTACTTGGGGAGTTCACCATTTGAACTGCTCTGCAGCATTCGAAGCCAGCACCACCAAAAAATGTTTAGCAGTCAGTGACTGATGCGAGGAGAACTCATTTGTTCTCCAGCCTGGCACCACATCAGCCTGGCACTCAGCTGCAAGGCAAGCGCTGGGAATCATCGCCAATTTCGCACTCAGCGGGTTGTCATGGGATGACTCTGGCTGCACCTGGATAGGCAGAGCGTCGCGTGCGGCTCGTGCATCTGAAGCGTGCTTATCGGCGGTCCTCGGAGGACGCTCGTTACAGGTCAGACGCCAACGTGGCTGAAAGGCGGCATTGCTTGGAAGAGACGCACGAGCGGCTAAACCCAGCTGTTGATGCGCGGCTCCAAGGCTACACTCACTCTGCTCTGATTTGCTTCTTTTAATTGGCTTTGCGAGACCAAGAAGAGAAGGTCAATTGTGATCCAGAAAGGATTTGACTAAACAGCCGTGGTCCCCGGGGTGGAATCAGTGCTTTGACTGCGATGAACCCTCTCGTGTTAGCAGCCAGGAAGCATCGTACGCTCGTGCTGCCTCTGTTGCACGTGGTCATGAATCATGTCAGTTTCCAGGGCTCGCTATCTGGAGGTTTCCACCATGCTGAGCAGGAACCGGGCTAGAATTTGCACCACTCCAAGATAGATTTTGCCAGCGGGCTCACTCCCCATACACTGAAAAAGTAATGTTCAGATCTTTTTTCAGAAATGTGTTACACCACTAAGGCCCTCATTATGAGTGTCCCGGTAAACGGGATGGATTTCCTCTCCTGCCAGAGCTACTAATAGTGGGTGAACTGGTAACTCCAGGGGTGTTGAAAATCCAGTCCACTGCGAGTTGGACCCTGAACGGTCCACTAAGAAATGAGGAATTACTTGCTAATTGGCAATTCTGGATCTCATTTCCCAGAAATTCCTAATTTTGAACCAGAATTTCACCTGGAGATTCCTGCCACTTTTACCGCGGATTCGGTAACTGCTGTTATGGCGCATCGGAATTAAGATGCCATTGGTAATGAGGGCATAAGTACCGCCATGAAGCTGCTACCTTCCTTTGCCATATGGAAGCAGTGGCCTTCATGCTAAATATACCTCGAACAATACGACCACCTACATTTGTCATGTAACGGAGAATGTTCTAATCCTTTTCATTTACAACGCTTTGTCCGACAAGGCTGCGCAGTTACCCCTATTTTATTTCTGCATCAAGAAATTGAATGGTTACCTAGTAAATTGTTGTAAGGATGTGTCAATGATCGACTCTATACTATACCCTTCCATACCTTACTCTATGTGGATCACAATGTTCTCTTGGCTCGAACTCCACTAGCTCTTAAACGTTTGGTCGCAGCTTTTATTCATTTTATGTCTGACCTAGGCCTTTAAACTAATTTTATCAAGTCCCACATAATGTACTGTTGTTCCCATCGGTTCGATGATGCATACCTTTTCCATTAGCAAGAACATAACTGTAAAGGTGTCTTATTTACCCTATCTTGGGGTCGTTTTTGATTCCACTTATGCTTGCGGCAAACATCTTACATTTAGATGGAAAAAGTGCCAATCTCTGGGTGCATTGTTTAATTTATCCTCCTCCCTCTGTGGCAAACCAATAGCTCCTATGCTAGAAATGTATAAATTCTAATGTGGTTCTATTGCTACTTACGGGGCAGGAGTTTGGGGCTATGCTAACTGCCATCATCTGCAATCGGAAGAGAATCATTTTCGCTGCTGCCTTCTTTCTCTCCACCTAGTTACAATTTTATGAAATGCAGACTTGCTTTGTGTTTCTTACATATGCTAAAGGGCAATATTTTCTGTTTTACACTATATACTGCCGAAATTCAATGCTTTTTAATTCCAAAGTTTAACTGTATGGTATTTTTATGATTATTTGTTAAGAATTAAAATACAGTTTATTGATGATGATTGTCTTGTACTGTGTTTTAGTGTAGTCAATAGGCATTCTGGGGAGAGAAAGAGAGATGATGAGTTCGGGGAGAATTTTTTATGAGCCAAAAAACAGGAGCAAGGCCCCAGATATGAGATTTGCAATTCACTAGGCAATTGAGGGAAAAATATGGCTTTCAATGCTTTCCTGACTATGAGTGACCCTAGTGCCAGGTGGTTCAACAGTGCCTAAAATAATCTTTTCAAAATGACCAAGTGCCAGCTGACTATTTGGGACAACTAAATTATTGAGTATTTTTTTCTGCTTATTGCAAAAGATTTGGTGAACCACGTTGATTATCTCTTCACCACCTTGTATCGTACATGGAATGCACCAAAAAGGACCCTAGCTTTCTCAGACAAGTCCTTTTAACAGTCACAGTGAGATATCAAAGCCAATGCCATGCACCTCAAGAGGGGCACACGAATGGGTGATGTTCAATCCGAAGAGTGGTGTTTGGAGAGGAGGGCATGGCAATGGCATGGTCACTCTTCTCGGCTATTTAAATTGGAGACCGAGCCGCTGGCAGAAAAATGGGGGTGTAATGTTCAAAGAGTATGCTCAGATAACCTCCTTGCATGTAAACAATTTATTGTTTTACACCACAGACATACACATGCTCTTCTCTAAATACAAAAAGTAGTTGAAGCTTAATAGATAATATCTGTACTGTGTTTAAACTGGAATAAGCCTTGACCATGGAGTTTGCTCGGACTATAAACCGGGAAATGCAGCTAACGCCAAATAACTTGAAACTGATCTATCATGAAAGCAAGAACATGTGAAATTGAATCTTATAGATAAAATTCAAGTGATAAATAAATCAATGAATTACTACATTAGATGCCCTTGTTGCCAATGCACAAGATTACTAGCAGTAATATTATAGCATTTACCAAGCTATTGTGCTGTCTCTTGCCAGGGTCACTCAAAACCCATACCCAGTAGATTTCCCTTACTCTCAGGCTGGACCCACCATATGGAGTAGGGAAAACAGAAGGGCGCTGCCCCAAGCATCTCTCCAGACTTACTTGGACGAAATCCATGTTACAAACACAACATTACCTGCCAGATATACAAGAATTATGGTGGGTTCCCTTCACCCGGTCCTCCGAATGAGCACATCAAGAAATCTGGACTTGAAGTTTATAAGGCTATATTTTGAAGCCGCCCTAGTGCAAAATATATGCAAAAGAATTTCAGCCAATATCTCAAGTATTACAGTGAATAAGAACGAGTAAACAGTAGAAAAATACGGAACATATTATTGTATATAATTAAGGCTCCCAGTTTTCCATTTTTACAGATTTTTACAGATAAATGCAGACAAAAAACAATGTGTTTCCTGTCTGTATTTATATTTAAAAGCAGAAAAATACGGAAAATTAGGCTTCATGTGGGTGACTCGCCATGCTGTCTTTCGTGCTTTCTAGGACAACAGCTGAGCAGATACACAGAATGGGAAGTTAAAAAAAAAAAACAGGTTCAGATTTTTCTGAATACAGGCATGTGTTAGCATATGTTTGTATTACAATACAGATATTTACCTGTGGGTGTAAGGTTTGGCTATATTTGGCCATTCTTGGCTGCTTAGTTTGCTAAAACGCAACAGGCAGCAAAGTATGAGTGCATGTTTATCAGTTAAATAAATGTGGAAATATACAGTGTTATGACTCTATTTATTCTCAAAACACAAAAGAAATATAGATAAATACCAATAAGTTGGTCAAACAATAAATCTGGATGAATGCAGACTGAAATATTAAAAAAGAAATACCATAAAACCTGGAGCCCTGTATATAATATATATTAAATATAATAGTGCAGAATGTCCCTGAGCTATTTTAGCGCCAGGGCACCTTTCAGACAGCTGACTGCTGTGCAAGTGGCTCATTCACTCATTCATTCCGTCTCCTACAAAGTCTTTGCCAATGAGACCTAGACTAAAAGGTCTGTCTTTATTAGGTGTGTAATACATCTGCATACCCGTTTGGCAGTGTGAAGGCTGTCTGAGGCCTGCGAAACCAAGCTGTGCCTGTGTGGCCTTAACTTGTCAGTCCCTGGCCTTGACGTTGAAGAATCAAACAAGCTTTCTGTTGCAAAGATGCACCACTCTGTCTGAGAACGGAAAACACTGTATTTAAATTGGTTCACAGGTTACTGTAATAAAGCAACCATGTGATCTGTGATGTATTGTAAAAATAAAACCATGAGAATTCTAACCTACTATCGTGCATATAGGATACTGTTAGCCTCAATTTGAATATATGAATATATAAGCTGAAAGCACACAAGCATAATACATAAAGCAAACATAGCACATTGTTATACAGTACTCAGGCCTTGATTTGCAGCAAATAAGTGCCAGGGACCTCATCTGGAGGTCACTGCAGCTTGCACCACCTAATGCCCCTGCCAGCACTGCCAATGGCAGTACCAACAAAACTACTAACCATGACACTCCTACAAGTATGACAGTTAAGACTATTCTAGGCCCCCAAATCTATAAGAATTTCTTGGGCGGCAAATATTAATTTATAATAAATTAATAAACATCTGTTGTTGCGCTCATCTCTAAATTAGACAGCCAGTGCCACCATGTGACATACTGTCATAAGAACCAGGATTGACAATGAATTGCCAGTGCAAAGCACCGGATACCACCGGCTCAAATTAAGCACAGACAGTACTAATCATGAATGTAAGAAAAATAAGCAGCACTTGAAATACATTTGCAATAAATAATTGGGGGCCATAAAAGAATGGTGGGCAGGTGCATAGTGTAGCACACATATATTCTACCAATATGTAAACACACAAGTGTGCTTATCCAAAGTCTCCTAACGTAGATCAATCGTAGAGTATTTCAGAAGAAAAAAAACCGTCTAAGTTGATCTATACAAATATGCAACCGAGGCTTGATTTGGAGGCCCTTAAGGCTGTACAACACATAACAGACTTTGAAGAGCAGTCTAGAGAAGCACAGTTACAATATACTGTCAGGCTACATTAAGGGGTAAAAAAGGACATAACCAAGTGTTGGTAACATTCTATTACTTAGGTTGTTATTTTGTATCCAAAAGTGTTAGGTGATTTCCAAAGCTAATAACATAGAAATCTTTTGGGGTACCAACATAGGCATGCTAATAGTAATAATGGAGACTATAGCTATTAGTGATCGTAGAAAATAGGAAATAGCATAATGTATACAACTGACATCTGCTTTGCTTTAAAATAGGAGGAGCCTCAATTTTCATTACCTAAGAAATGCTGTCAGAATAAAATCAACGTTCTTTATGGAATACATAAAAATAAGAACCTTGAGTCAAAAAAGTGGGCCAGTGCAAAATGCATAAAGTTAAAAGATAAATGGGACAGTGGCCAGAATCAGAGCTAAGGGGTCTATTATGATGGCGGGCGGACAAAGTCCGCCCGCCACCGCAACGGCAAAAGGGACCGCCCGCCATAGGTGCGGAGGTCCCGCCATTCAAATTAGGATGCGCCCGCCACACTGGCGGGCGCATCCCGCATTGTTTACATTGCAGCGGGCGGTGCTGTAAGCAGCACCCGCCGCAATGTAAAAAATGCATGTTATGCATTTGCATGCACAACGTGACAGGCACCGCGCGTTGCCGGCCACCTTGTGCATGCAAATGCAGGGGGGTACCATAGGTACCCCCCATGTGCACCCCCCAACATCCTGGGGGCCCGCAACAGGCCCCCCAAAGCAGAAACCGTATGCCTTTCCATGGCGGCATGGAAAGGCGAGTCACCGCCTGCATTGTAATATGGATGGCGGTGTCTTGCAGACACCGCCACCATATTATGGCATGTTTCCGCCCGGTCGACGAGTCGACCGGCGGAAAAGCGGCGGACGGTCTTACCGTCCGCCGCGGACCCCCCAGCCATACTAATATGGCGGGAGGTCAATCATGCAAGGATGGCGGGCGGATCGCCCCCGCCGGGCCAGCGGTGGCTACCGCCGGCCCGGCGGGGGCGATCCACCCGCCATCCTAATGGGCCCCTAAGTGAGCAAGAATGGAATCAGACTTGTCACCACATTGTGGGGTGTCCTCGGTGCTCACTTTAAGTTGATAATGGACAAATGTAGTTGAAAAAGGTCAGCTATGTGTCTGAGAAGGCAGAGGAGTTCTCGTCAAGGTCATGATTTGGCCCATTTCCTGTTGTACCAGATGACTAAGGATAATAACAACTTTAAGAAATCGTATTATTAATTGAGGTGGGTGACTATGCAACTCAAGGAATAATCACAACCTTTGTTAGGGTGAACCCTGAATGTCACTAAATTAAGCTGAGCTGTACCCCCTGGTAGCGATGCCACATACAGGCTTAACTTAGGGCAACGTGTAGAGTATTTATGCAGTACCAAACTAGTAATAAAGTCAAAATGCACACAATAAAAATCCCAATCTGTATTAGACAAATAAAGTACAATTAAATAATCAAAATGACACAGAAATGACAAAAACACAAAAAGGGGAACCATAGATATGATTTTCAAACTTTTAAGTAGGAATAGCACCAAGAAGCATAAAGTACCAATGATAGTCAGTGGTCGCAGTAGACTGAGACCTAGGAGCAATTTAACGCTTATCACGATGGAGCTGGGGTGGGATACACCAACCAGCTTCATCCTGGTCAAAGAGTTTATCTTCTGACTATATTCCTTCAAGTCCTAATCCAACATATGAGTCCAATTCTAAAGCCTGCCAGGACCTCATAGGAAGCACCTAGAGACTCACAGGGTGTCAGGCAGTGGCCAAACAGCGGGGGTCTAGTTGAGGTCCAGTTGCCACTGGTCATCTGGGCATTTGCAAGCAAATGCTTCTTGTAGCTTTTTGTGTCACTGTAGCTTTAACTGGCGATCATCCTTATGTCCCTTGGAGTCCACGTCTTTATGCTGGGTACAAAAGAGAGCAAGTCCAGTCCTTTCAGTTCTTCTCAAGCCATAGACAACAGGTTTAGTACTCTTCTGATCTTCCACAGGTCCAAGTGATATCTGAAGCAGGTGCCTGGAGATGGCACATTTTTGCCTGGCACAACTAGTGGGTGGGATGACTCCTGGGCATGTCTTAAGCAAGGGGGTAACAGTTCCCAGGGCTAACCCCACTGACTTTAGGCATTTTCTAGATGGCAGAAGTCTACATCCACACTGAAGTTGGGCTCTGAGGACTGAGGTTTTGTGGGGAGTGTACTAAGGTAATCATGGTGTCCTTCCCCATCTACTACTAAAATCCATTTTGAGTAGCCACTGTACCCACATTGAACTCAGAGACAGAAGTCTGGTAGAACAAAGCAAGGTTTTCCAGCAACCAGACAGTGGATACACAAGACTTGTTTTGGCATCCTCTTCTTGTCCTTTAAAGTTCACCCCAAGTGTTGTAAGAAAACCCCAGCAGACTGGCACTCTAGCAAGATTTAACACCATAATGTCAAAAAGAGGCCCACTGTCATTGGAGCCTGTCTGGCTGGGGGGCAAAGGAAGGGCCCTGGCCAGGTGTCAGCTAGGATTTGCCTGTGACAGGGGAGGCTTATTTGAAGTTAGTCTAGTTCTGGGCCCAACCCCACTGGTCATCCTGTCAAGGGAACAACACAACATCCCCACACACAGGCTCTTCTTCTGTGCTCTGAGAGAAGTTTTCACACCTTTTGAAATGCTAATTGCTGTCTTGCAGAAGTGGGAGAGCAAATGCAAATTGACCTCCAAAGGCTTTAGTTAGAAAGAAGAGAACTTTCTAAAATGAACTTTTCCTTAATATTTATTAAAAATCTGACTTCTCATTTCATTGGATTTTAATAACTATTAAAAACAGTTGTTTAATTATTTTTCCTTCTGTTTCCTAACTAAAATTAGCATTATTAAATGTAAACTGGTGTTTTCATATGGAGTAGTCAGTATTAATACAGTTAAATAACTTTTAGGACTTTTTCAACATAAGGACATATTTACAATAAGTTCCTACATGTTCTACTTCTAAATACCATGCACCCTGCCTTATGTACAATAAGGCCTATGAAGAGTGACTTATAAATATTTAAAAGGAAGCTTTTGACTTGTCAAAAGGAGTTATTTGGACAGATCAAATTTTCAGTTTAAAACTGCAATAGCATGGCTACAAACGGTAGGGCAGTAGTCATGTTTACTCTGTAGAAGATGGCACAATGGGCGATGCAGAGGCTAGTCAAATTTAACTTACAGGCCCTAGGCACTTTTGTACTATATACTAGGGGCTTCCAGGTGAGTTAAATATGTCAATCAGGGGTATGTCAATTTCGCCATATTGAAAGGGGGAGCATAGTCACTTTATCTCTGGCAGAAAGGGGTAACATGCACAGAGTTCTACATCCAGCAAAACAAAGTCCAGCAAAAATCCAAGGTGATTTTAGATAAGGGCAAATTTCCTAAAACGACCTTTCTGTTTTATCAGATGCATGGACTCAGTCAATGTTCTGTGCATTATTGATTACTAGGCATTGACTCAGCAGCAAACTGGCATTGCTAGAAATTCACTGCAGAGTAAACTGGTTTTGCTATAAATAGACGGAGGAGCAAACGGCCATTGGTAGATATTGACTAAGGAGAAAATGGGCATTGCAGAAAGTGACTAAAGAACACCTGGCCTATGCAATTGATTGACTAAGAAGCAAGCAGCTGTAGAAGAGATTGGCTAAAGAGAAGAGTACGAAGAGGGCTTCCAAGATCAATAGGTCACTGATAAGACAGCTTTGCAAGGAATTGTGGCCCTAGGATTACAATGCCATTCTGAGGTGTGTGGGCATGAAATCTGCATTTCTTAAATGAGCACAATAAAAATAAAAAGAGTATAGAAGGAACATAGCAACGGATTCCATGAATGTTGGAGGGAGTGGCGAGCAGGGACTGATAGATGACAGGAAACGAGTTTGAAAAACCAGTGCCAAATCAATGAAATTCCAACCAACAACTATTAAGCACAAGACTGTACAGACAGTCTAATTATATTGTCTACCATGTGATAGAAATCAACAATTGATAGAAGTAAACTGTTGTCTTTGTTCAAATTCAACCTAAAACATTCAGTTAAATTGTATATTTTATTGTATTCAAGTGAGCCAGTGGCGAACTGACCGCTCATCCCAAGGTTTTAATTGTTTTTGGGGAAGTTGAAATTGATTAGGAATGGGACTGCGATTGCAATTCCAATCTGTGTACCATTATGACAGAGCATAACAGACCCTCATTAACTTTGCATATTCGCAGGTTCTGCATTATAATGATCTTGGACAACGTACATTTGCCTGTCTCAGAGATTGTTCTACAAAATTATGTAGCTCCTTCCACTTCATTGAAAACAAGGGGTGTTAGTCAATTGCATCCTGGGTATCTGTCCTAGGAGAAGGAAGGGTTGTGTGTGTGCTTCTACTTTGCTTTAGTCTTTTCTTTAGTTTTTTCTCCTTAGGCTTTAGGGTAGTTTCTTTCTGTGGTCCTCCTCAGGGTCGGACAGGCCTAGAGGGCATTCAGGCAGTGCCTGATAGGCTTGTCTGATGGGTCAATGTGGGGCCTGTTTTTTCTTTACTGTTGGTGGGCCTATTTTACAGTCTGCTGAGCTGATTTTTTATTGCTGGTAATAAAACCAACATTGCCTGTAGCAAGCTCAAATCGATAGAACGATAGAATCACAATACACATAAATCGTGTGTCTTTACAAGTCCCAAACTGGCCCAATTTGCAAACACAAACCACTTTTTTAGCTATCTAATTCACTAATGTGGGCCACTTCTATTTTGGTCCCCAGGCCTATTTTCTGTCCCAGTTTGACCCAGGCCCAGGTCCTCCCCTTTTCTACTGTAGGTTGGATCCTTCCTTTAGTTTGATCACCTGTGTATTTATAGGCTAGGTGTTGGAAATGGCCCTTTTTGCAGGGTCACCCCTAAACTTTTTGCCTGCCTCCTGTATTTTTGCTGACCTGTTTCTGTTGGTTTTATGACTCTGGGCACTTTACCACTGCTGTTCAGTGCTAAAGTGAATATGCTCTCCCTTTGTAAATATGTCTATGTGAATTGGTATATCCCTGATTGGCTTATTTGGTTTACCTGTTAGTCCCTAGTAGTGTGGCCTGTGTGTGCCCAGGGCTGGTAAACCAAATGCTGCTGGTGGGCCTGCAGCACTGATGTGTGCCACCCACAGAAGCAGCTTGTAAAGTGTGTCTCAGACCTGCCACTGCAGTGTCTGTGTGCAGTCCATAACTGCCATCTTGGCTATGAAGTGCACCCACTTCCCAGCCCCTGAACCTTCCCTTGGCATCCTGTAAGTCACCCCTATGGTAGGGTGCCTTGTATGTGTAAGGTAGGACATGCCTTGGTGTGTGTAGCATGTCCTGGTAGTGAATTATGCCCCATTTCGTTTTTCACTACTGTAAGGCTACCTGTTCCTCATAGGCTAGAATGGGCAGTTTGACTATTACATTCTATAGTCCTAACTGACCCCAGGAACATGGTAGAAAAACGAATTTAGTATGCCTGAGCTCAGAATATTAAAATACATCTTTTAGTGAAGTTTATTTTTATATTCTGTGTTTGAAAATACCACTTTTAGAAAATAGGTATTTTCTTGCCTAAGCCTTCCAGTGTGCTCTGCTGTTATGTGTATTGACTGTCTGGTTTTGGAGGGACAGGGCAGGCTGAGTCAGACCTGGGTTGAATAGAGAGATCTGCATTTAGAGTGTGGGGAGGGGTGGCTCCTTGACCTGAATAGGGCTGTGCCTGGCAAGGTGAATGCTGGCTCCACCTCCTACTGTGTGTCTGCTAGCAGACCCCCTCTTTCTGAAAGGAAAGATGCAGCCTGGTAAACAAAGTGCTCCAGGCCTGAGCAGAACTGGTTCTGGCTAGGTTCAGTGACTTGTAGCTTCTGAGAACAAAGACTTTTGGGGTATAAATATCTGTGCTTAAACCCCTCCAATTGGTATTGCTTTTGGATCTGGAGAGGAAACTCTGTCCGTGCCACTGGAGGAATCTGCAGGAAGTGACTGTCCCTGTGCTTGTGTGTTGTTTCTTGCACTGGCCTGCAGCAGTGACCACTGGACCTTGAAGAAGAGGAAAAGGAACTTTTGAGAGAACTTTTATTTTTGTTACAGCAATTACCCAAGGGCTAGGAAAAGAGCTAGCCTCCTGCTGGAGTCTCAGGCACATCAGACTCCCCCACCAACCTCCTGCTTCCTCCCTGCGAGTATTGCTATCTGCTGATGAGGCTCCTGTGAGTTCCAGGGCCTCTAGTTTGCTTCAGAGAAAAGAGTGCTGGAAATCGACGCTAACGCACCTTTGCGAGCCGCTGCAGCCGAGAGCGCTGGAAAAATCGTCGCGCTGCTGCCGCTGACTGCTCGCAACACGAAGCCATCGCTAACGCCTCTTTGCGAGCCGCTGCAGCCGAGACGCGCTGGAAAAATCATCGCGCTGCTGTCGCCGAGCGCTCGCAACCCCTAAAGAAATCATCGCTTCAAGACATCGCATTGCGGACGCCGTGTGTCCGCCATTATCATCGCATCGCACAGGATTTCGTCGCTCCCTCGCGGAGCGCCATTTCTCCGCATCGCAACACAATCGCACAACGCAACAGGCTCGTCGCATCGACTTCTCCCTCGCGGCAAGAAAGTCATCGCATCGGCGGCCTAGCGTGCAGAAGTTGGTCGCATCGTCTCCGCACGCATCAGCAGATCGGCGCATCATCCTCCCTTGCGGCAAGGATTTAACGCATCGCCGGCCTCGCATGAGGAAAATCATCGCTACCACTTCTTTGAGACATTTTGTTGGTTTTGCTACTGAATTCAGGTACTTTGTGCGAGAAAGGGTCGCAGAGACCACTACTTTCAATTTGAACCTTATTTTTGCAATCTCTGAACGAGACAGGGTCGCAGAGAACCCTGCTTTGAATTTGAACCTTATTCTTGCAACCTCTGAACTACTTGTAACAGCCCTTCAACAGCAATCCTATTTTTGACAGTATTGTGGCTTTTACAGTTATTGGTCTTGTGATAAATCTACCAATATATAAAGATACTTATTTTTTATAACAACTTGTGTGGTGTCCCTTTGTAGTGTTCCTCACTGTATTACTGTGTATGGTCATAAATGCTTCACACACTGCCTCTGAGATAAGCCTACCTGCTCGTGCTACGTTACCACAGGGTTGAGCAGGGGTATCAAGGAGGGTAGCCCTCTTACTCTGACTTAGGAAGAAGGGTCCCTACTTGGACAGTGGCCAGCCATTGCCAACTCGAGATCCCCATTTCTAACATTGGTGGTCAGCGGTGAGGATCTGGACTTGCATTTATGATCGCATACAATAATTATAGTGTACACTACTAGTGAGTGCAGACCATAACGTACCACATACATTTTTGAAGTTTTTTTTAAATTCTATTTTTGATTGATATTGCCCGTGATTGTTACAATGGGCAAGCCTATGTTTTATTGATATTGCCAGGTGATAGTACCCGCATACATTTTTGAGAATTGTTGGATCCTATATTGTAATTGATATTGCCGGTGATTTTTTACCAGCATACATTTTCTTGAGAAGTTTTCTTCTATCTTTTATTGATATTGCCCGTGATTGTTACAATGGGCAAGCCTATTTTTTATTGATATTGCCGGTGATAGTACCCGCATACATTTTTGAAAGTTTTGGATCCTATGTTGTGATTGATATTGCCGGTGATTTTTTACCCGCATACATTTTCTTGAGAAGTTCTCTTCTATCTGTTATTGATATTGCCCGTGATTGTTACAACGGGCAAGCCTATTTTTTTTATTATTATTGATATTGCCAGTTATTGCTACAACGGGTCTTACTGAAATGAGACCTACCTTTTATATAGATGATCTGTTAACCTACAGTCTAGAGGAGCTAAGGGGGTTCTGTGAGGAGAGGGGCTTAGCAGTGAGTAGGAAGGAGACTCAGCTATCCCTGCAGACATCCCTGAGACTTTGGCAACAAGACAGATGGAGATTCTTGGAGTCCCAGTACACCTACCAAGAGGGTAGTTGGTCTGAGGGTGGCTCTGGAGAGTCTGAAGAGGAGGAAGAAAGTGTTATGGAATATCTCATAGGTGGGGAGTTCCTTGATGAGTCTAATGCCTATGGTAGTGCCAGATTCCCCTCAGGGTCCCCAGAGGAGTTGGTGGACAGGCGGGAAGGTCCCATAGGTAGGGAGTCCCTTGCTGGATCTAGTGCACAGGGTAGCACCCAATCCCCTTCATGGTCCCCAGAGGAGTTGGGCAGACATAGGGAGAGGGAGTACCAGCTGGAATTGGAGAGGCTCCAAATAGAGATTGCCCAGCTGGAGGCGCAGATAGCAGAAAAGGAGAAGTTATCTCAAGAGGGTAAGTTACCCCTGGAGCGCAGTTTTAATTGTCTGGATTCCCCAGAGAGGGTGGGGTCCAGTGGTGGCAGCAAAATTGAAGTATATAGTGATGACAGTGTAGTACACCCACCCAGAGATGTAGCACCTGACTTGAAGGAGGGGGTTAATCTACACCAGGGGATTCAAGGATATGAGGTAGCTCCATTAATGTGCAGTGTCCCTGAGGTGGATTGGGGAACTAGCGCAGGGGCCCATAGTCCTAGTGAAAGGAGGGATACTCTACCGACTCTGGATGAGAGGTGCAGGGAGAGGGGTTCCCCGTGGTTGAAGTCCTGGTGTATGAGTGTGAGGACCGCCCAGAAGAGTGTGGGTTGAGTGATAGAGACAGTCAGTTAATGTCTCGCCCATTTCAAGAGAGTGGTGTGGGGTACGTGTGTGAGACACTGGATTGTGAGGTAAAGGTTAGCACCTGCGTGGAACTGTGTAATCCAATTGTGGGAGAGCATATTGTGAGTTCCTATTTTCCAGAGCTAAACCAACGTGTGTTAGAGTGCGAGTTCTCTGATCCTAGGGAACTTGCGCAGGAGGCAGACCTCTTGGTGAGTACCAGAGGCTCTGTAGAGGTATTGGGGAATGACCCTAAGAGGAGTGGTTCAGATGTCTCCCAACCCAGAGTGGTGGGAAAGGTTAGGAGTGTTACAGCTGGGTCCCCTTGTTGTGAGGAGATTGTAGGGCCTCACCTCCTGTCTCGTGGGAGCAGGAGGGAGACTGGGATAAGTCCCGAAGTGCCCCAACCTCAGTCTCCAGGACTGGATGGTTCCATGAGGGAACACCAGGTAGGGAGCCTAGTCTGTCCGGATGGACCGTCCATTGTGGGGGTCCCCCGTGTTAGGTGAGCTGGGAGTGCCTGTAATCAGACCTCCAGCAGTTCTAGTGTCTGGCAGTACCGCTCCAGTTGGGAGGGTGCAGAAGGCCAGAGTGAGGGGTGAGGGGGGAAAGAGTCCCCAGTGGAAGAACCAGTGGGTCAGGGGCCAGCCAGAAGGGCTGAGCCTCATAGGATTGGCCATGGTGACGCCACTTCTGTCCTGGGGCATCTTCACGCACTGTCAGAGGGACAGGAGGTTGTGAGCTCTGTGCCAGGCAGACTGTCACGCGACACGCTAGGTATGTGTCACCCTCAGGAAGTCCTGGTTGGCCAGGCAGTTGTTCAGCCACAGGGGTTGGTCCCTGGGTTGGTAAGTCAGGTCCAGGAGTTGTCTGACCTGGAGGGAGGGACAACTGTAAGCAGTGTCCCGACCATTTTTTCCAAGAGCACCACTCCAGGTGGGAGGGTGCGGTATGCTGGAAGGGGGTGCAGAGGGAGGGAGTCCTCGCCTCTGACCCCGGTGCAACCTGATGGTTTTTTCAGATTGGTAGGTCAGTTGCAGGGTCCAGGCCCTGAACTGGTGGAGGGGTATGTTTCCCTTGAGGGGGGCCTGTGTGCTCCCCATGAAGTCCTGGTTGGCCTGGCAGTTGTTCAACCACAGGGGTTGGTCCCTGGGATGGTAAGTCAGGTCCAGGTGTTGTCTGACCTGGAGGAAGGGACAACTGTAAGCAGTGTCCCGACCATTTTTTTTCCTCCTAACAGCACCGCTCCAGGTGGGAGGGTGCAGTATGCTGGAAGGGGGTGCAGAGGGAGGGAGTCCTCGCCTCTGACCCCAGTACCACCTGAGGGTTTTTCCAGGTTGATGGATCAGTTGCAGGGACAAGGCCCTGAACTAGTGGAAGAGTGTATTTTCCTTGGGGGAAGTGGTGTACTCCCCAGAAGTCCTGGGTTGCCAGGCACAGGCCCAGCCTAAGGGTACAGACCCTAGGTTGGGGGCCAGGTTCAGGGTGTCCCCCTGATCTGGAGGAATGGGCAACTGCTAACAGTGCCCCTCCCGGTTTGTGTTATGGAGGCACCTCTCCAGGTGGGAGGGTGCCGGGCCCCAGTAAAGGGGCGGGGAGAGGGCAGCCTTACCCCTGACCTCCGCCCAGTCTAAGGGTACAGACCCTATGCTGGGATACCAGTTGCAGGATAGAACCCCTGAACTGGTGGGCGAGTCATGCAGGGCACCTGCCTCAGGTGCCCTGGCAATTCTGGAGGGGGTACCGCTCCAAGTGCGAGGGTACCGAGCCCCAAAGAGAAGGACCGGGTGTGGGGAGCCCACCCCAGTCGCTGGCCCCGCCGTTGGGTACAGGCCCAGGGCTGGTGGGTCAGTGTCAGGACGCGTTGCCTGACCTGACAGGAGGGAGAGTGGACAAAAGGTGCCAGACACCTGGGGTTACTGCCCCTCACTCTCTGATGCCACAAAAGTTTGAGAGCCCTGAGAGGTATAGGGCTTGGATTTCATCACTGACTACTGTCAGTGACTACTGGGGCTTGTTGTTTATCTGTTGGGACACACCTGGGGGCCAGTTAAGGTTAGGTGCTGCACAGGTGGTGTCCACAGGTGAGGGGAAGAGTTCCCCATTGGTTATCTTAGTGGGCCCTGGGAGTGTGGACAGAGGGATCCACCAGGGTTCAGATTGGAGTAGAGCTGGCATAAGCCCCTGCAGTTGCGGGCCAGTTCCGTGTTCTATCGCCCGAAGCAGGGAAGCCCATCAAAGTAGTGATTGGTCTACCCTGCGTTTTAGCTGGAAGGGGGTTGTGTTGGAAATGGCCCTTTTTGCAGGGTCACCCCTAAACTTTTTGCCTGCCTCCTGTATTTTTGCTGACTTGTTTCTGTTGGTTTTATGACTCTGGGCACTTTACCACTGCTGTTCAGTGCTAAAGTGAATATGCTCTCCCTTTGTAAATATGTCTATGTGAATTGGTATATCCCTGATTGGCTTATTTGGTTTACCTGTTAGTCCCTAGTAGTGTGGCCTGTGTGTGCCCAGGGCTGGTAAACCAAATGCTGCTGGTGGGCCTGCAGCACTGATGTGTGCCACCCACAGAAGCAGCTTGTAAAGTGTGTCTCAGACCTGCCACTGCAGTGTCTGTGTGCAGTCCAGAACTGCCATCTTGGCTATGAAGTGCACCCACTTCCCAGCCCCTGAACCTTCCCTTGGCATCCTGTAAGTCACCCCTGTGGTAGGATGCCTTGTATGTGTAAGGTAGGACATGCCTTGGTGTGTGTAGCATGTCCTGGTAGTGAATTATGCCCCATTTCGTTTTTCACTACTGTAAGGCTACCTGTTCCTCATAGGCTAGAATGGGCAGTTTGACTATTACATTCTATAGTCCTAACTGACCCCAGGAACATGGTAGAAAAACGAATTTAGTATGCCTGAGCTCAGAATATTAAAATACATCTTTTAGTGGAGTTTATTTTTATATTCTGTGTTTGAAAATACCACTTTTAGAAAGTAGGTATTTTCTTGCCTAAGCCTTCCAGTGTGCTCTGCTGTTATGTGTATTGACTGTCTGGTTTTGGAGGGACAGGGCAGGCTGAGTCAGACCTGGGTTGAATAGAGAGATCTGCATTTAGAGTGTGGGGAGGGGTGGCTCCTTGACCTGAATAGGGCTGTGCCTGGCAAGGTGAATGCTGGCTCCACCTCCTACTGTGTGTCTGCTAGCAGACCCCTCTTTCTGAAAGGAAGGATGCAGCCTGGTAAACAAAGTGCTCCAGGCCTGAGCAGAACTGGTTCTGGCTAGGTTCAGTGACTTGTAGCTTCTGAGAACAAAGACTTTTGGGGTATAAATATCTGTGCTTAAACCCCTCCAATTGGTATTGCTTTTGGATCTGGAGAGGAAACTCTGTCCGTGCCACTGGAGGAATCTGCAGGAAGTGACTGTCCCTGTGCTTGTGTGTTGTTTCTTGCACTGGCCTGCAGCAGTGACCACTGGACCTTGAAGAAGAGGAAAAGGAACTTTTGAGAGAACTTTTATTTTTGTTACAGCAATTACCCAAGGGCTAGGAAAAGAGCTAGCCTCCTGCTGGAGTCTCAGGCACATCAGACTCCCCCACCAACCTCCTGCTTCCTCCCTGCGAGGATTGCTATCTGCTGATGAGGCTCCTGTGAGTTCCAGGGCCTCTAGTTTGCTTCAGAGAAAAGAGTGCTGGAAATCGACGCTAACGCACCTTTGCGAGCCGCTGTAGCCGAGAGCGCTGGAAAAACCATCGCGCTGCTGCCGCTGAGTGCTCGCAACACGAAACCATCGCTAACGCCTCTTTGTGAGCCGCTGCAGCCGAGACGCGCTGGAAAAATCATCGCGCTGCTGTCGCCGAGCGCTCGCAACCCCTAAAGAAATCATCGCTTCAAGACATCGCATTGCGGACGCCGTGCGTCCGCCATTATCATCGCATCGCACCGGATTTTGTCGCTCCCTCGTGGATCGCCATTTCTTCGCATCGCAACACAATCGCACAACGCAACAGGCTCGTCGCATCGACTTCTCCCTCGCGGCAAGAAAGTCATCGCATCGGCGGCCTAGCGTGCAGAAGTTGGTCGCATCGTCTCCGCACGCATCAGCAGATCGGCGCATCATCCTCCCTTGCGGCAAGGATTTAAAGCATCGCCGGCCTCGCGTGAGGAAAATCATCACTACCACTTCTTTGCGATATTTTGTTGGTTTTGCTACTGAATTCAGGTACTTTGTGCGAGAAAGGGTCGCAGAGACCACTACTTTCAATTTGAACCTTATTTTTGCAATCTCTGAACGAGACAGGGTCGCAGAGAACCCTGCTATGAATTTGAACCTTATTCTTGCAACCTCTGAACTACTTGTAACAGCCCTTCAACAGCAATCCTATTTTTGACAGTATTGTGGCTTTTACAGTTATTGGTCTTGTGATAAATCTACCAATATATAAAGATACTTATTTTTTATAACCACTTGTGTGGTGTCCCTTTGTAGTGTTCCTCACTGTATTACTGTGTATGGTCATAAATGCTTCACACACTGCCTCTGAGATAAGCCTACCTGCTCGTGCTATGTTACCACAGGGTTGAGCAGGGGTATCAAGGAGGGTAGCCCTCTTACTCTGACTTAGGAAGAAGGGTCCCTACTTGGACAGTGGCCAGCCATTGCCAACTCGAGATCCCCATTTCTAACACTAGGTACCCTCATCCCTCGCTTATTTCTTTGCACAATTTGCTCTCTGTTCTCTGCGAGGAGTTTTATTTTTTTTCCTGTTTTCTCTCATTCTTCAGTGTGTAGAGAAGGTCAGACAGAAGGTGTTTCATTTCTTGCAGTCACCTCCGTGTTCTTTATTCCAGCTCAATTTGACAGTCGATGAGTGAAAAACATGACATGCCGGCTTTTCTTGTCATCCCTGGGGATTCTATCGGCTGTCATTAATCCTTTTTCCTACATTTCTACTGTCCTATTCCTTTGAATTTTCATTCTCCAAACGCACAGCGGTTGTCTGTACTGGATCAATCTGTAATTTTAACATTGTTGTAATGTTCTTCTGTAAATGATTGCTCGCTGCTTGACGGGTGGGACTTCAGGTTTCTGTTCTTAACTCCTGCAGCACCTTGCATTAGGCCTACATTGTACACATGTGTATCTTATATTTTGGGGTGGTCTGGGCACCTGCTATTTGCCCTTTGCTTTTCGTGCTCTTTGACTTCATTTGGTTGCCTTTGAATAGACATTTGCAGAATTATTCCACTTGTAACTTTCTTTCAGGGTTTCTTTTGTAGCTCTCGTAGGCTAGTCAAAGTCTGGCTTTTGTGGTTTCAATATTCACAATCCGAGCTTCTACTAACAATTGTTTCGGGAGGTACCCGTGACACAGATTGCACCGGTGGAAAACTAAAAACTTTAAAAACTGAAGGGAGAGAATCCTCTCTTACATGAAGTTTACATCCCATATTCTGCAGATCAAATGCCAGGAGTGCATAAGAAGAGTATTGGGACGAGTGTTTGCATGGTCCTGAAGAGTTGTGAAGCCCTGCCCTGTGACTTTTCTCTGGGTGACCCCATATTTTTACCTCAGTGAGCATAATGATCTTGTAAGCCCAGTGAGGGCTCTCCTGTTTAAGGACATGAGATATAAGAACTAGGTTCTGCTCATGTGGCTCCTGCCCTCTCTGCCTGGGCTAGGAGAGACTGACGGTGGTGGCAGGATAGTTATAGTAAAGGGAATGGCATTTTTACCTGTCTCCTTTGGGGAAACTTCCTGCAGAATTTCCACAGTAGTGACTGATAGCATCATGGCTAGCTTTGTCCAAAGCTCCTAACTAATTTCCACAGTGATTCTGGGATCCTGCATATGTCAGATTCCTTTTCCTTCTGCCCTGAATACTGTGGGACCTGTAGTTTAGAAGATAGAATCTCGGCCCTTTTCGAAGTAGCCACACTTTCACTACAAGGATGAAAACAGCCCCTCTTCTTTACCTGATCTGTATACTTTGTCATCTGGACCCTTCTATGGGGTTGATACACCTTCTCAATAGACCATCTCAAATGACTCATGAACAGTGCTTAATTTGTGAAAGAACGAGCGCCGTTGCCTGAACCTCTGCTCAGAATACCACGACTGGTGCTTTTAAACGTCTATGCTCCAAATACCAAGGCAGGTACTCTTAAATCTACTGGTTTCAATCATGTAGAGGGGAGGGAGAGAGAAGGGAAGCGATGATCCATTCAACTTCCAAACATAATGCAGAAAAATCAATAGGGGAATGGGTTTGTTAGTTAGTGGTTCCTTCTTAAAAAACCCTCATACACGTACGTAGCTGGAAATGGAAAAGGGCAGTATATCTTGGTTCTCCGCCTATACGTAGCGTGACAGCATAGTCATAGGGTTTGTTAGGTATGCTGACCTCCACCCGGAGGTTAACCACTGGTATTTGCAGTAGTGTCCAGAGACAAATAGGTTAAAAAAATGCTTGAAGTGAAATTAAAATTCTTCAAAAATCCTCACTTGAGTGCAAATATTTATTGGTGAGTGGGAGTTTAAAGAAATTAAAATGGTGAGCGTGTGGTTTTAGACCGTGTTACTATGTCTAACACACTAGGAAGTCCATTTAAACGGTCGACATGTTTCAGCCCCGTTTGCCCAGCCGGGTCTAGGGGGCTTTCTTCAGGACCAGAGAAAGTCTATCTGTGCAGATACGATTTGTATTGCACTTGTCAGCTGGGTTAATATTAGCCCACTGTGAGGATTAGGTCAATAGTACCTTAAAAGACACTCGTTTGTGGCATCTTAGGGGGTTGGCAAGTGTATCCCGGCTTGCTGCAGCTTGCTAGCTGCAGCAAGCCGGGATACACCTATTTGTCTCTGGACACTACTGCAAATACCAGTGGTTAACCCCTTCGCTGCTAGGCCTTTTCCCCTCCTGTGCTAAGCCTTTTTTTGGCTATTTGGGGTAGTGCGCGCTTAGGCCCCTGTAACTTTTTGACCACATAAGGTATCCATGCCAAATTTGCGTCCTTTTTTCTAACATCATGGGGATTGTAAAGGTACCCAGGGTTTGTGGATTCACCTGGAGGGGTCCCAGAAATTAGTCAAAATACAGCTAATATTTTTTTTTTTTGAAAAATGCGAAAAAGGGCTACAGATGAAAGCGTCTTGATTTTTCCCTGCAAATGGCATCAAAAAAGGGGTTGTGGGGATGAAATCACCATCTTCCCAGCTTTCAGGGACAAGCAGACTTTTGTCAGAAAACCAACTTTTTTACACAGTTTTGGCATTTTTCTGGGACATAGCCTATTTTTGCTATTTTTTGTGCTTTCAACCTCCTTCCAGTTAATGGTAGAAATGGGTATGAAACCAATAATGGATCCTGGAAAGACATACATTTCTGAAAAGTAGACAACATTCTGAATTCAGCAAGGGGTCATTTGTGTAGATCCTTAAAGTTTTCCTTATAGAAACTAACAGTTAAATAAAGGAAAAATTGAAAATTAGTTGAAAAAACCAGCCATTTGTGTCAACGTTTTCACCTGTAACTTCTTCTAATTATGACAGCTATTTGAAGGCAATATACCGTTATATCCGCTGGACCTTTCTGGTTGTGGGGATATATAGGACTTGTAGGTTCACCAAGAACCCGACGAACCCAGAGCCAATAATTGAGCAACATCTTGCAATGATTTCTTTTTAAGTACCGGGTAAATAGCAATTATTTTGGGAAAATGTATACATGGAAAAATTGTTATGAAAGACACCTATGTATTTCTGAAATGGGAACAAAATGTAGATTTTAGAAACAGTAGATATTTGCACATTTCCGAAATTGGGAGTACCCATACTAGCATGAGAATTATAGGTCATTTTTCAAAATGACTTATTTTTTACACATTGTCTTTCATTTGGAAGGCAGAAATGCATCGAAAGTTAATAGGTAATAACAGTTGCTCTACAATTCTGTGTTACCCTAAGTCTCCCGATAAAAATGGTACCTCACTTGTGTGAGTAGCCCTTGTGCCCACAACAGGAAATGGCTCAAAATGCAACGTGGACGTACCACATTTTCACAATGAAAAATTACCCTTTTTTTGCAAAGTGCCTAGGTGTAGTTTTTGAACCCTAGCTCTGCCGGCACCTAGGGAAACCTAGCAAACCTATACATTTTTGAAAACTAGACACCCAGGGGAATCCAGGATGGGGTGACTTGACTGCCTCCCACCAGGTTCTGTTACCCAGAATCCCTTGCAAACATAACAAATTGTCAAAAAAACCACATTTTCCCCACATTTCTGTGGTGGAAAGTTCTGGAATCTGCGTGGATCCACAAATTTCCACCCACCCCGCGTTCCCCAAAGTCTTACGAGAAAAATGGTACCTCACTTGTGTGGGTCGGCCTAGTGCCTGCGACAGGAAACGGCGCAAAACGCAACGTGGTCACACCTCAATTTCGCAGTGAAAAATGACCCTTTTTTGGCAAAGTGCCTAGCTGTAGTTTTTGAACCCTAGCTCTGCCGGCACCTAGGGAAACCTAGCAAACCTATACATTTTTGAAAACTAGACACCCAGGGGAATCCAGGATGGGGTGACTGGACTGCCTCCCACCAGGTTCTGTTACCCAGAATCCCTTGCAAACCTAACAAATTATCAAAAAACCCACATTTTCCCCACATTTCTGTGGTGGAAAGTTCTGGAATCTGCGTGGATCCACAAATTTCCACCCACCCCGCGTTCCCCAAAGTCTTCTGAGAAAAATGGTACCTCACTTATGTGGGTCGGCCTAGTGCCCGCGACAGGAAACGGCGCAAAACGCAACGTGGTCACACCTCAATTTCGCAGTGAAAAATGACCCTTTTTTGGCAAAGTGCCTAGCTGTAGTTTTTGAACCCTACCTCTGCCGGCACCTAGGGAAAACTAGCAAACCTATACATTTTTGAAAACTAGACAACCAGGGGAATCCAGGATGGGGTGACTTGACTGCCTCCCACCAGGTTCTGTTACCCAGAATCCCTTGCAAACATAAAATATTGTCCAAAAAAACACATTTTCCCCACATTTCTGTGGTGGAAAGTTCTGGAATCTGCGTGGATCCACAAATTTCCACGCACCCCGCGTTCCCCAAAGTCTTACGAGAAAAATGGTACTTCACTTGTGTGGGTCGGCCTAGTCCCTGCGACAGGAAACAGCGCAAAACGCAACGTGGTCACACCTCAATTTCGCAGTGAAAAATGACCCTTTTTTTGCAAAGTGCCTAGCTGTAGTTTTTGAACCCTACCTCTGCCGGCACCTAGGGAAACCTAGCAAACCTATACATTTTTGAAAACTAGACAACCAGGGGAATCCAGGATGGGGTGACTTGACTGCCTCCCACCAGGTTCTGTTACCCAAAATCCCTTGCAAACATAAAAAATTGTCCAAAAAAACACATTTTCCCCACATTTCTGTGGTGGAAAGTTTTGGAATCTGCGTGGATCCACAAATTTCCACCCACCCCGCGTTCCCCAAAGTCTTACGAGAAAAATGGTACCTCACTTGTGTGGGGCGGCTTAGTGGCTGCGACAGGAAACGGCGCAAAACGCAACGTGGTCACACCTCAATTTCGCAGTGAAAAATTACCCTTTTTTGGCAAAGTGCCTAGCTGTAGTTTTTTAACCCTAGCTCTGCCGGCACCTAGGGAAACCTAGCAAACCTATACATTTTTGAAAACTAGACACCTAGGGGAATCCAGGATGGGGTGACTGGACTGCCTCCCACCAGGTTCTGTTACCCAGAATCCCTTGCAAACATAACAAATTGTCAGAAAAACACATTTTCCCCACATTTCTGTGGTGGAAAGTTCTGGAATCTGCGTGGATCCACAAATTTCCACCCACCCCGCGTTTCCCAAAGTCTTACGAGAAAAATGGTACCTCACTTGTGTGGGTCGGCCTAGTGCCTGCGACAGGAAACGGCGCAAAACGCAACGTGGTCACACCTCAATTTCGCAGTGAAAAATGACCTTTTTTTGCAAAGTGCCTAGCTGTAGTTTTTGAACCCTACCTCTGCCGGCACCTAGGGAAACCTAGCAAACCTATACATTTTTGAAAACTAGACACCCAGGGGAATCCAGGATGGGGTGACTTGACTGCCTCCCACCAGGTTCTGTTACCCAGAATCCCTTGCAAACATAAAAAATTGTCAAAAAACCACATTTTCCCCACATTTCTGTGGTGGAAAGTTCTGGAATCTGCGTGGATCCACAAATTTCTACCCACCCCGCGTTCCCCAAAGTCTTACGAGAAAAATGGTACCTCACTTGTGTGGGTCGGCCTAGTGCCTGCGACAGGAAACGGTGCAAAACGCAACGTGGTCACACCTCAATTTCGCAGTGAAAAATGACCCTTTTTTGGCAAAGTGCCTAGCTGTAGTTTTTTAACCCTAGCTCTGCCGGCACCTAGGGAAACCTAGCAAACCTATACATTTTTGAAAACTAGACACCCAGGGGAATGCAGGATGGGGTGACTGGACTGCCTCCCACCAGGTTCTGTTACCCAGAATCCCTTGCAAACATAAAAAATTGTCAAAAAAACCACATTTTCCCCACATTTCTGTGGTGGAAAGTTCTGGAATCTGCGTGGATTCACAAATTTCTACCCACCCCGCGTTCCCCAAAGTCTTACGAGAAAAATGGTACCTCATTTGTGTGGGTCGGCCTAGTGCCTGCGACAGGAAACGGCGCAAAACGCAACGTGGTCACACCTCAATTTCGCAGTGAAAAATGACCCTTTTTTGGCAAAGTGCCTAGCTGTAGTTTTTTAACCCTACCTCTGCCGGCACCTAGGGAAACCTAGCAAACCTATACATTTTTGAAAACTAGACACCCAGGGGAATCCAGGATGGGGTGACTTGACTGCCTCCCACCAGGTTCTGTTACCCAGAATCCCTTGCAAACATAAAAAATAGTCAAAAAAACCACATTTTCCCCACATTTCTGTGGTGGAAAGTTCTGGAATCTGCGTGGGTCCACAAATTTCCACCCACCCCGCGTTCCCCAAAGTCTTACGAGAAAAATGGTACCTCACTTGTGTGGGTCGGCCTAGTGCCTGCGACAGGAAACGGCGCAAAACGCAACGTGGTCACACCTCAATTTCGAAGTGAAAAATGACCCTTTTTTGGCAAAGTGCCTAGCTGTAGTTTTTTAACCCTACCTCTGCCGGCACCTAGGGAAACCTAGCAAACCTATACATTTTTGAACACTAGACACCCAGGGGAATCCAGGATGGGGTGACTTGACTGCCTCCCACCAGGTTCTGTTACCCAGAATCCCTTGCAAACATAAAAAATTGGCAAAAAAACCACATTTTCCCCACATTTCTGTGGTGGAAAGTTCTGGAATCTGCGTGGATCCACAAATTTCCACCCACCCCGCGTTCCCCAAAGTCTGTCGAGAAAAATGGTACCTCACTTGTGTGGGTCGGCCTAGTGCCTGCGACAGGAAACGGCGCAAAACGCAACGTGGTCACACCTCAATTTCGCAGTGAAAAATGACCCTTTTTTGGCAAAGTGCCTAGCTGTAGTTTTTTAACCCTACCTCTGCCGGCACCTAGGGAAACCTAGCAAACCTATACATTTTTGAAAACTAGACACCCAGGGAAATCCAGGATGGGGTGACTTGACTGCCTCCCACCAGGTTCTGTTACCCAGAATCCCTTGCAAACATAAAAATTGTCCAAAAAAATACATTTTCCCCACATTTCTGTGGTGGAAAGTTCTGGAATCTGCGTGGATCCACAAATTTCCACCCACCCCGCGTTCCCCAAAGTCTTACGAGAAAAATGGTACTTCACTTGTGAGGGTCGGCCTAGTGCCTGCGACAGGAAACGGCGCAAAACGCAACGTGGTCACACCTCAATTTCGCAATGAAAAATGACCCTTTTTTGGCAAAGTGCCTAGCTGTAGTTTTTTAACCCTACCTCTGCCGGCACCTAGGGAAACCTAGCAAACCTATACATTTTTGAAAACTAGATACCCAGGGGAATCCAGGATGGGGTGACTGGACTGCCTCCCACCAGGTTCTGTTACCCAGAATCCCTTGCAAACATAAACAATTGTCAAAAAAAACATATTTTCCCCACATTTCTGTGGTGGAAAGTTCTGGAATCTGCGTGGATCCACAAATTTCCACCCACCCCGCGTTCCCCAAAGTCTTACGAGAGAAATGGTACCTCACTTGTGTGGGTCGGCCTAGTGCCTGCGACAGGAAACGGTGCAAAACGCAACGTGGTCACACCTCAATTTCGCAGTGAAAAATGACCCTTTTTGGCAAAGTGCCTAGCTGTAGTTTTTTAACCCTACCTCTGCCGGCACCTAGGGAAACCTAGCAAACCTATACATTTTTGAAAACTAGACACCCAGGGGAATCCAGGATGGGGTGACTGGACTGCCTCCCACCAGGTTCTGTTACCCAGAATCCCTTGCAAACATAAAAAATTGTCAAAAAAACACATTTTCCCCACATTTCTGTGGTGGAAAGTTCTGGAATCTGCGTGGATCCACAAATTTCCACCCACCCCGCGTTCCCCAAAGTCTTACGAGAAAAATGGTACCTCACTTGTGTGGGTCGGCCTAGTGCCTGCGACAGGAAACGGCGCAAAACGCAACGTGGTCACACCTCAATTTCGCAGTGAAAAATGACCCTTTTTTGGCAAAGTGCCTAGCTGTAGTTTTTTAACCCTACCTCTGCCGGCACCTAGGGAAACCTAGCAAACCTATACATTTTTGAAAACTAGACACCCAGGGAATCCAGGATGGGGTGACTTGACTGCCTCCCACCAGGTTCTGTTACCCAGAATCCCTTGCAAACATAAAAAAGTGTCAAAAACCACATTTTCCCCACATTTCTGTGGTGGAAAGTTCTGGAATCTGCGTGGATCCACAAATTTCCACCCACCCCGCGTTCCCCAAAGTCTTACGAGAAAAATGGTACCTCACTTGTGTGGGTCGGCCTAGTGCCTGCGACAGGAAACGGCGCAAAACGCAACGTGGTCACACCTCAATTTCGCAGTGAAAAATGACCCTTTTTTGGCAAAGTGCCTAGCTGTAGTTTGTGAACCCTAGCTCTGCCGGCACCTAGGGAAACCTACCAAACACACACATTTCTGAACAGTAGACACCCGGGGGCTTCCAGGGAGGTATGGCTTGCGTGGATCCCCCAACGTTTCCTTACCCAGAATCCCTGCAAACCTCAATTTTAGCTGAAAAAATCACTTTTTCACACATTTGTGTGTGGGAAAGTGTGGCATCACTGGCCTCACACAAATTTCCTACCACCCAGGGTTCCCCCAGGTCTCCCGATAAAAATGGTGCCTCACTTGTGTGGGAGGCCCAAGTACCGCGACAGGCAAGGGCCCACAACGTATTGAGGCGACCTCAAAATGGCCTTTCACAAAACCACCTGGTTTTGCAAGGGAGTCACCTGGGTTTTTGGCCCAGTGCTCGGCGGCCACCTAGGGAAACCTACCAAACCCACACATTTCTGAAAAGTAGACACCCGGGAGCTTCCAGGAGGTATGGCTTGCGTGGATCCCCCAACGTTTCCTTACCCAGAATCCCTGCAAACCTCAATTTTAGCTGAAAAAATCACTTTTTTCACACATTTTTGTGTGGGAAAGTGTGGCATCACTGGCCTCACACAAATTTCCTACCACCCAGCGTTCCCCAGGTCTCCCGATAAAATGGTGCCTCACTTGTGTGGGAGGCCCAAGTACCCGCGACAGGCAAGGGCCCACAACGTATTGAGGCGACCTCAAAATGACCTTTCACAAAACCACCTGATTTTGCAAGGGGGTCACCTGGGTTTTTGGCCCTGTGCTCGGCGGCCATCTAGGAAACCTACCAAACCCACACATTTCTGAAACGTAGACACCCGGGGCTTCCAGGGAGGTATGGCTTGCGTGGATCCCCCAACGTTTCTTACCCAGAATCCCTGCAAACCTCAATTTTAGCTGAAAAAATCACTTTTTCACACATTTTTGTGTGGGAAAGTGTGGCATCACTGGCCTCACACAAATTTCCTACCACCCAGCGTTCTCCCAGGTCTCCCGATAAAAATGGTGCATCACTTGTGTGGGAGGCCCAAGTACCCGCAACATGCAAGGACACAAAACGTTTTGAGGCAACATCAACATTGCCTATCAAAAAATGTTTTGGGCCCTTGCCTGTCGTGGGTACTTGGGCCTCCCACACAAGTGAAGCACCATTTTTATCGGGAGACCTGGGGAACGCTGGGTGGTAGGAAATTTGTGTGAGGCCAGTGATGCCACACTTTCCCACACAAAAATGTGTGAAAAAAGTGATTTTTTCAGCTAAAATTGAGGTTTGCAGGGGATTCTGTAAGGAAACGTTGGGGGATCCACGCAAGCCATACCTCCCTGGAAGCCCCCGGTGTCTACTTTTCAGAAATGTGTGGGTTTGGTAGGTTTCCCTAGATGGCCGCCGAGCACGGGGCCAAAACCCAGGTGACTCCCTTGCAAAACCAGGTGGTTTTGTGAAAGGCCATTTTGAGGTCGCCTCACTACGTTGTGGCCCTTGCCTGTCGCGAGTACTTGGGCCTCCCACCCAAGTGAGACACCATTTTTATCGGGAGACCTGGGGGAACGCTGGGTGGTAGGAAATTTGTGTGAGGCCAGTGATGCCACACTTTCCCACACAAAAATGTGTGAAAAAGTGATTTTTTCAGCTAAAATTGAGGTTTGCAGGGGATTCTGGTAAGGAAACGTTGGGGGATCCACGCAAGCCATACCTCCCTGGAAGCCCCGGGTGTCTACTTTTCAGAAATGTGTGGGTTTGGTAGGTTTCCTAGATGGCCGCCGAGCACGAGGCCAAAACCCAGGTGACTCCCCTTGCAAAACCAGGTGGTTTTGTGAAAGGCCATTTTGAGGTCGCCTCACTACGTTGTGGGCCCTTGCCTGTCGCGGGTACTTGGGCCTCCCACACAAGTGAGGCACCATTTTTATCGGGAGACCTGGGGGAACGCTGGGTGGTAGGAAATTTGTGTGAGGCCAGTGATGCCACACTTTCCCACACAAAAATGTGTGAAAAAAGTGATTTTTTCAGCTAAAATTGAGGTTTGCAGGGGATTCTGGTAAGGAAACGTTGGGGGATCCATGCAAGCCATACCTCCCTGGAAGCCCCCGGTGTCTACTTTTCAGAAATGTGTGGGTTTGGTAGCTTTCCTAGATGGCCGCCGAGCACGGGGCCAAAAACCCAGGTGACTCCCCTTGCAAAACCAGGTGGTTTTGTGAAAGGCCATTTTGAGGTCGCCTCACTACGTTGTGGGCCCTTGCCTGTCGCGGGTACTTGGGCCTCCCACACAAGTGAGGCACCATTTTTATCGGGAGACCTGGGGGAACGCTGGGTGGTAGGAAATTTGTGTGAGGCCAGTGATGCCACACTTTCCCACACAAAAATGTGTGAAAAAAGTGATTTTTTCAGCTAAAATTGAGGTTTGCAGGGGATTCTGGGTAAGGAAACGTTGGGGGATCCACGCAAGCCATACCTCCCTGGAAGCCCCCGGGTGTCTACTTTTCAGAAATGTGTGGGTTTGGTAGGTTTCCCAAGATGGCCGCCGAGCACGGGGCCAAAAACCCAGGTGACTCCCCTTGCAAAACCAGGTGGTTTTGAGATAGGCCATTTTGAGGTCGCCTCACTACGTTGTGGGCCCTTGCCTGTCGCGGGTACTTGGACCTCCCACACAAGTGAGGCACCATTTTTATCGGGAGACCTGGGGGAACGCTGGGTGGTAGGAAATTTGTGTGAGGCCAGTGATGCCACACATTCCCACACAAAAATGTGTGAAAAAGTGATTTTTTCAGCTAAAATTGAGGTTTGCAGGGGATTCTGGGTAAGGAAACGTTGGGGGATCCACGCAAGCCATACCTCCCTGGAAGCCCCCGGGTGTCTACTTTTCAGAAATGTGTGGGTTTGGTAGGTTTCCTAGATGGCCGCCGAGCACGGGGCCAAAAACCCAGGTGACCCCCTTGCAAAACCAGGTGGTTTTGTGAAAGGCCATTTTGAGGTCGCCTCAATACGTTGTGGGCCCTTGCCTGTCGCGGGTACTTGGGCCTCCCACACAAGTGAGGCACCATTTTTATCGGGAGACCTGGGGGAATGCTGGGTGGTAGGAAATTTGTGTGAGGCCAGTGATGCCACACTTTCCCACACAAAAATGTGTGAAAAAAGTGATTTTTTCAGCTAAAATGTAGGTTTGCAGGGGATTCTAGGTAAGGAAACGTTGGGGGATCCACGCAAGCCATACCTCCCTGGAAGCCCCCGGGTGTCTACTTTTCAGAAATGTGTGGGTTTGGTAGGTTTCCCTATGTGGCCACCGAGCCCCGGGCCAAAACCCAGGTGACCCCCTTGCAAAACCAGGTCATTTTGAGATAATGTGTTGTTTATTTCTGCAGCGTGAAAATTTTGGCACAATATTGCAAGGAAAATGTGACAGACATTTTGAGGTTTGCAGGACATTGTGGGTACCATAACTTGTTGGGATCCACAAGAGAGATATCACCATGTACTCCCATGGGTGTTTCGTTTACGACAATATCTACAGTTGGTAGGTTATTCTTAGACGGAATGTACACCTTGGCAGACAGACTAAAAAGACAAAGATTACTGCACAGCCATCTATTCCTCAAGCACACACACATACTGGTTGGATTTGGCACGAGGGCAAGTGATGGTTCAGTATATACAATTTTATTAACAAGAGATTTCACAAAAATGAAATGCACTGTCAATAATTGAAAGGACAAAAACGGAACCAGTGACTCGCAGCTCGTGAGCTGTAAAGCCACGTCAAGGCCCCAACCGCTTTACAGGCCATTCACACACCTTTCATACGTGATACACACAAGACCATTCACACCCCCAGGCACGAAACAAACACATTACAACATTCACAAAAAGGGACAAGGTACACCCTGCTTGAGAAAGACAAAAAAAAATATTACTGCACAGCCATCTAATCCTCAAGCACACACACACATACTGGTTGGATTTGGCACGAGGGTGAGTGATGGTTCAGTATATACAATTGTATTAACAAGTGATTTCACAAAAATGAAATGCACTGTTAATAATTGAAAGGACGAGAAACTGAACCATTGACTCACAGCTCGTGAGCTGTAAAGCCACGACAAGGCACCAACCTCTTTACAGGCCATTCATACACCTTTCATACGTGTGACAAATACAAAACCATTCACACCACCAGCCGCGGGCCCATCACATTACAACACTCACACCAGCAGACAGCGCCATTCAAGGGCCCATCACTTTCACACGCCCACATTCCTAACACAGCAACCACACAAGCTGATGGATTGCGTGGAGTGTCGCTCGGCTAGCAGTGTGTGTAGTGACCAGCAGCAAGTCACTACTCACACACTGCCAGCCGAGCGCCAGTCCACGCACACCGCCAGCCAAGCGCCACTCCACGCACACCGCCAGCCAAGCGCCACTCCACGCACACCGCCAGCCAAGCGCCACTCCACGCACACCGCCAGCCTAGCGCCACTCCACGCACACCGCCAGCCAAGCGCCACTCCACGCACACCGCCAGCCAAGCACCACTCCACGCACACCGCCAGCCAAGAGCCACTCCACACACACCGCCAGCCAAGCACCAGCCTACACACACCACCATCACATTTAGGATTTTTTTATACAAAAAAGAAAACACAAACAAATTGCAAATAGATACAAATCTACTAACACAAAATCAGAAACTAAATACATTGCACTAATGCCAACCTTGAAACAGAACAACAATTCTTAAACATTACAGACCAGGCAGTTCACTTTACCACTCATGGTTGCTCCCAATAATTCTTTTGCTTGTGGTACGCTCTATAACAAGCAGGCACACACAGCCCAGGGTTAGAAGGACACTCAGGGCAGTACATACGAGTCTCCTTCCGCGTACCTCTTCGCCAACAGACTCTACATCTCCTAGTGGGAAAGTCTTTTGAGGGTGTAGGAGGAATGTGATCAGGAAAGTGGCGATCTTTCAATCGAGCCACATCCTCCACCACTCCAACTCTAGGAACACTTGCCTGTTCCACAACAACAAGGCTGCCTATGACAGACTCCTGAAACTGAACAAAAGTCAACTTTGACGCAGGAGAACACTCCTTGAACACAACAAAAGCATTGAAAGTTGCTAAATTGAAGAGATGGATGGCCAACTTCTTATACCAAATGTAAGACTTACGAATAGCAGTGTAAGGTTCCAACCTCTGATCTACTCTATCAACACCACCCATGTGCTTATTGTAGTCTAAAATGCACACAGGTTTGCGCACTTCAGCAATCTGACCCCAAACAGCCACAGGTGAAGTACTCTCATCATGGATGGTAGTCAGCATGTACACATCCCTCCTGTCCACAAATTTCACAGCTAGCAGTTCCTCACTACGCAAGGCACTGCACTGTCCCCTCTGAAGTTTTTTGCAAACAAGCTCTTTTGGATAACCTTTATGGTTAGAGCAGATTGTGCCACAAGCAAAAGTGTCCACTTTGAACAATTCCTTAAACAATTGCACAGCAGTGTAGAAGTTATCAAGGTACAAATGGTGGCCTCTGTTAAACAGTCCTCTAGCAAGATCCCACACAATTTTCTCTGAAACTCCAAAAGTGGACGGACAACCAGGGGGTCAATAGTGGAATCCCTACCAGTGTACACACGCAAATTAAAAACATATCCTGTCCTACTCTCAGACAACATATACAGCTTAATTCCATAGCGTGCCCTCTTGCTAGGAATGTACTGCCTAAAAACCAAACGGCCCTTGAACAGGACCAAAGACTCATCAATAGATATTTCTTTCCCTGGAGTATAGATCACTGAAAATCGATCTACAAAGTGATCAAGAACAGGCCGAATCTTAAAAAGACGGTCACATTCAGGGTGATCTCGTGGCAACGCCAAACCATTATCAACAAAATGCAGCATCCGAAGCAAAAGTAAATACCGATCACGAGTCATAACTGCAGGAAATATGGCCGTTGCCATCAAGGGACTGGTAGACCAATATGAACCCATGGACGGCTTCCTTATCAAACCCATCAAAAAAGTCAAACCCAAAAACTTCTTCATCTCTTCCAGATTTGTGGGACTCCACCGGGTAGCTCTAGAATGGGGCCTAAGTCTGGCACTGTTGTCCCTCAAAAACGGTTCAGCATACAAATTAGTCTGCTCAACAATCTCACCCAAAAATACATCATCCATAAACAACTGAAAATACTGTACAGGCAAATAATGTTCACAATCCACTCTACACCCTGCATAACCACTAAAGGCAGGCAACACCGGCTGCACCATGTTTGGATCAACCCAGAGTCCAGCACTTCCAGTAGGAAGCCTAGCAGCCCCAGGCTGCAATCCAGATGCCTCTTGCACCATCGGCACAGTAGTATCCTCCTCTAAATCAGGCACTTCATCTGCACTGAGAGTACCTTCATCATCCGATGATTCCATGTGGAGAGAAAACTCACTGCCTGAATCTTCCCCTCCTCTCCTCTGACGCACTAAGTCTCATAATCCTGCTCAGAGAAAGATTCAAGAAGCAAACCAACCACCTGCTGAGCAGTAATTCTACGGCTAGCCATAATGCTTACTAATAAAGGTTACTTGTCAAACAAGTCAACAACAACAAACCCTTTGTAAAAAAAAAGAAATAAACAAAATGTAGCTTTATCACAAAGACCTATATACTCCAACACTAAACCACTCACGTGACAGAAGCAGCTAGACTCACCACCACCTACTCTGCACAGACACAGTAAGGATCAACAATATCCCACTAAAAAAGAAGAAGAAAAAAATTACACATAAGACAATGCAAAACATCGCAAAGAATTTCATGCTCTGAACACTAACAAATATGCTGCCATTATGGCACCACTTACAAAAAAATTCATTCATGCATGACAATAATACTCATTTGGAGTACACAAAACAAAAATATTTTTCTTACCAAATAAATGCAATTACGCAAAACTGCAGAACCACAACTGCCGAAACCGCAAACAGGAATCAAAAGCTTTACACTAGAATAAAAAGGAGAAAAAAAACATTACAATCACATATGCAAATAATGCACCAGTCCACACACAATCCACCAGCCAAGCTAAGGGGTAGGTGGGCCTAAAGTATAAATAAAATATTCACCCCCGTAAAAGGGGAGCAACCCTTGCCCTTTTGGCCACTCCCCAACACAAAATTTTTTAAAAACCCTGGTGCCTAGTGGGCATTCCTGCTGCACGATCACATGATCGTGCAGCAGGAATGCACAAAAGAGGCATCGGGGGAAAGGAAAACCCTTTCCTTTCCCTCGATGCCTCTTTTGATACAAACCCCCCCCTCCCCGAGCCAAACCTCACCTGATTTCCCCGACGCGCTGGAAGCAAATGGCTTCCAGCGCGTCGGGGAAGAAAGGGAAACCCTCAACGATGTCAGCGCGCCTCGCGCGCTGACGTCATTGATGGGGCGGGGGAGGCAGGGGAAGCCCTTCCCCTGCCTCCCCAAAAAAAACCTAATGATCGGATTCCCACGGGGGAGCGCCAGCGCTTCCCCGTGGGTGGTCTTATGACGAGCTGGACTCGTCATGAGCACACGAGCACTGTGTGCCATGACGAGTCCAGCTCGTCATAAGCACCGAAGGGGATAAAGGGTCAGAGCAGGATCTCAGCGGCAGACGAGGAGAAGGAACCTCCTGGTCACAGGAACTACACGAGCATTGCGCTCGAGAAATTCAAGGATGCAAAGACCTCCATCAAGGATTACAGCTAACTTTTCAGGGTGTAAATGGAGAGAAGCCACATCTGCTTAACCACGCTCACGAATTCTACACGAGAATTGCGCTCGAGAAAATGAAGGATGCAAAGACCTCCATCAAGGATTACAGCTAACTTTTCACGTTGGAAATGGAGAGAAGGCACATCTGCTTAACCACGCTCACGAATTCTGCACACCTGCCCTGCATATTTATCCAAGAAGATGCCACCGTTTTGTGCAATACCTCTACTCAACTGTAGTACTGTCTACTGGCTAATCAGTAAGTGTTACCTCGTTGGGTAAATGTATAGTGCCTTTCCTACACTACAGCTGCGTAAAGGACCAGAAGAATTGTCTCCAGTGACCTGTGTGTCTGTAACTTTGCCACCGCGCCGAAAGCGCCGGGAACCTTTGATTAAGCTGTCCATCATAGTGGGGAAAGGGCGGGCAGACGTTGCATACCGCTAGTGTATGTGTGGCGGGGCCAAACGGGCGGGGCTTCTAGGCCCGTTCACATGCCTCTTGTTTATAAAGGGTCAGAGCACGATCTCAGCGGCAGACGAGGAGAAGGAACCTCCTGGTCACAGGAACTACACGAGCATTGCGCTCGAGAAATTCAAGGATGCAAAGACCTCCATCAAGGATTACAGCTAACTTTTCAGGGTGTAAATGGAGAGAAGCCACATCTGCTTAACCACGCTCACGAATTCTACACGAGAATTGCGCTCGAGAAAATGAAGGATGCAAAGACCTCCATCAAGGATTACAGCTAACTTTTCACGTTGGAAATGGAGAGAAGGCACATCTGCCCTGCATATTTATCCACGAAGATGCCACCGTTTTGTGCAATACCTCTACTCAACTGGAGTACTTTCTACTGGCTAATCAGTAAGTGCTACCTCGTTGGGTAAATGTATAGTGCCTTTCCTACACTACAGCTGCGTAAAGGACCAGAAGAATTGTCTCCAGTGACCTGTGTGTCTGTAACTTTGCCACCGCGCCGAAAGCGCCGGGGTCCTTTGAGTAAGCTGTCCATCATAGTGGGGAAAGGGCGGGCAGACGTTGCATACCGCTAGTGTATGTGTGGCGGGGCCAAACGAGCGGGGCTTCTAGGCCCGTTCACATGCCTCTTGTTTATAAAGGGTCAGAGCAGGATCTCAGCGGCAGACGAGGAGAAGGAACCTCCTGGTCACAGGAACTACACGAGCAATGCGCTCGAGAAATTCAAGGATGCAAAGACCTCCATCAAAGGATTACAGCTAACTTTTCAGGGTGTAAATGGAGAGAAGGCACATCTCCACGCTCACGAATTCTACACGAGAATTGCGCTCGAGAAAATGAAGGATGCAAAGACCTCCATCAAGGATTACAGCTAACTTTTCACGTTGGAAATGGAGAGAAGGCACATCTGCCCTGCATATTTATCCACGAAGATGCCACCGTTTTGTGCAATACCTCTACTCAACTGGAGTACTTTCTACTGGCTAATCAGTAAATGCTACCTCGTTGGGGAAATGTATAGTGCCTTTCCTACACTACAGCTGCGTAAAGGACCAGAAGAATTGTCTCCAGTGACCTGTGTGTCTGTAACTTTGCCACCGCGCCGAAAGCGCCGGGGTCCTTTGAGTAAGCTGTCCATCATAGTGGGGAAAGGGCGGGCAGACGTTGCATACCGCTAGTGTATGTGTGGCGGGGCCAAACGAGCGGGGCTTCTAGGCCCGTTCACATGCCTCTTGTTATAAAGGGTCAGAGCAGGATCTCAGCGGCAGACGAGGAGAAGGAACCTCCTGGTCACAGGAACTACACGAGCAATGCGCTCGAGAAATTCAAGGATGCAAAGACCTCCATCAAGGATTACAGCTAACTTTTCAGGGTGTAAATGGAGAGAAGGCACATCTCCACGCTCACGAATTCTACACGAGAATTGCGCTCGAGAAAATGAAGGATGCAAAGACCTCCATCAAGGATTACAGCTAACTTTTCACGTTGGAAATGGAGAGAAGGCACATCTGCCCTGCATATTTATCCACGAAGATGCCACCGTTTTGTGCAATACCTCTACTCAACTGGAGTATTTTCTACTGGCTAATCAGTAAATGCTACCTCGTTGGGGAAATGTATAGTGCCTTTCCTACACTACAGCTGCGTAAAGGACCAGAAGAATTGTCTCCAGTGACCTGTGTGTCTGTAACTAAGCCACCGCGCCGAAAGCGCCGGGGTCCTTTGAGTAAGCTGTCCATCATAGTGGGGAAAGGGCGGGCAGACGTTGCATACCGCTAGTGTATGTGTGGCGGGGCCAAACGAGAGGGGCTTCTAGGCCCGTTCACATGCCTCTTGTTATAAAGGGTCAGAGCAGGATCTCAGCGGCAGACGAGGAGAAGGAACCTCCTGGTCACAGGAACTACACGAGCATTGCGCTCGAACAAATTCAAGGATGCAAAGACATCCATCAAGGATTACAGCTAACTTTTCAGGGTGTAAATGGAGAGAAGGCACATCTCCACGCTCACGAATTCTACACGAGAATTGCGCTCGAGAAAATGAAGGATGCAAAGACCTCCATCAAGGATTACAGCTAACTTTTCACGTTGGAAATGGAGAGAAGGCACATCTGCCCTGCATATTTATCCACGAAGATGCCACCGTTTTGTGCAATACCTCTACTCAACTGGAGTACTTTCTACTGGCTAATCAGTAAATGCTACCTCGTTGGGGAAATGTATAGTGCCTTTCCTACACTACAGCTGCGTAAATCACCCTCCCTCCCTCCCTCGTGGGCATTCCTGCTGCACGATCACATGATCGTGCAGCAGGAATGCACAAAAGAGGCATCGGGGGAAAGGAAAACCCTTTCCTTTCCCTCGATGCCTCTTTTGATTCAAACCCCCCCTCCCCGAGCCAAAACTCACCTGATTTCCCCGACGTGCTGGAAGCAAATGGCTTCCAGCGCGTCGGGGAAGAAAGGGAAACCCTCAATGACGTCAGCGCGCCTCGCGCGCTGACGTCATTGATGGGGAGGGCGGGGGGAGGCAGGGGAAGCCCTTCCCCTGCCTTCCCCAAAAAAACCCGACGATCGGATTCCCACGGGGGGAGCGCCAGCGCTTCCCCCGTGGGTGGTCTTATGACGAGCTGGACTCGTCATGAGCACACGAGCACTGTGTGCCATGACGAGTTCAGCTCGTCATAAGCACAGAAGGGGTTAACCTCCGGGTGGAGGTCAGCATACCTAACAAACCCTATGACTATGCTGTCACGCTACGTATAGGCGGAGAACCAAGATATACCGCCCTTTTCCATTTCCAGCTACGTACGTGTATGAGGGTTTTTTAAGAAGGAACCACTAACTAACAAACCCTGGTATAGTGGTTACAAGTGATCCATTCCCCTATTGATTTTTCTACTCTTAAATCTACCTCATGCCTCTTTAATCCACTAACAGACACTAAATGCCCCTTTTTAGGTCGAGCCTAGGCAGCGCAGGCGCTGCTGCGAGGCATGCAGTATTGGAGTATGGCTTTGAAGCCCCGCCCACTCTCCGCCCATATTTTTAATTGGCTTGTGTCATTGTCCGTCGTAAACGCTGGCTTCCGAGTCATTAAGCTTGTTAGTCCCTCCTTAGTACTGCCTTGTCTGCATGTGTTACCGCCCATAACGACTGGACCTTTTACTTGTCTTGTTACACGGTCTGCTCTATCTTGGCTATAAGCACTATTTTGTTTAATGATTTGCCCCTATACCACCCACTACGTTGCAGCATGCCGTGTCCGCTTTTATTTGAATTATAATTACTAATGGCAGTCTGCTTTAACTATAGCGGCCACATTTCTTTCTTTATTTTAGAAGCGCAGTCCGCTTTAAGTATAGCAGTTGCGGTACTTTTTTTTTTTTTTTTTACTAGCCTCCATGTGGCGCTTTCACATTCATGGAGGCCGTACCCCTTTTTTTAAACAAGCCACGTCTAAAGAAAGGTGCGCGGCCGCTATTAAAGTGAAAGCGCAGCATGGGCGCTTTTACAAAAAAAAACATTTGTTTGTCAACTTTACAAACAGATGCTTTTCTTGTCAAAGCGCCCCATGCAGCGGTTTCACTTTAATGTCGGCCACGCCCCTTTCTTTAGACGCGGCTTGTCTAAAGAAAGGGGCGCGGCCTTCATGAATGTGAAAGCGTTGCATGGGTGCTAGTAATTTGCAATGCAATAGGTCTCGCATTTGCAAGAGTTTAAGCTATTGCATTGCAAATAGCTCAAACTCTCGTAAATGCCCGACCTATTGCATTGCAAATGCTTGTTCTTGCTCTTGCAGGTTCCGGCATTCTCCTTTTGTGACTGTTTTGCTGCCTGTTAGAAATTGGGTTACTGGCTGACTGGGGTATGAGTCCTGGTCAAGCAGAAACCACAATCCTAGTCAGGGTAAGAGACAGACAAACCCAAAATTAGCCTGTGTTCACCCTCTGGTAGCTTGGCACAGAGCAGTTAGGTTTAACTTAGAGGTTGTGTGAAAAGTGTTTGTGCAACACTTCAAACAGTACAACAGTGAAAACACTTCACAAAATTATTCCACACCAGGTTAGAATACTACCTCTGATATTAATAAATAAAACAAGACCAAAATGACAAAAATCCAATTAGTAGAATCGGAGCTATTGATTTTTAAAGTTTATAGTGAAAAATAGCGCCAAAAACAACAAATCGCGTTAGGGGATATCTGGCCTACTGATGGATGGAGCATGGGCTGGCTACAGAGACCAAGGTAAGCCAGCTGAACAGATTACCTTATCCTGGTTGCAGAGGGTTGCGTGGATCCACGTTGAAGATGCGTCGTCTAGAAGAGGCGATGCGTCGGATCCGAGATGCGGCGAGGCTGCGTTGCCAGGTCCTGATGCATTGCCCAGCCTAGGTGAAGTGTTGGATCCGAAATGCGGCGAGGCTATGTTGCGAGGTGTTGATGTGTCGACATGGCTTGCGATGTGAAGGACGGTGTCGAGGATGCGAGAAGTAGCCGAGGTGATGCGTCGGCTCTGATGAGCAGTAAAGCTGCGTTGCGGAGTTTCAGAATTGTCGCCAAGGCTGCCATCGATGAGCGATGCATGCAGTTTGCGCTGTGAAAACACCATGCAGCGGTGTTTCAAAAGGCGATACGTCGGCCCCAAGATGCAGGAGGTGGCGGCAATGCGAGTCTTTTGGGACGGGTCTAATCCACGCAACAGCAGCGATGCATCGGTTCTGCTCAGGGACACGCCGCTCAGCCGAGGAGATTCACTGCTTCTGCTCAGGGATGTGTTGGTCAACAGAGAAGATGCGTTGGTTCCTATGGCAAGCACCTTAGGTCCACTTCCAAGGGTTCAGGACTGGGGTGGCACCACTTGGCAGAGTAGACTTACAGATGGCAGAGTCTAGGTGCAGGGGTTGGAAGCCTGTTATGTTCCTGAGCCTTATGATCAGGAGGCCAGCCATCTAGCTCTTGGAGTCACTTTGGGATCTAGGGGTTAAGTGATGCAGGTTCAGTCCTTCTCACTCTGGAAAGAGGGCAGGAGGCATCAGGTCAGCACAGCAAAGAAGGAGTCCAGCAGAGTGCAGTCCAGCAGAGTGACAGTCCTTCAGCAGCACAGCAGCCCTTCCTGGCAGAGTATCCACAGGACCAGATGTGTACTCAAGTGGTGGTGTCTGAGATCTAGTACTTATACCCAGTGGTGCCTTTGAAGTAAGGGAGACTTCAAAGACATGCCTTTGAAAGGCACGAGGTCCTCCCTTACTGCCCTGGTTCCAGACTCACTACAGGGGGTTATGCAGCCCTTTGTGTGGGGACAGGACACAGCCTATTCAGGTGTAAGTGAAGCTGTGCCCAGCTCCTCCCTCCCATCCTGCCAGAGACGGCCATTGAGACACAGATAAGCTCCCATTGTAAGTGACTGTCTAGGAGGCATACACAAAGCTCAACTGCCAACTACACCCATGTGATCAGAGACAGGCTACATGCACAAAATGGCTAAAGCAAGAAAATGACAACTTTCTAAAAGGGGCATTTTCAGAATTGCAATTTAAAATCCGACTTCACCATAAATTAGGATTTTAAAATAGGATTCCAGAGACACCAAACTTAAATTAGTTAGATCTTCCCAATTGGAAATTATACTTATAAAATGTAATAAGTAAATCCCAATATTTTCTTAGAGGAGATATAGGCCCTGCAGTAGTGGAAAACTAATTTAAGAGTTTTTCAATACCAGGACATATAAAACTTAAAAGCGCATGTCCTGCTGTTTAAATTCATTATACTCTGACCTTTGTGTTGTCCAGGCTTACCGTAGGGGTGACTTACATGCATACAAAGGGGAGGTTTAGGCCAGGCAAAAGGTTTCCTTTGCCAGGTCAAAATGGCAGTTTAAAATGCACTCACAGGCTCTGCAATGGCAGGCCTGGGACATGGTTAGAAGGCTACTTAAGCGGGTGGCACAAGCAGTGCTTCAGGCCCACCAATAGCATTTAATTTACAAGGCCTGGGCACATGTGATGCACTATGCTTGGGACTTATAAGTAAATTAAATATGCCAATTGGGTATCAGCCAAAACGTTCATGTTTAGGGGAGAGAGCACAAGCACTTTAGCACTGGTTAGCAATGGTAAATTGCGCAGTCCTAATACCAGCAAATTCTAGGTCAGTAAAGTAGAGGAGGAAGGCAAAACGTTGGGGGGATAACCACCCTAAGGCTGTCAGGTCTAACACCGTCTTCCTATTCCTCTTTTTTTACCGATCAGTGACTTTTTCCCTCTCTTGCACTCGATAAATATCTGATGCGGAAAGTAAGTACCTGTCCCCAAAATTAAGTGCAGGGGGCTCCCACTGACAACTACCAGCTCAAAATAAGCACTGCTCATGAGAAGCTACAGATGCCATGATCCTTATGGACACCAATCGCCTAGTGCTCATGGCCTTCCAAGATTGGAGAACCCTCCTCCACTCAACATTCAAAAGTTGCATAAGTTAGGTGTAGCCAGAGATTGCAAAGAGTAAAGGGTCATTTTACCTGTGCAGTGTTCCACATTTTTCCAACATCTGTGAAGGAACTGCACACAGGGGCAGCTGAGAAGAATTTGTGATCCAAGAATAGGACCTTGCCTGTGGCTCTCTTCTTTCTAGACTCATAATTCTGGGCCAGGCCTCATGAACCTGTAGCTCTGACTGGCCTATGCAAGGACAAAGACATCCATGCCAGAAATACAAACCAAACTGCATCTTTCAAGCGGAGTGTCAGACTGTATTTGATGTGGAGCACCAAGCTGGCTGAGAAGACCTGTGAGGGACAGGCCAGTTGCCCTGATTCTGGAACCACTGGAATGTTGGTTCTAGCGCAATCGTTTCTGGAGTTATTGTCATTTGAACCCAGGGTCACTACCCAAGAACATTCATTAACTTGAGCTTTGCCCTTGCACACCCGGCCCACACCTGGGGACATGTATGGAGGTATGCATGTCCACCAATCCCATTTCTTTTCTTGGTAAATTGCCCCTTCGCTGATATGGCCACCTGCACTGTGCAGGGTGTTTGGAAAGTAATTTTCTAACTCACAGGCTGCCATTTTAGAGCTAACCTGGCTGGCGGATTCAGTGCTTTTTTCCTTACTAAAGCATGATTATGGACCTGTGAAGTTGGACAGTTTGTAGTTTTTATGGTTTTGTGGAATCGCCCAAGGTATAGGCTTTAGTGCAAGGCATGCTCAGTGGACTTAGGAACACTGAGTAGCTTACAGTACACATGATGCCTCCAATCACCATTAAAGCTAAATACCAGACCTTTTCAAGCATGGCTTGCGGGTCTAAATGTGAATGACTCCAATCGTGCCCATTGCAACCTAACTTTGATTGTTTGAGAGTATAGAGAAGGGTTAGATGCATTTGCTTTCCTTGCAGTGTTCCTCCTGTCTCTCTAGAAATTCACCCAACTAAAATGTATGGGTCATAAAAAGTCGTGGGGCAGATTTACAAGCCCCTTGCATCATTTTTGCTGCGCCGTTGCGTCACTTTTTGTGACGCAGCGGCGGCGTAAAAATGCGGCCCATTTACAACGTGACGCATCTAGGGAGATGCGTCACATTGTAAAGCCCTGCGTCACATTATACCTGCGTCAGGTATAATGTATGCAGGGTGGGCGTTCCCACGCAAAAAAGCCTCGTAGAAGTGACGTTCACTGCGTCACTTTTAGGACGCCACTGCATCAAAACCTTACGCCTGCTTGAAGCAGGCGTAAGGAGTGACGCAGTGTTGTGGGAATAGGCCTCAAAATCCATTGCTGGAGTTGCGTCGTGCTTGCGACACGACTCCAGCAATGCGTGACTTTTGCCCCAACGGATGCGTCAGAATTTCTGACACATCTGTCAATCCTTGCGCCATGGTGCGCCGTATTGTAAATACGGCGCATCCATGGTGTCGCAAGGGTTTCTCAGAGTGGCGCAGGGAAAGTGACGCATCTCTACAGATGCGTCACTTTCTTGTAAATCTGCCCCCGTAAATTTACCCCAGTGGGTTTTCCTCCTGCGTTTCAAGCATATTTAAGATTTTTGGGAATTCACAAAACTTGTCAGTTCTCCTGTGAAGCTGCAAGTGGCAGATTTTCCAGGACTGCTTCAGAATTCCTTTTGTATTGCATGAACAATTATCAAGTGCATATTTCCTCCCGTGAAAATTGTTGAGCACGTGCAAATTAACTTGCTATTTTGTTCTACAGAGGGAAATTATTTTCCCCAGTGAAACGTTTATTCTGCTACTCCACTCATTTTGAGAGTGCCCGGAGTAAATATTTCACCTTGTCCAGGGTGGGAATAGGTGAGGAAAAGGGTTGTACCCACAAACAAGCATGTTTGGGTGTTCACAAACTTTCAGGGCATTTTTCCCACTTCATTTTTAAGAGCATAAACCAACATTGTGTGAAGGTTAAAAGTGGTTTCCCAGTCCCAAATAAGGATATTCGAGCATGCAGGGTACACTTTGTACGCTATGCCAGTCGAGCCCATAGTTTCTTGAACATGGTTTTGTGGATTTGTCGCCTTTCATCAGGGATGTTGCCCCAACAGTTTGTTTCGTACACCAACAAGAAAACAAAAGATTATCCCAGTCTGCCTGCCAATGCAGAGAACACAAAGGAATCTCTTAGTGCCTCTTTGGTTTGTTGCACAATACTTATTTTGCCAGATGGTTTACAGTTGTTTTCTTTTTTTTTGCTTCAAAACACAATTTCCTGGTATTAAAAGATCATTTAGAAGCCATGTTTTATTTCGCCTTCTCTATGTATTGTTGCAAGCATTTATGGTGCACAGTTTGCTGAGTGCTTGCTCTGCATATTGCTGGTCATCCATGGATACTGTGTTTGCTAAGTTGTTTGTGTGCAAAGCATGTGGAGAACGTCCTGGAGAAGTTATTATTAAGGGCTTGACTACCACCGAAAGTCACATGCCCACACAGGTGTAGAGAGGAAGGACTAAGAAACTGCCAGGATTTCAACTTTTGAGGTGTTCTAATGCGTGCAAGAGCTGGATGGATGTTAAGGGCAAGTTCCAAAGGGGCCAAATGAGGCCACACATGATCTCGCATCAATGGTACTTAGGTAGAATGAGGAAATACCTTTCTTGTCTAGGTCGTGGATTATGAATCTATCAGTTAGAAGCTTGTTCTAAATCCATAAGGTATTTATAAACAAAGCAAATGAAACTTCAGCCTTTGCTCATCAGCAGTTAGTGGAACTGATTAAACCGGAGGCCTTACAGGTTTTCCATTAAGCACTTTAGTATACAGTGAAATTGAATGTCTCTAGAATCCAGTAAAGAGGGTATGGGAGCTGCGGTAACTTTTGTGTGACCAATGTCTGTGAGCGGTGTCCACTCACTGTATAAGGCACTTTAGTGATGAAGGACTTTGGAGATTGAACACCAAATGAAACAAAGACTCCATCCCTTCTTCACTGGTCTAATCTCAATTCTCATGACTGGTTAGAAGAAGCCCAAAAAACACAGTTGTGTGGCATCCTATTCCTGGGTCTGCTGTCTTCTTTGCATACATGTTCTGCAAGACAGCCCACACTCAGATGTTAGCTTCTTCCAAATATGGCTACAGCAGTCTTATGATGTCTCACTTTTGCTGTTCAGCCTGAGAATAATTTGGAGATTATCTCCATATGTACTGTTGACGAATGATATTAAGGCTAACCTGCAAAACTACGGGCCTCATTACGATGCCGGTCGGACGAGCATCCAACCAACATCGTAGCGGAATTGGGACCGACCGACTAGTAGTCGGAGGTCCCATCTGCCAAACTATGATGTGACCCCCGTGTAGGCGGTCGGAATCATAACGTTTTCCACTTCAGCTTGTGCTGCGACCCAAAATAGGCAGCAGCACCAGCCAAAATGGAAAAACTGATGTTTTCAAACATCCATGCCCCGTGTGCTAGGCACACGGGGCATGGATGTTTGGGGGGCCTGGACCCATGGTGGAGGCCCATGGGGCAATGGTCCCTCCTAGGGGACCACAAAGTCCCATTCCGGCTGCCTTTTCATGGCAGTCGGACCGCCATGAAAAGGCAGTCGGAATGGGCTATCATAATCCCTACGGCAGTGCCTGAGCAGGCACCGCCCCTATTGTAGGGTATTAAGTTCTGACCAACGGTCCGACTGGCTCCTTGAGTCCGTCGGAAGTGTCGGTCTGTCCCTCCGCCCACTGCCTCCGACCGCCGTGCATCACAATGCGGTGGTTGGATCACGGCACCAGATGTCGGACGGAGTGCCCCTGACAGGCCATCGGTGGCGGTCCATTCGACATCATAATCAGGCCCTTAAGATTAAAAGGTAGAAGGCCTCCATGTCCTAAATGTGAATGGGGCACTTCCCAGTGAGAAAGTTTCTACTGAGCTACTTTAGTGCCTGTTGACACAACACAGTTGGTCCAATTTAGGGTCCAATCGTGCATATCAGAGGTAATGCATCAATATTTGATGCTGCATGATGTAAAGTGCAACTGGCATATCTAGTAAGATCATTGGGCTAATATCAGTGTCAACTTTAAGTCAGCAGAAATGGATACTAGTTAAGACTCAGTGCCTGTGCGGGGGTCAAAGCCAGCCTAAGTGATGTAAAAATATCTGGGTAGTCAACATATTCCTGATTCTGAGTCCCTTTCACTCCTTCCAGCAGCTTTGCTGTTAAGAGTTGGTGACAGATATGATGACAATTTCCTGGGTGCTCTGGATTATACTTGATATGTTAAGTACATGCCTCACTAAGGCGTGTTTGATTGTCAATGGGACTATGCCCTGGCCGAACAAGGAGTTGACCATATTTTAAATAGAAAGTGCAATGGCAAAAATCAGATCCTTTGAGAATATCCTACTACCTCCCTGGGCATCAAATATAGTTTATTAATGCCAGTTTGTCTTCATTTACTTGTGGATGGAAGCAGAAGAAATCAATGTACACAAATTCAAGGTTTAAATAGAAGACTTGAGCCTTAAGGTGGTAGCTAAGGAACGTTCTGTTCAGGGTCTACAAGACAAAATACCAGAAAAGAAGCCTCCTGCTATGCAGTACGGGTCTCAAACTCTGTCCAGGTAGACATCCAGCAACCATCATCCACCTCTATTTCAGCAAGGAACTGAAGACACACCTCTTCTGCATCCCCTGCTTGGACACCATCTGAAAGGAGTCCCACTTCCTACAAAAAGAAAATCTACTTTCCTCCTTGCTTTTGCATCCTATCCCCTTCTCAAATACAGTGCTCCTTTGTTTTACTGCTAGGTTTGTGCTTTACAATACTTACATGCACACTTAGATATACGTGCTATAGAAGGTAGTTCAATCTACTCACCCAACGACGGAAAAACGTATTATATATCGGTAAAAGCTCCTGTGTGCCTGGCTTTTTAGTTTGTATTTTGATAGCAATTCAGGTGTAACACTTTGTGTGTTGTTTCACTCCACAAGGATGAGCCCGTAGGGGACCACTTGATGTCTCATGTCACTTTCTATTTGCCACAATGCATTGCTTGCCAGTGGCGGCTCCTCCGCTAAGGCGGAGGAGCATCGCCCAGGAAAACTTAAATGATAATAACCAGCATTATTATCATTTTAGTTTTCTGTTTCCTGGTGCAGGGCGTTGCTGGACTGCTAGAGCAGGGGCCAGGAGTAGGAGTGGTTGCTCACCTCTAGATTGCGCATAACTGTATTGGCCGTCACTCCTGCACCGGCCAAACAGTCATGCACACTATGCATGTTCTACACCCAGGCTGCATTACTGCCTGGATGTAGAACATGCCTAGGCCCCCATTACCCGTCTGAGCGACGAACCACAATGCTCAGACCAATCACAACGCTGCATTGCAGCATTATGATTGGCTAGGGGAGTCAGGAGCCTGGGTTCTTCCTGGTTCTGAGAAGTGAGAGGCGGCGGCGAGTGGACTGAGAGGAGGCAGCCGGCCGGGTAAGTGTTTTTTTTTATTATTTATTTTCGTTTACAAATCCCTCCCCCTCCGCCCAGCCCCATCACCCCTGATAAATAGTGGCCGCCACTTGTGTTTGCTTTGCTGTGCTTCTCTTATTTATAAACAGGTATGAGGTTACAGTCTGCTGTGCCTTTGCTACAATTTCTTAGGGAATGAAAGATAGGAGTGCCTCTTCCATACTTTTGAATTGTAGCCATGAGGGTGAAATTTGCCATTCCAGTTTTTCACTATTGGTGTAGGCATGCAGCCAGAATAGATGGATAGTTGTGTCTTTTTCTGCAGGAGTTTACTTTTCAGAGCTGCCAATTTGAACGAGCTCAGGATGACTACCTTGACCTAAAATAAGCACAAATCACATAGTGAGTCAATCATTTTCTGAAAGTGGCTAATGGACACAGAGACCTGTGAGAGTAATGGGCTCTCACCATGTATGACAGCAACAAAAGACCTCTTATCGGAAAGTGGGTACATTTGGCAGGCCCTTTTCACTGTCAACGCTCTGGAATAATATCAAACGCGAATTGACAACAAAGGCTTGAGCCAGAGAATGGAGCATTCTTGACAACAGCAAATTAGCCACTGAAAAGATCTCTTGAAGACCTTCATGCATTGGATCAAGATGACCCGCAGGTTAATATGCAGGCTGAGGGTTTAATTTTGGACTACTCTGAAAAGCAGGAAAACAGTCGTACGTTAACAAGCGAGAGCGACAGAGCCTCAATGATGGGATTTGTGGGACAGTGTAACATTACCAAAGCCACGTGAGGAAACAAGCGACCATTTTAAACAGCTCAGTCTGTGTGTCAATGTCAGAGGAACTGCTTATTATTTGAAATTTAGAGAAAACACAAACTCTTGCCAAGGAAGCAGGTATTAATGGCTTTCTTCTGGACCAGAAAGTACTGACTCACAGGTCCACTGGTCGGTGTCCACTGCCTAGCGGTGGAGGTTTGTGTGTAACCAGAAGGTCAGAGCTTTCATTCTCAGTGAGGACAGCGCAGCCTCTTGTCCCTATGAGGTTACTGAATTAGTAGTTCAGAGTTTGGCGTAGTAAGAGGTAGTAGTTGAACTTCCAAATGACAAAATGTACTATAGGACCTACTATGTAAACACACGTTTTGAGAAGCGGTGCATATTTGTAGAAAACTCTGATTGCAAATAATAGCAAGCAATCATTCATAGAGCTAGCCATCGTTACTAGGAGCGGGAGTAACTAGTGTAATTCCATGTCATGTAATCATGCAGAATTACCTGAAAATTCCATGAGATTACGCCAGAGGAGTAATTCTGCAATTAGCGCTATTTTCTTAGTGCAATAATGCTCCTAGTGTCCAAAATGGATGCATAAATGCATTTTTCTCTAAGAAATAGCACTAAATACAACAGAACATGAGTAGCAGAGCGAGGGCCACTTACAGTTGCTAAATGTGCAGTTGGGTAGGAATTTCCCCCCAATTTACACCCGGCATTTAGCTCTAGTCTCTTAGCAAAAAAATGCACCCTTGCTTTCAAATGGACACGAGGATGCATTTTGCACTAAGAAAATAGGGCTAAATGCTACAGAACATAAACAGCAGCATGAGAAGCCACTCAAGCTCACTAAATGTGCTCTTGCAATAGGATCCCCCCCAAATTATTCTTAATTACACCAGCTGATGTAATCGCGTTATTAGCAGTAATTCTGCATCAAAGAGTAATGCAGAAATACCGAAATTACTCTGATTACTCTGACATAATTAAAATTACTCACAGGCCTAATTGTTCCCTGTCTCTATGGTTTGTGTACATTATCGCGGCTGGTACTCATCTTCTAGATCTCATATATTGGACGATTTTTACACATGAGCGCTGGTGAATGGTTCTGTTTGATATCATTACATCAGACATGACACCAAGCATCCTATAAGTCAACGACCTGCTATTTTTTCTGCCATGTACCCAATGTATCAATGTTTTCTATGAAGCATTACAGAACAATTCACCTCACTGTGCACTCTGACGTAGACATATTCTAGCACAATTAAGTGAGCACTTTAATGTATTGGAACAATTTTAAAGCCATCTTCAAGTTGTTTGCACTCACTGTGTGACTATTCTGTCTTACCTCCGAATTGTAACATTGCCTCTAAGGCTATCTACATTCACCAAGCAAGGGCACTGAGTTCTTCACAATGTTAACACAACCTATGAGAGTTCGGTACTCACCGAGATAGATGTCTGAGGTACCTTTTAAAATTTCCCTGGTTCATCAAAGTATCTGCATCTGTGACTCATAGGAATGCAAAGACCACCATTTACGAATTTAAGTGTATGTCAGTGACTCACAAAGTGTGAATTTGTCCTCTTACATTGGTTCACTTGTACATAAAATTCTGCCAGTTATAATTCTGGTCACTGGGTCAGATTTTGGGCATTCTAAGGTAGTGGCACCTGAAGAGGTAAATACACACTCATGTGACTTTTTAAGCATCACAAAATGTTTACGGGCACATTCCCAAATTGGATATTGTCGGAGACTGGCTTCTATCAAGGGGAGGAGAAAGGGCAGCATTTATCGTACAACGGGCAGGCCAAATAGAAAGTTGTTCACTCATAGGCCCTCATTACGATGCCGGTTGGACGAGCGTCCGACCAACATCGTTTAGGGATTGGGACTGCCGACAATTAGCCGGCAGACCTGACCATCAAATTACGATCCGACCACCGTGTAGGCAGTCAGAAACATGCCATTTTGCATTGAGGCTTGTGCTGCAGTCCAGAAAAGGGCAGCAGTCCAGCCTCAATGCAAAAAAGGCATGTTTGGAAACATCCCTGCACCGTGTGCCAGGCACCATGTGGTGCAAAGGGTGCATGGAAGTTTCGGGGGCACCATGGGTGCCCCCTGGGCCCCATAGCGGAGGCCAAGGGGGGACGGGGCCCTGCTAGGGGCCCCCAAAGTCCCTTTCCAGCAGCCTTTCTATGGTGGTTGGACCTCCATGGAAAGGCTGTCGGAAAGGGATATCGTAATGCGTTCCGGCCGACGGTCCAACGGGCTGCTTGAGCCAGTCGGAAGCATCGGTCGGTCCCGTCGACCGCCCGCATCATAATGCAGCAGTCGGACCGTGGCAACAGATGTCGGACAGACTGCCACCGACAGGCCGTCAGAAGCGGTTCATCCGACATCGTGTTCAGGCCCATGGTGTGGAATTTATCCTTCAAAGTGTCTTCACCCACCAAAGGCTTAGCTGCTTTTGGGGTAGAAAAAGATAGCAGGTCTGCCATGAAGCACAGGCTCACAAAGCAGTGGTATCCCTTTGATAAAGTAAATTAATGTCTCTGGAAATAGAGGCTACTTTCTCCCAGCTTGTGCAGGACTTTTGTGGATTCTTCCATTTAATATGGTAAAACCAGAAAGAAAAATGCCAGGGTCATCAGCGTTTCAGGAGCCACCACTGAGTCCATCCTTTTCACTGCAGTTCCACCAAGGTCATGTCCACTAAGATGTTTTACCTGCCAGAAGAATCAGTCAGGAAAATCACCATCACCTCCACTCTAAATGAGGCATGGGATGTGAGGAGTAGGCAAAAAGGGCATTTATTGGTGTGTATCCCGCGGTATTAAAGGCCGTATTACGATTTTGTCGGTCCTACAGCGGGCAGTGCAAAGCACCTTCTGCTTTAGGACCGCCAAAGCCATGGTGCTGCCGCTCACCAGATTAGGAGTTAAATCCTGGTCTAGCAGGCAGTGCTGCGGCAGTCTAAAGCAGTGGTCTGTCAGGCTCATTGAAGTGCCTGACATGCAGTCTGCTATTGTCAGAGCGCCGAATGCACCTTCCTGTACCCTGTGGCATACATGCCACACCATGCAGGAACTGGGGGTGCAAAACCAGGGGGGCACTACATGTGCCCCCTCCATGCACCCCCAGGCCCAGGAGCAGCAGGGGGCACTGTTAGGGCCCCCTTTGGTGCCTCTCTGCCACCCTTTTCACAGCGGGTTCACTGCCATGAAAAGGGCGGTGGGCAGGCAACTCCTAATATGCTTGGTGGTGCCGTAGCGGCACCACCAGCATATTAGTGCTCCTGACAACTGCCCAACAGCTGTGGGATCCTTGATCCCGGGCGTCCGCAATGGCCACATAATACTGATCGCCGAACTCGTAATAAGGCCAATAGTCATTATTCAGGCTGGGAATGGGAAGGGCACATTCCCAACTCTGTGGGAGTGGGCTTGTTGCAGAGGTAGGGATTTTCCCACAGGGGATCGTATTTACCAGAAAAGCAAGAAATAAGCTGTCAGTCTAGAGTACCTGTAGCCTAAATGGAACACTTATATCAACATTCATTGAAACATGCACAAAAATCCGACTTTTGAAAGAAGGGAACCCCTCCATTAATGCACATGCTTTTGTACTGAACAGTTAAAGTCTAGAGGTAACTGGAATGTGCTAGATCTAGAATGTTAAATGTAGGTCCAGGAAGTGGGAGCAAAGCCAGCTTTTTATAATTTCCTCATTAGATACATCTATGGCTCTGCACAGGATGTGTCACTGTACTTTATGCTTAAAGTAACAATCAATCAAACGCAAGATCACACAATATATTGCATGGACTAGGGAATCCAGCAGTGCAGTTTCTCGTGATCGTTACATTTCAATAGATGAACGTATCAAAATCTGGTCACTGTGGTTAAAGAACACTGTGACAGCAACTTATAGCATGGATTGTCCCAGGAACACTGGTCCCTCCTACACAGCAGGATGAGTTCCAAGGAATTATATGCACAATCTTATTCAATTCAAATCCTTGAATGTCATATTCATAGAATATGTAGAGCATGGACTCTAGCAGGTCAGAGATGACAAGTTTTTATGTGTGTCTTTGGCAGTATTCTGCCAAATAATAAAAAAATACCACAATATAAGATTATTGTGCCAAAACAATTGTCAACTCAAAAATATCACGGGACAAAATATCGAAAGAAAGAATATACATTTTTTTTAGGTATATAATATTGGTTTTTAAAATATCATTGTATATATTATGTTTTTTAGCATAGTTGTATAAAATATATTTTTCTTAATTATTCAATATATATGTTTAAGTTACAATTATATAGCGTTTAGTACCCCTGATAAGGCGTCGAAGCCCAAAGTTAGTGGTTGGTCCATTAGTTTTTGGGGTTAGTTTTGCATGCTCATCCATGCATTCATGCCAGTTTCTTTGTGATACATTATTGACACAGGTGTGATCATTCAAGAGGGCTATGTGAGAAGCAATTGCTTGCTGGAATTAATAAGATAGTTATGGTTTTCTAAAGAGCTTAAGACAGATAGGCATGAGATTTAGAGAAACATGTATATAAAAGAAGCATTGAGAAGGAAAAGGGAAACAGTGGCACACATAAAAACAAAGGGGTATGGAAGTTAGTAACAATAACAAACAAATGTCAATTTTTAATGCAGGATTTTAAGGAATATAGCAGGTGGAGATTTTTTGCATGCAATTTGTGGATGTAAATCTGTTGAAAATAAACACTTTTAAATTCTGCTCCTAAGAAATGTAGCTTGTACAATCTTTCTAGAGGCATTTAAGAGGTGACAGAGATAACAGTGAAAAGGAAGATAAGTGCACATCGCTTTACTGTCAAGCAGTGTAACGAATAAGCACATTCTGTTACCTGTAATTACAATAGGAACACCCCAGAGAGACCTGTTTATATACCTACCTTGTGGTTTATACAAATCATATGCACATACATAAACTATACATAACATATAAAACAAATGTTAATTAAACACCCATTAACTTAAAAATATGACAAGGCAATAAACACATTGCAACAATCATTAGTATAACTAGTCTATGTTTGTGACTCATTCAATTCCTTGTTCAGAAGGTATTGCCCACTGCATCCACCTGAAAAGCACCCCCACAGAACACACATAATGTTCAGCAGAATGGATGTGTCCAAGGTCACCTTCACCTTCCAGCATGTACAAGCAAAGTGAATAGTAAACATGAAATTAGAATCTATGGCAACTTTGGAAATGACTCAAGTGTGAGCACACACTTTTTATAACTTTTAAAGAAAATTTATGCACGCTCAGATTTTTGAAAAATATTCAAGAATATTTTCATCTATTGTTGTGCATTACTTTTAATTACTAATACAATTGGTTGCTTTAATTAGTGATTCGAGGTAAAGAGACATGATGCATCACAAACCACTTTGAGAAAGTGCCTGTTGGTGAAAAGGCTGGTGTTGGAAGTTTCAGGGTTTGGCATAAAGAAGTACCTCAAATATAGAAGCCAAGCGTGGTCCATGATTGATTTGATCAAATATTGTAGACCAAGGGGTTTTACATGTACGGCAATCAAATAGTGAGCATGCTGCCATTTAGAGTGAATTTCTCCTTGCCCGAAAATGAAAGGTCAAAATAACACCAATGATCATTTAAATTGAAATCAAAGATGTTTGGTTACTATAAGCCTGAGGTTTGACGAGGTGCTTATCCTGATCACACAGGAGGAGAGTAGAGAGACATGAATTCAATTGTCTGTCAATATTTCTTGAATTTCAAGTCTTCTCTGATCCTGTATTCAGAATAACTCATTTAGAGCTCTTTGAATCAGAAGCCATGGTCTGTAGTTGTAGACTAATGTTCAGCTACTGCTTCTGTCAATATGTGTCATTTATGCTAGCAGAAAGAATTGATCAGAGATTGCATTCATAACCACTAACATGAAATAAAACTCTAGCCTAGCTGCCTTCTGCTGTTAATCAAAATGCAGAAGACCGTCATTCAGAACACTGCTTGCTTTTATTTTGACAGAGGCTAAACTGATTGTTTAGATTGATATATAGGAATTGATGCACGGTTTTATGTACCTACTGATTTCAAAAATACATTTCACATGATTTTCTGGTGATACAAATAGAAGAAGAATTCATTCACCATCCGCTCAACTTACAATGTTCTACATAGAGCTCCCTGACATTACGATTTTATTTAAATTCTACACTTTACAAAAAATATTTTTTTTGTAAATTTGGTGTCAACTGGATAAACTCAGACCTGGCCAGGTGGGCTTCATACCGGGGCACAACACCACCCTCAATAGTCATTGGTTATTGTCACTGATGGAAACAACCGCTCGTGACGAGGCTGTGGTGTTTGAAGTAGACATCGAAAAAGCTTTCGATAGTCTGGAATGGAGCATTTTATATGGAGACATTTAATGCTTGCATCTAGGGAGAGTTTTTTTGGCTTGAGTCTGCCTGCTCTATGTGAGCCCTTTGGCCAGGGTCCACACAGGAAGAACTATCTCAGAGCGCTGTAGGGTGGAGAGAGATACAAGGCAGGGCTGCCCCCTGTCTCCCTTGCTCTTCGCCTTAGCCATGGAGCCCCTGGCCAGTTTGGCCAGGACTGGGAGTCTTTACCAGGGGATACAAACAGGAGATGCTAGCCACTACATCGCACTATATGCCGATGACCTGTTGCTTTTTCTTCAGAATGCGGAGGTCGAGCTGACGAGAGCCAAACAAATACTGCAAAAGTTTGGTGCCATATCGGGCCTTAAGGTTAACAGGCAAAAATCCAGACTATTTCCGATGGTAGGGACTTGTGATCCACCAGACAGATTGGGGCCCTTACAGTGGGAGCCCCATTGCTTGCCCTTGCCCTACCTTGGAGTTAAGATTTATCACGACCCAACAGATATGCTTGAGGGGAATGTTGACCTGGCTGTTAGGTCCCTCAGATCGAATATTGAATTTTGGAAAATGCTCCCCCTTTCGGTAGGGGGCAGAGTAGCCTTGCTGAAGATGGTGGCCCTTCCTAGACTGCTATATTTCTTTGTGACTCTGCCAATCCGGATCCCTAAGACACGTTTTACTGAGTTAGATTCTATAGTCACATTATTTGGCGGGCAGCTCCAATGGCTTATTATATCATTAGATGGTATTAGTATTATTTCAATTTAAGCTTTATTTCGACAGAAGTGTCATAAGAGCTACAAAATGAAAATGACATTACTATTGTTTAAAAAAGAGAGTACAAATGTACAGCGTATTTGGTTAGCATGGATGTTGGTACAACCAACTAATAGATTGAGGCCTTTAGACTGAAATGCATATATCATGTTAAAAATATTAATAAAAAAGGAGCAAAGTAACAATGGTAAATAAATACATAATTATCCTAAAAACCAATATAAAAACAATCACTACTTCATCATTATAGGAGAGCAGTGATACAATATTTTTTTTAAAAACTTTAAATTTGCTTAGTGTGACAGGGGGGATTTAGAAAGTAAAGTGCTTGTGCATGGTAATTCTGACAACAATAATGTTGTGGCCTTAAAATCCCCGCTGACCTATATACAATAAGAGCTGTATCTATCTCGAGAGGGCTTTCCACCTAATGAGCCAGGCTTGACCCAAAAATTTCGCTACACAGCAAGAAAAGAAAGGCCTGGAGTCGGACTTAAGAATGCGCAGTGCTGTGTAGTGGTCCCGTATGCCCAACTGCTGGCAAAGCGGTTTCAGCCATTTGGCCCGTGGTGTTTTATACGCCGGGCAGGCAAACAATAAGTGGGCAATACTTTCTGTTGGGGCCTTGCAACTTGGGCAATTTTTCTCATTGCTTGTGCACCATTTTGCTGTCACTTCGCAAACAGGGAGGGATCCATACCTAAAGTGCATATACAGTAATCTATCTCTTGGTACCTTGATTAAGTCAAGGAAGGGCTCATAATATCTAGTTTGTTTGTGGGAGTAGAATTATGTTGTCAATTTACCCACATTGGGTTTGCTGTTCTCTCGTTGGTCCACCCATTCCCAGTATAGGCGTTTGAGTTCCTCTCTCCTCGGGGGTTCCTGACTAGCCCAGCAGCTTCAAATTCCTATCGCTGACAGCGTTCTCTAGATGTCACGTATCCAGCCTACTTTCCCCCCCAGTATTAATATTATGATACTATTTGTTTTTTTAGTATAGTTCTTAATTTTTAAGTTTGACATTAAAATTGGTTATAATTTAATTAGTAATTTTCGATTTAGAAACAGGATGTTTGATTTGTTTAAGTTTGGAGTTGGAAGTTTTCTTTAAATATAATTATTGTTTTTATATTAAATTAATTATTTAATGTCATCACAAATCTTTTTTCGGATTAATCCATAAAAGAAAGACACAATATATTACAGTAAAATCAGATAGTATCACATATTAACAAATATCTCCATTAGATGCCATAAAATTTCAATTCATAAAACAATGATACACACAGTGCCATTCACAGCTAAAGTGTGGAGAGAAATTCATCAGGATATTCTAAATAATGTTTGTATAATTCCAGACCATTTACAGATATGTTGCATATTTGAGTGCAAAATCTGGTTTAAATGTGCCATAAGGCGAGATTAAAAGTAATTAAAAGTTTATAAATGGAAAATATAGCACAGCTTCAAGCATCAGGGGTCACTCCTCTGGAAATTCAGAAAAAACAAAGATTGTAAATAAGTATAATATGTTTGAAAAACTAAGGCCTCTCGATGTAAATAGGCCTTCCTCCTTTTAAGGGCATATTGGATATAAATGAATAAAGCATGGCATAATCCCTCATTTTCAAGTCTACAAATAAAATTAAAAGCATCTTTATGATAACATATTTTCTCATTTAGAAAAAAAGGAAGTAAAATTTGTTTCCTAATATCCTTATAAAAATTAGAAAAAATGTAAGGTTGACCAGCGGGATTTGTCATCACATGGACACTTGGGTAGCCTTTGATCCTATATCCCCATATAGGGGAACGCTACTATAAAGTGCAGGGTGCCAATTCGTATCAGGTTAACTAGAATCTATGTTGTAAACCTGGTACCAATGTCAAATACGTTTGAATTCCCTGGTCTGTTGGCCCTTCACAATATCTTTTCACAGTGATCTTGGTAAATTCGCTAGCTTCTTTCACAGCTACTCTGGACCCAAAAAGGAGCATCTTTATTTCTTCCTTACTATAGCAAAAAATGCTGACAGGATCTTTGGTACTAATGTTCTCATCCAGCTCCTTCAAGAGACTTTTAGCTTGCCAAGGGATTTTTGCTCTGTGATCAAGAGTTAAACAATCAGTTTCGATTTCTCTGGTAAACTTAGTGGCAGCTTTATTCCACATACTGTGCCAAACAATAATAGGGCTTATGGTGATGCTATCTTGTACATAGGGAACAGCAAGCTCTTTATGTACAATATAGGTTGGAGTTGAGCTAGGGACTGCCTATAATCTACGTGAGAACAAGTTCTCTTGAGTCTGTAGCAATGAACAGTTTGACATGGCCCACAATGGGGCCCCACAACATGCACTAGTTAGACATGTACTATTATAAATCATCAACATTTCTTTGATTGGCTTATTTCCCAGCTTGGCAGCGAATCTGAAGATCGTAAAAACTTTAGTTTGCCAATTTATAGCTGAGGAGCCCATAGGCCGTTACTTGAGAATTGTATGCCCAGATATGTGATGGTGTTGGTTTCAGCTAAGGGGACACCCTTGATATAGTGGACTCTCATTTTAGGTTTCCCTTTCCCACATACCATTATTTATGTTTTCTTTAGATTTAAGTTTAGGTCTTTTTCCTCCATATATGCATCGAAGCTGTCGATAAGGCACTGGAAGCCATTTGCGGTTCTGGTTATCAGAACCTCATCGTCCGCGTACAGTATGTGGTCATTTTCCAACCTTAGGGGTGTTAGCATTCAGTTTTTGCAATGACTCATCTACCCCGTTAATATAAAGGAAAAACAAAAGTGGGGCAAGAACACAGCCTTGGCGTATTACGTGTGTTACCCTAAAACCTGTTGTACATTTACCATTTGCCCCATACCGCACCCGGGCAGACAATCATATAATTGTGACAGAAAAATAATGATCACTTTAGGGGCACCCATTTTATCCATTGTATGCCACAGATTCACATGGTTTAATGTCAATTTAATTACTATTTCCAAATTCATCATGTTGAACTGAATAATTATGATTTTCATAATTTGTTGTTTTTTATTTAATTGTTAATTGGTTTATTAAATTATAACATTTTGAAAATTTGTTTTAGACTTATTTGTTTTAATTTTAATTGTGTTAGTTAATAGTGAAATCAATATTAATAGAGTTTCATTTAAAAAAAGAAATTCTCATTTTAATTGTTTGTTGGTGGTTGTTTTGGGTAGTAGAGAGGGAAGTGTAGTTCTTTTTAACATTTTCTATTTCTACTATTCCTCAGATTGGAGTGGGAATAGTAAATCCAATGCCTTCAAAGCCCATCACTTGCCCTGCTTTGGTAAGATTGGAAAGGGAATAGTACATCTAACCTCTCCTAATTCCAACACCTCCAAAGTACAACACTTCTCTACTGTTAGTCGGACTGGAGTGGGAATAGTAAATCTAACCCCTCCAAAGCCCATTACTTCCCCTGCTTTTGCTTACATTGGAATAGGGACAGTAAATGTGACCCCTGCAAAGTTTAACCCTTTTCCTACTTTTTTATGCTGGAGTGGGAATAGTAAATGTGACCTCTCCAAAGTTCAATATTTTCCATTCTGTTGCTTATGTTGTAGTTAGAATAGTAAATATGACTCTTTCAACGTTTAATGCTTTCCCTACGATTGTGTAGTTTGTATTGTTAATATATATATATATATATATATATATATATATATATATATAAATACATATATGTACATATATATATATATATATATATATATATATATTTTCAGTGGCGGCTCGCCGAGGGAGTGCTGCGGGGCGGTGGGGGGAGGGGCAGGGTGGGGGGTAGTGGAGTCCGACATACGACGGACAGGAGTAAGGTAAGTAATGAAATAAATAAAACAATTTGCCTTGCGCACGCTGCATCGCCGAGTTGGTGATGCAGCGCGCGCAAGGTAAATTGTTTTATTTATTTCATTACTTACCTTACTCCTGTCCGTCGTATGTCGGACTCCACTACCCCCCACCCGGTCCCGCCCCCGCCCCGCCGCCCTGCAGCACTCCTCGGCGAGCCGCCACTGTATATATATATTTTTTTTAAATGGCCATGTAAAGAATTACTACAAATGGAGCACATCTGCAGAGAGAGCGTCATTATGGCTTGAAATCTAAAGATATTTAGTAAAATGTCTACCTATATCAATTGAATGTCATGTGAGAATCAGCTGTATCAAGCAATGTCCCCGGTGCATTAGTGATGTCAAAAGTTTTGCCTTGCGACATATTTAAGTTCCTGCAATTGTTGACGAAACTAAACTGAAGTAACCTAACTTGATAATGAATTATGGTACTTTTTGTAAAAACTGATAAATATAATTGTTTGAGGATAACTCTACTACTCTGAAATGTTATGGCCACCTTGGTGCCGGTCAGTGAATGGGGAAACACTCCAAGCCAGGAAGGAAGTACACGCCATGGTATCTGAGATGTCAGGGAGCCACGGCCCACAGCCGCAGGGAGTGCTCATAACCCCTGCATTGACCAGACCCTGTGAAACCCTTTTCTCCTGGCTGCGTACTAATGTGGTGGGACTGTCCGCGCACACGGCGCGTTCCACCCTTAATTTGCTCGCATCAATTCATGCCTTGCCTCTGCTTCTCCTGAGAATGCATTAGTGACCGGGGGCTGCTTATGCCTCTGACCCCTGCCTGCATGCCTTCCTCTGGATAGAACTAATGAGTGCTCATTCTTCCGGGTCAAGGCTCTTCTGCAAGAGCCGCCTCCCTGCCTCACCTGCCACAGCGCCCTTGTGCCTGAGGATTGTTCTTAATACTTCAGGCGTAAAGCAAGGCCGACCTTTGAGATTGAAGGCGTACCTGCTGCAAACATCTGTATGGCACTAGTCTTTGATACCTTAACTCAGGATTATTTTATTGATAATAAGTCGTTATTAATTTTCGGATTTATTACATGCATTTTGTAATCAATGCATCACTGTTATTGCGATTACAATGAACAATATTAATAAAGACACTATTATGATTACGATGTTGATGATGCTGAATTTTATTATTACGAATATTACTGTTATAATTATTATAATTAGTATGGTTATTATTATTGTTATTATTAATGCTATTGATAGCAGTGGTAATATAATTATGTATTATCATTGACATTTATCGTTTCTCACAGCCTATAAAAATGAGCTTATGCCTATCAATGTTTTGAGATTATGCCAAAATGAATTGCTTTGCTATTACTTAGGGCCAGTCGTAATTTAATTTACTAAACTAAATCTTTCATATTAGATTGTTAAAGCCAGAAAAATAAGGCAGGAAGGCTGAAAATGTTTTCAGTGTAAATATTCTTAGGGTGTATAATTTCCAAATCATTTGCCAGATATACAATTGCCCAACAATTACCCAATGCAATGACGTTTTAGAGTAAATTAAATGAAAGTACGAATTTGCTTTCATAACAATAATGCACTGATCCATTGGTGCTGTTCTTCATTTATATGTTTTTGTGCAATTTTATTTAATTTGCTTTGCTGACTTTTATATTTTCATTTTGTAAATACCCACACAGCTACAACCGTGTGAATGCTCACCTCAGTTGTATGGTGTTCTCCTGGCCGCCCTCTGATGCATTATTTTGCTGTTTGTATAATACAAAATGGAGCAAATTCTGGAACAAAATAACACGGAGCAAACCGATTTCCTACTATTTCTAGTTTCTTTCACTTTTGTACAAGAGAACCGGGGCCTGTTGGCAACGGAGGTCAAGACATGGGATGGACAAAGAGCAGCAGGAGGGGAGCGGAGGAGGAGGTGACAGTAGCGTCAGGTGCCCATAGCAAAGAGGAACAAGAAGTGGGAAATGAAGGAGAGGACGTACATGATAGACAAACTACCAGTGAGGAAATGATAGCTTCTTCGTTCTGTGAGCGTGACCTGCCTGCAGACAGCAGACATCAAGCGACGTCCTGGAGACAGCAGAGATCAAAATGACACTGGCCTAGCACAGCGTATGTGAAAGAGAGCCAAATGTCTGTGTGCACGTGGAGCCCCCAGCACTCACCAGCACCTCGATGAACCCATGCAGGGCCGGACTGACCGTAGCGGACACCGGGCGTTTCCCCAGTGGGCCGGGGAGGTGGGGGCCGGTTTTGTGGCCGCAAGGCCGGTTTTGTCACTGGGGGCCGGTTCTGCATCAGTGCTGCAATATCGGCCCCCTGTCACAAAATCGGGAGCGGTGCTTCTTACTAGCACCCCTCCGCCCCCCACCCCCTCTCCCAGGGCCGGTGGAGCAGCAATCTGCCAGGGCTGGTTGCTGTTCCCAGTCCGGCCCTGAACCCGCGTGTAGCGCACTGAAACACGAGAGAAGTCAAATGTAGGAGGCTCAGGGTGTTCTCATGAGCGTAGTCCATGAAAGGGCGGTATTGGAAATATGGACTCCGACTCGGGTGAAGCAGAGGACATGTCATCACGATCAAGGGATACAGGGCAAAGCAAGGCATAGGATGAGAGGGGGAAGAGTGGGACAAAAGGAAGGCAGGCTGAGGCAGCATGGCTATCTCTCACACTGGAACCCATAATAGCGATATATTGTAATAATAACAGTACTAACACTGCTCCCAATATTACTTCTTCTCTTCCTTCTCAGCCTCCTCTTTTTCACTCTCCTTTTCCTCCCCTTCCTCCTCATCCTCCTCTTAAACTACTACTACTAAAAATAGCAATAATAGAAACTCTAAGGAACAGACAGCACTGCTACTTGGGCGCGTGCAAACAGACCTCTGGATTATACGTGTGCAACTGGTGATCAATGCTTATTCTTGACGGATACCCAGGTACCTGAAAAAACTGGACACAAAGAATGAAGGCAAAATGCAAGCTAGAAATCTAGGGACTCGAAATGCAAGGCAGAAATCTAGGGACTCAAAATGGAAGCCAGAAATTAGGGACTCCAAATGCAAGGCAGAAATCTAGGGACTCCAAATGGCAGCCAGAAATCTAGGGACTCGAAATGCAAGGCAGAAATCTAGGGACTCCAAATGGAAGCCAGAAATCTAGGGACTCAAAATGCAAGGCAGAAATCTAGGGACTCAAAATGCAAGGCAGAAATCTAGGGACTCCAAATGGCAGCCAGAAATCTAGGGACTCAAAATGCAAGGCAGAAATCTAGGGACTCAAAATGCAAGGCAGAAATCTAGGGACTCAAAATGCAAGGCAGAAATCTAGGGACTCAAAATGCAAGGCAGAAATCTAGGGACTCAAAATGCAAGGCAGAAATCTAGGGACTCAAAATGCAAGGCAGAAATCTAGGGACTCAAAATGGAAGCCAGAAATTAGGGACTCCAAATGGAAGCCAGAAATCTAGGGACTCAAAATGCAAGGCAGAAATCTAGGGACTCAAAATGCAAGGCAGAAATCTAGGGACTCAAAATGCAAGACAGAAAGCTAGGGACTCCAAATGGAAGCCAGAAATCTAGGGACTCAAAATGCAAGGCAGAAATCTAGGGACTCAAAATGCAAGGCAGAAATCTAGGGACTCCAAATGGAAGCCAGAAATCTAGGGACTCAAAATGCAAGGCAGAAATCTAGGGACTCAAAATGCAAGGCAGAAATCTAGGGACTCAAAATGCAAGACAGAAATCTAGGGACTCCAAATGGAAGTCAGAAATCTAGGGACTCAAAATGCAAGACAGAAATCTAGGGACTCATAATTGAAGGCAAAAATATAGGGATTCGACATGCAAAGCAGAAATCTAGACACTTTTTGGGAGTACTACCTTTGGTACAGAGAAAGAAATGATTCAGCAAATTTTGACAGTTGCAAATACAGTGACATGCAGACTCGCAGGAAAAAATAGCCATTGCCCGATGAGATACACTATTGTAATCAATTTATCTATAACAGGCGTCGCCAACAAATAGCTTGTGAGCTATAGGTAGCTCTTCAGACACCAGTAAGTAACTCTCCTGTGTGCAGCCCAGCCCACTAAACTAGAAACATTTGCTTGGTCAAATTAATATTGGTATATCGAAATTGAAAAGTGTTATGCAAGATGCAAATATGTGTTTTTTCAGAATTCATAAGCTGATGTTTGGAGAAAAATAGCTGAATAGCCAGTATATATTTAAAGCTGATATTTGAGTGATATATATTGTTATTTGAGTGATATATATTGTTGGAGTAATGAATATATAATATTATTACTAACATTATTCCGTTGGTGCCAGGGGCATCTCAGCTATGGCTGTTATGTATTACCCATGATGCACTAAGGTGACCAGTGCTGGTAATCTTTGCATATGGTTGTCACTGAAGTAATCTTGTTTGATGTGGTCACGGCTACAACACTGATATTATTGGTAGCTTTGAATGATTTTCACTGGATATAAGTAGCTATATATAGTAGAATGACTCTGAGATTTAGGGACTGATTTAGATCAGACAGGTAGCTTTTTCACAAACTTGAAGGATATCCCATCCGCCTTATTACACGTGCAGATATAGTGCACTTGTAATAAGGTAGACGGGATATCCTTCACATTTGTTACAGAACAACCTGTCCACCAAACTCTTAGTCAGGCCCTAAGTATGTTCATATTTACCTGAGGGTGGGACAAATGGAATCACCAGAATGTATTCTTCATGCAATGTGTTAACTGGAAAGAGTTTATGGACTGGAAACAATTCAGTAATGTTTAGTGGCGTTTGTAGTATAGCTGTAAGAACTGGAGATGGGCTGTCGAGGAAGGAGCCACGGGGTGTGTCCACAGTCCTACACACACACATAGGGGCTCTGACAAAGATGTAGGATTGGTCCTGCATGGAGACTCATTAAAGGTGCAAGGAGGGATGGTGGTCCCAGGTTTGCCAGACAGAAAAAGGCGGGTTAGCTTGTTCTACAGAATTTGATGCATCGTTGAGTAGAGTAAGACTGAGACCCCCTTGGGAAGAACCAGGTGTCTCCAGTGTCTTCAACTGCCAGAGACCTGGTGCAGACCCGCTAAGATATACAGGTGAAGGGAGTCAACTAATTATCATTTCTGTGTCAGATCCCATAGCCAATGAAAAACGAGTTCTCCTAACCACTCTAAGGTGACCACACTTCTCCATTATTAATAGAAAATGTTATCATTTACCTGACTGTTAGTACTTGGGTACCACACAGTCTGGTCTTCTCATTGTATTTATGGGACAAACGACGTGTTGCAGGAATTCTTTTTATCCTTACTTTGACTCAGCATCCTCAAACAGTGTGACAAGTCTGTTAATAATAGTCTACATCTGTGATGAAATACTGAATGAATAAACTTTCATTGCCTACTATATTATCACAAACAATTCTGCCGTTTATACCAGAATGAAACCCTTGGTTGTCTGACTATGTTTCCAAGAGTGACCCACTTCCCTTGAACATGAATGGGTCTCATGCAATATTGAAGGCAAGGCCACATCCCAAGATGTCTGCTTATAGTACATCATCCAGTCAGGGGGTGACAACATCAGTCTGAATTCAAGCGGCCCTATGTGACATGTTTGTACTCCCAGGCAATGCAACATGATCCACTCTTTAAATGTAGGGGAGCATGTAAAGAGTCCTGTATCGGCCTGGCCCAGGTCTCACTCCGTATATAAGGAGGGCCGGGGGGGGGGGGGCAAAAGGCAGGAGATGAACAAACAGCCTATCACGGTGCTCGTTTAGAGTGATGTGGTAAGGCACATGTGTGTAAATACAATTTCTGCAGATTCTTACTAAAACATGAATTAAGCACAATGTGAACATACTGTACTCACGCATAAATAATGAATGCATAGGAAGTTCGAGCAAGCAGAAACTAACCCCTGTTTTGAAGGACCAAAACTGTTGAAAATAACCTCAACTTCTGCTGCAAATTGCATTGTGTGTCAGTGATGTAATTGTGCCATGTAATTCATCCTTCTGCACTGCTGAGAAATGTGGGAAATGTGCTACATAAGGTGTTGATTACCATCCTGTACTACATATTTTACATTATCTTTTAGTGCTGCCCACTCAATACTCATACAATATAGAGACTTTACTGTAGCTCCCAGATGCAGTAATTATTTTTCCGCACTGGGAAATTCTACACTGCACTTCCACCACACTAAAGCTGTGCCAAGTTCAGTAATATTTTAGTGTGAGAATTCTACAGTTTCTGCATGTTTTTTCCACTTAAAAACAGTTTTTGAAGGATTTTCCACTGCTGTCAAAAAGTTTTGGCAACCGTTGGATGTAGGCACGCCCCCAGTATTCCTTCCCGAAAGGTACAAAGTACAGTCATCTTGATGTCCAGGAGGAAGAGGCTCTGGAGTGCCCTCTGCTGTTTGCTTTAAAGAGGTGCAGAGAGTAAAAGCCATGGGGTGGCATCTTCCTTCTGATTCTTAAGCCTTAGCTCAGTGTGGCGGGATGAGTGCAATGTCTGCCTTAGATTCACTACTCGATTCACAGGCACCTAACAATATGAATAACCGCGATAGACAGAGAACCAATCCGGTTCAACTTTATCCTTTCATTACTGAATACTGTATGGAATATTACAGGAGATGACTTTCTCCCTTTCTCAGCAATGTTGTCGAGGCAATGTCGATTTGGACTCTTTCGAGCCTCCATATAGCATCCAGCGGTTCCTAACTTTTTGACTTATATGAACCACCCCTTTCCTGGAATCCGAGGATCCGTACTGAATCATTACTGGAACTTGGAGACCCCCATTGAGACATAACTGGAAGCTGGGGACTCTGACTTAAGCAATTTCATTCATTTCAACCTCAAAACAGGGCCCAAAAATGTAGAAAAAAGCATTCATCAAACAAATACACAAATGATGACATATTTTATCTTATTCACAAACAAATACTAAAAAAATCGAAATTTTAATTTTAATGGAAAGGGTGGAGCTTTTCTGAATTCAATTGAGGTAACCCATCGGCCATGCTATATTCTGTTTGATGATCCCATGAATGAATCTGAGGATACCAATTAACATTTTTAGCCTCCATTTTCAAGTTTCACACTTACAAAATATTTTCACATTTTCAATTTTACATTTTGGCTCTTTATTTATATATACTTTATTAGTCTGTTAATATTATTTAATTTTTTAAGCAGTTGCAGACTACCTGAATGGTCATCGCAGATCCCCAGGAGTCCGTGACCACAGGTTAAGAACCACTGGACAGACAATTCAAACATAACCAACGAATTTTGTAGTGATGAGGACTGATGAATGTTAACTTTGATATTAGGAAGTGCTTCCCTTGTGCCTAGTCAGTAAATCATATTTTAGATTAAGGGCCTTATTTTGACTTTGGCGTCTCGGAGTGGGGCCGCCACGCTGCCGCCCCACTCCGAGACCGCCAAAGCCAAAATAGACCATCCGCCAGAGTACAACGTTTAAAGTCTCTGGTGGGCAGTTCTTTGGCGGTCCCGCGGCAGTGCCTTTGAAATAGGCATCCCAATGCAATCATCAAAGGCAGTTCCTGTAGGACATGGACTGTTAAGACCATGCCCTGTAGGAACTGGGGTGCATGCATACAGGGGGGCACAACATGTTCCCCCATGCATGCACCCCATGGCACAGAGTTTGTTTCCTCACCACCACACTTTTCATGGCAGGCTTACCACCATGAAAACTGTGGCAGTGAGGAAACTAGTAATATGCTTGGCAGTGCCGCAGCGGCACCACCAGTATATTACCAGCCTCACATCGCTGCAAGACTGCCAGGGATTGCAGATCCCTTGCGGCAGCAGCAGTGGTTCTGTGGCGGTCCAACCGCCACAGTCAGAATATGGCAGTTGGACCACCAGTCTGGTGGTCCACAGACAGCCACCACGACCACGGCAGTCCAATGGCCATAGTCATAATAAGGCCCAATGTCTGCTGACATATGCAAGATGGTCTAAAACATTTCAGAATATAAGGTACTAAATGTGCTGTATCATATGAAATAAACAATTATCCACAACAGTGGTTTTGGTACTAAAGCATTTTTTCTGTTTACTTAACTTTAATAGACAGTTAATAGAATAGAATAACCTCAGTCCAGAAGTGTTCTGATTTTGGGGTGTCAGAGGTCCAATACTTATACCCCTTTTTTGCCTTTGTAGTAGGAACATTTCAAAGGAAAGTCTTAGTAGTGCTCAAGACCCTGCCTTTCCCTGACCTGGCTCCAGACACACTACAGGGGGCTAGAGAGAACTTTGTGTGAGGACAGGCACAGCCCTATGCAGGTGTTAGTGACAACTCCTCCCCCCACTCAAGCTCAGGAAGATCCATCAGCCTGGTGATAGCCCATCAGGATATGCAAGGTACACTCAAGCTCCCTTTGTGTGTCTGTCTAGAGTGAATGCACAAGAGCCCAACTGTCAGCCAACACATTCGTGGATTCCACAGACAGGAAGAGGCACAGACTGGTTAATCAAGAAAATGCCCACTTTCTAAAAGTAGCATTTTCAAACATGCAATTTAAAAACCAACTTCACCAAAAGATGTCCTTTTAAATTGTGAGTTCAGGGATCCCAAACTCCAAATCCCTATCTGCTCACAATGAGAAATTACACTTAAAAGATATTTCAAGGCAAACCCCATGTTGCCCTATAGGAGAGATAGTCCTTGAAATAGTGAAAAACGCATTTAGCAGTATTTCACTATTAGGATATGTAAAACACTCCAGTACATGTCCTATCTTTTAAATACCCTGCCCATGGGGCTGCCTTGGGCCTGCCTTAGGGGTGACTTACATGTAGTAAAAGGGAAGGTTTGGGCCTGGCAAGTGGGTGCACTTGCCAGGTCGAAATGACAGTTTAAAACTGCACTCACAGACACTGCAGTGGCAGGTCTGAGACATGTTGGTAGGGCTACTAATGTGTATGGTACAATCAGTGCTGAACGCCCACTAGTAGCATTTGATTTACAGGCCCTGGGAACCCCTGGTGCACTATACTAGGTACTTACTAGTAAATCAAATATGCCAATCATAGATAAGCCAATCACCAATACAAGTTAGACAGAGAGCATATGCACTTTAGCACTGATTAGCAGTGGTAAAGTGCCTAGAGTCCTAAAACCAACAAAAACAGGTCCCAACAAATAGGAGGAAGATGGCAAAACATTTGGGGATAACCCTGCAAAAAGAGCCAGGTCCAACAGGCTGCAAGGCACACAAAGCAGTAAAAGCAGAGACATGTCCTCTTTCTAAAAGTGGCATTTCTAAAACAGTAATGTTAAATCCAACTTTACCACTAAAGAGGATTTATCATTACCATTCCAAAGATATGAAACATGATTTAGCTACTCCTTTCTAATCAGGAATTACAGCTTAAAAGTATTTTAAGGAATTCCCAATGCTAGCCTATGAGATGAGTAAGCCTCAGAGTAGTGAAAAGTGAATGTAGCTATTTGTCACTACCAGGACATGTAAAACATAAAAGTTCATGTTCTACCCTTTAGTTACACAGCACCCTGCCATTAGGGATATCTAGGACCTACCTTAGGGGTGACATGTGTAATAAAAGGGGAGTTTAAGGCCTGGCAATTGATTTTAAATGCCAAGTCAAAGTGGCAATAAACTGCACATACAGGCCTTGAAATGGCAGGCCTGAGACAGGTTTGAAAGGCTGCTTGTGTGGGTGGCACAACCAGTGATGCAGGCCCACTAGTAGCATTTAGATTACATGCTATGGGTGTATGGTATGCCACTTTACAAGGGACTAATAGGTAAACTAAATATGCCAAACATGTATATATCAATGTCACCATGTTTTAGGGGAGAAGCACATGCATTGTAGCACCGGTCAGCGTGGTAAAGTGCTCAGAGTCCTAAGGCAAACAAAAAGATACAGCAAGAAAGGAGGCCAGCAGGCAAAAAGTTGGAGGAAGACCACCCTAAGGATGACAGGTCTAATAAAGACTATCAAACAGTAGTGTTAATTTGGGTCTGATTACTTACATTATTTCTTTTTTTATAATAGGTACTTGTGTGCATGTATATAATGAAAATCACAGTGGGGTACTACTACCATACATTAATGGGGGTTGGGAGATGATTTGAGAATATGTACAACAACTTGAGATTTACATATCTTCATTGCCCATGGCACAGAGTTTGTTTCCTCACCACCACACGTCATCTTCGATTTGGAGGTGAAGGGAGATTAAGTGATTTGCTTAGAACCACAACAATTGGTGAAGTGCTGAAGCTTTAATTAAAACCCAGATTTACAGGTTTGAAGTGTAGAAACTAGAGAGCAGACCATATCTTCTTTTCGGTAATAGAGGGTGAATCCTAGTCTGTGAGCAAAGAAATATGTCGGCATTAAGTAGCATTTGCCAGGATTCAGCAGGCAGAGAAATCAGTGGATCAGAGGGGCCTACAGTGTGAACTGCCATTTGTATCAGAGCTATATTTCGCAATAATGCTTGCTTTCCAGCCTAGACAACTGCAAAAAATGAAGGCCTCGTGTACTAAGAATATAGTGGCAAACAGTAGTTGCAAATTGAGTGCTGTTTTTTGTGTGAATCAATTATGATCTTGAAATATACAAATAGGTCAGTTAACAAAATATCGAATTGCAGGGGTCACAGAAATGACCTGCGTATTGAATATTCATTAGGCATATTGCAATTTGAGACTGTCTTTAATCGTCAGAATCACATGGATGGTGGCCTTCAAGGGTCAGCAGCCCACCTTGTCTGTGACTGCGTTCAATAAAATAATTTTTTTTTAAAAATGCAGCCCATTTTTCTTAAAAGAAAAAAAAACTGCATTTAAAAAAAAGATTTGGTTTACTAAAAAGCTTTCACTGAGAGTTGGCAGTGGTGCCAAGGACCACTTCCAACTCTCCCTGAAACTTTTCTGAAGAATCACAAACAGGAAGGGGTTCAAAGGGAGCTCTTTCCCCTTTGTGAATCAGATACTATTCCCTTTGAAGTGTTGATATTTGATCAACGCTTTACGAACGCAGTTGCAGTCGCAAACCATTGATACACTCCTCTTCGACAGTGCTTAATTTGTAAAAGAATGAGTGCTGGTGCCCAAAGCTCTGCTCAGAAGCCCACGGTCAGTGAAATTAAATGCCAGCATGCCCAATACGAAGGCTGGTAGTCTTGAATCCTTCCCAGGCTTCTTTAACCAAACCATGCCCCATTATCTCACTATTGCAGGTTCCTGCTTCCTCCCTTTTTGTTGGTTTCTCCGTGTTTATCTTTCTCCGTCTTTCTGCTTCATTTGTTTTTCCCTCTTTTTCTCTCTGTAAATGTCTGAGGCAGAAAAATAAGTGCAGTACCCAAACATTAGTGCCTGTGGCCCCCAGTGGAAATTACCGGGGGCACCTTTTTCATGCCCCTTCTTATTTGCGATTCGGACAGTGTCCAAAAAGTCATTTTATCAGTTGGAAAGAATTTTCCGACTCATTAAAGAGCTTTTGTACATAAAGAAAAACTGTTCCATTATCTGTATTTAAATGTCCTTGCTGGGTAGTAGAAGTAATAAAGAGTAAAAGAAAATTTGAATTCATTTACAAACAACTTAATACCACTGTTTGCTATTCAGAACTCAAATTAATTGTACTTATTATATCGGCTTCCAAGGGGAGCAAGGTTGACCTTGTATGTATTCAGAATTATAACCTGCAGATGTCAGAAGGGAGAGCTTTTTTTTTTTTTTCTCCAAAACCTTTATTGAACATTTGGCAGTTTACAGATACGATTTGGCAGACATTGCAGCACATTTTACAATCATGACACAGCTGACAACTCGTCAAATATACTCCAACATATATGTCACATTACGATGTACCAAGTAAAATGGTGTATGGTACCATGAGAGTGTATGAGATCGGCGGACCATGAATAGGCTATGTGACCCCTGGCGCAACCGTGTCGAGCTCCACTTCAGTGACATGGGTATTGATAAGAGTAAGGTCCTCGGGGGTTCATCAGGGTTGGCCAATCTGTGAAGGTAAGATATGAGGGGGCCCCATATATCTGGGGGTCTACTCGCCGCCGGCATTAAGTCCCAGAATTCGCCGAGGAGTGTGTGGCAGTGCGCAGCGTCAGTTAGCCAGTGTTTAACCTGCTGCGCCGCCCTCCAGCCCCAGTGGACTGCCACCCGCCTCTTGGCAAGTACCAGCAGCATTGCGACAAGCTTGCGATTGGCATCTGAAATGTCTCTAACATGGCCTAGGAGGCACAGTAGGAGGTCAGGGTTAATGCGTTCCTGAGTGATGTCACTAATTACGGAGCATACTTCCATCCAGAACTCCGAAACCTTAGGACATGCCCAAGCCAGTTGTGCGAAATCCACGCCAGAGGCGGAACATCACCTACAATTGTCATTAGCTACCAGGCCCATCCTATGCAGAGTAGTGGGGGTGCGATATAACCAATGCATGTATTTAAAGTGGATGAGCCTGAGGCAGTAGTTGGGAGAGAGAAGCTTCGTTTGGTTGCAGCAGTACTGCCACTGCGTAAGAGAGAGGTTTCCGGGCAGGTCTCTGCTCCACGCATCGCGGGCGCGCTCAGTGTCGGTGTGAGATGCAGCCAGTGAGAGTGCATAGAGCCTGGTTACCATCTTGTGAGGGGATGTCAAGGAGAGTAGGTGTTCGAGTGCAGCGCTGGGCTGTGGGGCGAGTGGAAAGGCCGGGTTGTCATTCCTGCAGTTGGCCCTGATCTGGTAATAAAGCAGTTTATCTTACGGTGCAGCATCTTCTGGCAGAGTGAGAAAGGTGTTGTTAGGGTAGATGTCAGCATATGTGCATATACCGAGGCAGGCTGCACGGCGAGCCGTGCCCGCGGTCTGTAGCGGGGGGAATGCAGGGTTACTTGCGAGCTGCATGGAGGGTGCGAACAATGTTTGCAAGCCGGCGTGTTTACGTAGGCCGTCCCAAGCCCAGCACATGCACTCACTGTGTCAATCTCATTCCGGGGATTTTTGTACGGCAGGAAAAGCGCTGTTGCCAGGTCTGCCTCGACAGTGACATGTGGCTGGAATGGTGTTGGGTGTATCCAGAAGTGGAGGAAGCTAGCTTGGGCGCAGAGCGCGTAGAATCGAAGATCAGGTGCACCCATTCCTCCCTTTGCCAGGGGCAGTGTTAGGGCGTCATAGGCAACTCGGGGCTGATGGCCCGCCCAGACCAGGGTGATAATGTTGGATTTCAGTTTTTTTTTAAATTGTGATGAGAGTGGAATTGGGATGTTCATAAACAGGTACAAAAACTTGGGGAGAACCACCATTTTTACGATGGCGATACGCCCAGCTGGTGAAAGGGGAAGTTTCTGCCATGTTTGCATCCTGGTCTCCAGCCATTCCATGGCTCTCCCGAAGTTGGATCTCCAAAACTCATCAAGATCCCTTGTCAACCAGATGCCCAGATATCTGGTGGGACCTGTGGCCCAGAGAAATGGGTATTCAGTGGCGAACGGTTGAGTGGCGTCTGTAAGTGGGAGTAAAACGGACTTGCCCCAATTGATCTGTATACCGGATAGGCAGCCAAAGCGGATAACCTCTCTGCTCATGGGGGCCAGGTTCTCTTGTGGCTCTCGGATGTAAATCGTGACGTTGTCGGCATACATGGATGTGACCAGGGCGCGGGATGAGAAACCAATGCCTCGCTGAGTATGGTGCTGTCCCAGGCGCTTCGCAAGGGGCTCCATTGCGACAGCAAATAACATGGGGGATAAGGGGCAGCCCTGTCTGGTGCCCCTCGTGATTGCTATGGGTCCAGTCACCTGCCCATTGACCATGATACCTGCCACTGGGGATGTATAGAGAAGCTGTATCTCCGGATGAAGCCAGGGCTAAACCCCAGGTGCGGTAAGAAGTAGAAGAGAAAAGGCCACTCCAAAGTGTCGAAAGCCTTACTCACATCCAGGAGGGCGGCTACAGCAGGCAGGGAGGGGTTAATCTGGTGGAGAACTGAGAATATGGTACGCATGTTATGTGAGGTGGCACGCCCCGGGTTGAATCCCGATTGATCGGGGGGGGCAATTAAGGACATCAAAGGAAGAAGGCGATTGGCCAGGAGTTTAGCATAAATTTTATTGTCGGTGTTAATTAAGGATAATGGGCGATAAGAGTCGCAGCTTTCGGGGGATTTATCTGGCTTTAGCAAGAGAGTGATCATGGCTTCGCGGAGAGATGGGGGGAACCTCCCCAGTTCCAGGCTCTCATTATACATCTCAGCCAGATGCGGGATGAGGAGGGGTGCATACTCTTTGTAAAATGCAGGAGTAAGCCCATCTGAACCTGGGGCCTTATCGCCCGGGAGACCTGATATGACCTTTGAGATATCTTCATGTGTGAATGGTTCGTCCAGATATTCTCGGTGGCTATTACTGAGCCATAACAGCTCTATGGAGTCAAAGTATTGGTCAAGGGATGCCCTAGGGGCGGCTCTTCCCGCGGTATATAGGTGTGAGTAATAGGAGGAGATCCTCTCGATGACATCTGAGGGGGAGGTGGTTCGTCCAGCAGACTCGTCACAAAGTGCTGTGATGTAATGAGATGCATGTGATTACCTAAGAAGATTCGCCAGAGTCTTACCGGGCCTGTCGCCCTCCCCAAAGCGTCGGGCGCTGGCCTCTTTACCAAGGATCACCATCTCCCTATCTGTCTCCTCATGAAATTCCATGAGTTTGGCCCTGATGGAGGCCAATGTGGCTGGATTGGGGTCCTGAGAATGCTGGAGATCCAGCGTCTTGATATCCCTTTCCAGGCGCTCAAGAGTGCCTCTAATAGATTTCAACACCCCGGATTGCTTTGCGATGCATTCCCCCCTCACTACGACTTTAAAGGCTTCCCACAGCGTTGAGGGTGACTCAACGGAGCCGGTATTGCGCTCAAAATAGTCAGTGATGACACCCCGGATATCTTCCCGGAACGCAGCATCACGGAGTGAGTTGGGAGGGAGGCGCCATGAAAACATGCAAGGTAGGGTATGTGCGAGTCGCAGGCACAATCGCACTGGAGCATGATCAGACAATGTGCGAGCAAGGTGATCTACTGAAGTGGCCCAGGAGGTGACATCCCGGGAAGTGCGGGAAGTGAGCCACAGGTCAATACGAGACCATGTGCCACTCGAGCCGAAAACACAGGTGCCTTCGTGCGCGTCCCGGTGTGCATTTTTCCAGGCATCTAGCAGGGAGTTATCCTCTAGGATGGTATTGAGGGTGGCAGTGGCCTGTGGGTGATGGGTGCGGTCCCCAGAGCGGTCCAGTGTCGGTGAAGGAGCAATGTTAAAGTCGCCCCCCCAGACCAGGGAATGGGGCCCCAGAGAGGATATAATTTGCCATACCTGGTTGAGGAAGCCAGGGTCATCATTGTTGGGGCCGTACAGCGCAGCAAGTATTAGTGGCCTATTATATAGGGAGCCAGGAAGGATGACATATCGACCCACCGTATCTATGAAGGAGTGAGTACCATGCCAAGGGAGGCCCCTCCGAAAGAGGATGGTGACGCCTCTCGCTAGAGTAAAAGGCGCTATAGGAGTCCCCACAGTGTCGAGAGCGCAGTCTGGAGGAGGTAGCAGAAAGGAGATGTGTCTCCTGGAGAAAGCAAACGTCTACCTTGTGCCTATTGAGATGCGCATGCATGAGACGGGCCTTACGATAATCATTAAGGCCCCTGATATTCCAGGTTATGAAGGTGGTGTCAGTCATGGAGTGGTGGTGTGTGGAATAATAAAGCGGGGCCAGCTACGTGCGATCGCACCCTGATGTGCCGGTGCCCCGCAGTCTGAACAGTCATGGGGTGTGTGTGTAAGGAAACATGCCATAAACAATGCAAAAACTCCAGAGCAACAGCGCCTGTGAAGGGGTAGATTGTTGCAAACCCAAAGATAACAGACCCAGCCCCACCCCCTCTCCCCCACTCCAGTCTCCCAATTAGGTGGAGTTTCAAGTCCCCCCCCCAAAAACCCAAGAACAACCATCATGATCCCCAGAGCAGCAGAGAAAAACAGATCAAAAACACGCTGTACATGACATAGGGATCTCCGCCCCTCACCCGTCCCTCCCACACCAACCCCCCAATCAGGTTGAGAAAGACCACCCACCCCAGATCTAACAAGTGACATTAAACAAACAAGGGAGTTCTCCCGTGGGGGCCTGGCTCCACCGAGTGTTCTACCCTATCTAAGGACAGGGTGGCCAAGCTATGTTTAAGAGTAGTACAGTATGTGAACAAACGTTGTGAACTTGCGGGCGCGCCCCAATCCCGGGGATATAGTGTCACCAACATTACATGGAACTAGGCAGTGGGCAGTTCGGGCATTCTTGCGCAGGTTAGTAAGCGATAGCGGCAGTGCGAGGCACACCAATTAGTCATTGTCACTTGCTCCTCCACAGTCAGCGTGCTGAGAGTTACTCGGTGCATGACGCTGCTGCTTCTCTAGTTTTTTGGTGAATGCTAAGGCAGCTTTAGGGTCATTGAAGAACTGTGTCTGCGCCCCCACTTTTATTCTCAGCTTGGCGGGGTAGACCAGGGCGTATGAGACATCTTGCTTTTGGAGTAGTCTCTTGGCCGGGAGGAACTCCCGGCAGGCGGCCTGAACCGCCAGCGTGAAGTCCGGGTAAAATGCCAGTGTGTTCCCCTGATGCCGCACCTCACCTTTTTTCAGAAGGGAGAGCTTAGTTCGGGAGCCACCTTCAAAAGCTGAGTTAAAAAATATAAAATGAACACCTTCCTTTTATAAACCCAGCAGGGGAGCAGTCAGATTGCTTGTTTGTTTCTTAATAATCACATAATGTCTCCAGTTAACGCCCTTTAAGTTCACAGTGATCAATCAATCCTCCATTCTACAAACTAAAACAAACCAGTAACACAAAGCGCTGCTCAAACAGTGGAGATATGTGAATATTGAGGACATTGAAAAAACTCGTACTTTGAGGTAGGGTAAACATGGATGCAAATAACTCAGCCCTTAAGGTAATTTGAATATTGATACGAAGTAGATTTTCTAGCAGAGTAATGTAAACAGAGATAAAAATTAAATCGGCCCTTCGGAAGTTATGAATATAGAGGCAAAGTAACTCAGGCAACAAGAAACTGTGACTAGAGAAACTTACTCCATTAGTCAATAGGATCATTGTCTACCTACAGCACAGACGGCTTTGGGGCATGAAGTTCTATGTTAAAGACGTGTTATTCTACATTATCTTGTACTTATATAGCATCACCAGCAGCGCTAGCCTGTCATGATATTTTCTCTAGAGGTATATAAAACTTACATAATTTGCTTTTGCGTAATCATGGAAATTTCAAGGAAATTATGCAAAATTGCATGTAAATGTGTTGAATGCAAATCAATAATTTAGTGCTATATTTTAGTGCAAAATGCATTTGCATGTCAATTTGAGCCACAAGGACACACTTTGCACACAAAAAGTAGCACAAAAAATACAATTGTTGCGCACAACAGCTGCTCTCATTCTGATTGTTTGAGTTAAAAGTTTGCCATCAACCGCAGTGTAATTACGCAACATGGTGCAATGACGTCATTTCGGGACGTTTTTAAAGTTATGCAAATCACGCTGGCATAGTTTAAATTTCACCGAGCCTAATTTTTACTACTCTGGCAGACACTTTGTATCCATCAATTTATTCACCAGGCACTGACACGATTGTGCATTACCTATCAAGGGTTTTAAAACTTGTATACCCAATCTCTAGAATTAAGTAAGACGGTAAGGTAACTCTTCCAATGGAGTACCTGCACCAGGGACCTGCTAAGGTTCATCATTTGGAGTCCCCAAAGGCTGGTAATAATAACCCCTATCATTTAAGTTTGGCGGTGTGTGCTACTTAAATAGTCAATAGATTTATCAATATAGGCATAATAGACTGCCTAGCATTTTCTTTGCGTTTAGAGATGCATCCTGGGTATACTTGCAAGGAAGAATTACGTGAGACTCTGGGTATTGCTGCACTACAACCAAAGCCTCTCCTACACTACAAAAACACACAGCTCGCAATAATTCTGGGAAAGAGAAAGCAAAAGGTATGAAAGACCACCTTCCAGGGTGTTTGCCTAGCAATGTTGAGGTGAAAAACATCAGTGCTGATCCTGATGACCTAAATAATTACAGAGCTACCACACATTTGCCCTTCCTAGCCAATGTAGTCAAGCAATCTGTGTCTTCACAAATGAAAAAGTACATCGCCGATAGCAACCTACTGGATGACTTCCTATCTGTCTTTTGAATGTGATACAGCACTGAAACTGCCACATAACCAATCACAGATGGCACCCTTCTCTTGCGCCACAAGGAAGATCCTGCCTTCTGATCCTCCTGGATTTATCTGCTGCCTTTCTCACAGTTGATCACAAAGTCCTCCAAGAGACCCGTACTGCATGTCTGGAATTTGAAGATCAGGTTCTTAACGCTTGTTCTTACTTCTTTTCTTGGACAATGGGTTGCAAAAAAGTCAAGATTTATGACTCATTTTCTTACTCGATCCCCTTGTTCAATTGAGTCCCCGAAGGCTTCATCTTGGCATTACCTGCATGACTCCATAGCATATAGCATATATCATTAAAATATATACATCAGTACAACCTTACGCTCTTCTGAGTCCTGATAATTACCCCCAGGTCCCTTATGTCCTCGTCCCATTCATTAACAAAGTGGAGATAACCATCTCCCGACAGAAAAAAAGACCAGAGGAATGCTGGGACCCTAACCCTGCCCCTCCCACTGGGAGTACATAAGCAGCACTTACCCAGCATTCCGCCTGTTCTTTTTTACTGTCTGTCGACAGAATGAACGTGGTTGCTGGTGCTGCTCCTGCTGGGCTGGGTTGGCGTTTCTTCTCTCCTGCCCCCGCCCGGCTGCCTGGCTGTGCGGGCGGGGGGTTTCCTGGTCTGTCTCCTGGCCTGCCAGGCTTGCTGGGAGGCAGTTGCTGTTCGTGGCCGGCCCTGCCTTGCCGGCCGGCCCTTTGCAGCTGGTGCGCGGCATCCCAGTTGCTTCCGGGTCGCGAGCACGTCTTCCTGGGGCCTGGCCGGGTGGAAGACGTGCCGCGCTTGTGGTGTTCCTGGCCTTCCCGGCTCCCGCGTGTCTTGGTGGTTGCCTTGGGCTGGCTGTTGGGGTGGGGGCCTTGTTCCTGGTGGTGGTCCCCTCTCCGGGTGAGTTCCGCATAGCAGATTTTTCTCTCTTCCTGCGAATGTTTTTTGCTGTCTGCGGGGGGAGGGATGTGGCTCAGGGCTCGCCTGCCGGCCTTGGTGCTGGGTGGCCGTAGTTCGGCCTCACTTCCTGTGCTTCTGGGCGGATGGGAGGGGCCTGAGCACGACTGTTTAGAATGGCATGTTTTGTGGTTTTGCGGTTCGTGTTCGAATTTGCAGACACAATCAGGGACTGACGCGGTCCTTTGGTCATTGGCCCCTTGGCTTCTGCGGCTCTTGCAGGGAGTCCGGGCTGCTCCTTCTTTGCTCCGCTGTTCCGGGGGTGAGGATGTGGCTCGGCGGCTCACGCGGTCTGTGCGGCCGGCTGCTGTCTCTGGAGCTGGGGATCTGGGTTCGTGTCTCGGAGTCGGGGCGCCTTCCTCTGCTTCTGGCTGCTCCTCTACGTCCTTGTTTTATAGTTGGCACACCGGTATGTTTTGTGTTCGGTGTGCTGGTGTCCTGCTCCTCGCGCTGGCCCTGGCGGTTGGTCCTGTGGCCTGTGCGGTTCCGTTCCGCAGCCTCTGTCGTTGGTGCTTCCCCTGCTGCGCCCTGTGTGTGCTCCTGGTTTGAGTCCTGTACGGCCTGGGGATGCCGGGGTTTGTGCCTGGGGCCCCCTGCGTGTGCGGTGCCCTTCTCTTCCTTCCTCGCGCTGGTTCTGGCTTCGTCTGGCGTGGGGCTGCCGGTGTTTGTCCCGGGGCCTCCTGAGTGTGTGGCTTGTCCTCTGCCTTTGGGATGCTTCGTGTGGGTTGGCTAGCTGGTGCTGTCTCCGGCTGCTTGCCTCTTCCATGCTGGGTGCTGCTGTCTTTTGTTGCTCGTGGCTCTGGCACTTTCATTGCGCTGTTCCTGGCTTCTGTGGTTTCCTTGGCGTGGTCCTTGTGTTTCCCTGCTACTACTGCGCTCCACTTGCTTCTCAGGGGTGGCCCTGGCGGGTCTTCTGGCCTTGTCTTTGCGGGCTCTGCTCTGTTTCTTGTGCATGCCTTTTGCCTTTGGTTTGCTTTGGTGGTTCCTGGCCGCACCCTCCGGGTTCCGCCGGCGGTGGTGCTCGGTCTGTGGCTGCTCCTGCTGCAGCCCTCTGTCTGCTGGGTGCTTCTGCCTGGTGCTTGTGTCCTCCTGTTTTGCGGCTGGTGCTAGTGTTCGGCCCCTGCTCCCTTCGGGTCACGTTCCCACTCTGTGAGGTTCCTTTCGGAGGTTGTGTCTTTGGCTCTCTGGGTTGTGGCGGGGTCCGGCCTGGTTGGTGCTTGGATTTGTGTCTGCCGGACCTGCCGGGTGCTGTGGCTTGCTTAGTTTTTTTCTGGCTGGTGTGGTTGGGCTCATGCTCTTCCTTTGGTGTGTGGTGCGACTTGGGGTCTGCCTCTGGTTGTCCGTTGGGGCCTTGGTGCTCCGGTCCTCTCGCGGCCTGGCTGTTGGCTGTGGGTTGGTCCCGGAATGCTTCATCCTCCTGCCCTGGCGTTGTAGCGCGCCTTGGGCTGGGGGGGTGGGCATTGTTCTTTTCTCCCGTCCCCCCCGGGGGTGCGTTCCGTGTGGCTGTTCATTTGTTTGGGTTCCTTTTTCCAGTGGTCCCTGGGAGTCCAGGGTTCGTGCCGCTGTTGTTTGGGCTTGGCTGTCTTTTCGCTGGTACTGCGTCCTGGTCGTTGGCGCCTGGTTTCCTCTCTTCTCTGTGGTTCTCCCTGTTGGGGGTCCATCTGGGATCCTGGTGCGGTTTCTCCCTGGGGGCTCCTGGTCTCGTCTGGTCTCCGTCGTTTGGCGGGGATGGGCCTGGCTGGTGCCTGGGGGGGGCGCTTGGGCTTTCCTGCTCCTGTGGGCTTTTCGGCGCCTGTTGGTCACCTTCTTCGGCCCTGCGTCCTTGCCTGTGCTCTCTCTGGGTGTCCTAGCGTGGTGCCCCGGAGGTTTTGGCCATGCCCTGGGGTGCCCTTCTGGGCCTGATCCTGCCGGCTGTTCTCTTCCCGGGCTTGGTTCGCCTCTGGTTGGGTGTCCGCGTTTTCTGGCTGGTCCTGCTGGGTTTCCTTTGGCTGCTGTTGGGCTTCTGGTTTTCCCCCCCGTTGCCCCGGTGCTCCTCCTTCGTTGGCCCTTCTTGTGGCTGGCGGCCTTTCCGCCCTGTATGCCCCTGGGCTGCGTCTGGCCTTGTTCAGGCCTGTGTGGGGTCCTGGTGTTCTGTGCTTCTGGGTTAGCATGTCCGGGGTTGCCTCCGGTTGCTCCTGGTCTGTGGCTTGCTGCTGGTTCGGCGTGGCCTCCGGCTGTGCCTCCTTGGTTTTGCTGGCTGTGCTGTCGCTTCTCTGCTGGCTCTGGGGTGTGTTTTGCCTGGCGTCCCCTGTCCTTTCCTGGTTCCGGTGTCCTGGCCCGCTCCTGTCTTCCCTTGCTTCCCCGGGCCCTGCTCCCGGTGTGTGTCTGTTGTTTGGGATGCCCCCTTCCGCCCCCCCCTCATGTCGGGGTGCGGTTCTGTGGTGTTTGTCTTGCCACTGTGGGGGTCTGCCCTCCTTGCTGCTGGTTGTCCGGGGTCTGGTGTTGCTTGTGCCTCTGGCTTCTCTGCTTCCTCCGGTTTCCGCTTTGGCGGTTGCCTCTGTTTGTTTTAGTCCGGCCTGCTGTGTGGTCCGGCGGTTGTGGGCTGGGGGTCTCTGTCGGCCTCCCTGCCCTTTGCTTCGGCCTGTGCGCTGCGTGGGCTTCTTCCGGGTTGATTACAGACACTGATGCACTGCATGAGCATAAAAAGCCAGAGCCCAGAATGTATAATCCTTGGGAGTAAACACAGTGGCATCAAGTATCAGGGGTGCAAGCAGGTTGGGCCGGGGGGTCCTCCTGCTTCGGCGGGTTGCTTGGCTTCGGCCCTGGCTTCCTGGTTCCTTTTGCGGTTGTGGCTGTTTTCTTGGCCTGCGGCCTTTCGTCCCTGCCGGCTCCTATTCTTGTCTCCTCTCCAGAGTTGGGTGGGGTCGGGCCTGGTTGGTTCCGGGTCGGGGGTGCTGTGCGCCCTGGGGTCTTTTCCGCTGCTCCTGCCCGCCCTTGCTGCTTGCTGGTCCTTGGTGTTTGTGTGCCTGTGCGGTCCGTTTGGCTTCTGCCCATGCTTCTGTTGCCTCTCTGGCTTGCCTAGTTTCGGGGGTTCGTTTTCCCTCCCTTTGGGGTTGGGGGTTTCGGGGTTGTGGCCGTTGGCCCTGTCCCGCCCCTTCTGTGCCTGTGCTGTTCTGGGTTGTTGGTCTCCGGTCTTTGCTGGCCTCTCTGTTGTTTGGTCGGCTATCTGCCGGGTCTTTCTAGGGGCTTCTCTGGCCTGTGGCCTTTGGGGTTGGCCTCCTCTGCCCCTGCTGCTCTGGGGTTTCGTGTCGGGCCCTGGTTCGGTTTGCGGCCTCGTTCCTTGTGGGGCTTTTGGCCTTCTGGGTTTTCTGGTCTCTGGCTCTTTCCCTGTCCTTTTCTGTTTGGTTGGGGTCTGGCTGTCTGATCCTCCTGGTTGGTGTTTCGTTCTTTCGTCGGCTGGTCTCTGTTTGGTTTGCGGGCCTGCTCCCTGCTGGCTCTGTGGGCCTTGTGCGGCGTCGTTCCTGGGGTTGTGTTTCTGTTTCCCCGGCTTTTTGGTGTGTCCCTTGGCCTTTTCTGGCTCTTGGCCTGCTCCTGGGCTCTCGCTGTGGCTCCGCCTTCTGGGCTGGGTGCTTGGTGGTTGTCGTTTGGCGGCCCTGGTGGTGCTGGCCGTTCTTTCCTAGGGCCTGGGCCTCCTCTGCGGGGTTTCGGGGGCTTTGTCCTCTGGGCTCTCTGACATTCTGTTTGGGGGAGGGGGCCGGTGCCTGGCCTGTGCTTCCCTCTTTCCTGGTTTGGTCTGGGTGGTTGTGCCTGCGCTCTGTTGGCCGGCCTTGGCCTCTTTCTTTTCTTTTGCTTTCTCCGGTGTGGTTGGGGTTTGCTCGGTGTCTGTGCTGCTGCCGGTTCCTGCGTGCCTTCCTGGTGGTTCTGGACTTGTCGGCCTTTGTCCGGTGGGTTCCCTTGGCCGTGTCCTGTTGGGTTGTGGTTTTTCTTTTTTTGGCCTGGTTGCTCTGTTTCCGTTTCTCTGGTTGGCTGCCTCCTTGTTGTGGCTATGGCCTTCTGTTTTCCTTGGCTCCGTTTCCGGTCCTTGTTGGTGTCCTTGCTGGCCTGTTCTGGCTTGCTGGCTGGTTGCTTCCTGCTGTTCCCCCCTTTTTGCTTCCCTTGGGTTGCTGCCTTTGGTGTGGTTTCCTGGGTGTGCTTGAGGGTTTGGAAGGCCGGGTTTTCTGCATGGTATTCTCCACTTTGTTAATGAATGGGACGAGGACATAAGGGACCTGGGGGTAATGCTCTATTACTTACCGGTAATCTTCATTACTCCGGCTCCCGTTGTCCTCGTCCCACTCATACGCCCCGCCCTCCCTCCCGGACTGCCGGCCTTCCTGGGGGGCTTGGTGGTTCAGGTGGAATGCTGGGTAAGTGCTGCTTATGTACTCCCAGTGGGAGGGGCAGGGTTAGGGTCCCAGCATTCCTCTGGTCGTTTTTTCTGTCGGGAGATGGTTATCTCCACTTTGTTAATGAATGGGACGAGGACAACGGGACCCGGAGTAATGAAGATTACCAGTAAGTAATAGAGCATTCTTCAAACTTCGATATCTCAACCTAATCTCTGCCAGAACACTCAAAAGGTTGAATTCATCCTCTTATTCTGGTTTCTACCTGACCTCCCCCTAAAATATGTCTCTACTCTACTCCTTCACAAACATGACCCTGCACTCCTTTCTCGCTCTCTCTTTCTCTCTCTCCCTATCCCTCTCTCTTTTTAAAGGACCAAACATTGAAAAGTGCCTGCTGTCACCAGTAGCTTCGAAAAGACACAAAGAGCTACATCTCTATCACAGATGGCCATACAAGCTTTAATTGACTCCCAATTGTACTGTGGCAAAGCTCTTCTAAAGGGCTGATGAAGACTCCTCTTACCAATCTTAAAGCTGCCCTTTGTGCTGCAGGCCTGTCTTGCATTTGGGATTCGATGATTTACCTGCATCCACCCTACTTTGGCCTCCCTAAACTGGTGGTGTGCCATCAGAACTTTGTTGTCAGAATATTCTTTCACATGAATATTCTTTCCTAAATATCATTTACAAAATCATTACCCCAAAAAAGTTAATAACAGAAAGTTTGCTTCAGGTGGGACAATATTTTTACTAATGATATTTAGGATATGATATGCGTGTCAGACAACATTTCTGCAGAAGAAAATATTCTGATGTAAAGCTAAACTACCTCCTATTGTAGGTTAAGAACTTGTTTAAAACTGCTTGCTTGGTCCGCAAAAGTCTCTAATCTCGCACTCCCATCTTCCTGGCAGAAAGATTGGTCCAAATTCTGCCAGCAATGCCATCTGAGAAACTCTAACTTGAAAATCCTTGAGACTCCCCTCTTCAGGAAAACATACACTGAACCAGTCTTTCTCAGCTGTGAGTCTCAAAGTCTAGAATTGTCTTGTTTGGGATCTTTGACTGACCTTTAAAAGATAGCTGAAAGAGGTCCTGCTTAGCACGACGTATCTGCCTAAGCTCTTTGTTTATATCATGCCTCTGCATAATTGCTAAGAATACCACCTGCTCCTCAAGTCTATTGAAATTCTTATTTTGTATTATTTTCTCACGCAGCTACAGTGTATTTGAAATGGTGCTAATCATGCTCTGTTAAGATAGATTTTATTGTTTTCTTTTATGCGTGTACAGTTCCGCCTCTTAGCAAAGTCTTCAGAGTGAGACAGCTTAGGATGAGCACAGGGGTGTTGCACCTGAGGTGTGGGGGGGGCGGGGCATTCAGCCTAGGGCCAATGAATATCTGTGATATACGGGGGACTCATGGTCTCCTCTTCACATTCTGCTGGGGCCAAAAGCATTATTTTAGCATTCTATTATATATGAAAGCTGATATACTTTATAGAAAGTCCAAGTATGTGGTTTCATGTGAGATAATCGGGCACTGGTGGTACTGGAGAGAAGTGAAGCATCACCCGCAAACTTACCAATAGTGTATGAGGCATGTGCTGCTGATGAGAGCTTCAGTCACAGTCCTGGTCATTGTCCAGCGTGCTCCCAGTCCATACTGTAAATTTTCAACAGTGGTTCAATATGATTTTGTTTGCACCATTAGCACAATACAAACTGAAAGAAAGTGAGTGGATCACTGCACGCCAATTCAGCATGATATATGGGTAGTAGAGTTAGACGGCGGGCCAAAGCTTTGAACATCACCAACGGTTCAAGGAGGATCAGCATCAAGAGATTACCAAACTCACAGTTGCAAATTAGCTAAATGAGTTGAAAGTGCACAACAGAAAAATGTAACTTTCTAGGCATGTTTGAATCCTGAGGCCAGATTATGTATATTTGTACTGATGAAACGAAATTTGTCCCCAAATTTTCACTGAGTGGCCATTGAAAATCATTCTTTTCACTTACCAATATAGCGTCCAGATGGTGCAAATGTCATTATTGGTTCTATAACAGAATATACTCTAAAATAAATATTCTTTCAAAAATATCAGCCTATTGAATGGCAATTTTTTAATATTGACTCCAATGACGTGATAAGTTCTAAACAATATTAATGTTTCAGGGCCTGATTCACAAAGGGCCTCCGCACTCGTTGCGGAGGCCCTGCAGTCGTTGGGAGTCTCCGTACTCGGGGCGAGATCTCTGCAATGAGAATTCTCATTGCAAAGATTCCGCCCCGAGTATGGAAACTCCCCCGCGATCCAGGGCCACCGCCATGAGTGCGGAGGCCCTTTGTGAATCAGGCCCTCAATGTTTATGTCAGATGATATTCTGGCAACAATATTCTGGGAGTAAGTATAGGGACATTTTTAATTAGTTCATTAAGCAAAGCTCTTTAAATATACATGCACGCAAAAGGGTTATCATACATAAAAAAATTCAAAACTTAATATTGCCTAAGGCAAATTCCGCATCTTGGAATTTAATTTCACACACCAAGTCCATTGAAGATTGGTGTGACAAACAACCACATTTTAAGAATAAAGGTCTTAAAAAGTTTCAAGAAAGATTTCTAAATAAACTCCAATTAAATATCTAAATCCAAAGGAAAGAACAATTTAAAAAGTATATACATCTTCCATTAAGAGCCTTCTTTGCTAAATTAGACCGTTATTTTGCTAACCACTATTATCTCCAAACATAGTCTCTCCTGTTTGAATTCGAGAATAGGACTACTAATTAAAGATATCTGGAGAGACCATATAAGGTATAAACTAAAATGGTTTTGCTCTTGACTGCTTTCTAACAATATTGAAGTTCTCCCTCGATGCTATCTTTTTATAATCTTTTCCGACTTTCATTTGTAGGAAAACGACTATAAAAAGATAGCAATGTTCTGGTACCATGCCATCCTTATTCTGGTCACTACCTGTGTCGAGCAAAATTGCACCAGTATAAATGTATGCAATTTGATCCATAGTGGGCTGTGTTTTCCTTTTAATCTTTTGACCTCAATCAATATGTGACTTTGAGTTTTATTAGTAAACACCGCAAGAAATAGAGTGTGTGATTTGTGCCATACAATAGTCATTATGAATGCCCATGTACTAAGCAAGCAAGAGTTTAGGATGAAGCCAACATTGTCTTCTTAGCAATGTTTAATATGTAAGGGCGAACAGACAGGTTCAAACAACCCATACCCCTTCACTTCAAAGACTAACACGTTTCAAAAGGTTCAAGCCCCCACATGCCAGTATGAGGGACGAAAACACAGGCAAGTGACAATGTGAGGCCAGATCAGTGGTCTGCTGAATTGTGAAACATATTTTTACTCTTTGAGTAAAACTGAACTATTTTTCCATTTTAAAGGCCAGCTTTGGAGTGCTTTTGTGTTTTTGTAGTATCTCTCTTTCAGGATAGGTGCTAGACTCACTATATGTATGCTTCTTAATTCACAGCCTGACTGCATTTCCTCCACGCTGTGCACACTTCTCTTGTTGATTGTTAATTGTCGGTGTTGTTAACGGTTGCTCTTTTGCTAGCAATGTTTGATGTTTAGAATATCTCCGAAGGCACCAACTCATCTCTAAAGGCTGCATGTTGGGGGTACTTCAAATAAAATAAATTATTAAATAGGTGTGCTGAGATTTTTTCATATCGAGGAACAAGATGGGGTGTATTTTTGCTGTGAGCTATCGGGGCATTTGTAGCTGTGTTATTTAAAGGACAAAGCTGTATTTTCCCCTTTCTTCTCCACTGCCTTTCTGCTTTTCTAGTCTAATTTTGCATTGTTGATTCCCTCTGGTAATATCACTGCAGGATTTCCACTCAGAGTGTGCGGCTGGCACATAAATCCACTTGCTTCATTGACACAATGTTTGTTTCAAAGAATACAAAGGTTCACAAACAGAAAAGCTGCTGAAATTGAGTTTCAGCAGTCCCAGCAGGCCTAAGTTTAAAGTTTTAGCTAGGCAGACAGACGTAGATTCCCCATGAGTAACATGGGTGCTCCTGTAGTGCTGTGCAACTTGTGCACTGCCCCAGCGGGCCTTTTTAATGGGTAGTAAATTGGCACAATGCTTCGCGTCACTTTGCGTCATATGTGTACATGTGCGAAAAGTTAAGAAATAACCCCTGTAGTGGATAGTTTTCCCTTAGTCAACAGAATCTGACATACGCACATTAAAATCACATCACCCTGCAGACAGGGTGTTAAAAACTCCATAGAAGAAGACAAATAAGGGAACAAATGTGAAGCTAGCGATTAACTGTGAGGAATCTCTAACCACAAGATGGCTCACAGTCTTGAGAGAAGCAAAACAACATGCCCTTGGCAGCCAATTGACGCCTCCAAAGGAGGCCATTGCATTACTTACCCTAAGGAACATACGTGAAACAGCGCCTGCCCTCTATTGTCCTTGGGGTACATAACAAAGGCTACCAAAGAACAGAAATTAGGGGAAAAAATGCAGTCACCATAACTTCCATTCTTTTCAAACTATACATTTTACATCATCTTATTCAAATTTGATTTCTGCAAGGGATAGTGAGAGCAACACTGCCGGCTTCCACGCAAATACATATCTATTGCCATGTTATTTTCCTGTAATGTTTCACATTACTATACAACATTCCTTTACAGCCAGACTTATTGGCATTGCCAATGCTTGTTTTAAAATGTTTGGGCTGAATTTCATTTTCTGCATTTATTGAGACAGTGCTTTCAGGATCCCATTGAGAGATGTGTGCTCCTTTATAAATCCTGAAGTCATTTGATTTTCAGCAACTCGTCCTACCTTGATTCTGAGCCAGACACATTCATTGCCAAAGCCCCTCAAGATTATACCCTTGTTGCCTTTTAAATGTAGGTAATGATACAATTTCATGTTCATTGATTAACACTTGTATTTGCACTTGGTCCTGGACGCTGCAGGTTTCCATTGTCCTAGCACTCAGCATCAGAGTAATATTCGGGGCTAGATGGGGATCATCTGGAAGCACATGAATGAGGCAGAATTATTCCTTTCAGTTTGTGGGTGAAGTTATATTTTCAATAGCATTTTTTTTAAATGTTTTGGTCCTGTGCTTCTTGGGTGGTGCCGCGCATCACCAGCAGTCCTTTTAAGTGCCTGCCTCTGTCTGGTCTAAGTAGCTTTTTCAGTTGCCTCACAGCTGTTTTATTTTGATAATCAAGTAAAGACATCTACTTGTCCTCTAAGGCATTCACTGCAGTATCTGTCAGCTGCCCCCCTTGAAACCTTTACTCAGACGTTTACCCAAGTCTTCGTTGCCTGTTCCTTGGTGGTGAGTAGAGGAAGCCATAGTTTTAGCTGACCATCCTCTGTAGGCACTGGTCGTAACTATTTAATGCTTGCATTCAGCGGCATGGATTGTATTCACTCTTCACCTCCACTTCTGGGGCTACTTTTCCTTCTTTTCATTGCTGTATCACTCTTCTTCAGCATTCTAACCCTTTTTGGAGCTCTTTATTCAAGCTCACTCTTCAAATCATCCTGCCTCTTTCAGCTGTCTCTTTGTGGGTCTCCTAATGGTGTTCGAGAATTAACCTTGGAGTGCCCATAGGGATTGTCGTCACGGAGCTTCTGAGGGTACTTCAGAGAGATTAAGCGGGTCACCCAAAAGCAAAGCTGGTACCTGGTTTGGCTGCTGCTTTCTACTACATGTTGCAACAGGAGCTTTTGTGGTAAGGGAGAACAGAAACTTCTACAATCAGACACATCCTGTGGAGTTTCACTATGGTGTACGCAGCAGCTGGGAGAGCTCATGGTAGTGTGTGCAGACGACCTTCAAAAAGTATCAACATTAGTACACAGTTTTGGACTAAGAAGGGAAAATTTCAAATCCTCGCCTCGGTTGCCAGGGACGCTTCATGTCTTGGCTCTGAGATGGGCACGTTCATTTAACAGAATGAGTATGAGCTAAAAGGCATGGCACTTACCTTCTGCAATGATTAAGCAGCAAAATAGGATAGTTTGTAATATTTCATGTCTATTTTGTGTTTGTTTTTGAATGTTAGCAAGGTTTCATCTCTGATCTACTTCAGATTGAAGGAGCAGGGAGTGGAAGGGAAATGTGGAGAGTTGGGTAGGAAGAAAATGAAATTAAAATGGATGAGATTAGGAGGAGGGAACTGGATGGGCGAATGTACAAAAGAGGCGACTAAAAAGACGGGAGAGTATGGAAGTAAATATAAAGGGAACGTGTGAGAGGGGCAAAGGGAAGGGCGGAAGATTTTTTTTCATAGTGCAAATGAGTCCTCTTTCAGCCATTGATTACAGACACTGATGCACTGCAAGAGCATAAAAAGCCAGAGCCCAGAATGTATAATCCGTGGGAGTAAACACAGTGGCATCAAGTATCAGGGGTGCAAGCAGGTTAATGGGCATATCAATGTGCTCCATTGCACACCCAATGGGCACCATTTCCCAGAATAATGTTGGCACTGCTCTGCCTCTTGAGTCACCAGGAAAACGTATTTGACGTCCGGCTTAGTGCTGCCTGTTCTGTTTTAGCACGTTGCTCTTTTACCCCATTTCTCTGTTGCGCCGGTGACGTGGTATTGTCCACATCATTATCGTCACCACGTTACAATCGTCATCAGCAGAACCCTCCTGGTGTATGCCTCCCTCCTTTCTCTGGGTCCAGGCCGCCGGCAGCCAGATAATGGGCTTAGTGGTCAGTGTAGCACTGAGCGCTTGAAGTAAGCTGCAGCATATTTTAACCAAGCCGATCATCTGTTTTTTATTAACATTGGTTCAAAAAGATCAAAAACGTGTTCTTAACAACCAAATTAAAATGAAAGCGGGCAGAAAAAAAGATGCCGGTGTGTGTTCATGCTCGGCTGGCGGGAAACGCACAGCGTTCCTTGAACAGCCAACCCAGTTCCTCAGCTTGGAAGGGCAGCACCAGATGAAGAGGCTGCTCCCAGAGAAGGGGCTTCTGGGAGTTGTTACGTCATTTGATCTGCTTATGTAGCAATGCTCTCCATGAGAAAATCTAAAGTAGGGGCGAAGTATGTAAATATATCTCAGAGTTTGGTTGCTATTTTATAGACTTTATAATATGCATGTTTAATGATATGCATATAAAATATATTGATTTTGAAGTTTGGCAGTTTTAAAGCAACTTCACCCAATTAGGTTATATTAATTACACTTGATCACTACAGCTCTGGCCTCTGAGGGGGCGGCCCGTGGTCAGCGATATGATCAGCAATGTGCTGTGGCTGAGGTCTGTGCATGTAACATGATGCATGGCTCTGCTGTTCGAGGTCAAGGCGTCTATGAGGTGGGCACCCATAGGGATAGGGCTGCTGCCTGCAGGATAGGTATTTGCAAGCTGGGTGCCAGGATGGGGGGGGGATCTGCTGTCTGAAGAGTTGACCTCTATTGCTCGCTTAACACAAGGCATCTCTCTCTGTAACAACAGCTCTCTAGGTTGTCATTTGGTGTGAGTCGGGCATCGCGGGTCTCTGAAAGAGGTAATCCTGCTCTCTGAGGAAGGAACATTTGGGATCATATAATGAGGAAACCTCTGCTGCTTGAGGTGATGGTTTCTGTGAGGTGTGAACTATGATGGACAGATTTGCTGTCTAAGGTGTGAGTTACTGTGAGGTGTGTATTGTGATGGATAGCTCAAGTCAAATGCATGGGTCTCTAACTGGGTGTGTAACTCAAGGGATAGCTGTGCTGCCCAATGTCTGAGTCTTTGCAAGGTGTTTTCAATGAAGGATAGCGCTGCCGCCTGGGTTGTGGTGTTCTGCGAGGTGTGTAGCATGCAACACATCTCTACAGTCTGCATGCAGTTCGGTTTTTCTACATAAATTGTGGCCCTGTCAGATTATTGTAGCATTGTAGATCACGGCGCTGCCTAATGTGTTGAACGGTTAGATGACACACAGGGCAAACATCAACGGAACGTGAAAGCTTTTCACAGCAGCTCATATTCAGGACAAATATTTAATGTCACATGACTAACCCGCTAGACGTATGCCCTAGATAGTCTCAACTCAACAAAAAGCATTTTTGAAACAAAGTTTCCATAAATGAGAATCTCCATCATCTACGGCAGTTGCAACATTTACAACACTTGTGTTTTTCTTATTTCTTTTGCAGACAGTAACTTTGTGCTGGGAAATGCTCAGGTGCTCAACCTGTTCCCCATTGTCTACTGCTCCGACGGGTTCTGTGAACTTACTGGCTTTGCCCGAGCTGAAGTTATGCAGAAGAGCTGCGCCTGCAAGTTCCTCTACGGCTTGGACACCAGCGAGCAACTCAAGGTGCAGATTCAGAAGGCCTTGGATGAGAAGCGCGAGTTCAAGACTGAGATCCATCTCTACAAGAAGAGCGGTGAGTAAGATTCTGCGGCCTTCATTCAGATGTGTCCCTCTCTGTCGAAGTGCAGTGTAGGAAGGACACTTCTGGTTTCAAGTGGACCAAATTAGTCGAAATTTAAGATGGCTTTAAAATATAGCATATGGGAGGAGTGACATGTACATAGTAGTGAGCAGTAGCTCTTTCTTTCCCTACCTTGGAATTCCTTATGGAACTTCCTAATATTTCTCAAGAGATGTAGGCTTTACGTAATATAAAAAGGGTGGGCTTGTTTCTTTTTGGAAGGCAGTGTAGACCCTGGTTTCGAAGGTGGCAGACAGATGGGATCGAGTCAGCCTTTGTACAGGCAAAATGGATGATAGCCATGAGCTGGAAGGCTTCAGACACACCCTTCATTGCCTTGTGGGCCAAAGACCTGGAATATAGGCCACAGCTGATGAACGATGGTGTAGAGAAAGCCATTTCTTGAAAAGGAAATTATTTCCAGATCCAGCAAAAGCGTAAAGAAAGTATATTGCAAATTGGAATTTGTCACTAACCGTCAGGAGATGGGTTTTATGGTTCAAATCTGTTTATTTACGTTTAACAAATTAACGCATACACTCACCTATAACCATTGGCCAATGAGGGTTGAATAGAGAGAGTAATGGGATTGTGTTATGGGAGTGTGATGGGATTGTGTTTTGGGGCGGCAGAGCAGGGGAGAGGAACTTGGACATGGTGGAATAACAAGGGTAAACAATGGATGGAAATATCCCCACCAGGGGCATAGTCAATAGAGTTAAGGCACTCTAAGGGACCAGGCTCACTCTGGTAAGTCTCTGGATGATGTGAGTCCACCACTTACTAGGAGATGGTCAGTGCGGATGTCAGTCGTGGAGAGTCTCAGCACGCATAGATAGTTAGGACAAGTAAGCTCCTTAAATTCTTGTGACAGGAACGTTATACAGAGGACATACATTTTGTCAAATATGTGCTGTTTGTTCTCAAATGCGGCCATAATTTTCTCCATATCCATGAGGTCCCATAGTTTGTGTAGCCACTGTACATGGTCTGAAGTTTTTTCCATGCCCGTCTAGTTGTGATGACCTGTTTAGCTGTGCATAGGATGAGCGTGATAGCTTTTCCTTTGTTTGAGCATAATTGGAAGGTTCCTTTATTTGGGAGCTCAAGAAGGAATTAGCTGGGGAAGCATGGGATGTCTATATTGAAGTTTTCATTTATGTCTTTCAGCACTGCTTCCAGTATTGTTTAAGTTAGGGGCATCACCATAGAAGGTGGGTTAATGTACCCGAGTCCCCACAGTTGCGTCAGCATCCCTCGGTGGTAGGGGACTTTCACCTGGCCACCCATGCAGGAGTAAAATACCAGTAATGAGTAATTTTTAATATTGCCTCTTCCCCTACTGCACTGTAGGTTGAGGTGTGGGTTCTGTAGAGGATGCCTGGCCATTGCTTGTGATGAAGGTGTGCTCCAGCTCTGTTTCCCAGTGGGTTTGTGCTGGGGATCTGATGATGAAAGGGGTTTGGTTGAGAAACGTCTATATTACGGGTAGCATTTGTTTATTTTACTTCTTAGAGACCAGCCACTTCTCAAAAAAGATGAGGGGCCTATTGGCTGAGTGCAAGTCGTTGGGTGGGTCAATGTCTCGTATGAATGTATCTCCATCTCTCCATCTCAGGATTCCCATAGCTAGCTTTGGTTTGATCAACGTTCATCAACCCATTGTGGTCATCGAAGTCGCATATTATTTTACAATTAGCTTCTTGCCATGACAGGCATTTGCCGCCTGGCACCGCAGGGTGAAAATCAGGTTGCCAATAATGGGAGTGAGTTGGGTGGAATGTGAGGACAAGCCCCCTTGTCCCAGGCCTCCATTGCGGCTGTTATGACAGGGGAGGAGTAGACACCCAAAGGGCGATGATTCTAAGGCAGCCACTGGACTATGTTTACCCCTGCGGTAGTTTGATTGATAAAACACAGTGTTTTTCAGAGGAAGGCCTGCCTCCAGCAGGTTTCCCAATTGAGCTGCTAGATAATAGTTGGAGAGATTGGGTATACCAAGGCCTACCTATGCCACCTAGCCATGCAGGGTTTCGTGCCTCCCCAAATGAAGGCTTTATCATTTGTTGCAGTTTGCATAAGAGCTGTTGGAGGAAGGGGGTGGTAGGGAAAGCGTCTGAATGACATAAAGAATTTTGGGGAGTAGGGTCATCTTGACCGCTGCAATCCTTCCACCCATGACAGGCCTCCTGTCTGCCAGAATTGTAAAAGGTCAATGTGTTCTAATGTCTTCTCTGCCGAGGAGCATATCTTAAGTACCAGGTATTGCACCTAGTTGCATGCCCATGCAAAAAAGAAAGGTTTTCCAATGTAGCCTTTACCCATAACAGAATGCTGAGGCTGAGAATCTGCAGCTTTTGAACATTCATTTTGAAGCCCGACACCCTACGAAAGGCTGCAAGCTCTCGGAGCACGCTGCGATTGAATCATGAGGGTTGGAGAGAGTGACCTGCATATCATCTGCACAGAGAGATAGTTTATGTTCCGGTAGTCCTATAGTAATTCCGGTGATTGAGGGGTTAGATGAAAATGGCGAAGAGGAGCGAGGACGGGGGTGGCATCCCTGTCTTGTGCCCTGGGCCACTCCAAAGGCTTGCAATGTTGATTTCTTGTAATGTGCTCTTATGCCCTGAGGCCAAGTTCACGCTGTATAAAACCTGCAAAAATCAATAAATAAATTCAACAGACCCAGTCGTTGGACTGGCGCCACTTGTCAGCTGTCCCCATCATATCATAGCCTCCACCTTCTCCATGACCCATGAAACATCAGCTGCAGCACCCCCTGCCTTGTTAGGCCCTTGATCCTTCCTTGGCAATGTCTCTTTTCCATCCTTCCCCTGAAATAACTATATCAGAGCTGCAGACCCCACAACTCACTTCACCCAAGCCCCTAAGGCCTGGCCCTTCTTCAGCCATTGAATGGATGTCTTTACAGTTTCTTAGCTGCCGGAGGTCCCACCCTTCATGAATTGGACAAGAAGGAGTAGTAAAATAGCTCAGCCAAGAGGTCCACCAGCAGTGAACCTTTGCCAAAGCAAACAAGTCAGACAAACTGTAGTTCCCCATACTGTTCACTTGAGGCTCTCTGAAGAGGACTCCCTAAAGCCAAGCTCAGAAAAGTCCCCATCTGCTGTCTGATCCTAAAGATGAGGAGCCTTTAAGGAATTAATAATGGGGAGTTCCTGTTGCAGCTTTTGGTGCCTTGAGATTGCAACAGTACACCTGTTTTAGGTTTGTTCAACAATTTTGTCATGTTTTGACCGCAATGTACAAATAGTGAAAATTTGATCTCAAGAAAATATATTTGCCACTCCGGTTGTGGTGATTACACTCACAAAACTATGCAAATGAATGAGAGGGCCGCGAGCAGGGAGCGCGCCACACTTTATCAACAGACCTTGCCTATCAGAGGAAAAAATCCCAAACTGCAGCGCTCCTAATTAAAATTGATTTATTTTCTAATTTACATAGCAGCTGGTGTAATGTGCATTCGGAGTTCTGAAATAAATCACTTTTGATGAGCAGTTTTTTTTAAACATGCTCTAACAATTTTGCTTTGGAAAAGGATTGAAGTCTGTTCTCACCTCTCAGTGACCTAATGTTGTACAGCAGACGCCCCCTGTTTGGTCTCTAGCCCTGTGTTTATATACCTGAGGTTTACAAAGTCCCCCTACGTTAAATATTCCTCTACATGCCCCCTTCCTTCCAAATATTGACTGGACTGCTGGAGTATTGTAATGTCTGTCAATGTTCTGCTGTGTTTATAGCATGGAGGTATTCGAATGCCTGCACCCCTTCTTACCTCTACCTCCACTACTGCATTCTCACCAAAAGGTTATTCAAACATGTCTTCCTTATTCCCTCTCACTCCTCGGCTCCCTCCCAGAAGTCTTTGCAACACTTGTCATACAACTTCCCACTTATTGGTCTGTACAAGGTGTCTTGTCTGCTGCTCTACTGACTGAGGTTACCTGGCTACAGTGAAGAGAGGGTGAGGAAACCGTGGGCTATGAACACGATGGGCCAGTGCAAGGTTCTCTCTCAGGCTATTCCCAGCCTATTTGTCACCTGCACTGGACGTTTTTATAGAACAAAGATTTGTTCCAACCAACTCTCTACCAGATGAAGGAGAAAAACGGTCCTAACAGTTCAATTTGATTTCACTGCTGAAAAATCCAGATTCCTGGCTAATAAGTAATGCTTCTAGGGGCAGGCAAATGCCCTTAGGCAATTTATTTACAAATGTGCTTAAGAAACGCACTCACTCATTCACAAAAAAATGATTATCGCATGGCACTGCACTGCACTTCACTCTGATGTTTTGCTTTGTATGGCTCCCAGGTTCCCTTGTAGTAGTGACACAAAATTAACAAATGGTGCCAAATGTATCTTGACTGGTATACAATGTTTTTAGTAGCAGTCCCAAAATCTCACGGTGTTTGCAGATTCGAAACATGACTTCTGTCCCGGAAAGCATTACTATTATGAGCAAAATATGCCTGTGCAAACAAGAGGGGGTTTCGTAAAAAATATGAACGGGCCTGGGCATAGAAATTACATGCAGTTGTTCATGGTGAGTTTTTTTAAATACATGGACGGCAGTGGCCTGCTTACCTGATCCGGACAGTTATAACGTCAATTTTCCCCATTTACTTTTGGGGTGCCAAGCATCCTAATTTTACAGATCACAGATGAGATTCTCTTTTAAATGTCGGAAGCCCATCTTTTTTGAGAGCTGCCAACCTCTAAACATTAGAGAGGCAGGGCTTTGTGCTAAGAACTGCTTGTTATACACACAAAAAGTGATGGGAGGAATGCTTGCAAAAAGCCTAACTACTGGTGATCGCGTGGGTAGCATTCCAACCCATCGTTTCCTGCCCATCTGTGCCACTCTACACAAAGGCCTGCCTTATGCAAGTCAGTACTGACCCAGCCCCTCATGGGAACAGTCCATCCTGAAATGCTGCCAAGACCCCTCCAAAGAAGACTGCAAGCAACCCCAGATAGGTTTTGACCTAATTAGGCCTAATCAGTGAGGTGTAACTTTGATCACAGTCAGCGATGGGCCCATGTCTGGACATACATAGGGCATTACATAATACACACAAAAAGCAATAGGAGGAATGCTTGCAAAAAGTCTGACCACTGGCAATCTCTGGGAATAGCATTCCAACCAATCATTTTTCGCCCACTATGCCACTCTAGACAAAGGCTTATCTTATGCAAATCAGTACTGACCCTGGCATCATGAGAACAGTGCATTCCGAACTGCTAGCCAAGATCACCTCCAGAAGAGACCACAAGCAACCCCAAACAGGTTGCAGCCTCTTTAGGCCTCATTACTGAGGTATAGCTTCGATCGTTGGTGATTTAAATATTCATTTTGAGGACACAGCATGAACCCAGGCTGTTTATTTTTTTACAGGATCTCTCAGTGATCCATCTATGTCAGTTGATCACCACTCCAACGCACTAAAAGGGGCAATGCATCGAACCCAATTTTTATAAACATATCCGGCATGGCAGTTAACTCCCCTCTACCATTCGGCTGGACAGATCATTATCTTATCCTATTTCTCATTCCAAAACTAGGAGAGCCTACACCTAAAGCAACACACTCAAAAAATTCTAGGCATTTGTCCAAACTGGATATAGCCAGTTGGGAGCTGGCCCTACGCAATTAAGTGCCTAACCTATCACAAGATAGAGATGTTTCTACAGCTTATACACTATTTAAAAACTGGATCAGCACTGTCCTAAATGAACTAATCCCATTAAAAACCGGCAAAAATGCCCAGCCACGGATTAAAATTCCATGGTTCACACAGGAGTTAAGACAATTAGAAAAAGAGTGCAAAAAATGCAAAAGAAAGTGGAGGGCCAACTATGAGGACACTTGTAAACAGGCCTATAAAAAGATCCTGAAACAAATTTCAACATGCCATTCACAAAGCCCAGACGAATGACTTTGCAGAGAGGATTAAGCAATCCTCTAACTCCTCAAAAGAAATTTACAACATTGTAAACTCCTTTCTAAAACCCGACACATCAGTAGCCAGACCTCCCCCATCAGAGACGGGCTGAAAGTATTTGCTAATTACTTCCTTGGGAAAGTGAGGCTGATCTACCATTCCCCATCTGGGTTGTGTACTCATAGCAATTACACAAAGGAGAGGCCCATAGTTAATATAAATAAAGCCAAACTCTAAACCTTCCCTCAATTAGATAAAGAGGAAGTCAGTGCCATTGCAAGCGCAGTTAAATCTTGTTCGCCGCATGACCCTGCCCCACTGGATATTTTATTGAAAGAGGGGGATGTGATGCTCTCCGCTGTGGCAGAGATTTACAACTCTTCCCTGAATAACTGCAGTAACTCGGATGCATGAAAACATGCTATTATACGCACCCTACTGAAGAAACATACATTGGACCTAGAGGTGGTAGAAAACTACAGACCTAAATCATTAATTACAGGTGTCAGTAAAGTTTTAGATAAGGTGGGAAATAGGCACCTTTCCGAATACCTAAAAGCTAACAATAACCTTCACCCCACCCAAACAGGATTCCACACAGGCTGCAGTACTGTGCTTATAATGGCCATGGAAGATCTTAAATAGATCTTAGACCAGGGTAGGTCAGTGGCACTGTTTCTTCTTGACTTAGGTGTGGCTTTCGATACTGTGTCCCATCCCACCATACCCTATCGGTTGGAAGAAGCAGGGATTACAGGCAGCGCCCTCAAATTGCTTGTATAATTTCTGGAGAGGCAGAGTTTTCAGGTCAGTGAGGGCATTCCTTTCTGTAAATCATTAGCTAAATTGTGGAGTGCCACAGGGCTCCTCCTTGAGCCCTACACTCTTTAATCTGTACGTCCACCCTCTATCTGATATCATCTGTTCATTGGGCTTCACCATGGGATCTTATACAAACGATATGCAGATTATCGTTTATCCATCCCTCGATGTAGGATCCACCTCTTTAAGACTTAATAGATGTATTGAGAAGGTTTCCAAGTCGATGGCGGCCAGCTGCTTAAAACTAAACGGGGACAAAACGGCGGTCTTGGTAGTTGGCAACAATCCATCACTTTGGGACCAACTTAATTGGCCTCCTTCCCGACTGGAATGTCAATCTCCCAAATTGGAAGTTAAAAGTCTGGCAAATACTCTGGATAAGCATCTCTCTATGATATCCCAAGTAAAGAAGGTTGCTGCCAGCTGCTTCGGCCTCCTTGGAGCTTTAGGAAGACTCTGGCATCGCTCCCTATGGAAGCTCGAAAGACAGTGATTGAAGGATTAATTATTTCTCGCCTGGACTGTGGCAACTCACTTTACCTAGGCAGACCAATGATTGTCATTAAAAAACTCCAGATCATCCAGAACACAGCGGCTTGAATACTGCTGGTCATTCCTAAAACGAAATCGGCACGCGCGATGCTCAAAAACCTCCATCGCTTGCCAATAAATTGTAGAATACAATTTAAGGAACTATGTATCACACACCGGGCAAAACATCAAGTGGGCCCACATATTCTCCATCAGCTTGTCATCCAGTGGCGGATCGCAGAGGGAGTGCTGCGGGGCGGGCCGGGGGAGGAGCTGGGTGGGGGGGTAGTGGAGTCGGACATACGACGGGCAGGAGTAAGGTAAGTAAGTAAATAGTTTTATTTATTTATTTACTTACCTTACTCCTGCCCGTCGTATGTCCGACTCCACTATCCCCCACCCAGACCCTCCCCCGCCCCACCGCCCCGCACCACTCCCTCTGCGAGCCGCCACTGTTGTCATCTCCCATCTGACCATCAGAGATCTCAGGTCAAACAATGAAGGCCTTCTTGTCATCCCCAGAGTCAGGAGAGCTAGAGGCAGAGGTCATTCATTCGCATACCTTCCCCCAAAGAGCTCTGGAACTCATTACCTACTAGCCTGAGATCAGATGACAATTTAATGACCTTCAGAAAACAATTGAAAACCTATCTCTAGTCCTAAATATCTTCACTGTAGCTACAATTGATAGCGCTGGGAAGCCCGTTTCGAGTAGCCACACGCTCTACAAGACATGAGAATAGAATAGAATAGAATAGAATAGAATAGAATAGAATAGAATCCTATGGCAGATGATGGGAGGAATGCCGGAATAAAGTTTATCCACTGGCAATCGCTCATGGTAGCATTCCTGTCCATCGTTTTTCACTTACTGTACCACTTTGGACAAAGATCTCCCTTCTGCATGTCAGTACTGAGCCTGCTCATAATGAGAACGGAGCATCCCTAACCGTTATCTCAGACCCCCTCCAGAAGGGACCACAAGCAACCCCAGAACAGTTTTGGCCGACTTATTCCTCGTCCTATGGCACAGTGAAAAACGGTTGGTACTGATCTGCATAAGGTGGACTTTTGTCTAGAGTGGCATGGTGGACGAAAAATGATGGACTGGAATGCAGCCTGAGCAATTGACCGTGGCTGAGATTAATTCAAAAATTCCTTCCATCACCTTGTTGTTGTGCAAGAACTGCTTGTGAAGCACTTGCTATCCACTCACCTCACCCCTAAAAAGACCCAAAAGCTCCTCTTTCTGCTGCTGATATCCTGGGTTGTTTTCACACGTCTTAATTGGCATCGACTGTGCAAGGGCTCCAGATACGAGCTGGAAACCCACTCTATACAGGGGTTTCAAGCCCACTATTTATATTTTTGATACTAGCTCCTCACAGGGTGACCATGTGAGGGCAGCCAATATTGTGTGATACACGGTGGCAACATGTGTTGCTCGATCTGTTTTTCCGAGATTGTCTAGTAAGGACTGAAACAGTGAGGGATACTAGCAGCAAGAGCATCCCACCGTGGAACCTGGGAACCATACTCGAATCCTGGCCTAGGCTCACCGTCCTGTGATTCATGGCAAATCACCTAATCTCCCCATGCCTTGTAAAGCACTATGATGCCCTCTGGCCAAGTTTGCGCTGCATTAAATTGCCAAAAATCCCAACTTTTTAACTTTTTCTGGTGGGGGGAGGGGAGCGTGGTTCTTGCCTCTGACTTCTCTGTAGGGGACCCTAACTAGTCTGCATCGTGGGGGCAGTTCTGATCTGGAACCTCCTGTTTGACTGTTGCCTAGGAGCCAAAATTGCTTGATTACGGTCTTAGGCAGAAAGCTCAGAAAACTACTAAGCTGATCAATTCAAGTCCAGACGAATGGAGTGGCTTTTGTTGCAATTATTTTTTTATAATAGCAATACTAATGGGTATTCTTAATGTTTGCTGTCTGTTTTGTTTTTCCAGTGTGTGATTAAAATACAAACAAGCTGCTCTCAGCAAAGGTTTGCAATGCTGTGTCTTACTTTGGCAGGAGGATGCTACAGTTAGGTACCTACTCAGCATAAGATGGTGCAAAGCATTAGGGGGCTCATTTACGAGAAAGTGGCGCAGCAAGTCACCTGGCTGCCCTGCGTGACAGAGAAAGGGCAGGAATGTGCCATAGTTAAGGCAATACCACGCTGTCCTGTCCTTTTCCCTGCACTGGCGCCCTTTTGGAGCCTAGCGCCAACGTAGGCACCCTTGCACCACGGTGCAAGGGTGCCTGCATTGCATGCAGGATTGTTTTGGTGCAGGAAGGGACACATTCCTGCACCAAAACAACCCTGGACGGCACACATAGAAAGAGGAAGAAACGAGGAGAAATAGGGATATTTCTCCTTGTTACCCATCCTTTGCTTCCCCCCCCCCCCCAGGAAGGCTTAACTTTATGGCATATTCCCAGGTCTACCAGTACTGGTAAATCTGAGAATGCATAAAAAACCATGAGAGCTGTGTGGGAACACCCATGCAAGGCCCATGGAATGCCTTCCCAGGGCAGAGTAAGCAACACAGTGATTTGCGCTGCCTTGCGCTACTCTAGATTTTTCAAGCTACTCACAACCACGCAAAGTGGCTTTTCGTGGCTTCAGAAATCTGACTTAGAGGTTTGTATCATGCATGTACCATGTTGCATGGTGCAAACGTGACACAAGCCTCTCACAAATATGCCCCTAGGTGTGAGCTCACACAGCTGCTTTCTTCACTTCTGAACAGTTTGTAACTAATGGGTTCACTTTAAGAAACTTCAAAGCTGTATCGTGTGACCTGAAAGCAGTTTTCAGCATTTAAAAGGGTCAAAGTCTGAAATATTATAAACTCTAGCATGAATGAATGGCATACAATTAGATGTAGTTATTGTAAACAAATTTGTTGTATGCATATATGTATATATTTGCCCAAAGATGTGGAATGGCCACTTATAGCAGGAACTTCATTGGCATCTGCTATTGACTCCTGCAAGAGGTGGTCATCACCCCACATTCTCCCTATACTATCTCAGGGTCTACACCTCTTTTTATTTGTGAAGAGAAATACAATTCCCACTCATCCTCAAAAACACCGTTGTTAAGTCACTAAGGGCCTGATTTATTTATTGGTGGCCTGCCCATTCCGCCAGGGTAAAGAAGCACATTACTCCATCGTGTTGACAGAGTTGCCAATGGCTAAATTTAAAAATGTCTGCTGACCCAGCTGTCATTTTTAGCATTGGTAGGAACTGCTGTCACAGTGGTTTCTGTCACTACGTTGTAATTTTGCAGTATGGCTCCATCAACATGATGGAGCCATGCTGCAAACTTACACATTTTTTTATTTTTAAAAATAAAATTCTAAAGAGAGATTTTCTTTTTGAAGATAAAAAAATGCCTTCTCGCCATGGGAGTTTCCTCTAGTGGCCCGGGGGCATTCAGCACTTTTCAGAGCCCCTTGCCGCCAGATTTTTTCAGGTAAAGATGAGCATTGCAACATGTCTATATGTCTGCTCATCTAAATTAAGTGGGTAACCATATAGCCAAACCTCAAACGGCCCTTACTCTGTCAGGCTGTTGAGAAGTTTGACCATGGAAGAGACAGAGTTGTCCCCGCCGTCGACAAACTATGGTCTGCCTGCATTTAAATCAGACAGTTGGACCATATTCATGGCACAGATGGAACGCTGTCACAGTTGCGACGGAGTTCTCTCTCCGCCAAGATTTAAATATGGCCCTAAATCAGGGACCTTTCATCAGTCGGGTGCTCTTGGATTGAAATGTCTTGGCCATGACGAGTATCCAAGGATTTTATGTTCTATAAGGGATAGGTGGGCATTCTCAAATGGGTTTGTCTTGTATGGCTGGTAGCCTGCCCTTTTTAACCCAGGCCCTCACCAAGTTTCCTGTAGTTCACCCAAAGTGAAAGAATCGCTTCTTATTGATGTTTGTGCCTATATTGCGGTGCCATGGTTTAACATTTTATTATTGCTGCTTATATTTTTCTTATATTTTTTTCTATCAAGTGCATGAACAAGACTTGGTTGTAGGATATGACATCTGCAGAAAGTGGCTGAGTCAGCAGCTCTCTAAATAAGCAAAGAAAGAGTGCTCTCTAACCATGTCAGGTCGTGAAGTCCATATTTAAATGTCTGTTAGCACCACGTTCCATCTGAAATTTTGCAAGTTAATCATCCAAAGGTGGACCACACTTGTCTTGTTCCACATTTTAATGCCAACAGCACATGCCCATCACTGGTTGCTGTCTCCTTGCTATGCACCGTGCTTCATAGTCCTGTGTCTTTTTTATTCTTGGTCCTTATGCATATTGGTACCCAGAAAAGCTTCATCCGCAATTTTCTTTCGTTAAGTGCCATGTTTATTACTTTTTCATATATGAATTTATTCACACGTTATTATTTCATCAATGTTTCTGAAAATTATCGTGTTGACAAAGTCTGCCTTTCACTTAGCTGGTAAAGACTCATTTTGAGCTGCAAATGGCCGTTTCAGGCACTTGTTATCGGGTCCTTTGCCCAGAATTCAGCTAAATGACCTTCCACCCATTCTAACTAATGGAGGTAGCCAGCGATAGCTGGCTCACACTTTCATGCATTGGGCTCCCGTTTTTCCATTACTGAGCCAGAGTTCACTTCACAAATGAAAATTTATTTTGCTCCCACCGAAACTCTTTGCTGTACCCTTGGAAGTAGCAGTGATATAATGGCAGGTCATTGAGGTACTGTGATTTCAAAACCTCTCCCTCCACTTTCTCAGGCTTTTGGGTTTGTGAAATTTGCTTAATTTGTTTTAGAGTAATTATGTAAAATTACATGTAATTACGTGAAATGCAAATCCATCTTTTAGCAATGTATTTTAGCGCAAAATGCATTCTCGTATCAATTTTTGAAACGAGAATGCATTTCTTGCTAACTTAAGTGCAAAATAAAAAGCCCTGCAAACAACAGCCGCTCGTGTTCTGTTGTTCCCATGCGTTCTTGGTAAGTTTTTACCTTGAATGGCATGTTTGCATTAAATTTTTACTATGAATGGCTCATATTTATGCAAAGTGGCACAATAATGTGTAATTTGGTAATTTTACTTAACAGGCGTAACTCCCAAAATTATTCAAATTGCACCGGTGTAATATTAAATTTCATTCAGACCTAACTTACACTTGTCAGCATTGAAAGCTTTTTGCAGTAATCAGTAGGGATTCAAGGTCCCAAACCAGCACTGTCAAACAGCAGTATACACCAAGCCCCAGATTCCGCCAAGTACTCACAATTCCACAGTGTGCGCTATACAAAAGAACAATCTCTTACTCACTCCTGTTGTTTTTTCCTACTATTGTAATCCTACTGAGGCCTGTTTCCTTCTGACTACAGAACTGTTCTTTATTGTAATAAAAATGGGGTACCATTAGCTGGAATATAACCCTTGCTGGCAGCTGAGGTAAGTAAAAAATGCTGTTAAATGTATGTTGTGTGTGTGCTTGAGGGTGAGATAAAACAGCCCTATCTTTTTATGTGTGGAAACTCACAGTTGTAAAGATACTACTAGTAAAATACCTTTGTGAATAGCAAAAAGCGTAAACGTACACAAAAGTGTAAGTTTACCTTTGTGAACAAGGCCCGATGTGTGGGTGTATGTGTGTGTAAATGTCTGAATGAAAGTAAAGGGCAAATGGTGTGTGGTGTCGCTTCCTTTATCCCTGACATTTTGTTGAATTGATGTCCATGGTACCACCATCTGATTAGCGCTCTCCCTTCCCCTGCCTTGTAAATGGTAGCTGGGTGGAGGCTGGTGGTACTTTGTAGAGGAAGGCTACCATCACTCGATGCGAACATTGAAAATGGCAGAATTTCACTGGCAGATTTTCTAATTTCTCAAGCTTTCTGTACAGCACACAGATACCTCAATTCTTGGATAGATTTGAATGCCTTTAAGAATGTGTTATTTATCTTTTAAAGTATAATTTTTCCTGCCACTGATACCTCCAACAGTCTCTCAACCGTCTGCCTCCTAAAACTCCGACCCACTGCTTGTCGTATCATGTCCTACAATGTGATTTTGGGAAGTCTCAGGCTCACACTCTCCCCCAACCTCATTGTACTGGCCACGGGCCACATGTATGACCATTTTTCTCAGTCGCAAACAGAGATCCGTTTGCGACCGCTGAAAAGTGTTGTAGCATGTATCAACCCTATTTTGTGAGTCTGTAACCTTTTCCTGACTTGCAAAATAGGGTTTGCAAGTCGCTATTAGGAAGGGGCGTGCCAAGGGCATCCCTTCCTAATAGCAAGTCACAAGGCCATGTACGATTGTTTTGGGACCAGAATGCGGTTGCAAAACAATCGCAGTTTACCACCTAGTTCAAGTAGGTGGTAAGCCAGTCTCAAACGGGAAGGGGTCCCCAGGTGACTGGCAGCAAAAACGTTTTTTAAGGGCAGGCAGTGGTCCCATTGCTGCTTGCTCTTAAAAAATGAAACTGAAACTTTTCATTTTTCTTTTTTAAATGCACCCCGTTTTCCTTTTCATTAAAAAACACCTACTTTACTCAAAAAAGCAGTCGCAGACATGATGGTCTGCTGACTCCAGCAGGCCACCATACCTGTGAGTGCTGGCCATTCCCAATGGGTCGCAAATTGCAACCTGTCTCATGAATATTATTGCGGCAGGTCCCTTGTGACCCATTTGGGAATCGCAAACAGTGTATGAGACACTGTTGTACATTTGATTTTGTGACTAGCAAATTGCAAGTCGCCAAACATCGCAATTTTTGAGTCGCAGCATGAAATGGTCGTAAATGTGGCCCCAAGATACGCCTCTGGTTCAGTGGGTTACACTTCACCTTTGCAACGTTGGGAAACTTTGCCTTTACAAAAGCAAAGATACCCATCATTGCCGGTGGAAGGAAAACCTTTGCCCACTTAAAGTTATTTTACCAAACATACATTATTGACCAATGGGAAATGTGTTTTTAGACCCACATTTTGAAAATGCATCTTGAAAAATGTGTTGAAAAGTCGTTGTTGTGATGTGCGTGTGAGTTAAAAAGTGCATATTGGTGTCAGATGTGTGCTGAACAGTGCTTGATGTAAGTGCTGGCTGAGAAGTGTCTGTGGGGGTGCTTTTCAAGAAGTGGATGTTGAAAAGTGCTGCCTTGCGTTACTTTGCATCGGGTAAGCGTTACATGGGTGGAGTATGGGCATTCCCATGCATCCACCCATGGATTTTGATGCAAACCAAGATTTACAAAGACTAGTAAACCTGGTTTGCACCAAAATAGTTTGCCTACCCGAAAGAGGCGTAACGAGGAGAAATATCTTTTTCTCCTCGTTACTTCCTATTTCCATTCTGCAGCACACATGGAATGAGAAATATGTCTCATTGGATTGCTTTGCGCAGAAAGGTATACGCACCTGCACAATAAACTTCCTGCCCATAACTCAGGCACCCAAACACTATGGTGCAAGAGTGCCTGTGTTGGCGCTAGGCAGCACACAGTGCACCAACAAAAGAAGAGAGTAGAAATGCTCCATACCTATGTATTTCTGCTCTCTCCCTTTCACGGAACACAGTTCAACAAGTTCCCTTGCTGTGCTGCCTGAGCGAAATAATAGCAAATGTGCCCCTTGGTTTAGAGCTAAACTGCAGTATGAAATACTGATGAACATGATAAGCACAAGTTCTAGTCCGGTCTCTATGTTTTAAAAGGAACAGGTCTCTCCTTAAAGGGAATGTCGGAAAGAAAATCTAATGACATACAAAACCATTCAGAGGGTTCTAGCACATTTTGTGGGCAAGGTATTTCCTAGACAGCTTTCCAAGACGTGCAATACAGAACTAGAAATAAAATAATATGGGTGTCTTTGGACAATATCCTATGAGGCAGGTTCGTGATTTCTAGGCCGTATACATAAATTTGGATTCCGGTCTCCTACTACAGCTATGTTCCTGGTTCCCGGATCAATGGCACCAAATATAAAGGGTGCTACAATGCGTCTGCCCTTTGTCCAAGTTTCTCATTGGCTGAAGGTCTAACATGTGTGTAGTTACTGGGCTTGAGACCAAACAGCTAAATAGCAGCTGAAAATACCACAGACCACAACAACATTGTAAAAAAAATAAAAACCCACTACCCACTGGTGAACTAGGTTAGCTACCAAAAATTATGGGTTTAAGATGTCAAAGAAATGGTTAAAAGTTAAAAGTTTCAGAGTCCTATCATGGGTACCAGGCTCTGATCATTGGTGACAAAGGGAGCACTAACACGAACAGAAAACTAGCTGCTCTACACTAACAGAAACCTAGCTGCTCTAGACTAACAGAAAACTAGCTGCTCTACACTAACAGGAAACTAGGGGCCAGATGCATGAAGAAATTGTTTTGCGATTTCCCAAATTGCGAATCCTTGCGATTCACAATTCAGAAATCGCAAAACGGCATGCATGAAAGTGCGTTGGACACTTTTTGTGATTCCTAGGGGATCGAAAATGACCTACCTCATGAATATTAATGAGGTAGGTCACAATTTGCGACCACCTAGGAATCGCAAAAGTCACAGGGATGGTGGCCTGCTGGGGTCAGCAGACCACCATGTCTGTGATTGCTTTTAAATAAAGCATTTTTTTTTTTAATGCAGCCCGTTTTCCTTAAAGGAAAAGAGGATGCGTTTCTAAAACAAAAATGAAACAAAAATGAAAAGTTTCTTTTTCATATTTTAAGAGTAGGCAGTGGTCCACTGCCTGCTTTTACAAAACACTGTAACAAACATTCACAAAGGGGAAGGGGTCCCTTGAGGACCCCTTCCTATTTGCGAATGGGTTACCACCTTTAAAGTAGGTGGTAACATGCGAATGTTTTGCGACCGCATTTCGGGTCACAAAACATCCCTACATACCGATGCGATTCGGTATTAGAAAGGGATGCCCTAAACACGCTCCTTCCTAATAGCGAATCGCAAAACCATTTTGCGATTCGGTAACAGGGTACCGAATCGCAAAATAGGGTTTGCTGCATCTGAAAAGCATTTTTTGCGTTCGCAAACGGGCCGATTCTGCGAACCGGCCCGTTTGCGAAGACAAAAATGCTTGATGCATGTGCCCCTAGCTGCTCTACACTAACAGAAAACTAGCTGCTCTACACTAACAGGAAACTAGCTGCTCCCCCAACTAGTATCCGAGCTGAAATTCACAAACTGGAACTAGTGGAGCTGGAAATAACTAACACCCACAGTAGGTCCTGCGGGAATATGGACTGTTTATGGTCTTTAGCGCATGTGCAGCTGGTCACAGTCAGAATCGCTGGGTGGTATGTGTAGCTGGTGCATCTGGTTCCCTCACTGGGGCCACTAGGTAGCTGGGATTCAGGGGTTAGGGTCCAACTGTATCTTTTATTTCAGTTTAAGAAGAAATGTATTGTGAAATTAACACATGATTAAGAAATACAATAGTTGTAAAACATTTTACATAAGGATATAAAAAAGCTTGCAGTATAAATGCATTCTATTTGTAAAATATGGTCACCACTGTAAAAGATTTATTAACATAAATCCAAGTGTAAAATGAAAGACATCCTACGACAGAGAGAGAAAAGAAAGAAGCGCGGAATGAAGGGGAAAGGAAAGGTAACGTTGTAAAGGAACCATAAATAAATCACAATGATAAAATTAACTATGGATAAAGTGATTCCTATAGCTTATAGTAATGACATATACTAAGTAAAATACCAAATATCCCATAACATGTAGAAATAATCAGTTCAACAACATGTCTATATATAATATACAAAAGTATTACTCTGAAGTACTCAAGGTGGCTTGGATATGCACCCTGCATTTTTACTGTGCCGGACATTACCATGCATACCTTTGTCACGCAGGTAAGTACCACGCTGGCCTAATTTTGGTACTTTACCTTGCAGTATGTTACAAGGCAGGCAAGTATATTTTTAAATTACATAATTATTAAGTTATTTTTTTAAATGGGGATTTAGGGTTATGAATGGGTAAGGGTTCGGAGTATTAGAGGCTTTTAGGGTTCAGAGGTGGTTGAAGGTATGTGATACTAAGAGTTTTAAATGGGTTTTTAGTGATGGGTATGGGGTGGTAATGGGTTTTTAGGGTTCAGAGCTGGGTAAGGGGTAGTACGTTTTAACGTTTTTTTAAAGTTCAGCGTAGGGTAAGGGTACAGGGTAGTAAGGGGTTTGAGGGTACAGGGATGGTTAAGGGTTGGTGAAGTATGGGTTTTACAGGGGGTTTTAAGATTCAAGGATGGTAAGGGTATGGGTTAAAAAAGGGTTTTTAGGCCTCGAGTATTTGTAAGGATAAGGGACCGTAAGAGTGTCAATGGTTATATGGGGTTCTGGAGTGGGTAAGGTTACAGTGTAGTAAGGGGTTTTTAGGGTTCAGGGATAGGTAATGGAATTGGGTAGTATGTGGTAGTAAGGGTTTTAAGGTTATTTTTAAGGTTCAGTGCTTGGTGAGATTATGGATTAGTAATGGGTTTTCAGGGTTAAGTGCTGGGTAAGGGTACAGGGTAGTAAGGGATTTTTGGGGTTCAGCGATGAGTTATGGTATGCGTAGTACGGGTTTTTAGAGGGGTTTTAAGGGTTCAGGGATGGGTGAGGCTACAAGTTAGTAAAGGTTTTTTAGGGTTCAGTGCTGGGTAGAGGTATGGGGTAAGAAAGGGTTTGTAGGGTTCAGCGATTGTTAAGGGTACACTGTAGTAAGAGTTTTAAGTATTTTTTAGGATTCAGGGACTGGTAAGGGTACAAGTTTGTAAGGATTTTTTAGGGTCCAGGGATGGGTGAGGGTATGGGTACAAATGATTTTAGAGTTTTTTTAGGGATGGGCAAGGGGCTGCAGAGCTAGAATATCGATGTATAAATATCGTTATACAGAAATATCGAGGTAAAAATATCGTGGATCAGAAATATAGATGGAAAAAATATCGTGGTCAAGAATATCGATTGTTAGGTAAGTAATATCGATTGCAAAAATATCGAAGTGTTAAATATCGTTTACAAAAATATAGTTGTTAAAAATATCGATTTATTATTAATGTTATGTATTTTAGTATTTTGTATGAGAATTGTTTGTATTTTTATTATGTGTTAAAATTTTATTAGTTAATATTTTTTTTTTAAATGAATTTTGCGTTTTTAGTTCCGTAGCGGGTTGTGGGTTTACAGGGGAATAGGGTGGGAAGTAATTTAATTATATAGATTTTATTTATTATTTATAGTAGTTAACTTTTTTTTAAATTGAATTTTGGGTTTTTAGTTCCTTAGCGGGTTGTGGGTTTATACTAGGGAATTGGGTGGGAAGTAATTTAATTATATGAAATGTATTCAATCATTTATATTTATTCATAATTGTATAATTGTGATGTGATAGAGTTAAATGTGTAAATTCATTTATTAATAATTGTTTGATAATTAGTTGTTAATTAATTTAAATTAATTATTAATTAATTATTGTAATTGTTTAATTAATTTTAGGTGTGTGTTGTGGTGTTTATAGGTGTAAATGGTGGGAAGGGTGGGAAGTCATTTATTTTTATTGATGAATTATTAATTATTTGTTAATTAATTAGCATTAATGAATTAGTAATTATTAATTGTAATTGTGTAATTAATTTTAGGTGTGTGTTGTGGATATTATAGTGTTAAACAATGTGTAATTAATGAATGTTTATTATCTTTTTAATAATAATATATTTAAATTTCAATATTAATTATGTTAATAATGGAAATAAAATGTAATACAAATGTTGATGTTTTTTTTTTTTTAATTGGTGTGGTATCCAGCACTTTCCCTGCTTTTGCACTCACTGAAGTGGGAATAGTAATTTTTACCCCTCCGCTATCCAACACTTTCCCTACTGTTGCACTCACTGGAGTGGGAATTGTAATTTTTACACTTCCGCTATCCTGCACTTTCCCTGCTTTTGCACTCACTGGAGTGGGAATAGTAATTTTTACCCCTCCGCTATCCAGCACTTTCCCTGCTTTTGCACTCACTGGAGTGGGAATTGTAATTTTTACCCCTCCACTATCCAACACTTTCCCTACTGTTGCACTCACTGGAGTGGGAATAGTAATTTTTACCCCTCTGCTATCCAACACTTTCCCTGCTTTTGCACTCACTGGAGTGGGAATAGTAATTTTTACCCCTACGCTATCCAGCACTTTCCCTGCTTTTGCACTCACTGGAGTGGGAATAGTCATTTTTACCCCTCCGCTATCCAACATTTTTCCTACTGTTGCATTTATTGTGTTGCGGAATGTATGTTTTATTTTAATTTTAATAGTTTAATGTGTTAATTAATTATAGAATGTTTTATTTTATTTTAAATTATTGATATATGTATATATTTTATTTTTATATAATTTAAAAAGTTTATAAATTAAATAAAGATAATAGTTAATAAAATGTATTCAAGTAAATATATGTATATGTACACATTTTTCTGTGTTTATATTTTTTAAATTAAGTTTATTTGTTATATTTAGTTAAAATATATATTCAATGTAATTTATTTTGTTAAAAATATTAATATTATTTAATATATTTTATTTAAGTTATATATATCTTTTAAGTCGATATTTTTACATCTATATTTTTTACTTCAATATTTTTGTTTCGATATTATTGTACTTACCTGTTTAAGTATAGGGAGTCGATATTTTTGTATTCAATATTTTTACATCGATATTTTTGTTATCTATATTTTTTACATCGATATTTAATCAGGAAACCGGGCAAGGGTACAGGTTTGTAATGGGTTTTGCAAGCTTCTGGGTGAGTAAAGGTTTTTAGGGTTCAGGGATAGCTTAGGGTGCCAGTACTAAGGTTTTTAAGTTTTGTTTAGGGCTGAGGGATGGGTAAGGGTAGGGGTTAGTAAGGGTTTCACAGGGATTTGTAAGTGGGCAGGGTAATGTGAGATAGTAAGGGTTTTTAGGGTTTAGGGCTGGGTAAAGGTAAAGGTAGAGGGTGGTAAGGGGGTTTATGATTCAGGACTGGGGAAGGATACAAGGCAGTAAGGGTTCAAAGTGTTTTTAAGGTTTAGGAATGGATAGCCATAAGGGATTGTAAGGGGTAGATGTAAAAGGCTAACAGAAAGAAAAATATATGTAAACATTTGTCAGCCCAACCCACTGCAATTCCATGATAAAGCTCTGTGTGGTATTACAATTCATTGTAAAGGTCAACACATTGTAATGCCCCCGGGGTAGAGACATGCAGGGTAAGGGCATGGGTGGTATCAACTGATATTCTACCTATTGTGATGTTAATTTATGAGACACATTCATCAGAGAAATATTATTAACAATAGCAGTTACGGGAGACCACATAGACTCCTTTTTAACCGTCAAGGTAGATGGGTGCCACATAAGCTCTATATAGTTTATAATTATATCATATTCCATACCACCGTGCATGAAAGGAAAAGTCTTTAGAAATTTTCCAGTGGTTTGTTGGAAGGCAACTGCTAGCAAAAGGTCTATTATAGCAACATTTGCTGAGCAACAATTCCAATTATCAGATACACTACCCAAATATATATTCACAAAATTAAATGGAACATTGGATTCAAAATTAAAATGTATCTGATGCCAGCCTTTCTGACAAAATTCACTGATGTATTGACATGTAAAGAGCCTAGAAACTGTATCCTAAGCAAGAATTCTTTCTTTCTAAATGAATAAGATGGATTGCATATAAGATTCTGAGCAAATCACTTAGGGGCCGATTCCGATTCGGGCCGGAAATCACTCCGACCGAGTCGGATTCGGAGAGATTTCCGACCAAACCGGACTCTAGCAGCGCGACCGAACGAGTACGATGCGGACGAATGCTATCGGACTCGAGTCGGTCGGACTCCCATTGAAGTCAATGGGAGCCGGTCGTACGACGCGTACACGGGCACCCATTGACTCAATGGGTGCGTCGCGAACAAGGGCGCCCCCTGCAGCGGGTACGCATCGGTGCGACTCGTGCCGTACATGCATGTGTAGGGGGGACCCATGGGTCCCCCCTGTGTGCGACTCGCGTGGCTAGGCGTACAGGGGGGTCCGACACGGACCCCCGAAGTCCGGCTCCGACTGCTATTTCGAGCCGGATGGCGCAAGTCAGTCGGACTGTTCGAGGCGCGCATCGTACTTGCTCGGTCGGGGAACATCTCCATTGCGTGGTGCGAGTCGTGTCCGTACGAGTCGGTCGGAGCGGTTCGGACCCGGGAACGAGTCGGTCGGCGATTTCGCGTACGCTCGCATCGTACTTGCTCGCGCGGACGGGTGTTCGAATCGGTCGGAAACAGGGCGTCCGAATCGGATCCGGTAAAGCCGAATCCGATTCGGTGCCCTACCGGCCGAGATCGGAATCGGCCCCTTAATCTCCCCATTCCTAACAAAATGAATGTGTTCATCTGTAACACACCTGGTGCTCATGTAAAGCACTCTAATACATTTGTGTTGAGTTCACGCTATATAAATCTCCCCAAAAAAAGTATGGTATATATAGTAAAATGTATAAAATCATAGGAACAAGAATCATTTTACTGGTGAAGGAAGTGACTCGATTAGGGTCACTCGGGTCACTCGCGACCACCTCTCAGCCTTCCTCACAAATGAAGAGTCGGTCAGACAGTAGAGAATACAAACCAAAGGTATTTATTAGAAGTACACTCGAGTGGAGTCCGGTCTTATCAGCCTCCTTGGATTGCTGCAGAGGGACTGACTTCAGCCAACATGGAGTTACATTAAGTACATCTCAAACCAATGAAAAGAACCGCCTAGGATGGAAAATTCCAGGCTCACACAGCTAAAACAAAGAGGTACAGTAGGATAAGTTTCAACTCTAAGGCTGGGTACACGCTATCTATAAATGAAGGTCGTCCTGCCCGTGCCCGCAGCTGGGCTGGGGGGAGAAGGCCTCTATCTAGTGGGAAAGGTATGTGCTAACGAGGACAATGTACTCAGCGAGACAGCATTAAACCTTGAAGGAAAAGAGAAAAAAAACAAATGGAGACATTTCTCAGCAAGCTAGGGTTAGTTTCAATCACGGTTCAAGATGGCGGCTCAACTTAAAATGGTGCCGCGAATGCTAACTTTACATAGAGCAATATGCAAGCAAAACGAGTGCATAACATTTTCATTTCAACAGACCCTCCTTTTAGCAGAAGCTATCCATTTGAAGTTGAGACAATATGGAATGTAACATGGCATGTATATAACAAATAATCTTCAGAATTCAGAGCAATCCATGTATTAAGCATCAAGGGAAGATGAGTCCTCAAATACACCCTCGTCTATCTGCATAAAACTATCTATTTCTTTCTGAGTCATAATCACAGCATGGGTATCATGGATGGGCGACTTCTGCTTTGGGGTGAGAAAGGGTAACACAATAAAAGCACCAGACTGGGAGACATTGTATACATATGTCTGTATACAATGTACAATCTGAAGCCATGTGCTATTCTTCACCTTGTCATATTTGCGCATACAAGAGTTTGGGGACAAAGTACCAGAGATGTTTAGTCCTGCCTTACCTATGGGAATAAACCCATGATGGAAACGTATATGATCAGTCACAGTGTTAGAATCAGCAGGGGTCATAACCTGACGGGAGTGGTGATGGTAATGGTGGTGTACCATTACAAGCAATTCGAACCAGCCCTCACAACTTCCAAGGTATGACAAAGGCGTAGACAATAAATTATCTCTCTTATGAGTAACTGAGGGGAAACCCAACAATTCGTCATGTTAGATACATTATGAGCCTGATGCAGCATTTGTATAAAAACATTATCAGTGTAAGTCTTGCGATGTTCTCCTTTGTGGGGGGCCAAAGTAACAAAAACATGTTCGGGGGGAATGGGTATTGTACCAACCAAAGAATGCACAGGATACTTCTCATCCAGAAAATAGGATATACCCAATACAACTATTAGTGCAATGACAACTATTGATGCAAAAACTATTTTACTTTTCGTGGACCAACCCCGCTTTGGGCGCGGAGGTGCAAATGGTTGTTCTTCCTTAGTAATGGGCCGACCAAACGGATACATTGCAAAGCAAGGGAAAAAGGAATGCAGTGGAACCGGTGACAAAGAAAAAGGGGGCAAGTGTTCCCACTGTCCGTCTGAGCCTCACTGGTAGACTCCTATTGTTCATCAACATTGGCGCTCTTGAGCACCGGCGGTGGAGCTGTTCGAACCTAGCTCTTGAAGAAATCCCACGTCGCACAGGATAATGTACCCCCCCTCCAGGGGAGCACGTTCGATCTATCCTATCCAATGTCCAAACAATGCACCAATCTCGCCTCTCCCTAAACTACTGTTGCCTGACTTGTGCAGTCCATCCCTGCTAATCTGACTTCTCCTTTGGTGCACTGTTCCTCCGTCGGGGGCACAAATTGTACCTGGCTACTCCAAGCACAGAGGGGTCAGTAAAAAGGGGCTCAGACACAGAGGGGCCAGTGGAAAAGGGCTCTTGAATAGCCGTGATCTCTGGGTGCACTGCTGCATTTAGTACCTCATTGTTGTCGGCCTCCGTTTGGGTCCATGTGAGCTTGGCATCTGAAAAGGGGACAAATCCTGGGACTTGCTCCCACTCCGAGTCCCCAATTCCTTCCTTGACCCACTGATCATAAGGCAAGGTTAGAGGCACTCTGCGGCAGTGTTGACTATGAATACAGTTCTTTCGGCCAGTGACCTTCACTGCAGTGCGGGTGGCAAGGAGGACCTGGACTGGTCCCTTCCACCTCGACTCCAAGCTCTTCTTCCTCTGAAAATTCCGGATTGGAATAAAATCACCAGGCTGAATATCATGTCCTGGCCCCTTGGGTACTGGCGGGAGAGAATCCTGGATTTGTTGGTGAATAGAATGCAGACTTTTAGTTAACTCCTACAGATAGTCCACTAACAGAGGATATTCAATTTCAGAAAATCTACGAGGACGTGGGACGCCCCAGACATTTGCCGGGTGCCCGAACACGACCTCGTAGGGTGACAGTCCTGTCCTAGAATGCGCTGTTGTTCTTGTGGACAAAAGGGCTAATGGTAAAGCATCTGGCCACTGCAACCCTGTGCTCTCCTGAATCTTTGCCATTGTACTTCTCAACTAAACCTGCTGACTGGGGGTGATTTGCAGCATGAAATTTTTGTCTGATATGCAGTCCCTCACGAACTAACTGAATGACTTTTGCATTAAAGTGGATTCCTTTATCACTCCAAATCAAACGGGGCAAGCCGAAGCGAGGAAAGAACTCCTTCAGGAGTACTTTTACAGTCGCTATGGCTGTGTTTTCTTTCGTGGGATAGGCCTCGACCCATTTACTGAATTCACAAACCACCACTAATACATATTTCAATTTGTTGACTCGATCCATTTCTATGTAATCTATCTGGAGGACCTCAAAAGGGAAAGTGGGAGGTGCAAAATTACCAGGTGGCGTAAGGGTACCTTTTCCAGGATTGTGCATCATTCACACCATACAATATTTGACCAAATGGGCGGCAGTCTTTGGGATATTATCATTTTGCCATACAAGGTCTAGCAACTTACAAATACCTTTAGCACTGATATGAGCTGGCCCATGTGCCATGGTGACTATGGGAAGAACATAGCATCCATCTCTGTTTCCCTGACTTATCAGTCCAATACTCCTCCTCATTCAAACGTGCTGTGCTTTCCTGCCATATTGCTAATTCCTCAATCGTTGCCTCACTTTGTATCTCCTTGACACTCTCCAGCGTATCCTCAAACATGGTGATCTTGGGCACCCACCTAGCGGGACCTGCTACAAACATCCTTTTCATCTTTGTCCCTTACCCACATTGTCAGTAATTGTCTTGTGGGCGCTGCACTTTACTATCGCTAATTTCCTGGGGAGTGTCAAAGTGGACAAAAGCCTATGTATAAGGGGGCCATGCTGGATCTTCATCCCATGGGAAGTGAGAAACCCTCTCTCTGCCCAGAGCAGCCCAAAATTATGGGCGACTCCGAAGGCATACTGACTGTCAGTATAGTTATTGACAGCCAGTCCCTCACTCAACTCGCAGGCTCGAATAAGGGCAACGAGCTCTGCAGCTTGGGCCGACTGATAGGGAACTCGTGACGTCTCAACTACTGTGGACTGTGTTGTGATTGCATATGCGGTTGTTGTTGGGCCATCTGGTAGCTTAAAGCAAGAGCCACCGACATATAGTTCCCCTTGGGGGTCAGATAAGGGAACATCAGTCAAGTCTACCCGTCCTTTTGTTTCTTCCTCCGTCCGGAAGATACAATCATGTATGTAAATTTCCTCACTCTCAGAAGGGAAGGGTAGTAACGTGGCTGGGTTCAGAGTGGCACATCTTTTAACCGTGACATGTGGTGCAAAGAGAGTTAGCTCATAACTGGTCAGACGTGCACTGGTGAGGTGCTGTGTCTTGATGTTATTCAAAAGAGTATCCACAGCATGGGGCACCATGACTGTGAGGTCAGTATCAAGTACGAGCCCAGCCGATTGCCTTATAGAGACAGCCACAGCCGCGACCACTCTTAGAGAGCTCGGAAGGGCTCTTGCGACAGGGTCAAGAAGGGAAGAAAAATAAGCACACAGCAGTTGCTTACCTCCAAAGGCCTGTGTTAAAACAGAAAGCGCACAACCAGCCGTCTCGTGTACGTACAGCACAAACGGCTTTGCATAATCAGGCGTACCAAGCACAGGTGCAGAGCAAAGCGCAACTTTTAATTGCTCAAAAGACTGCTGACATTCAGGTGTCCAAGGCAAGGGTTCATGCACATCTTTAGTGGTTAGTGCGAGCAGGGGTTTTGTTAATAACAAATAGTTAGGGATCCACTGACGACAATAGAAAGTAATGCCAATAAAAGCGCGCACATCCCTTTGAGTTTTAGGGAGAGGCATTTTAACATTGGCGTTGATGCACTCAGTGGTCAATCTCCTACCCTCCTTCGACAGTAGGTGACCAAAGTAGGTGACCTCCTGTCGACAATATTGAGAATTTGGAAAGGGACACTTTATGTCCCTGGTGTGCCAAATGCAACAGCAATTTAACTGTACTGTCTTTGCAACCCTTTTCAGTGTCAGAAGCGATGAGAAGGTCGTCTACATATTGGAGCAATTCATTACCGGGAGGAAGCGTAAGGGAGTCCAATAGAGCTTTTAATGCTTGACTATATGTACTAGGGCTCTCAGTATAGCCCTGAGGAGCTTGACAGAATCTAAAACTTCTGCCAGCTAGGGTAAAACTGAACAAGTACCTGCTATCTGGATGGATCGGAATACTAAAGAATGCATTTTTTAGGTCAATGACAGAGAAGAATTTAGCTATAGAAGGAACCATCGTCAAAATGGCAGTAATGTCAGGGACTACTGGGAACTGTGGAACTACTATTTTATTTGTTGCGCGCAAGTAAATCACAAAACGATAAACATCTGGATGATCATCAGAGGAGTCCGAAGGTGCCCTCTTAAGAATGGGAAGAATAGGGCTATAACACACATTAGCAGTCGTCTCCTCAACAACTCCTGACTTAATCAAGTCCTGTATAATTTGTAACAAGGCTTGCTCCCCTGCCTGCGGTATTTTGTACTGAGGAATACAAGACAAAATGGCATTGTTTTTAATTTTGATAGAAACTGGGGGTATCTGCAATAGTCCTACGTCCGTGTCACCCGTTGCCCACAACGTGGGCGGCACGTCCTTAAATTCAACAGGGAGGGGCGCATCTTTGGACAGACATTGCTTAGTACTGACCACATTCGGGCCCATCGTCATGTAAAAACCTTCCGGAGAACAATAAATAGTAGCATGCAACTTCTTTAATAAATCTAAGCCCATCAGATTTTCTCCGCAATTAGATGTCAACAAAAATGGCGAATCCACAGTAAAAGGACCTATAGTCGGTGTAAGAGGTTTGGACATGGGGCTCACAACCGGTACACCAGAAAATCCTACCGAAACATTATTATGGCCAGACAGGGCTGCCCCGGGGACCAGTGAATGAGAAATAGAGCTATTCATTGCACCTGTATCCACCAAAAATTCTTTAGCTGAGCCCTGCAAATCTGCAGTAACATAAGGACTGCGCTGATCTACAGGTATCTGAACTGGTCCCTCACCCTGTCCCTGGCTGTCCTAGCTGTGAGACATACCTGTCACCTTGTCTATATCATATTCATCATGATAATACTGGCCACCCCTATTGTCATCAAAGTAGTTACTATCCGGGCGATCCTGTAACGTTGCAGTATGCTGAGCTCTGTCCTGTCCACTAGCTCCACGACCCCGGCCACGAGAACCTCGTCCTATAGGGGCAGCGACTTTCTACAACAACACCAGATACTCGCTACGCCAATGACCCTCCTCTTTACAATATGAACACTGATTCGGCCCTACAGGCGTAGTATTCCGGCTAGTACGAGGAAGCTGTCGGCCATACCACCATGCCCTCTACCATTCCCTCGAGAAGCCTGCTGCAACAACACCTTCATCTTCAATTCTTTATGCTTTTTCTCCACCTTCTACTTCTCCTCATTTTCCCTGTGCTCATAATACTGTGCCATACTCAAAATTACAGAAGGGGAGGAGGTAGTCCAAGTGCTCTCCGAGGCCTGTAACCGAGTAGCGATCTCAGGAAGCAGGTATGTAACAAATCTATTAAGGAACAATCGGACACCCCCCTCCACCGATAAATCCTGGCCGCTAAAATCCCAAAACACGCCTTCAAACCTAGTGACACTCTCCGTCCCCTAGTCCACGTACCGATGTTCCGCTGCTCAGTAATGTCGGGGAATGTAGGAACAGGGAAGGAGTAGCGACAGACGTAAAAGGCACCAACGTCGCTGCCGGCTGCGACGTAGGTGTAAGGGCTGGAGAGAGAGATGCCGAAACAATAGGCGTAGCAGGGGGACTGGCAGTCATCGTAGCCGCAGAAGGCGAAGTCAAAGAAAGGGCAGGAGGTGCTGTGGCCGACGCAGCTTGATCAATAGCAGAAGAAACAGAAACAGCAGAGACAGAGGAAACGGATGACTGAGGCTGGGGCATGGCAGGGTATATTCTCTGTGGGGCGTATGGGGGTGGAGGTCGAGTATCTAACAATTCCTCCACAAATGTATCATTTTCTTCTCAGGCAACATAAGACTTTTCACATTGTAATCGAAATTTCCTATCAGCACACTATTCCTTTTTCTATTTTCTCTCTATCATGCGCTACAGCTTTTTGAGTCGTCTGCATTCTCCCCTTCCGGGCCTCTTTCTCTGCTTTCATTCGTCACTGTTTAGCCTCTTTTTGCCATGTTCTGAGGGAATCAAGCATCGACTGCCTACTCCTTTTCGCAAACAATTTTTCCTGCAGGAAATTAATTTTCAGTTCATCAAAAGTGCCTGTCAACGGCCACTGCAACTCAGCATTGTCCCTCGTATATTTGTGCCATAACGTACTAAACATAATAGGGCCGAGGCCATGTTTTACGTACATGTCAAAATTTGGAGTACCTTCTGGAGGCGCCGGCTGACTTTCTTCCAATTGAGCATCAGTAGAACAACAACGAAAGCCCAAACAAAACAACTTACTCAAACAAGGCATTTTCAAAGAAAACAAGTTCACTACTTATGCCTAACAGATATCTGCAAATATCTTTACCAAAGTCGGTCCTCAGACCTCATCAAATACAAATCAAAGTGGTACCATGTTCATAAAGAACCAAAGCAAACTCACCTGGTGCACACAGGTCAAACGAGTTTATTCTCCACTGCCGACTCTTCAGACCAAACGGTCAGATCCAAGGGTTTCGCCATTCAGGACCCCAGTCGGGATGATAGCTGGACGAGGCATTGCCCGGTCAGACAGACGGGGCAGCTGCGAGTACAAGACTCTCTTGTGCAGGGATCCCCGGTCCGCCCGTCCGACCCGACGTGGCCACGACCTCCCCACCTGTCCGCGGGCGAGGTTGGGTCACCCGAAGGAGTCCCTGTTCGGGCGCCAAATGAAGGAAGTGACCCGATTGGGGTCACTCGGGTCACTCGCTACCACCTCTCAGCCTTCCTCACAAATGAAGAGTCGGTCAGACAGTAAAGAATACAAACCAAAGGTATTTATTAGAAGTACACTCAAGTGGATTCCGGTCTGACCAGCCTCCTTGGTTTGCTGCAGAGGGACTGACTTCAGCCAACATGGAGTTACATTAAGTACATCTCAAACCAATGAAAGTACCGCCCAGGATGGAAAATTCCAGGCTCACACAGCTAAAACAAAGAGGTACAATAGGATAAGTCTCAACTCTAAGGCTGGGTACACGCTATCTATAAATAAAGGTCGTCCTGCCCGTGCATGCAGCTGGGCTGGTGGGAGAAGGCCTCTATCTAGTGGAAAAGGTATGTGCTAACGAGGACAATGTACTCAGCGAGACAGCGTTAAACCTTGAAGGAAAAGAGAAAAAAAAATCGAATGGAGAGATTTCTCAGCAAGCTGGGGTTAGTTTCAATCACGGTTCAAGATGGCGGCTCAACTTAAAATGGTGCCGCGAATGCTAACTTTACAGAGAGCAATATGCAAGCAAAACTAGTACATAACATTTACATTTCAACACTGGAGTCTAAACTTCCCCACCAAGATAGATCAATCTTGTCATCATGGACTCTGTCCTTTTTATAACGTCATCTAGATTTAGTTTAATCATGTCACTTATAATATTTGTACACCATATTCCTAAGTATTTATTTTTATGAGGATTCCATGCAAAGTCAAAAGTACTAAAAGGCTGTTTTAAACATCATTTCTTAAAGGAAGGATTTCACTTGCATCAAAGTTTAGTTTATAATCTGAGACCATAAAGAAATCCTTAACTACCTTCAGAAAAGCTGGTAAAGATAACACTGGGTTCAAGATAAACAACAATATTTCTGAATAAACAAAGCTCTTTGCATGTTTCTCTCCACAGTTAAAATATTGCATGTTAACGTTTTGTCTTATATTTGGAAAGAAAGGTTCTAAAGCAAGTATGAATAAAAGTGGACACAAAGGCCAATATTGTCTTACCCATGTATGCAATATAAAAGGTGAGATTACTAACCATTTAACATAAATAGATGGTTGAAGTGATGAGCATACTAATGATATCAGATTAATAATTGTGGGACCAAAACTATGACAGATTGTTGAGGTGATGAGCATAGTAATGATGTATGAATAATAATTATGGAACCAAAACCATGCCAGTTCAGTGTCTGAAATATATGTACATATCCAATCCATCCAATCTAAAGTGTCCTCAGCATCAAGAGCAATGAAAGCTAAAGAATCTTTGTAATTGTTTGGTCTACTCAGAATATTAAAAACTTGTATTGTAAGAAAACGAGTCTCCATTTCATCATCATCATCATAAATCTTTATTCAGTATCAACAATAAAACCGTAAAAGACAACAATTAGTTAATTGTATTGTATTGTATTGTATTGTAGGGGTTATTTATAGAGCGCACTGTGACCAAAAATGGTATCCTGGCGCTGAACTATTGTGTAAGATATAGCAGATGGAAAGCTAAGCAGTGGCCACTAGTGGGGAAATGACCAAGTCTTCAGTGCCTTCCTGAATTTTTGTAAATCAATTTGAGAACGTAGGGAGGCTGGAAGTCTATTCCATAGCCGGGCCGCGTTAACCGTGAAGGTGCGTCCTCCTTGTCTAACTTTCTTATACCTAATCTCCTGGGCATAGAGCGGAGGTTCCTGCCGGGGGTGTACTTTTTTATTTTATTTTGAAGAAGTATGGGCCCTTTGTTATGTAATGCCCTATGAGCAATACATAGAGATTTGAAAACTATTCTCTGCTTGACAGGTAGCCAATGGAGCTCCTTCAAGGCTTCTGTGGCGGATGAATATCGGGGTTTGTTCAATGTCAATTTGGCAGTAATGGTCTGAATACGTTCTAACTTTTTTAGAAGGTAACTAGGGGCTCCTAGCAACAGGGCGTTGCAGTAGTCCAGCCTACTTAGTATTACCCCTCTGGAGATCAATGACCTGGCAGGTATATCGAGCAGAGGGTATAGCTTCCTAAGAGCACATATCAGAGCAAAACAGGTTCCGGTGATTTTATTCACTTGGTTTTCTAAAGATAGTCCTTGGTCGATGGTCACACCCAGGTTTCGTACTGCCACAGGATTTCCCGAGGGCTTTTCCATGAGTAGCGGCCAGAAATTCGATGGTAGGGACACCGGAATTTTGTTGGAGGAGCAGCAGAGAAATTCTGTTTTATTTCCATTCATCTTCAGTGAATTGGAATTCATCCAATCAAGGATGCCAAGAATGCATGCTTGAAAGTTTCTGATGGTATCCTCCTGGTTATTATTCAATGACAAAATTAGTTGGGTGTCGTCCGCGTAGTTGATTAATTTAACATTATAGGTTTTTATGAGTGTGATCAAAGGTTTAATGTAGACATTAAACAAGATAGGGCTAAGGGAAGAGCCCTGGGGGACCCCATGTGTTGTTTTTCTAAATTTGGAACAAAACGGGGGGTGAGATACGGCTTGATAGCGGTTATGCAGATATGACTTTAGCCAGTTTAACATTGGTCCCCCCCACACCCGCTGCTGAGAGCCTGGATATGAGAATGTGATGGTTAACCGTGTCGAACGCAGCCGATAGATCTAGGAGGACAAGGACGGCCGATTGTCCTTTATCGGTGGTCCTCCGTAGTTCATCGGCTGCGCAGATAAGGGCGGTCTCGGTTCCATGACCAGGACGAAATCCAAATTGCTCCTCCTCAAGCCATGCAGAGTCTTCTAGAAGTTTATTTTTATTTTATTTTATTTTAAAAGTTTTATATAGCGCTGGATAGACTCGGAGGTATCAGAGCGCTTTACATGAGATAGGACATTGTTTCAGAACATTGTTACATAGTTACATCAGTTACAGTTGCAGTTACCAGTATATGCTTAGGAGAAAAACGTGAGCTTACACAATAATATAAGCTATTAGCGCGTAGCATATCCAAGACACACGTCATATGGGGAATGGAAGGTAGGGGGGGAGAGGTACACAGGGGAGAGGAAAGCAGACAGAGTCAGGTAAATCTGAAGGGGGAAAGTACTCCAGGGGGAACAAAGCAGTCAAAGCAGTCGAAGAGAGAGACAGATAAAACCGTGAAGAACCGTGAAAAACAATGTCCGATGTCCGGCTGGGTAGGTGACGGCCAAGGGGGTGACCCAGAGCCAGACTCCGCTATAGCTGAATAGGACAGCTCCACCGGGCAGCGGCCAAGGGTACTCGGGCTCCGCGGAAGTACAAACAGTTATAGTTTCAGCCCGTGGGGCATCGTCATAGTTCCATAGAAGGCATCAGTCCCGGTGTTACTGGGAGGCGCCGTCGGCATCGTCCTCCATCTCGCCCCCAGGTCGGAGGACGTAAGGAGAGATCACTTGCGAAGTCAAAGGAAAAAGGTTCCCTAGCGACGATGGTATCTCCTAGAAGTTTGGGTGACTAACAGATGCCTGGATTAATGCATCTAAAAAGAGGGAACTGAGGCCTTAAAAGCTAAAATCCAATAAAGTTGTGAGGGGCACTTGCACAATACTGGACAAGCTGGTAACTGACTGATATTTTAACAAAGTGCCCCCAACTTGGTGTGACAAGGAGGGGTTTAAAATGAAGTCTGTGTTGCAGCAATTACAGACCGCTATATTGCTGATCGATTTTGCCGACAAGTAAATCACGGGCGCCATCTTAAGGTCAGGCCTTCTCTGATAAAGATCGTTGTGTTGATGAGGTCTGATTCGTGGGAAAACTTCCTTAAAGCTTACACACACAGCTTTCATAACGGTAGTTGTCTAAATCGCCAGTTGTTAGCACCTCAGCTCCGCAGGCACACGGTTTCCCGTACACTTCAGACGGCCGCCATCTTAGGGTCAGGCCACTTTAATTAAAGATCCCCGCAAAGCAAACATCCTTTTGCATGGCAATAGAGGCAATTGTACCTTGACAAAAGTTCAGACCACTGAAATCTTCCTAAACCCGGTGCACAGGAGGGAAATCCAGTTTGTCTCTGTGCCTTCTATGTCGGGATTATTGGTATTTAACGTCATCCGCCATTTTGATTCTCTTCATCACTGCGGACAGCGGAGTTGCGGCGGTAAATCAGCTTCATTTAGCACCTTCCAACAGTCCTCGATGGCACCCACCGGAGCAGCGCTCCATTCGACACCGAAGCCTGGTATTTAAAATGATATGCGTCCCCAATATCTCCGGAATCCACGAATGTCGTCTCCGTACCCGACAGAGAGACGGGATCAGACGCGATCGGCGCTAAGCCACGCCCCCCTGATCAAGATGTTGTGACAATAGTGAACTTATGTGCCTTTCCAAGATTTTTATAGGGAAAGGAAGAAGGGAGATAGGTCTAAAATTAGTCATGTCGGCGGGGTCAGAGAGAGCTTTTTTCAACAATGGTTTTACTATTGCTTTCTTCCAGCAGTCAGGTACCTTCTGGGTTTCCAGAGAATGATTGCAGAGTTGTCGAAGAGGGCCTGCCAACTCTTCGTCCCATACTAGCCACTGCTTTGGAGGCATGGGGTCCAGCGGGGATCCAGATTTAATAGCTCTATACAAGGTTTTAAAGGCTTCACTGGAGATAGGGTCCAATCTAGTGAGTGTCACCAGTGGTAACTCGGCTGGGAGAAGATCTAAGGAGGGAGGGGCAAGAGATAGTTTTGGTTGATCGGGGCTGTGGGAATGTGCATTCAAGTGTTTAACTACTGGTATGTTATTGATCCCTTCCAAAATGGTTGTGATTTTACTGTCGAAGTATTCTGACAGGTTGTCACACAGTGTCTGTGACGGTGTGATCACTTGCTTGAGGCGGGATGGGTCGGTGAATTCTTTGAGAATTTCAAAGGTTTTCCTCGCTTTGTTAGGGGCCGCGATGATCTGCCCATAGATGTAATTTGCTCTAACCTTCCTTAGTTTGTTTTTATATTCGTTCAATGCATTTCTTAAAATGAGCTTATCCCCCTCAAGGTAATGGCGTCTCCGTTTCCTTTCCAATTGCCTACATTTAAGTTTGGCATTTTTCAACGTGAGGTCTTACCAAGGGGCTGAGAGCTTTTTTGATTTCTTTTGGGTAGTCAGGGGTATAGTCTCGTCTAGACTTTTTATAATTTCCCTTTTAAATCTATTATAATTCAACTCCGCCGAGTCTGTTGATGAAAAGTATGAGGTTTTAATAAAGGGTTTGTTTTTGATTTCGGGGAGCTTATTCCAAGCTCTACCTTCTACTGAGTTTACTGCTGGCTTGGCGAGGGAACAGCTTTTGGCTAAGTGCAGATAAAAAGTAATCAGGGAGTGGTCAGTCCAACAGAGAGGGGTGATTTCCTCTACCGAGGTAAGATTTTTAGGGGAAAATATAAGGTCCAGGGTATGGCCTGCTAAGTGTGTAGGGCCAACGACCTGCTGTTTAAGGCTGATGGTTTCACAGGTACTGCGCAATTCCTTGTATGTTACCGACAGATTTTCTTCTGCCCAGAAGTTAAAGTCTCCCAACAGAAAGAGATTATTGTGCATGATCCACAGGTTGGAGATATTATCAAGGAAAGATGGAAGGGCAGAGGTTACAGCCGTAGGTGGTCTGTAACAGAGGACTCCTGTGGCCATGTTTTCTTTCCTGGCCTTTAACCGAAACCCAAGCAGTTCTATTCCCTCTACTTCGTCTATGGGAAAGATGTTAAAATCCAAGTTGCCCCTGTGGAGGATACCTAAGCCCCCGCCCTTTTTACCAACTCGAGGTTTAAGGAACCCTTTAAACCCGTCTGGGCAGGCTTCATCTAGGTCAGAGAGTGAGTCTTCTGTAGTTAAAAGATACAATGTATCAGTTAAAAGCAGTCTCAATTTAACAGAACCGGATAGTTCCCCCTTAGTAAATTTGGTAGCAAAGGTTCTTAATGAAGAGCAATCATTTTTAGAAATATTTTGTAGTCAGTATTTATTTATTTGAAGAGTTTTATAAAGCGCGAACATGACCCAAATGGGTATCAGAGCACTGTACAAAGGAACGTACGTTGGCGTGAGGTAACAGCATGAGTACAGTACAATATGGAACATAAGAGGTACCTGAAAATTAAAAAGGTCATGGGGGAGCATGGGGAAAACGACATAAAAAAGGTGATCCAAGGTATCGGCCCAACTGGTGGGCGCTGTAAAGTTCCAGCGAAGCAGTACATCAAAAGGACAAGTGATGCGAAACCAAACACATTTTGAACACAAGGTAAAAAGACTGGAGGTAGATTGAAAATGGCATCAGGGCTATTGCTGATGATGGTCATTCAGGAGTAGCCATTTGACATGTTTTTTGAATGAAGCAGTAGATGGGTTGGATCTGATCTCGGAAGGAAGAGCGTTCCAACTTCTTGAAGGCAGACCAGAGAAGGCATGGTTGTATGTTCTTTTTTAATTGAATTTAGGAGGTTTCAATAGTAGAGTATTAGAGCTTCTTAAGTTCCGACTACAGCCAGATAGCTCAAGTTTTTTTGCCAGGTAAACGGGGGTGTTATAATGAATAGCTTTGTGCATCAGGCAGGCTATTTTGAAACGGATCCTTGCTTCAATGGAAAGCCAGTTAAGTTGAATTAAGTCAGGTGTGATATGGTCATGTTTTCTGGAGCCCGTGATGACAGAAGCATTCAGGGTGGCTCTAAGCAGAGCCAATCTAGATTTAGTTAACCCAGCTAGGGTCACCAAGCCATATTCCAATCGGGAGATAACTAGGGATTGGACTGCTGGCTGGATGTCCTCAGGAGGTAAGAATGGCTTGATTTTCCTAAGATTGTTGAGCTGATGATTGGCACTCCTAATAGTGGCACTGATGTGATCTTGCATATTTAGGTATTTGTCTAGGGTAACACCTAAAAATCGAGCACAGTCAACAATATGAGGGGTGCAGTTGAGTGTGGAAAGTTGTTTGACCCAGTCTTGAGTAGGTGCCGAGTGGTTATGGGGGCAATCAGGAGGAATTCTGTTTTGAGGGTATTTAACAACAGAAGATTATGAGTTAGCCATTGAGTTTTTAGAAGCACACCATTAAGAGTTTTTATGTCATCTGGAGAGGAGATCTTCAAATACAGTTGAGTGTCATAAGCATACATATAGTATTGAATGCTAGAGCAGTTCAGAATATCAGAGAGAGGTTCCATGAAAAGGCTGAAGAGCGTGGGCGAGAATGCCGAACCTTGAGGTACTCCAGTAGTGATCTTGGTACTAGCAGCAAATGATTGGTTAACTTTGATTCTTTGGGTACGGTTATGTAGGAAAGAGGCAAACCAATTTAAGACAGGGCCAGATAACCCCATCCTATATTGTAGAAGAACAATCAAGTTATCATGTTTGATGGTGCCAAATGCTGAGGACAAGTCAAGAAGGATCAGAAGAGAAGGAACATTTTGGTCAAGAGATCTCAAGGCATCATCAACAATGTGCGTTAGAGCTGTTTCTGTACTGTGCCCCGCTCTGAAACCTGACTGGTAGAGGTCAAGGAGCTGAAATTTCTCGATGGGTTTGCAGAGCTATGTGTGAACGCATTTCTCAAGCAATTTAGCTAAAGTCATGATGCTGGTTATCGGATGGAAATTGTTGGGATCCGCTAAGTTGCCATTAGGCTTCTTGGGGATGGGAGTGGCTTGCCCCATCTTAAGGCAGTCAGGAATCCTCCCCTGCAAGAGAGATTCTTGAATGATCTGGGCCCAGAGTGAAAGAATGGCCGAATTGAGATCTTTGAGAAGCTTAGCGGGTAGAGGATCACTGAAGTGATTGGAGGGTTTTAAAGACGCCAAAGAATGTAGCAGCTCGGCATCATCAGGGAGCAGGAAAGAATTCCAAGAGGCGTTGCTTTTGGGAGTGCAAACTGTGGGGTAGAAAGGTGCACTCACTGCAGTAGGCACCGCAGATGCAAGGGAGCTCAGAGACTGCTAGTTAGGAGTGGCACGTTGTAGATCAAGTTCAATTTTTCTTGACTTTTCTGAATAGTGAGCTGAGCAGTCCTCCTCACTGGGGCCGGAGGTTCTGAGTGCCAAGATAAGATTAGTATAGTGGTTAGCTTCTTGTTTTATGATTTTAAACAATTTCTTGGGTCAGTTTTTAGCACTGTCAAGCTGAGCCCTGAAATGATGTTTTAGCACTGCAAATATGTTTGTTGTAAGCACTTCTCATCCTCCTTAACTGATTGAGACTTGTAATGGAGCGAGAATTTCTCCTTAGTCTCTCTGAAAGCCTAAGTTTGCGACGTTCCTCATTAAGGGAACCATTGAACCAGGGTTTGGATTGTTTGATCGGAATCCTTTTGCGTTGCTTCGGAGCAATAGAGTTGAAAATACTTGACATAGAGTTGATGTAATGATCCGTCAGGTCGTCCACGTTGGTCATGTTAGGGGGAGGTTCAAGAAGATTCTTGCTAATGCTAGTTAGATTATTGATGTTGATGTCTCTCAGATTGCGAACCAGCTGTTTGGTTTAAGCGGTTGACCTTGTCAAGGCATGACCTTTTCCAAGATGTGAAAGGAGATTTGGTGATGATCCAACCAATCACAGGGTATAATGTCATCAAGTTGAATGGTGTTGTCTCTAGCTCTGATAAGGTCAAGGGTAGCGCGCTTGTTGTGGGTGGGTCCATTGCAGGCCTGGATGAAGTTGAGGTCGGAGAGGAAGGCCTTAAAGGAGCAAACTAAGGGATCATTTGTGTCATTCCAGTGAAGGTTAAAATCACCGAAGAAGAAATGGCTAGGGTGAAGGTCCGAGCAAGAGGAAATGGACTCCATAATTTGCTCTATGAAGCGCAGGTTGTCACCAGGTGGATGATTTATTGTGTGGAGCACATAGACAATCTTGCCATTGTTGCATATTTCGGTGCCTAGGTGCTCACAGGAGGACATCAAATCATTTTGAACCTGTTTCAACATGAGGCTGGAGCGATAGATGCAGGCAATGCCCCCACCAGTTGTAACAGGCCTATCGCATCTGATAATGTCATAATCAGGAGGGAATAAGATGTCAAGCATTGGGGAGGAGGAGTCATTGAGCCACGTTTCAGTAAGGATCAGGAAGTTCAATTCTTGCGAGATGATGAGTTGTGCAATGTAGGAGGGTCTGCAGGTTATCCTTTACAGTAAGGAGATCCTGCTTGAGGTCAGCCATTTTCTCCTCAAACAAATGGAGGCTATCATAACCAAAGACTGGCCCAGAATAAGATAAAGGATGGGGCCCCTTACCCTCACAGCGATTGCAGGGGGAGACAGTAACCCGCTTGAGTTCAGTCATATTATCCACTGAGAGGGGAGGATTAGCATAGAGGGCGCCCAGACTCCGTGTAGGTGGTTGAAGAGAAAATCTTTGAGGCGGAATGGTGAAGGGCATGGTGACTATATCATGTGAAATGGGGGGAGAAATAGGAGAGGAGAAAGGTAGTATTTACTAATGATGTTGGTCTGTAACTTTTGCACAACTTGGGATCTCTCTTTTTTTTGGTGATGAGAGAAATAAACACATCTTGAAATGACCCTTGAATGAATCCAGCATCTGAGAAAAAATTAAACAAAAATCAAATTGTTTAGGGAATAATATTTATGGAACTACAAGTAAAACTCAATGAAAAAGCCATCTGAAATTGGGGCTTTACTTTTTAAGCATGCTTACCGCTAATTTTTTCCTTTAATGAAATGTCAACTTCGTATGGGAAGAGATTGACATTTGTTGCAGGGTCTTTTTCTTTATTGATAAATATTTTATTATATTTTCTTCTTGGGGAATCACCTCAGGAGTATATAAAGCTGCGCTATATAGTGCAAATGTGTCTATTATTTCAGAAGTCTTATATATGGTTTCATTGTTCTTGGTTAGAATAAATAAGGGATACGCAATGTATGATCCAGTGGCCACTTGCAGTCCTCCTGGCCATTAGATGCTGCCCTCTGGTGAACAGCAGCACTGGGCTGCTGCTTACTTGAGAGAGCACTAACATTCAGAATGCTGTTAAACAGGCAAGCATTAATTTACATGTTAACTAAAGTAAAGGAAAAGAAGTTAAGAAGGTTTCCTGCACCACATATGTTTAGGAGCGAGTTCATTTTTAAGCACATTGTGTTTATAACACTGCATTGAGAGGCATTTATTAGAAGTGATTGTTTTCAAACATAAACTCAGAATCAGTCATGCCTCCCCCAGCCCTGACAACAATGCCATTAGTGGAATAAGAGGCAATTAATTTGTCATGTGCATCCTCTGGGTGGCCTACGTTATTATTATGCTTGGAACAACATTATAATTTATTAAATCAAACACAAGAGAAGGTTTTATATAGCGCACAGCCTGAGCTCCTGTATTTCAGGGTGCTCTCATATGTGATAGTGAAGAAAAGGGAGGCAAGGTGAAATGAAATAATTGCCTATGATCACACAATTTGGTCAAGTGGGGAACCCAGGATTGGCACCACATTTTCTGGTTTCACATTGTGCAATTCAACCACTAGATTGGTATCTCTTTCCTTATCGCATTTTACATCAAAAGTTAATGCTTTGTCTTTGATTTTTGGTGCATGAGGTTAGAGTGTGGGTACCAAACAGAAGCCACATGAAGGCTTGATTCGCTTTGGGCTCAAAGATCCAAGAGAACCTTGAGCTGAGCCAGAGCCAAGCATATGGCTTGAGCTTGGCTCAAGTGTTCTGTGGCTCACCCTCCTCTATCACATAATTGCAACTAAAGGGACAAAGGCAAACGAAGGATAGGATTTGGCTTTCACAATAATTCCATAACTTATTGCCTGCACAAAGTACATGCTTTGCTTCCCCTTCGCCCACCCCGACCCTCACCCTGCTGACATCAATGTGGCCCTCTGTCATGCCATAGATAATACTTTTTGGCACTGTTGGAAAATGTTTGCGATGACCCATGGAATAGATTCTATTTTAATGTTTTCCATTTTAGTCTTTAGCTAGTTAGCTAAGGGTTTATTTGTTTTGTCTGCCTACCATGATATCTTGCAGTGGACCTAAGCAAAAATGAAGATCCAGTCTCGGTGGAGATTATGTTGTCCTGAAATCTGGCTTTATTAGTTCATGTAAACCATTTTTGGATTTGGGAGAATAGTATAAATGTTCCAGTTATTTAATGTTGCTTATTACATCTTTCAACCTTTACTTAATAGTTTCTTTATCTTTGAAACAGAAGTAATAACAAAATGCCTATCTGCACCCTTAAAGGAGTTGCACATTATTTTAAACAGTATTGAAGATAAAGAGTTCTGTAGCAAATGTTTCAAATGCCTGAGAAAACGTGGCATTGGGCATTATAAAACCTCTATCTACTGGTCCCAGCATCAATATTAACAGGTGCATGACCTATGTCATCTAGGGTGAAAGGGAAAAACCCTTCTGTTTCGCTTGTGCTAGAAAATAAATGATAAAGATGCCCACAAAGCCGGGGAATGCGGTAGATTTTCACTCTCACAGTCATGGAAAGTCGCCAGCAGGCCCTCTACCCTCTTGAAATTCAGATGTTTTCAGTTATTTTCAAGGCATCTGTGCTCCAATGTCCTCATGACTCTGGGGTAGATTTTTTCTAAAAGAGGATCTCCATGCAAGCTTCAGTAAGCTGGGTCTTCCTCCTTGTCCTGTTGGTCAAATATCAGCTCTTCTCCATGCACCAGGTAATACTGCTTCCTCTTCCTCCATGGAAAACAAAAGCAACAGGGCCTCTTTGAGCGTCATGTTACTGGTCCAGCCATAGGGAACACAGAAGCTTCCAGATTCATGTTTGAGGACAAATGTTCCTCTTTTGCTGGTGTAGAACGTCATCAGATGCCAAGACTACTTCAGCCTACTGGCTTAGGCGGGTCATTTTGCATCTAAAGACTGGGACACTGGAAGGAAACTAGGGCCAAATAATTTGGGGAGTGAGGGTAAAATATCATATTCACAGCCAGCCAAAGTGGAGGGCCTCTTTGAAGGCTTTCTTCCTCGGCTTCCAAAAAGGATTGAAGTGGGGAGCACCAACTGGTCAACAGAAATGTGGACTCCTAAGAATGATCAGATCAAAGTGGAGATCAAAGATGACCACAGTGAGTGTATTTGGCTGCATACAAATTAGAGACCACCTGCATGCAGAGCTACCAAGAAGGAGAACTGGTTTTTGGCAGCTATGTGCATGCAAAGCTGTTGGCTTACTACCTGACAGTCAGAACTCAAATGGTGTGATACCGATATGGGGCCATGAGTGTCTTCTCCAAAGACATGAACGCCAGAATAGCTTTACCGTCTTCAGAAAACCACCATCTCATGCTTCCTACATCATTCCTCAAAGAGAACAACATTCATGCCTTCCATTTTGCAAACCACATATGAGCTCAAACACATTACACACAATTGTTGGGAATAGAATGGGTCCATTTACGTGGGACTGAATACATTTGACCTGTAGGAGAGGTTGTAGCTTTCTCTCTTAGGGAAACAAATAGACCCTCTACCATTCACTAGCATCTCCGCTGCCACTCTCAGTCTCCCTATAGAGTCACCCTCCATCATTAGTAGAAGTGCAACCAATAGAAAATACATGGAGCACTCTGAATGGGCTCTCAGAATTTCAAATATGTTGGGGTAACGACATAAGGTCAGCCAGAAAGTTGAATGAAAGGGCAGGTTCGCATATCTGTGTACAATGTGTATAATGGATGGCCTTTCAATTCTATAGCACATTTCCCAAAAGCTCACAATAAATGAACAGCTAGATTTGCCTTCCCTACATGTTCAACATGTGCAAGACTTCCCAAATCTTTAAAGGGGACATTAGGCTAACATACTATTACTTTCCTCTAACCATTCCATTTCATCTTAAGAGAAGTTTGCAGAGCACAGTATAAAAACTATCATTGTCCTGTTTCCTACATCTTCCCACCTTCCTCTACTTGCAATGCTCAGCAACAATTCTAAGTGGTATTAGTTTGACAAAGCCCATTTTAAAGAGCCACTGGGCAAACAGGAGCTACTGGGTCAAACTGGGGGTTTGAGTCCTTTTACTCCTGATGTCCTGGGCCCGACCTACTATGGGTCCTGAGCAACTGGGCAAAGTACCCTTTCTGCACTTGATTCTCAGTAGTTAAGTGGGTTGAGCAGCCCAAGGCTTCTCAGGGAGGAGGGGGAGGGGTAGATACAGCGAAGTGAACATAGCCTCACAACTCAAAATACATTCAATAGCAGCAATAAATGACTGTCCAGTCAAATACTTGCTTTTATAAAAAAAGAGTATTTATATACGAACACAAAGTAAACTACAGCATACACAAGCAACAGACAGAGTCCCCTGAGGTCAGGGCTCTAGTGTTCAATAGGCAAGTCCAGGAGTCCCACTCCCCTCTCACTAATGCTAGTGGTTATTCCCCATTCACTATAGGCAACATTAAGCCCCACTAATAGTCTCAGTCTCAGGAGTCCCACTCGGACCTTTCCATAGTCAAAAGTGTTCCAGTGCGTGAAGTGCTTTGTGACAGAATAGGTTCCCCGTGGCCTTCCAGCCATGTGATCACCTGCTGCTGCAGGGGTTGCACTGCCAGAGTTCCCGGAGCATTTACTCACAGATGTTGTGGAGGACTGCAGATGCTACTGACGGTGAGAAGCACTCACGGCTCTGCAGGGGCAGCAGCTGGGTGTCCACTGCGCTTGCTCCGTTGAGAAGGTAAGTTCCTCTGATCCTTCTTACAGGTGGGGGAATGACCACTCAGGTTCCAGTCCTCAATCGGGGCTTGGGCAATGGAACCAGGCAATGTTCCTTGTTCTTCACAGTGACCCCATCTTGCACATGGGGTCACTGACCTTATTCCGCACCCCATCAGCACAGCAGTAACTTTCTTTTGGCATATGGGGTTGCTGACTTCACTCCGTGCACGGGCTAAGCCCCAATTGGCACAGCAGTCCTGAAATCTTTATGGCAGACCCCTCTGGCATACAGGGTGACCCTTTTTATAGTCAATTTCCTGACACCAAATGTGATTTAGGGTCTGAGTATTTGGAGTTTTTGATGGGGGTCTGCTTCCTTTTGAAGTGCCTACTTCTTTGTCCTGCCCTTCCCCCAGAGAGCAGTCTGTCAAAGCAGGAGCGACCCCAAATCAGATAGCCCCAAAACACAAGCCATGGGAGTGAATAGAGGTTTACACCTGGGTGTCAGTCACAGTGATATGCGTATCTTAAGGTTACCCCAGGGCCCCAGCCCTACTCTTTATTATTCTCTTATCTGCCCCATCTCCTTCCTGAGATGTGCCTGTGCTCCTTTTCTATGACCTCTTCCTGAACCAAAGAGCACCTTTTGAAGTGTACTGAAGAGCCTGGCCCCTCTTCACCCCATGTGTGTCCCACCCAGCTCTCAGGAGTGCAGAAATACACAAATCAGTCAGGGGGATTCTTCTACCTCCTGATGCTCCTCCAGTCAGCCATGGGTCTCCCAAAATGGAACTCACAGCCTTCCATCTATTGCACCATTCACAGGCGCACACATGCAGCAAACGCGTGCGCTGCACAGCGCTGTCTACTAATTTGATGTAGGCCAAGGGTGAGTAAAGCACACAGCAGTGGAACTTTATATGTGTGAGCCTGTAGGCCGCACTCCAGTGACACAGGTAAAAAGGCCTGTTCACTCCTACTTATCACTACATGGTATGCAGCCACCACTGCTCTCATGCTACATAACTCCTGGCAAAGGCAATAGCCTTTCACCACTATGAGGGTAGTGATTTAGGTGCCCCTCCAGGTCCACCAAGACTGCAATCCGAGAAAAAGGCCTATGTCATGGCGCACACAGATCATGCGTGTGCGCCCCTGAAAACAAAAATCAGCACCAGCGATACAGACATTCCTGCAATAGGGACACTCAGCTCAGGTGTGTATGTTCGTCACCATGCGAGGGACTTTCCATCCCAAAAGTGTTATAAAAAATCCAAATTAATAAATACACATTTGTTTACACACACATCAACATACGTTCATCATCAAACACTTCTCAACAAATTCTTTTCATGCCAGTCGTCTCACTAACCACCCACAAACAACAATCTCTTAAGTGACCATTGCCACTAGTCTTAATATTTGTATTTTGTTGTTGTTATTGTATAGCCAAATTAACAACTGAAAGGGAAGTAGAACATCCAAATTTAAATATACTATGAGCTTAGAATGCACCCATACTTGGTCGACCTCGAAGCTGGGGAACCGGGTTCGAGTCTCGGAAGGGACGTTCAACATCCTGTGATTCTGGGCAAATCACTTAATCTCCTCGTGCCTACCAAAATTAATGTGTCCATCTGTAATGCAACTGGTGCTCATGTAAAGCACTCTGATACCTTTTTGGGCTAGTTCGCGCTATATAAACCCCCCCCCCCCCCCCCAAAAAAAATATATATATTAATACCAATATCACTTTGGGTGAATATAATAAAGCTTCCTCTTTAAAAACACGCACATACACAAATGCAACTCACCAAAGACTAAAACAATGACAGGAGTAGGCAAACTAAAAACAAGATCTCTGCTGATTCTGAATTCAAACCCTCAGATGCAATTTGCTGAAAGAATGTATTCTCATTTTAGCCATTGGTGAGGCCAAGTTTATCCATTTTGTGCACTTGAAGATTGCATTAGGAAGAATGTGAAAGCTAGTACCATAGATAGTTTTTTTTACACTCAATACCATTTATTAGGCAAATGCTCCTCAAAAGGGAATATTCTCTCACAGAGCAGAAGACATAAAGAACATAACCAGCACTAGAAATAGAGCAAAAGTTTAGAATCTGTTTTGGTAAGGGATCAATATAATACTTATAATCCTTTCTAAACAGATTTCATAATTAGATCCACTTGAGAAATTGTTGAGGACTGGCCTGGACAGTCTGAAAATTCCTTTTCAAGATTGACCATGATAGAGAGACTCCTCGCAGTAGCCCCGGTGCCACCCTGAAAAGAATTACATAAGTGAAAGGTGTCACGTGCCTCCTTAGGTAGCTCATAATTAGGATCAAAACTCCACAAACGGGAAAAAGCTCCTTTACAATCTTGTAAATCTTGATTGAAGCTGAGAACTCTACAACTCTGTCAATTATCTTTCCTTGGCCGATTAACCTTTTTTGCTGCATGAGAGGTTTGAGGGAGTAAACATAAATTGTAAATCTCAATATGTAACAATTGTGTCACACAATAAGGATAAAACTACTGAAGAAGGTTAAAGGGTTTTATTACAAACTACAGAAGATGAGAAATAGAATCTGAAGGTTTATTTGCAGAATTCGATCCTCCTGCCTAGTTATTAGTATTTCAATTAAAGTATAACTTAGCCGACCCTATGATAACTTCAGGGAAACCCTAGTAATCTATGGGAAGCAAGGAACAGGTGCCAGTATGAAGGAGTCTTTCTTAAAAGCACTCCAAGTCTAAAGAGTATAGCATAAAGCTACACAGTGAGAGGATTCGCATAAGAGGTCTGTACGTCATGAAATCCTAAAGGTCTCTGCTCTCTAATTTACAATACAACATCTATTAGCACACAAAACATTCAAGGTAACCAGTGTCATCAATTTCTTGTACATTTCCATTGTCCTAGGTAGAATTTAGCACCATGCAGTTCTTCTCCCACACTTCCAACGGGGCACATTCAATTGTCATTGAGCATCCCTTCTTCAGCCTGAGAACTCGTCTCCCACCTCGTTAACACGTCATCTTCTTGCCAAGAATTCTTCCCGTAACTTACTGTCACTACAAATAAGCAATGCCCTTTCACAAACTATGGTAGCCTTGAATCAGCACCTGCAGAGGAGAGAACATGCAAGCAAAACGATTCTCATGTGAAAGTTCAACATTGAAACTCAGAAACATAAGGCCTCTAGTTATGCCAAATCAACACAGCAGTTAAAGTGCACTTGTCATTTGAATATAGGTGCACAAACATTCATAATTAGTACAACATACAAAATATTACGTAGAGCAAAATCATGGTTACATATAACTGTGTATTACATCTTAAAACATTCATGTAGCTATGAACGAAAACTACAATTGAATAATAAATCACAACCATTAATGTGCACTCATTACATGTTTATACTATTTTACCATGAAACATTCAGGAATATATTGAACTCCATGTTTTATTAATATTATTATTAAACCACACTGTGTATTTAGAGTGCTAGCTGCACATTGCCTTTATAAGTTTGTGCAGTGGCGGCTGATACAGGGCTGTGGTAGTGGGGTGGAGGGGGGCTGTTTAAAAGAAAAGAAGAAAATTCCACTTACCTGACCGCCACCTCTCCTCTGTTCTTCTTCTGTCAATAAAGCAGGAACAGGAAGCACACAGGCTCCCAGACTCCCCTAGCCAATCATGGCGATGCTAATAGTAGTGCTGTGATTGGTCTGAGCGCCGTGGTTTGTCGCTCAGACAGGGACTGAGAGCCTGTGCATGTTCTCTACCCAGGCTGTGTATTACAGCCGGTGGAGAAAATGCTAATTGCGCATGACTGTTTGGCCGGCCCAAGACGGCTGGCCAAACCGTCATGTGTTACAGCAAACAAATGATGGACGGAATGCTGACAATGCAAACATTCTCCCACAGTCAAAAGATCTGGGTTAAATCCATCGTTCTTTTGCCCACTACGTATGTTCTGCATTCCGCCCATCAATTGTGTGTCTTTTGCAAACCGTCATGTGCACTTAAGTGCACATAGCACTCCTCCCCCTGCTGGCCGACAGCCCAGCCCCAACCCGCACCTTAAACAAAACACCACTGAGCCAGTATGGGGAAAATAAAATAATAGCATTGTTTTATTATAATTGTATTTTTCCTGTGAGGCGACGCTCCTTCGCCTTAGCGGAAGAGCCGCCGCTGAGTTTGTGACTTTTAAGGGTGAAGCCAAAATGATGCTGCTCCAAAGATAAACATGAATAATGAAGAAATTAGCTAAGCACCATATTCCTCGTGGCATCAAGAAGGAGAATAAAGCTTACAGATTCAGAGGAGGAATCCAAATGCACTCAAAACGTACTAAACAACATAAAACACGGGAGGAACAGCTGCATTTTTACTAATACCGTCACGTGGACAGGAATGGACTAATCCCACGCCATATCCTATAATTCTGATACATTTGTTTTGCTCTTAAATAAATACATCATTTATAGCGCAAGTTTCGTGCAATGTCCCTTTGACAGCAAGGGCTACAGTTGTTTACACACACAGATAGGATAGTAACCCCGCTGCTTCGAAAGGCGTCGAACGATGCCCTGGGTCAGCCCTCTGTCATGGCCACCACTGGAAATAGAGCAGTTGATATACTGCTCAGACACACAGCAAAAACAAACAACTCTGGCGGCAGCTTGGGAGCAGTAAATCATCATGTCTCATGATCACAGGCGGTTAGTATCTGTTCTTCACACACACAGAGTGCTCCCCGTCAAGAGCGGTCCCTCGCGCGCCTGACAGCCGTCTCTGCGCGCCTCGCCGTGAAGCGCAGCTCCTGGATCCGGCCTGACGCGTGACGCTGACGGCCGCTTTCTTCTCTCGCAGTCGGTGTGACAGGTTTTAGTGACGAGATAATGATGGGACGAGTTTGAGGGGGCCTGGGCTCTCCGGTGGCCCTAAAATCTGCCTGGATGTGCAGGAGCTTATGTGTGTTCAAGCTACGCCTCTGGGTGGCAGTGGCTCTAAAATACCCTGCGTCAGCCCGCCCTTTATTCTGACCACTTAACTAAAAGGTGTCTCCTTATATTTCTCTCGTCTCCTTGCTAAAGTGCCTCGCTGACAGCTCGTGTTCGTCGTGTTTCACCTTCATTGATTGGCCCATGTTATCTGGGGCCTGGATGGCATCGATCTCGGAGCGTATTAGGGGCAGAAATCAATGGCACGTGAGGTCGGGAGAGCGCGCGGGAAGCGCGGGGACTGTGTTTGAAGTCGATTTTAACGATCGGACGGTAGAAGGCTCCGGAGTCTGTGGCAGTGCTGCAGCGGGGCGCGTGTCAGGCAGCGGGTGGGGCCAGCCTCTTGTGGCCTGTTTCAGGTGGGAATGTTTACTTGGTTATTATGGAGATAGCGCATAGGTAAATGGGTTAGAGGCAAACAGACTGTCTAAATTAATCTGATTGGACGTAGAAGTGCAAATAAATCCTCCGAGCATTGGACTTAATTTGAGAAAAAAGCATGGGCCTTTCAGCAAAATGTTTTGCGGCTGGAATGCCTGCAGTTCTGAAACTTTTCCCCCTGTGCCGAAGAACCATGAGAGCGTGTGTACATTCTCAAAAGTCCTGGTTTCTAAAAGCCTGTCAGTTTCGCCGGAACACAATAAAGCCGTTGTGTGTATGTTTTTATAATGTAGAATATTGATTTTAATGTCGTACTTAACTTGGCGACCCAGATAAATTGTGAAAACATCTGAAATAAACATGCGAGCATACCCGTAGCTATTTAGGGCTAAGGGTATCCTCAAACACACTAAAGGTGATGAGAGGAACTCTTGCAATTTATTATAACAATAAACTGTGTGTGATGTATAAATGTGGCATTACACATCACTATGAAAGAAACAAATAGGTTCAATAGCATTGCAATTGGAATAAATGTACTCAGAAATTATAAAAAAGTTACACATTCATGATTGACACCTGTACACTTACTCTACTGCCCACCATCTCATTCATGAGAGCACCCAGTCATTGCACTTTTTTGAAACTATTCTTCTATTTTCCAGCTTCCCTCTTTGTGAGCAGTCCTATAATTAGCAGGACCAATCTCCTGTGCCAGAGTGCCTCACAGGTCCCTCTGACACCCATCACATGAAATGGTGGTGTGCATCCTGGCCTGTAGATGGGCCACTAGCGCAGACCTATTTACCCTAACCCCGTCAGCTGTGGGTAATGTGCCTTTCAGAGTCTGTCATTCAGCTGTGGAACCAACCAGCTCCCTGTTGCCAATGAACTCTCAACATCCTACAACTCGGGTAAAAAAACACCAATCAATAAATGCCTACTCTGCTCAGATTCAGACACTCCAAAATTGGACCAACATTATTCTACATTAAACAGCAAAATACATGTTGTAACCAAGCAATAAAAGCATTGTCACACCCAAAACTAAATGAAAATCTAGAACATCCTAAAAGAAGGGAAGGATGTGTGGGGTAAGGATTTTCTTGAAAATGACATCACTGGTGACCTTGCACTGTGAGCAGGGGCAGCTGGAGATAAATAGGTTGAAATGCCTCAGGCTCCAGCTTAAATAAACCTCATTGGCTCCAGCCACCATGCCCCCACATTGCCCTACAGTGTCCCCCACCGTAAAAAGGATACCCGACTCTTGGGTGGGAAGAAGCCCTGTGAACCCCACCACGTGTTGTTGCAGCTCTTTCACCTCAGCCTCCATGGTCTCTCCTAAACATGCTGCTCCCCATTCTGGGAGGCGTGGTTTCCAAAGGTGAGGAGTCAACTAGAGCCAGTTACCATAGGAAAGGAAGACTGATGGCAATTCCTGGTGTAGTGTCGGCATCTGTAGCATGATGGTACTCATTGTCCACCCTTGGGGCAATGCTTTCCCTGTCATGAAGGTGACATTTCTTGGAGTATTGGAAGCATTGTAGGCAAGATTTTGCCCTGCTTTAGTACTGATGCCATTTGATTCACCAAAAAGGAGGAACTGGGAGCATATAAAGGTCTAGCACACTTGCTCCTACAAACTAATCAAAACTATGAGTGTGCAGTTCCTCTCAGACAGGGGGAATGAAGGGGGAAAAAGGATCCGTTTCTTATGTTCCAGGTTAAAAGAAACATGCTTATATCACTTTGTACGTATGTCCTTTCACATGAGATGAATTCTCTGATCTGCCCCTTAAATTGAAGCAATTACTCTTTTTAAGCACCCTTCTGAACACTGAATAAATACCCTCACTCCAAGATGCGAGCACATCAAATAATAGCCCGTATATTTTATTAAATATTTTAATAGCACTACAGTCCATTTAAATTTTTTTTGTTGATAATATGTATCAAAGATCGGGGCACATAGACAATTGCACATTATAGACTGCCTTCTTGAAGGGTCTTCTCCAGTCCACTTCCACATACCCCAACATGGCGGACTAAGCGTTCTAGATGCTGGACGCATGCACATGCAAGCGTCAGCACGATGCGTAAGTGGAGTTACTTATGCCGGCCTTCCCGAACTCTGCACTACCTCGAGGCAGCAGAGCCGGAGTAGGTCTAAAAGAGGACGCTGCTCCGTGTCCAAGTAAGTAAAAACGGAGCTCTTAGGCACCCGCCACCTGAACCTTGGTAAGAGTATCCCATTTAACAAATTGTCTCCGTTTACCCCCTCAGAACGCAACTAAGCGTTTAGTCCTGCGATAGCCTCCTGGTGTCTCATCTAGCTCTAAATAAGGGTGAGTTGTAATACAAAGTTTGGCTCTACAAGCTAGATCGACATTGGTCCTAATAGTAATTGTTTTCCTCAAAATCCTGTGTTTCTCTGCACATGTTCCACAAAGGGTGAAGATTGTGCAAAACTTTGATTCACTGGGGCATGCAGCCAATTCCTTATTTAGCACATGCTTCATTATGCTCCACAAAGTATGTGGTAACCTTTTATCCAGCATATATGTTTTATGTTACGTTTGTCATTTTGTGTTCCAGGTCATTTTGTCCGACCGGGTCCAGGTAAAATTGCGCTTTGCAACCTGTTGTTGTGACTGTTTACTACATCACTTAGGTTTATCCATTGATTCTAGTCACGAAGTAGTGTAGGTGTATAATACTAGGTCCTGAAGAAGTGCCACTTGATCCTGTGTGGACAACCAAAGGCAAGAAACATGTTGACCCCATTATGCACCCAGCTGACACACCTCGCTCAGTAAACTCCATTATATCTTAACTGAGCACCACATATTTTATTTAGGGTAGTGTGCTTTTTTTCAGTAAATGTTCTGATACTTAGCATCACTGCACCTATTTTAACCCACCTCTAATCACTACACTACACTACACAACCCTCACACCCACACTTCACCTTACGGCATTCAAAAGATCTCTGGCAAAAAGCCCCCTAGTGGGTGCCCGTCGGGCATTGCAGCACCGGCTCAACGCGGAGCATGCCCAAATGATGAAGCATGACTGTTAGAAATGTGGGTCTCTAGTTGGTAGAGGTAGGTACCTTTGTCCAAGTAGGGGCCCTTCTTCCTAGTCAGGGTAAAGGGGATACACTTCTAAAATAACCCCTGCTCACCCCCTTGGTAGCTTGGCACGAGCAGACAGGCTTAACTCAGAGGCAGTGTGTAAAGCATTTGTGAACACATACAGTAATACGGTGAAAACACTACAAATGGACACCACACCAGTTTAGAAAAATAAGTAATCTTTATCTAAACCAAAACAAGACCAAACGAAAAAAATTCACAATACAGTTCGCAAGATATCCTTAAAAATAGGTTATTCACTCAAATAAAGTTTGTAGCAACAAATAACTCCACCTGGAGTTATTACGACGTTGTGACAGATGAAAATCCCAAAGTATGGCGCCGACCGCAAAGTGCACGGCGTCAGGCGTGGAGTCAAGCAGACCCCCAAAGTACAGTATCTTGAAAACGATGAAAGCAAAGATGGCGCACGGCGTCGGGGAGGTGATGCTTCGTTGGCGCCGGGCGGCATCGGTTCCTTATGACCCCAGGGGAGGTGAAGCCTCGGTTCCTTACTGCGATGCAAGGGAGGTGAGACGTTGGTTCCTTACTGTGTCGGGGAGGTGACGTCACAGTGGTGGCGAGGCGTCGGTTCCTTACGACGGTGCTGTGTCGATGGATTCGGTAGTCACCCACGTCTAGTATCGGCTCTGCTTTGATAAAGCACCGGCGTCGGTGAAGTCGGGGCTGCAGTGCGAGTCGGGACGGTGCGTTGTGGACGTCACGAGCCGTGTCCTCGGCTCTGGTGCAGGCAGCGGCCTCTGTGACAGCTTCGGCGTCGATGAGGCACGGCGTCGGGCCTACGGTGCAAGTCGGGGCAGTGCGCCTTGCTCTTCACGAGCGGTGCCCACGGCTTCGGTGCAGGTTACTGCATCGCTCGCCGGCATCGGTGTTGCAGCTTCCTTCTCTGGCAGCTGAAACAGCAGTTCCTGATGCAGAAAGACAGAAGAAATTAAGTCTTTGTGTCCCTGAGACTTCAGAACAGGAGGCAAACTTTATTTCTAGCCCTTGGAGATCCTCAAGCAGGGGACACAGCAAACAGCAAAGTCCTTCTCCTTTCTTTGGCAGCAAGTAGCCACTGCAGGCCAACCCCAGACAGCAAAACAGCACAGGGGCAGTATTCCTCCTCAGTTTCTCTGGCTCTTCTCCTTGGCAAAGGTTCCTCTTGATGCCCAGAAGTGATCTAAAGTTCTGGGGTCTGGGCCCCAATATTTCTTCTACAAAATCCTTTATTCTCTGGTGGCAGAGAAGCCCTGTGCCCAGTCAAAACCAGTTCTGTCCTCTCTGGTGAAGCTTCCTGGCAGGAGATGGAGACAGCATTGTGGAAGGCAGACCAGGCCCATTCATGTGAAAGAAAATCTCCCCCTACTCTAAATGCATCCCAGGTCTATTCAGCCCAGCCCTGACTCATCAGGCTCTCTGGAGCCACTGCTCCTCCCCAGCCCCTGTCACCCAAAGCCAGGCATGCAATACACAAACCTAGCAGAGGCACACTGGATGGTAAGCAAGAAAATACCTACTTTCAAAAAGTGGTATTTTCAAACACAGAATGTAAAAATCACCCTCACTAAAAGATGCATTTGAACATTCTGAGTTCAGGCATACTAAACTTTATTTTCCTACCTTGTTCCCAGGGGTAGTTATGTTTATAAGATGTTATAAGCAAACTCCCCATTCTATCCGATGGGAACAGGTAGCCTTGCAATAGTTAAAAAACGAAATTGGCAGTATTTCACTATGAGGACATGCCACATACACCAGGGCATGTCCTACCTTTCACATACACTGCACCCTGCCCACAGGGGTACCTTGGGCCTACCTTAGGGGTGACTAATATGTAAGAAAAGGGAAGGGTAGGGTCTGGCAAGTGGGTGCACTTGCCAGGTCGACATGGCAGTACCAGACTGCACACAGACTCTGCAATGGCAGGTCTGAGTTACATTTACAGGCTGCTTATGTGGGTGGCACAATCAGTGCTGTAGCCCACTAGCAGCATTTGATTTACAGGCCCTGGGCACACAAAGTGCACTGTGCTAGGGACTGACTAGTAAATCAAATCAGCCAATCATGGAAACACCAATCCATAACAACAATTTACAAAGGGAGCACTTGCACTTTGGCACTAAACAGCAGTGGCAAAGTGCCCAAAGCATCTAGACCAGCAAAACGGAGTCCAACACACAGCAAAAACACAGGAGGCAACGGCAAAAAATGCAGGGGAGACCCACGCCAATGGTGCCAGGTCTAACAATGACACCTGTCGGGGTGTCTGAGGGCACTTGCTCCTATTGGAGTCTTTTCCTTTAACCTGAAACATAAGAAACGGATCATTTTTCCCCCTTCATTCCCCCTGTCTGAGAGGAACTGCACACCCCCAGTTTTGATTAGTACTGATACCAGTCATAATGGTGGGAATTTGTGACATGTTGTAGATTACCACGACATAGTTGTGACTTCTGACCACTCTTGGTATAAAGCCGGCCCTGACAAAATAGGGATAATAAGTGACCTATGGCTCAATCAGTCAATCAATCAATCAATCAGGAGTTTATAGAGCGCAGCTACTCACCTGGGCGCTGGATGGGGGAGGGGGCTGCTGATCCGTCGGGCGCTGGGGTTCAGTCGAAGAGCCAGGTCTTGAGATCCTTCCTGAATTGGGTTAGCAACGGGGATTGCCTGAGGTGGAGAAGCAGGGTGTTCCAGTTCTTGGCGGCGAGGTAGGAGAAGGATCTTCCTCCGGCTTTGGTCTTGTGGATCTGTGGGATTGTGGCCAGGTCAAGTTGGGTGGAGCGAAGGTGTCTGACGGGTACTTGGAAGGAGAGGCGGTGGTTCAGATATGCTATTCCTGCGGTGTGCAGGGCTTTGTAGGTATGTGTGAGGAGCTTTAAGGGGATTCTTTTGTTGACTGGGAGCCAGTGGAGCTCTCAAAGGTGTTCGGTGATGTGGCTGTGGCGGGGGATGTTCAGGTCAAGTATGGCTGCGGCGTTTTGGATGTTCTGTAGTTTCCTGAGGAGTTTCTGGGTGACGCTGGCCTAGAGTGTGTTGCCATAGTCGAGTCTGCTGGTGATGAGTCCGTGGGTGACTGTCATTCTGGATTCAATGGGGATCCATCTGAAAATCTTTCGATGCAGATGGAGCATGTGGAAGCATGATGAGGATACTGCATTGATTTGGCGGTTCATTGTGAGTGAGGTGTCCAGTATGATGCCGAGATTACGTGCGTGGTCCATGGGGGTCAGGGGGTTCCCAATGCGGCGAGCCACCAGGAGTCGTCCCAAGCATAGGGGGTGGGGCCGAAGATGAGTACTTCGGTCTTGTCCGAGTTGAGTTTGAGGCAACTGTCTTTCATCCAGATGGCAACGGCCTTCATCCCGCTGTGGAAGTTGACCTGACTACTGTGGACACCCATGAAACGACCATCAGCAGACCCATGCCCAGCACACAATTATGAACACACTGACAGCTTACCTGTCATATCAACCAGTTCTTGGAATCAGAAGTATAAACAAATGAAATCAATTTTAAAATCTTTTATAAAAAATGAGGCAGCGATCCACTGATCCATATTTAGGCTAATTTGCAGTAGCCCATTCTTAAGAAAACTCCTTAAAATAACTGCCTTCAATCAATTATCAGCTTTCATTGATGGAGACAACCTTCTTTCTGACACCCAAAACAAATTCTGCCCTGGTTACAGCACTGAAATGGCACTGATTGCTGCCTCAAGAGTACTGTTGATTCAAATGAAGTCACAACACTCCTGTTACTAAACTTTTTCTCTGCCTTTGATAGTGTTCGTTCCTACATGGACTTGAATACATCGAAATACAGCAGCAGAGAGCTTCCTTTCTCTCTAACAGATCCCCCATCATACCACTTCCTCTTTCTCCTTGGCACTTTCACCTCCACATAGTCCCTCAAGTTCCACCATCAACTACTTCTTTTTTAACATGTAATTTAGCCCTTCAATGGAACTTTTCTGTGATTTCAACCTCAAATGTTATAACGAGGTGGATGGCACACAAATCATGCTAAAGCTTGAAAATCCATAGGGTCATGATTACTGTGCTATAGGTCAAGTCCTCCAAGTAGTTGATCATTGGATGGCCAGAACCACAAACTGAACATGTAAAAAACAGAAGGTACAAGTTTATCTGGAATTGTCCAACTCCCACCCGTGCACCATATGGGCAAAGTGCATGGCCCACCTTCACATACATCAAACCGAGTAAGCAATATGGGGGTTATTTTTACTCTAATTACTCCCTTGTGGCACAAGTTATTAGAGTTACCAAATGATCTTTTTACATTATGTGATGCCCACATCAACTTTCCCCTTACATAGGTTTCCCTCAAAGGGCGCAGATCATCCACTTGGTACTGTCCCTTCTAAATGATGCTAACTGGATATATCTTGGCACCCTCTCAATGTGATTCGCAAAATGCATAGAATTCAGAATGCAGTCATGGCACAACTCCATGACCAAATATCCATATTCGAATGTCACCTACCCATCAATCATTACACGGTCTGTAATTAGACTGTAACTAGACTAGTTTCCTTTCTAATCTCATAGTAGGATTCAACAGTTTGCTATATTTGAACAGATAATGTATTTTTGTATGCTTATTCATATTCTCATTCATATGCTTATTCATATGTTCCAAACTACAACAGCATTCAACTTTCCACACTTAGAGATGAGTTGATGGCACGTCATCACACTAATTTTGTCACCATCAGTGATTTTGCTGTACCATCTCATAAATTCTAGTGACACTCTCACATGAGGTGTGCTAAGGCAAGAGAAGAGGAGTGGGTTGTGTTGTCAATGTGCCGTAAGGTGTAGCAATGTATCTGGCATTTTCCTGCTGTAATGTCCAACTGTAGAATCTTCAGCCATTCAGCTCACGAACACAGTCACTGAGTTGCTCAGGGTATGTTGTTGTCATTAGTAACATTCACAAATGTCAGTAACATCTCCTCCCTTGCTAACACACTCTCTGTTACGCTGACCCCTCCATCCTTCCATAATGAGAACTTCGCCTTCAATTTCTGCCCAGTGGGTAACTCTTCCAACCCGTTGCTTAAATCTGAGGTCCTTAGGGGATTTCCTGTCCTCTGCTTTGCACCTTTTCGTTACAACCATTGCTAAGTCAAGAAACCTGCATCCCAATATCTTTTCCCTGGGTCAGGCTACAATCCAAAGCAAGCACTCTTCTGGGCTTTTGAAAGGAATTCCCGCCTATAAACATTGGGTGTATCCCAAAAGAATACCAGATATTGCACTCAGAGCATTTAGAAAAACCTAACACTGAGGTGTGCACCCTTTGGAAGTGCTTAAGTCCTCCTGGGGGTTTACTAAAAAGGATGAAGGCCCTTATGCACTGAGGTGTACGCATTATCATCAGGCCCATTCTCATCGTTGTATCCCAAAGGCATACGTAATGGGACTCCCCTGGAGCACTTTATAAGGAGATAAAGGTTTGCCTTACTGCTGGTCAGTTAAATGTGAACCTAATGCTTAAAATGCATACGGGATGATAAGGTACAGGGAAACTTTATTTCTACTTCCCCCTTCCACAGCAACATAAGCAATACACTAGGCAGTCTGTCCAATAAAGACCACTAGTAGCATGTTGGCATGTTTCTGTCCCTGGCAATGGCTATTGTAGACATCCTTGGCTTGGCAATGCCCACCATTGCTATAATGCTGAACCTAATGTAATAGCAGTAATTCTTGGCATATTATGGGCATTCATGGCATGATATGGTGGTATATGAATATATAAAGTGGAATCTGCACATATGTGACAGTAACACATATGAGTACTTGATGCAAAAATAACAAATAGATAGTTGGCACCACGAAGAAAAGCTGTTGCATTAGGACATTTTTTCAAGATAATGGTAAGCTTTTGCAGGTGGGAATTGGGGTTGCTTTTTCAAAATGAAAAGGATGCATCTGATAGCAAAATATGATTTTTTTTTACAAGCTGCTGTCTGGAGAATGACTATTTCTGAACATATAAGCTCCCCAAGTAGACATGTCACCAGTATGCCCCCAAAGACTTACGATACAAGTCCCGCTTGCCCTTCCTGCCCTCAATCCAACCGGCAAAGGGGCTCCAACATAGATCCTATGGCTTACAACACAGGCCGTACTAGTCCCTCCCCCCTATCACCTATTCACGCTGTCAGAACTGCTCCCGAACCACTGCCCCCTTGCCCTCTAGCACCTCCTTCTCATAGGGACATCGATTCTCTGCACGCCAGAGCTGCCAAACTAACCCAGAGCATTCATATTTCCATCCTGGAGCTAATGAACCTCCTCCACCTCGCTGAACTCTCCCTCGCCAACCTTATGCCCCTGCCAAACGCCACCCCCCCCGCTTTTGACAGAGCTCTCTAAACAACCTCTTCCGCTATCCTTGAGACATCTTCGCCCCCGCAAACACCCATGCCACCTCTCAGAGGAAGAAACCCGTGCTCTTGTCCTATCCTACAACTCTACCTTTGCCACTAGATCTCACTGAAATGGAAATCCTTGCCATCCTCCGAGACTACAACTCTACCCCAGCTATCCCTCATCCTTTAGACGCAAAGGCCGAACATGCCATCTGCACGGTCACTATCAACCCCAACAGACCAGCTACCCTCCGCAACAGATTTATGGTCAAGAGTAATCTAGCGCCTGTTCACCTGTCCGCACAGACTCCCGAACCTCCTTCCAAATCCTCTCTATCTGGTCTTTTAATTAATTGCCGGTCGGCAGCTAAGCACGCCGCGGGTATTGCTGATCTCATCCTTTTCAAAAATTTCGACTTAGCGATCCTTACAGAATCATGGCTCAACGAATCCTCATCTCCACACCTGGACTTCCTAGTCCCTCCTAACTACAACATCGCAAGGCTAGACAGACAATCTAACAAGAAAGGAGGAGGCATCGCCTGCATCTACCGCTCTAACCTTCTGATCACGGAACTTCTGGCGGACACCACTGAATCCTGCGAATACCTTTCCCTCGCTATTCACAGCAACTCCACCCTACTGTGCAACCTGCACATCTTTTACCACCCCCCAGGCATGAACGACTCCTTCACCGACCACCTCATGGAAATCATCACAGCTAAGAGTTCCAATAATGCCAAAGATATTTTCCTTGGTGACTTTAACTTGCACTGGAACGATCCAAAGGATTCACATGTCAATGCCATCAAGGCTCTCCTGGCCGATCAAGCCCTGACCCAAGCCTGCTCACTACCAACTCACTCAAAAGGGGCCACTCTTGACTGGATTATCTCCAAAGAATCAACAGTCAAGCTTATCTCTATAGACCCATGCGACTGGTCTGACCACCACGCCATCACCTTCCTCCTACCTGGCACCCACAAAACAAGGGCACCGCAACCGGTGATTCCTAAATGCTGGATCAGAGACACTAAGAACCTGGACCGCAGGGAACTCGAGGCTCGCTGCAAATCCGACCCCCCCCCTCGCATATCACAACAGTCAGCGGCCTTAACGATCACTACTCGGCGACTATTTCGAACATCCTGGATGATCTAGCCCCACTAAAGCTGAAAAGAACCCAAATCAAAGACCGAAACCCCTGGTTCACGGGATCCCTTAACAACGAGAGGAGAGTCCTCCGACAAGCTGAAAGATCCTGGAGGCAGCACCACTCTGCCGCACATCTAAAACTCCTCCGCCAGGCCAGAAATTCCTACAACAGGAACATACTCAAGTCTAAAAAAGAATTCTTCAGAACTGCACTAGAGAAGGCCAAGAACAGGCCCCAAAAGCTCTTCGAACTGGTCAAACACCAATCTAATAAATTGGCCAAAACTTCAAAAGATCCTCAGATCCTCAGAGGAATTCTCCTCCTTCTTCGCTGACAAAATCTCAGCCCTTGGAAACGAACTCAACTCCATCACATACCCTCAAACACCTCTCGACCCGCCTCCTCCAGCCACATCGCCCCCACTGGCTCCACCCAAAAACAATGCTCACTGGACTGACTTCAAACTCTATGACGACGACTCAGTGTCCAAAATCCTATCCTCCCTAAACCCTAACAACCACTTTAATGACCCGCTCCCTTCCAACTGCCTAGCTGCCGTCGCCCAATCCATTATTCCTAGCTGGACTACAATAATTAACGCCTCTCTCCGGCAGGGAATGATGCCAGACTCTCTAAAAGCCGGCCAAGTCCTCCCCATTCTGAAAAAGCTGTCGCTGGATCCAGCCTCCCCTGACAACTTCAGACCCATCTCCAACATCCCCCTCTTAGCCAAAGTGATGGAGATATGTGTGCAGCAGCAGCTAAGTCAACACATCAACAACTTCCACCTGCTCGATGACTTCCAAGCCGGATTTAGACCAGGGCACAGCACCAAAACCACTATGCTCCACATCATTGATGATGCTCTCCGGGCCCTTGACCTGGGCAAGGCCTGCCTCCTAATCCTCCTAGACCTATCCTCGGCCTTCGACACGGTCAACCATGAAAAACTACTCGAACGCCTTAAATTCAGGATGGGTTTGGATGGCACTGTTCTAGAATGGTTCAGGTCCTTCCTCCAAAACCGGTCCCAGAGATTCCTTGTCAACTGCAACCTATCTGCACCATCCCCGGTCACGGTTGGAGTCCCTCAAGGATCAACACTGTCCCCCACACTCTTCAATCTTTACCTGGAACCGCTTACCGAAGTACTACGCACTGCCAATATCTCCTATCACATGTACTCTGATGACACTCAGATCTACAACAATACCTTTTCTCTCGCAGAGATCCTCTCCCTGAACGAAGCCTTGAAACTCACTGTCCAATGGCTCGCATCCAATCAACTCAAACTCAACGCAAAGAAAACTGAATTTCTCCTGATCGCCCCGCCCAATACCAACCTTGAGATTCAATCATGGATTAAGGCTATCACAGCCTTGAATTGCCCACCAACCATCGTGGATTCGGCCAAATCCCTGGGAATCACCCTCGATAGCAACCTGAACATGCGGGACTACATCAATTCAATGGCCAAATCAGCCAGATTCCACCTGAGCTACCTTAGGAAACTGAAACCCTTCCTCGATGCTCCCGACCTAAAAATGGCAGTCCAAGCACTTGTCATCTCTAGACTGGAATATGGCTGTTCTACCCTCTCGGGTCTACCCAAGATCTCCCTGGCACCTCTAAAAGCCTGCCTCAATGCGGCCGCCAGACTACTCACCGGCACGAGGAAATACGACCATATTTCCCCGCACTTGAAAGCTCTCAACTGGCTTCCCCTGGAGGCAAGAATACAGCTCAAAGTAGCATGCATCACGCACAAAGCCTTATATTCTAACTCGCCTGCATATCTGAGGCAGAAACTTGTGATCTCCGGAGGAATCAGAAACTCCCGATCTGCCAGAGACCTCTTGCTCCAACCTGCACGCTTTCGGAAAAAAAAAACTTACAACCGGGCTTTCTCCGGGGCTGCTCCAAGAATATGGAACTCTCTCCCACCTGACATCAGAAGAATCCCCTCTCTGACTCGCTTCAAAAAGGATGCCAAAACATTCCTTATGGGTAAATTTCTCGTTTAAACTTTGCCTCTACCACCACTACGGCCCTGATCTATGGCCATCTATTGCCTCCCTTCGGATTATCTAGCTCACCCCATCAGAAACTTGGGGCCTTGTCGCGAACATTGGTTAACGTAATCTGTAAATATGTTACCTCGATCCTGAGTATTTGGATATTTAATCTGTAAATACGTGCCCTATCTCCCTTGTGTATCCTGCACCTTGCCCTCTCTCATTCAATCCGTAACTGGATGATGCTATGCCTATTCTGTACATGGCTATGTTTTCCTGTAAAGCGCTCTGATACCCTAACGGGTCAAGTTCGCGCTCTATAAAACACATAAATAAATAAAATATATTTATGGTGTTATTTTCTTTATAATCATTAATGTAAACCTGGAACACAGTCTGTAAGATTGGTGTTGCCTATATAATGTCTGGACCTCTAAGGTCTTCCCAACTTAAGTGACAGCCTGGCTACATGAGCACCCATTTCCAGGACATTTACAGTTATAACCTATGATTGAGAATCTTCTTGTAAGGGATAGGATGGGGAAATTAAAGTGGCTAAAATGTCGAAGTGTGGATAAATGCTATAAAATGATCGGCCATGTGAAATTGAATTTTGTGAACTGCCTGTATCACCTGGGCATTTTAGACATGATTTATGGAAATTACGCTTACAGATGCAGCATATTGCCACCATTTTCCCTTCACTTTCTTGGAGCTGGTGAACGTGCAATACTCCTTGGGGTGGGTGGGATCAGACAAAGTCAGACAGGCTGGGTGAAGAGACAGGCCATTAGGGGAGTGCCAAATTATAATTTTGGCAGTAATGCTTAGTAAAGATGATAAACTGCAAGTTTGAAAAATCGCAAAGTATGTCACTTTCATAAAACAACTGTTGGCGAAACTTCACTCAAAATAATTTACCTGCAAAAAGCTTTCATGCAAAAAAGATCTCCCACTAAAAGTGTTTTTTCAGAGGTGATTGTTTTCTACGTTTTTTCAAACTTCACAGCTTTTCCCAAAGTTTGTGAAGTCGATTTTCAGCGTGAAACCCTTTTTGCATGCTTTTCTCGGCCTGTTAGTAGTCACCAATTTCGGAGAGTGTGGAGTGGTATTCAGCCCCTTGATGACTGAGAATGACCTGTCCTTAACCAGGCATCCCTCAGTGAGTAGAAGGGTTCCTGAAGTGTAAACATAGCCCCAGCAGCAGCAAATCTTCCCTCACTGTAAGTTCTCTTAGAGATCCACGAGGCACTGCTAGATAGCTTGTATATTCCCACTCATTTTTTAATTGTGGGTATGCTGAGCTAATTACAGATGGGGAAGGAAGACTCATTTCAATGGATTTTATGGTTATCACAGAGCGTACACCCTTCCTGGACTGTCACTATGATTTCACCCTCACTACCTGACTTGAGAAATTAATGGTGGCCTATTTCCATCCTCGCTTCACAATAATTCTAGTTCTCCCATTACTCAGCAAGGCATACCTGAGAACCACACCTGGTGCTAGCTGTTGTCAAGCTAGGAACTATGTTAAATGTAGCATCCTACCCAGGACCCAAACCTGACAGACTGTGGTCTTTCGGGGGTGGGGGTATGGCTCACTGTAGCTCATAGGAGCTCTTCAACACTGTCCCCTGTCTAGCATGTGCTTGGGTGGGGCACATTATCTTATTGTGGGGTATAACAGACAGTTTTTCGGTAACCCCCTCTCTGCCCTGGGGCTCAGGGCTGAGCGATGGCATCATTAGAACTGCATCAGTTTCCTATGGTGTCTCTTTGGATTCTCTGGCTTGCCCTGTTGTTGGGGTAAGTCTGGGAGTGTGGGAGCCAGAGGAGAGTTGGGAACTAGCTGCCCCAGCCCTCCTAGCTGGTGCAAAGTTGTTTCACGGGGCCCTCGAGGCTTTGCATGCTAATTGCCACATGGGAAGAGGCATGTCTGCATAACGACTTGATGGTTCACTTGCAAAGCAGATAAGGTACACACTAAGGGGACATGCTTGCTACTACTGACTGTACCAGCAGTGGCCATTCTTCCATATATATTCTGTACAAGGATAATTCCTTGTGGTACATCACCTGGATAGTGATCGATGATGTCAATGGTGATGTGGTGTGTTTGATTCTGGCTGTTAAGCACTTGAAAGAAAACTACGTTTCTGGAACAGATCAGTCAAAATGAAATTGTATTTCATATAGACAGCATTTGTTTGTTAACATTGTCGGAGAGATTGTTAACTATAGATGTATTGCATCGACTTGTTGCTGGGTATTTGCGGTCTAGACTAAATGTCGAATTGTTTTATATTCATACGATGCGTTTTCTGTGATAAATATGCTATTCTACATTAGAGCTTGCTATGTAATGTTTTTTTATTGTTTATTACAAGTCAAAAAAAATTAACATTGACTCACTGACACAAGTGATAACATAATTTGTGGTGTCATCTGTGATATGAGTATGAGAGGTGCATTGCATGCAGTTCTGAGTGTATACCTCACATCAATTTAAATGTCACTGGTTGTTTGTCTCTGAATTGTAGTGTTACAATGAAGAATGATGCGCAGGCAAGTCTTGTAGAAAAGGTTGTTGATTTATTCTTGAGATTACATCTTGGGTTACAGGTTACAGGATGATAGTCAGATCCAATTATGTGCCCCACCAGGAGCAGCCTCCTCGCTGCTCAGCCCTTCCACAGCAACTGATTCACCCTTCAACACAAACACACTGAACATTCCAATGACCTCACCATTGGCTGAGCAGCAAGGCAGAGAACATAAATAGGGAGGATGCATTAAGTAACGAGTACATTATAACACATCTCCCCCTTATAATCATCATAAACAATTAAATGTATGAAGATGATAAGACACACTTATGACAGCAAAGGAGGATGCATAAAACAACAAAAATATTATAACACCTCTCCCCCCTTATAGTGATCATAAACAAACAAATGAATGTACGATGATGAGACACATTCTTTAAAACAGTGGATGCTAATCCACCATAACTCACACTACAAACTACGGGTACCAAACCACTACACAACACAGAGTACCCATCTCACCTCATACTATGGCACAACACTGCGGCAGGACCAGGGATTCTCAACCCTCTACTGCCATTACTAATGGCAGGACAGGTCTAACCTCAAAGAAAAAGGATAAGACTCAACGCATACCAAAACAGGGTATCTTTAAACCCAAAACACTCTCAAAATATACTAAGGGTATCTTTAAACCCAAACAAACTCAGGGTATCTTTAAACCCAAAACATACTCAGGGTATCTTTAAACCCAAAACACTCTCAAAATATACTCAGGGTATCTTTAAACCCAAACAAACTCAGGGTATCTTTAAACCCAAAACATACTCAGGGTATCTTTAAACCCAAAACACTCTCAAAATATACTCAGGGTATCTTTAAACCCAAAACATACTCAGGGTATTTTTAAACCCAAAACACTCTCAAAATATACTCAGGGTATCTTTAAACCCAAAACATACTTAGGGTATTTTTAAACCCAAAACATACTCAGGGTATTTTTAAACCCAAAACACTCTCAAAATATACTCAGGGTATCTTTAAACCCAAAACATACTCAGGGTATTTTTAAACCCAAAACATACTGATCAAAACAGGGAAATTCAGAAAAATTTAGCACACATGCACAATCATAAACACAGTGGGCACCACAAAACGCACCTAGATGCACGGCAAACCATTATACCAAAATTGAGCATAGCATACATCCGACACATGCAAGGTATTGAACATCCAACACAACCACTAGAAACATACAAAGTATTGAGCATGCGCAACCAACAATGTCTCTTGTTACCACCAGTGAGCGAGATCTCACTCGAGTTGAATGATGTAACCGGCAAGTGAAACTCCACACCTCACCAATAAATTCCATTTTAGAGAGTCAATTAAAAACTTTGCCTCGGACGGCGCAACAGGTACTGCAGGTTTGATGAAAAAAACAAAACACTTGAACACTACCTCTCCGAATGTTTTATCTCTTGATGCCATCCGCTTCAGCAATGTCGATAGTCCAGCATGCACACCCATGCGAGAATGATGATGAAGCCAGAATACCACACAACACAGGACTCCAACCCCTCAGAAATACCGAAGAAGAAATGCCGGTTCAGTACTAATGAAAACAACATGGCGGCACGTAGTTGACGCCGTGCCGGGCGGCTCACGGCGCATCAAAGCTGGAAAGCGTCCCCAAGCAGTCACAAGCTGCTTGGATACTATTACGTCAGAAAGGGATCCCACGAAGACAGCACAGCAGGGCTCGTGGAAGCAGGTAAGATCGCGTGTAGAGAACCACGCGCTGTTTATTTTTTTAAATCGCAGGGACAGCAGTTAAACCGTCAATTACCCAAACTTGCCTAAATCTTTGTCAGAGAAAACAACGATGCCCCCAACAGTTCCTAGTAAGGCTCAAAAGGAACACTCAATGTCGGAAACATGTACAACTAACGAAACACCACTCCACACACGTACAAAGCAGGAAAGCTGAATCTTGAGATTGACGCTGTCCCAAGTATGTAAGCACTCTTGACTCTTGCTCAACCGTGTTGGTCCCTGAGACACCGAGGCTGGGACCCCCAAATCCAAATCTCATCAGTCCAACATAAAAGGACTGCAGGTGTTTCTCCACATGACAGTCACAAGGGGGTTGTAGCTCAGGAAAACATACTACCATAAAGAGGTTGTAGAAATGTCACTTTGCAGGAGAGGAACACCTTCACACAAACGCTCTACCACGCAAAGACAGAGAAAATACCTTATTCCTCAAGGTTGTTAGCGGTTAGGCTTGTTACTTGTTTGGGGAACTCCACATGATGGAGACACTCACCCAACTCCAGCATTAACTGGCACGTCCACGATGGGGCCGACCGGTCTTCTGGTCACTGGTGGGGCTCAGGACTTCCAGCTAGCTTCTTCCAATTACGCTTCATAAATTACAAGAGACTTTAGGTTTCATAGGTACCAGTCCATTTAGGCAGCACACGTAGGTTCTTTCAGTATCGTCGCCAGTGTTACAATGAAGAATGATGCGCAGGCAAGTCTTGTAGAAAAGGTTGTTGATTTATTCTTGAGATTACATCTTAGGTTACAGGTTACAGGATGATAGTCAGATCCAATTATGTGCCCCACCAGGAGCAGCCTCCTCGCTGCTCAGCCCTTCCACACCAACTGATTCACCCTTCAACACAAACACACTGAACATTCCAATGACCTCACCATTGGCTGAGCAGCAAGGCAGAGAACCTAAATAGGGAGAATGCATTAAGTAGCAAGTACATTATAACATGTATTCATAACGACAAGGCAAGTAGGATTATGCACCATGGTGCACCAAATTATGTGGCAAGGTTATCTAAACTAAGTGGCAAAAGGGCAAAGTGTGCAGTGGCAGTATTATTCTCATTAATTTGAGCTAGAAACAACACTTTTTAAAAATGTGCATATTATGTGGCAAATGCACTGACCGTTACCGTTGTCCATTGTTTTAGTACTAAGATATGAAATGTAACTAAATATAAATATTCTTATTCCAACCAGTTCTCAGAAAGAAATCAACTTTTTCAACCTAATTTTCCTCAAATCAACATGTAACATAAAAATACATAACACACAACATGCATAATATGGTCCTACATTGCCATCTCGGGGTTCTGGTGACTTATGCAAATCCCTAGGCCATCCATTCCATGATGTCACCAAAAGACGATTGCAGTATTGTACCGTAGTATAGTCATCTGTTAGATATCCTATAGCAGAAGGCTCTGTGCAGCAGAAGATGGCCACCTACTGTGGGTTAGGCTCAGTTGAAACTGAGGTTCAGAAACCTAAGAGCTATTTCAATGTGTATGAATACATACTAAGGAACCAATCAACGTTTTGAAGTAGTCCATGAAGGTTTGAAAAACCTCCAGACACCCAGATGGCAGTGGCGGCCGGTAAGGTATGGGGCTGGCAGGGCAGGGTTGAATAAAAAAAAATCACTTACCTGATCTCGCTGTGTCTCTCCATTGTCGCGTCTCTCCCACGTTAAGTGAGTCTCTTCCGGGGCCCGGGAAGCACCCAGGCTCCCCACAGCCAATCACAATGCTGCAATGCAGCGTTGTGATTGGTAAGCACCCAGGCTTCCCTTAGCCAATCACAATGCTACAATGCAGCGTTAGCGCCGTGGTTCGGCGCTCAGCCAGGGAATGGGGGCAGAACATGCCAAGTGCACATGAATGTTTGGCCGGCCCGAAAGGGCCAGTCAAACCTTCATACGCACTTTACAGAGTGCACAAGCACTCCTCCTCCCAGACGCAGAGGAACCAAGCCCCGTCCTAGCCTGCTCATACGAAAAATAAAATGATGATTACTTGAGTTATTATCATTTTATTTTTTTATTTACACTGCTCCTTGAGCAGTGGGGCAACGCTCCTCCGCCTTAGGGGAGGAGCCGCTGCTGCTGGATGGCCTGGGTTGCTCCAGGATACCAATAACTAATACTGTGAAACTTGCATGGCTTAAAACTACTGAAAATAAAATGTAACTGTACACTTGTGACTTTTTAGTTGTTTTTAGACTGTGTGCATTCAAATTACATATTACAGTAGCTTTTCCTATCAAACTCAACTTTTTTAAAAATCTCATGGGTTTGCAACATTTATGTTGGCACCGCGGTACTTCGGGAAGAAGTCTCACCTCTGTGAATGTGCAAGAGCAACAATAATGAGCATCAAAAAGTCTAACCTGGAAGTGCCCATTCAATGCCCAAAGAGACACTTTACAAATTTATAAAAGAACCACGACTCCACCAAAATTCCACCAATGAGATTGTTTAACATACCCAGATCTCAGTTTCTGAAAAACATAAAAACTGAAATATCTTTTTGCTATGGTAACCAGAAGTCCCACCTTCTATGATAGACAGTTACCACAAACCTTTTATGAACCAAAAAGCATCAGAAAAAAAGAAAAGCGAAATCTGATTGGTTAGCATGGAAAACAAGTTCCAGCACGCAACAAAACAACTCTTCAGCCTTTCAGAGATGTCATTTTAATTTTCACCCAAGAGGAATATACACTAATGAAAGTTTCAGAAGAAGCTAATAAATATGTCTGAGACACAAAGTTCACAGAGCCAATAACCGGCATTGTCAACTGAAGACCCCAGTTATATCACAACAACAAGGTGATGTTGAAGTACCAACAACTTCAGAAGGAGCAATAGCAGACCATTCTGCATAAGAGTCGATGGTGTGGAAATTTTTCACCTACCCTAAGGGTGAAAAGATGGTGAATGCAAGGAGAGTAACATGCACCTTATGTGGACAGATCCTGTAGTGAGGTAATCAATGGCTGTACTCGTTTGACACTACATGAGAGCTTTAGTACCTTTGCTCCATGCCCTCAAGCAGAATTGGAGAAGCAGTGAAAAGCTGAAGGAGAACAGCAATCAGTTCCACCATTAAGTTCTAGAAAGTAAAGAGGACGATTAAGACCAAGATTGCAGATGTTTTCCACCTGCTGCAAAAAGTGCACGAAGATTATGTGCTCGGGTGAAATCACTCGCTCGATGAACCAATATCTGATAGAAATACCACAAGACTTTCTTTGAAGAAGTTTGAAGAAATGACATTCAACATTTAAACAAACAGCTTAAAAAAAAAAACACATACCACTAAAGATATACATTTTTTATATATTTGTTATTAAAGAAAGATTCTACTGTTGAAAAAATTATTATAACATTTCATGTCTCTATATATGAGCTAAAAATGGCTAAATCTATCATAAAAGTTCACTACATGAAAAAAATACAAAAAGCCTAAAATAAGATAGTTAAAAACCAAAAACAAATGACATTTAAGTGGCACAAATTCATTAAGAGTTAGACCGTTAGCCAAACACCATGAGCATGAAGGGTTGTCCACTCGTGCTGAATTGGGCGAAGGAGGTACCTGAAAACCAGGCCCTGTTCCCAAAGACTGCTGTCGATGGAAAGGATGCATATATATATATATACAGGGCCGGTCCTAGAACTTCTGGGGCCCCGGGCGAAAGGGAAGATGTGAGGCCCCTCTAATTTGCATGTAACATCCAGTCACGGCCGGCATAACTCGCGGGTGGAGGGTCTCGCGGGGGTTTGCGCGCGGGGTTAATTTAAAAATAAAATAAACTTACCGTCCCGGGCCTCGCATCGTCTCTGCTCCTGACCTGCTCTCCTGCTTTCCTGCCTCTGGCAGGAACAGGAAGCAGGCAGCCTCCCTCCCCTAAGCCAATCACAACGCTGCAATGGCAGCATTGTGATTGGTCGGGACGCCGACCAGCCAGGCGCCTATGGGGAGGCCATTTCCTCCATGTAGGCTACATTGCAGCCTACATGGAGAAAGGCCAGAGTGCGCATGACTGGTTTGGTCGGCCCCGGAGGACCGACCAAACAGTCAGCGCCCTTAGCAGTGGGCAAGGCACTCCTCCCCTGCCCTAAAGCAGACCCGCCCGCCCCCAACCAAACACTTCTGCTTTCTCGCAGTGCGAGAAGCAGAAACATAAAATGGTAGTTTAGCATTTTGTGTTTCTGCTTCTCGCACTGCGTGCAGCAGTGGGGTGACAGCTCCTCCGCCCTAGTGGAGGAGCCGCCCTTGGTAACATCACAAGAAGTGACATCACAGAAAGTGACATCGCAGGACTATTGATCTTATTTGGCATCACTGAAGAGACCTAACGTGGATATCAGTAACATGGACAAAAAGATAAATATGCAAATGAAATAAGTCCATATATTTTAAAACTGTATTAAATGGATTACATTTGTCACATCGGCGGGAAAAGCTAGGTTCAGGTCTCACAAAGATGTATATTATTTACTCCTCGTTAACTGATTGTTTCCAGATGAGTGCATGATACAATTTCCAGTTCTGCCTCATAAAGGGGGGAGATCCTGTTGAGGTAATGAGGGGCGGATCATTCAAAATATAAAAGGACACGAGAAAACCTCTCAAACCATGGATATAATTGCAAATTTCAAACGGCTCCCTTATCTTTCTGTGCCATTATTGTGCTACCTTAGGATGACATTAATACTTTGCAATTTGTTTTACCGTAAATCCTCTCACCAGTATCCCACACGCACATGCTAAGAGACGTAGGACAATCTTTTTTGTGTGTGGGCTCTTTACTCGCCAGAATTACGTTAAGTGCAAAAACACAACACATATAGTACAAAATTACAAGACACCATTGCAAACAAATAAAGATTGTACATAAATAAAAAAAAGACTTAGAACAACCAAGACCACTGCTAAATCATACATTGGCTTGAAGGTATGCTTCAGATTCAAGGGGTTTTCAAATCAACGTTTTTGATTTGGTGTTAGAACTGTAGGAAGTAGAAGTGGCCGCCTTTAGCGCTGGTGGAGCCCTGTGCGACAATGTTGGTGCCCCCAATGACTCGCTCTGCCACGGATTCTCTCACTACCACCCTTTAACAGTGCTCCTCAAGTCTCCATAACCACATTCTCGCTCAGATGCATTTAATTTGATTTACAGCGCCACTGATACCAGTGTAGGGTGTCAGAGAACTTTATATCACACATTACACAGAGACAATCAATTATACGTGTGTAAATCACAAGAGGTAATGTTACATAAGACAAAGGACTAGGAGTCACATGACAATCATACTAGTAGGCAGTATAGTTTAATAGTGATTGACCTGGAGAAACACAAACTCTGAATTTAGAACGTAATACCATGGTTGGGGGTTCTCTTTAATAACCAGAATTGATTTCTGTCCAAATGAACCCTTTTTGCAACATTAGGATAATCAAAGGCTGGGGAAAAAACCATAACGCTGTAATTTATACCTTGCAGTTTGCATGCAGCTCTTAGATGACAGTTAATAGCTCATTGTTCTGTTAGGATTTTGACTTATAAACTGCAAGTAACAATAGGATCTCTCTGATAAAAGCAGTAACCCACTGGCCTTTTTACATTATGTGGACTTAGTGATCTGCATGGTACATGTTCTTTGCAGCAGGCACATTAACCCTCTGTGCTACCTTTCCACAAGTCAAAACTTCCACTTGACAAAACTCCATCTCTCTCTAGGAAGAACATTAATCACCGGAGTTATCATGACATTTTTATTGTTGCCGATAATTGCTGGAGGCCAGGAAGAAGGCAGCAAGGGCTTTTAGAAACATAATATACTTGCAAACATGACGCCCCCACCCGAAGTCAGCGCCTCAGTGCGATCTCATCGGTCACACCGCCCTAGAGCCTTCCTGCTCAAGGGTCCTGTGACCTCAATGACAGAGTCACTGTTGATCTAGGGCAGAGGTCTTCAATCTGTGGGGCGCGACCCCCAGGGGGCCCTGGAGTCCTGGGAAGGGGTCGCGCATTTCCAGGCCTCACTTCTGCCTGGACTCAAAAACATGTGCTCTTCCTCTTGAAAACCGGGACGCTTCATTCCGCTCCTTAAAATGCTTCAGCTGAATTGAGTCTCCCGTTCTGTGAAAGGAAGAGGCTGGGCAGACAGGTGAAACAATCCTTCGTTCCAGGGTGCCTGCTTGCCTGAATGAAATGCAAATGTGCGTTTTGAGTTAATCTGCAAATGTAAATGGTGCTTGGGAGCGGTTCTGGCTTTAATTGCTTTGTGATGGCAAAGATTTGTTTTTTGTTTTTTACTGGTAGTAAGAAGAGTTAACAACTGGGCTGTAAAGTGCATGTTTTTAATCGCTTAGTACCTCTGAGGAGGTGTTAAAGGGACAGTTATGCAAAAAGAAAATGCATTACTTTTGTTCTAGTATTACTAAAATATACATTTTAGAAGCTCCATAATATCCTAAAACTATTTTTGCAGTTAGTATTAGTCTACCTTATAATGTGTGTATTGCAAGAATAAATTAATGACTTACACTTTCACAGTGCTTTCTGTCACAGGCTGTGACCTCGTAGCACTAAAAATCCACAAGCCACTATTCCCCACTGCACCAACCAAACTTAATTCTGTGGCTCTCTGGTTACAAACAGACCTCCGCAGTGCATTAACTAATAGAGGTTTCCTAATGTACTACAGTGCATTTCCCACTGAGTAACAACTTTTTAAAATTTATTTTTCATTTAAGCTACCCATTATTTTATATTTAGCTACCTGATGGTGAAAGACTTAAAAAACTAGCAAAATATTTTGGGACTGATTTATGAGAGGCTTGAGCCGCCGGAGCATCATTTTGTTTTAAGCTCCGGCTGCGCAATCGTATCTATGAGGTGACGCAAAGTCACCCTGCGTGGCTGAGTGGCCTCATACATATTGAGTAAGACAAAGCAGCGCAAGTCACTGCCTTGCCTTAGTCTGTCAAGTAGGAGTTCCATGGGCATTGCGGTGGGTGTTCCCACGCAACACCCATGGATTTTGACACTGCCCCAGATTTACAAAACCATGTAAACCTGCAGGCTTAATGAGGAGAAATGTTTTCATGTCTCCTCGTATTTTTTCCTCTCTCCATGTGTGCTGCATTCTGCAGGTCACAAAGAAAGAGGAAAACCCCTCTCGGAGCACCTTCCTGCACAAAACCAATCCTGCCTACATTAGCGCTAGGCAGCAATTTGTGCACCAACGCAGCGGGAAAGGACAGGAATGCACCATATTTCATAAATAAGGTGCATTCCTACCCTTTCACATTGGCATAGGGCAGTGCAGCAAGAAGACTTACAGCGCCGCCCTAGGCCAATTCCTCATAAATGAGGCCTTTTGTTTTTAGCCACACCTTTGACCACGCCCCCACTCACTGATCTTTCGTTTGATAAACACTGTTTAATAATATTTCCCCATTGTAAAAATTATTTGCTATGGGTATTGGGGGCTTTTATGGTTGTTGATAGTTGTCAATGATGAGGAGTACCAAGTTCTAGAAATTTTTGTCAGGAGGGGGTCCTTACGTCTAAATATTTTTGACAGGGGGGTCTCGGCATCAAAAAGTTTGAAGACCTCTGCTCTAGGGTGTGCTGCTTCGTAGGCCTGCCCAAAAGACTCGAGGTGAGCTTCAATAGGGGTTGTAGCGGACAGGCCTTCAAGGTTAACCCACACTTGCCACCGCTATGGTCCACCTGCTGGTGCTCAGACACCACTCTTCTAAGGTCTTTCGGGGCCTTCTAAGGTCTAGCATGGAAATGTGCTCTCTCAGGAGAGTGGTCTGGTGGACTGGTCATGAAGGCTGAACCTGGTTCCCCAGTTCCAAATTCGGCAGCTCTGACCATAGTGCCACATCCTCTCCCCCACTGAACACCATACTGCCCCACTGAGAGAAACTCACACTGCCTTCAACTACAACCCAATTGCACCCCGCTATAAACACCTGGAGGCGACTCAATTCAAATTATGCACTAGACAAGAGCAATATGCTGCCTAAAAAAAACGTGACAACATCCTGGAAAAAGCAAACACTCATAAGGAATGCAAGATTAAGTAAAAGCATGTGAAATGTAAGCAGGAGCAACATGGTTACCTTAACGCTTTTGCACTTATTATTCAGAAATCAATGAGTGCTTTTGCATGAAAAGTTAAGGCCATGACTACAGGGCCGGAAGGGACCAGTTTCTGTCCATTGCTTATCTCCTTACAAAACGTAAGCAATATGGTTTAAAAAGACCACATTCGTGAATACAGAGCCGCAGTAAGCATTTTGTTTTCGAATCCGCCCATCAAGCAGGTATTGCAGTACATCCAGGAATGGTGCACTTCCCCACCCGAGGAAAACAAAAAAGTAGCGCTTCACTGGCAAACTCTGTAAAGTGGCACTAATGTGTTTTGGGTGTGAATAAAATCAATCTGGCGCCTTTTCGACCCACTCTGTCTTGCTTTAGTTATTTTTTACATTTTTAACCTTTTATTTCTCTCCAACCCAAGGCAGCACTTTGGAAGTGAAAAATGTCAGAAAAAAGACGACCTTTCCAGCAAAAGCGTTTTTATATTTTGGATTAATTTCACAGGGGAACAAATAAAGGAAAGAAAAGAGAGTACTGGCTACAAGGCCCAGGAAGGGGCCCCCACACCTGGACCTCGCAGCTTGCTCTAGTGCTTAGAGGCCCAGGAAAGGGGCCCCCTCCCTGGGCCTTCGAAGCAGTAACGAGGCATTTTGTAAAACACTGCCCCAGCACCGGCAGTACTACATACATTTTAAATACACATTCCCATTAAAAAAATGGGTGATGTAAAAGTTAACAAAAGCCAGTTGATCTGGCTACTCCCTCCTCCCCTCATCCACCTCGCCTTACCTGTTTCTGGCTGGTCCAGGAAACAAAGGGGCCTTCTGTCACCTAGCAACAAAATGCAGAAAGGGAATGGCCGGTACTTAACAGAGGTGCTGCCCCTCCCCTGACACTGTGAGCCATAATTGCTGGCCTGGCTGCTGTGCCTTCCCCACTCTGTTTGTACCTCCCCCCACCCCTGCACCCCCAGGAATGCCACGACGACGCCCTGACCAGCAAGGTCGACTCAAGATGTGTATTGTGATAGTGTGGGGCAGGGGGCCTCGTAGGAGCAGGTGGGCTAACTGAAAGTGTGGCCTTTCACACGGAAGCGGGCCCCCTGTCTTTCAGCTGAGCGCGAGGCCCTGGGCAGCTGCCCACACTGCCCATGCCTAGCGCCGGCCCTGTATAGATATATATATATATATATATATCCTTTCAACGTGGCCCCCTTTCCTGACCAGTTGTGCGCTCTCAGGCGGTGCGAGGAAGTACGGCAGAGCCTAGCCGTTTCAAATGCAAACACCAGTTCCCCGTAGGGGATTCTTCCCGCACTCACAGATTCTGCAATAATTTCAGTCCACTCCAATACGCATTTCTTGAGGTGTTTATTCACAGCATGCCAGCAACCCCTACGCGTTTTGGTCTCAGCCGAGACCTTGCTCACGGAGACAAACAACACAAAGAGGCAGCGTTTTTCGATCTTATTTAAACAGGCTGACATCATATCCTGTATTGTGCCGCTTTGCATAGTGGTTCTTGTAGTGCAAATAGAAAATCATTTCATTTACTGCGATGAATAACCCTATTACATATATTAAAAACACATTATGCAATCAAATCCTCTTATCAATGCATATCTTTGCACATCTAAGTCACATCAATCACTTTTTGATTATCATTTGGTGTTATTCTCAGTGATAGGTTTCAGTTACGATAAAACCACAGTTAATTCAATGACTTTCTAACCTTCTGATTTGTCTATCCAACCTTTGATCTCGCCCACCAATGGGCCGAGTTAACCCTCGGGTTTTATTCATACTTGATTAACGCTCGTGCACCGCACTGTCTATTAAGCCTGCCCTCCAGTGGGCATTTATACCCCGGGTTAATTCTCGATAACAAGATATATATATGAATTTTTGTGAGTAATATCAGCAACGCTCTTAATGATCAAAACCTTGATTCTAAACTACTAACCAGAGTTACATAGTGTGACTTCAGATAGCCAAAAGTGCAAATTTAACACCCCATCTCCACCCCATTCGGAGGGATTAAGGGTGACTCAATATATTAACACTTCATTAACATTTGGTGAAAAAGGGAAAAAGAGGAAGGAAAGGGATATAGGGGGCAAAGGTAATATTGGTTACATTGAGTTCAAATTGTATCATTTAAAGATAAAATCCAACGTCAAAGATAACCTCAGACAAACATAATTACAGATGTGAATGTAATTCTTCGTCTTGGTTCAATCCATTTGGGGTCAGTGTCCGAAAGGCAAATCCGTAACATCTCCAATAGCATTTTGTTGTGGTTGGCAAATTGAATGTTGCGTTCTTGCAAAAAGTATTCACAGGCTTTCAAACCGATCTCATTGTTTTTATTGGTGTAAAGTGATATTACATCCATTGTTACCAATTTATATGTGGTCGCCCATGGGACTTCCTGTATGTGTCGTAACAGGTCACCTGTGTCCTGTAAATATGATGTTAACTTTTTTACATAAGGTAGCAAATAGACATCCAAATAGTTGGCTATGGGTTCCAATAAGGCTCCCTTTGCCGAGATGATACGGATTTGCCTTACAGAAAACATATTCATGTTTGGAGATGAGATCTATCATCAGGTGAAAGGCACTGCGATGGGTTTTTCATTCAGTCCTAGCTATGCGTGCCTCACGATGGGATGGTGGGAGTGCAGCCTGGCATGGAATTCAAACAATGATCGTCATGTAAATAAAATCGTCATGTGGCTGCGTTACATTGACGATCTGGTCATCATATCGGATGGATCCAAAGAAGAATTTGCTGAGTACTTTGAGATTCTCAATAATATGGAGACCAATTTGAAATTCACATATGATATAAGTGAGGAAAGAGTCATCTTTTTGGATACCAAAATTTATATCCATGACAATCAAGTTCATACCACACTGCATCGCAAAATCACTGCAACGAACGCCATTTTACATGCAGGAAGTTTCCACCAACCGAGTTTAATAAATAACATTCCGTTCGGAGAATTCTTAAGGATACGGAGAATTTGCTCCCAAGATCAAGAATGGCAAAAAAACAGCCTTTTAACAACTGCAAGATTTAGCAAGCGACAATACAACAAAAAAGCGGTACTGGCTTGCCGAGAGAAGACAGCGAGGTTACCAAGATCTGAACTAATAAAAGAAAAAACTCCTCAACAGGACCTAGAGGAGAATAATCAAGACATTCGTTTGATAACAACATACTCTACAGAAAATAAACAAATCAGAAAAATACTGCGTAAAAATTGGAATATACTACAGTTGGACCCAACAGTTTCAAGGATAGTAGCTGATTCTCCAAGTCTAACATTTCGAAGAGCAAGTAATTTAAAAGATCAATTGGTCCATAGCCACTTTTTGAATAAAAATAAACAGAAAACCTGGCTTAAAGCAACTGGATTTTTAAATGCACAAATTGCAAAGTTTGCATTATTGCCAAAAACATCAAATAAATCGAAATGGCTAACAAAAAGATGTGGAAAATAAATCAACTGATTACATGTAGGAGTCAATTTGTGATTTATATAATTGAATGCCCCTGCTCTCTAAAATATGTGGCAAAACCAAAGGGGATGATGGACGGAGTGTTGAACATTGCAAGCACTCACCCCCAGTCAACTGATCTGGGTTTAATCCATCATCATTCTTTAGCTCATCCGCCACCCCAGTTCAGACATGGCCATATGCAAATCAGTCTGACCCTGTGCCTCATGGGAACAGTCCAGCCCGAACTGCCAAGCCATGTCTTCCGTGGAGTATTTTTTGACTTTCTATTGTGATCACGTGATATATGAAGTATTTTAAATATGCACGTCAATGGAAGAGTAACTGACATCGAAGAAGCCGTGTGGCGAAACGCGTCTGTCAGGGGGGGTTTTTGCACAATAAAGTATCATACGAAAAAAACTCAGTGAGTGCTCTTCGTTGGGATTACGGAAGGGTGAGCCCGGTTTGCAGTATCGTTAAGCGGTTCACCACCGCTGAAGTTAGCACCCGGGGAGGAAGGAGCGGCGGCGGTGACGTTCTGTGTGCTAAAAAAAAAAAAATATATATATATATATATATATATATTTATTTATTTTTTTCACTGAAAAAACAAAGATTAAACAGATGTTATAGAAAGGTGAAAATATTAGTTAAAACATACCGCTTCAAACTATATAAACCACAAAAGTTCACCATTTATAGTTCTCTCAAATAACTATAACTTGTGTCCAAGGTAACTATAGCTCGCGCCCTCGCAATGCACTGATAGTTACCCCATATATTACATCACTCATGGCATGATCTATGACATCATTTATAACAAGACTACAACATGTGAAATGACACCATTGATATCAAGACTAAAAAGAGAAAATATCAAGAAGAGTGTGCAATAGAAAATTGAGGAACTGAACAGCAAAGCAAAAAGAGAGAAAGCAGAGCATTATGTTTGGCAGTGTAATAAATACCACATTAAGTTTTTTTATTCGAAAGTAGATAAAATAAAATATTGAAAATAATCAAAGTCATGGGCATGTACCCGATGAATTGAATTTTCAAATGAAATAAAAGAAGGGGCAGTCTTAAAAAGAAAACCTACAACCTGCACCACAGGAATGGAGATTCAAACATTATATATTTGTCTATGAATATAAAACCCTCTTTCTGCCAAATAAATATGTTTTCTTTCCAGGAGATGACAATGTTGTGATACAATGCTCATTCCTCCATTCACATGTATAGCTAATTATCATCTTTGTACATTTGGAACCGAAGTAAGTGTAATTTCATGATATTTACCAAGAGATGCCAGTATGAATTGAATATCAGGGGAAGAGTGAAAATCCTTGCAGAAAAATGCAAGTTCACTACTCAATACTGGACTTTGCTGTGCCAATCTGGTTTTGTTAGTTTCCATGAGCTACTGGTACCCGCAGACGACAAACTATATGGGCTCATCAGGCCAGGACCTCAGCAATAATTTATGTAAGGGGCCCTAAGAATCAGGCTAAAACCTTTGCTATTGTCTGCCCTCGTCTGACCTGCCCAGTGATGGAGTGGAAGTAAAGATGTCCTATTGTATCACGTGGTCAGCATCGAGGCGAATAAGACCTAAAGAAACCCTTTCATGCCCTGCTTGATAAATTGGCAGTTTTTCTTCTGAAACATGACTGAATGTGTTAAATAGGCGGATCAGCATAGCTAAAACTGCTTGGGGGGCGGGGAGGGGCAGGGTCAGAGACTCCTATATTGCTGAAATTGCAAGTCATCTCTCTCTTAGAAGAGCATTAGCACCAAAGCATTATCATCATGAATGCAAAAAACAACAATTCCGATTATATAGGGTAGGGGAATACACAGTTGTCACATGACTTCTTAAAATGAAGTGACATCATTGTGTTTTTTCTATACCTCCTTGTTAACGCATCATTGCCAATGCAGGCTGCTAGTAGAAGATCAAAGTTTGACAGACCCTGAAAATAATTGGCTATAACATTGAATCATGGTGCTTTTTCAGTTGGCTATTCATTGACAAAGATATTTCCTTCTCCATCCATCTAAATGTAAATCTGGTGCTTCACTTTGGCCTGCCCTATACCTTTAGTATTCTAGAAGCTCCTTATTTTCCAGCAGCTCTTTGACTTCTATTCCAAATATCTAGATCCTGCCTTGGAATCTTGAAATAGTCTGTGGAAGTGATCCATCGTTTAGAACAATATCCCAGTAACATGGTCTGGTCTGGTCAAAGGTCGTGATGATGAGGTGGGCTTTTGTTCACCAGTAAAATGTTGCAGATGAAGTTGTACTCCTGTGGCTTTAACAAATTGGGTCTCATTCACAGGAGTGGTCAATATATGACTCTTTGATATTCTCAAACGTTTTCAAAGTTTCTCATAGAAACCTGCACCATTCACAGCTTTCAAGGCATAATCTTAGAAAAGTTTTGAGAATTACATTTTTTCAAGCAAAAATATACCTTGGCATATTTTGCATGAGAAAAAAACAGAACAAGGGCAAATTGTCTTCTTATGGGTTTATTGTTTATCTCCACAGATAAAGCATTTCTTGCTGAGGAGAAGATACCTTTCTAAATTATTCCCATCAATTCTGGGGATGATCTATTTCCCTTCTTGCCGAGGAATGAGATTTGCTCCAGCTAGTCTCAGGAGTAAGGGACTGATTACGATGACGGTGAGACCGCCACCGACAGCCTGTCGTTGCGGTCTCACCGCCATCGTAAGCATGTTTTCTGCCCGCCATATTACAATGGCGGGTGGCAAGATGGCAGTCGGACAGCCCAACTGCCACGCATCCGACGAGCTGAAGGAGTCCGTCAGTGCATTGGAAGCAGCCATAATCCCCACAATGGTCACGGTGCCTGCCAGGCACCACCATAGGGATTATGATGTCCCTCCCCGCCAGCCGTTTCATGGCGGTTTAACCGCCATGAAAAGGCTGGCGGAAAGGGACATTGGGGGCCCCTAGCGGGCCCCCTTTACCTCCTGGCCTCCAGACACGGGACCTGGGGGGCACTTATGGTGCCCCCCTACGTATCAATGCACCATGTGGCAGAAAACGTATGGTGCCTGCCACATAGTGCAGGGATATGCAAAATGTGCCTTTTTTGGACTGCGGCCTTCAAGGCAGTCGCATTGTAATTTACATGGTGGGACCGCCGACAACAAGTTGGGCGGTCCCGTTTCGGTGGGATGACGGTCGGATCCTAATCAGGCCCTTAATCTCTGACTATTTAGATGGCAGCAATGGCTTGGAATTAACATTTTAAATACCTACAAATGTGTAAGTTTGTGGATATTTATAAACTTCCAGTAACCACCTGTGTAAATCTTTGTGATTCTGGTTCTTTGTGTTTATTTGTCTTCAGCTTATTGAGGTAACGAAACATCACAATTGACCACTTCTCATACAATATTGTATTGCAGATTTACCCCAGCTCCCCGAGTAAAGCAAGAATGTGGATGCACTGTTTGTGTATCCACAGTGTGCTCTTGAGCTGACCAAATACTTGCACAGTAATCTTATTTGGTTACAATGCATGTCTATGAAAAATGTCTTAAGGCTTAGAGGGGATATTTTTGCTTGCTATTGTGAAACACTTTTATTCTACGAAGGATATAGGGGTCATTTTGAGTTTGGCAATGCAGGATGTCTGCTGTATATTGAAGTGCTTCCATCCACTAAAACTCACGGTTCCCCCACTTTACTTAGGGTCAAGGGAAGTTCTGTGTTTCTGCTGGCAAAGCCCCAACTTGCTCCACCATCTGAAACCTGTCATCTTACAGCCTATCTGCTAGAGGACTGCCTGGTCACTGTCTAATCCTGTTTACAGCGGGCGGCTGTCACTCATTTTTCTTGGCCATGTTCACCACGGAATTTAGATGGACAGCGTAAATGACGGGGGAGCCTCATTGACAAAAAATGGTTTATTTCAAATGAACTGACTAGTGACCACTGTTGGAAACGTGTCACTGTCAGAGACTTAGAAGTGCTTTTCGGATCCTCATTTAGGTTGAAGGCCTTCATCTCCTCCACTAGCACAGCCGCATGGTATCAGCTTCTCAACATTTCAAACATTTTATATCAAATCCCACTCTACTCCATTAAAAACGTCATTAAAGGTCTAGCCATGAAGAAGCTGGACTCCTGCAGCAGTATGATCATGGTACTCCCACTCACGTCTCTCCCATTGAGAAGGCCTTCAACATTTTCAACCCTACCACATTAAGAAACTACTTCTGCTGCCGCCCTAGTGTTGGCTGGCTCTGAACGAAGAACAGAGCCAAGCTCTAACTCTTCACTCTAGTTTTAAAAGATATGCATGGTCGGGCCTTTCCCTAACTCGACGTGCATTCCTGTTGCACACTAACTTGATCACTATGATTTACTGCCCTTCCTTCACCTGCTTCCTAAAGTCCCTGGTGCCCAATCTCACTTTTGCTCATTGTATTCACTTAGTTCGCTACACTGAGACCTCACCCCCTCTTAAGTGTATGGCCATTCTCTGTCTACTAATATCTCACAAGTGCCTCATTAACCAGCAGTGTTGCAACTCTCTCTCTAACTGTCATGTGTATCAGACTCCTACGTCTAAATGTCAAATGTGCTTGATACAGGTATCAAAATACCTGCTTGCTCTCACCCCAAAAAAATTAAGTTGTGAATATGTTGATAAGTTAATATGTATCTATTTATTGCCAAGCTTCTCTATCACCTCCCTAGCTCCCATCCACTTTTTATTGTCTTCTGACGCAACTCAATTATCTTCCTGAGTTCTTGCTGTCCTCCTGTTGTTCTCTTGTGTTACATTCTTCCCCTTTTCTGTCATTTGGGGTGTTTCTCCCTATACTTGTTCTCTATCACTTTCCTACGTGTCTTCTTCCCTTTTCGCCTGCATTTCCATCTCCTCTATCATCTTTGCACCTTTTCTTTTTTTCTGCCACCTTCATCTTTCATTTTCTTTGCTCACTTTTCTATAGCCTTGCTTCTTCGTTTGCTTGTCCGCTGTCTCCCATTTTCTTTTTTGTCCACCTTCACTCTGCCCTAGCAGTCTATCTCTGCCTTACAGTCTCTCAATTATCCTACAGACTAGTCTGCCCTGTGACTTCTGCACTCTCCTGGATTCATCCTTTAGCTCCACTACATGTCCCACCCACAGCCAGAGAAGGGGAATCAGAGACATAGGCCACAGACAGCTACTTCCAAAATCAAAACACAAACAGGTGGTCTTTTAAGTAAACCGCATGCTGGGGCCCCTCACATCCCTGGCCGCCGGTGCCCGTGCTACCCTACTGATACCCCCCCCCCTTTACTCACAATAGAAGATCCCCAGACAAATCATCCATTGAGATATTGCACAATAGGATATCTGAAAGTCACGAAAAACATCACCACAAGTATGAGAAACACACCTGCCGAATACACACGAGTATGAGTCCTCTTCCTTACATTTTGTCGCTCAGGTAAGCGGGTGTAAGGCAGAGTTATTTTCTCTACAGGTTTCTCGCCACAGCTTGACTAACAATCACCTTTGCATGAAGCCATATTGGCCAATCAAGCACTAGATGGATCCAAGAGATCTCCTATTGGATGATCTCTAAACAGGTAAACCCTGAAATGAAGAGCAGGGGAGAGAAATATCAGAGACTTAACAAAGTTACCATCTGCCCTAAGGCAAGCAAGGAAAATGCTCCTACCCGTTGATGCTCTTGTACCTCAGCCATGTCTGCGTGGGTTCATGGTTTCAGAACTGGGAGGGGTTATGCTTTGTCCATGTACAGTGTTTCTATTCCTGGGGAAATGTTCTGGTGAGGAGCACATTCTAAATCACACTTGCCCATTAACTGTGCTCAGTATCTCATAGAATGTAGGTGCAATCTTACAGGGAAATGTGTGGCTACTCCCATGAGGAAGGGTGCCAATAACTGCACCAGTAGAGACGTCCCACAGGAATAGTGCCACTGAGTTCCCTAAGTGACACGTCCTACAGTGAAAGGTGCCACTGACTGCAGCTGTGGGCAGCTTCCACAGAAAAGGGTGCCAGGGACTTCCCAACTAGCCAGTCATCTTATAAGAAAGGGTGACTTTGAATGCATCCATTTTTGTGGCTTAGCCATAAACACTGATGTAGACACTATCAATAAAAAGGTACTGATCTGTTCTGTTTTTTCACATGTATTGCAAACAATCACCACAAACCTCACGGAAAGCTGAAAAGCATGTTACAGAGTGGAAACAGACCTTAGGTCCCTGCTCTATACTTTGAAGCTGACCACTGGCCAGAGTAACCAAACTGTCAATTTTCTCACCACTGAAATCATTTAATGTTTTAAGCAGAGATCCTAAATAAGGCCTATGACTAAAGGAACGGATAAAGGTCAGTACATTTACAGAGAATCAATAACAAGCACTGACAATTCAAATCAATTGGGCATTTGCGCATTAAACATTTTCTTCATCTCTAGCAAGACACACAGAACTGGTATCACCCGAAGAACAGAAATGCTAGATTCCACCTCATGGCACTCTCAGCATATGGAAATAGTTGCATCCAAAAAGCCATACATTGCACACAAGATAAACATGAAATTGAGAATATATTTTAGAACATAACTCTGATGCGCCGAATAAACGATGTACATCTTTTATTACAAGAATTGTATACATTTAGGTTTGTTTGCTGTTGAGAGCAACAGTGTATGTATTACACAATCAATTTCGCTCTGGGAAGTGGAAAGGAAATAATTAATAAAATGTTGTATACGTGCCTCCCTGCAAGTGGCCTCCATTAATTGTTGGGCTCCTAGCTTTTTCAATGGGGTGTACTGAGCGGCCATAGTTTATATTTGTAAGAAACCTGTGCTATATTTAACATTATGGTCCCTCTTTTACCAATGTGTGTTGACATGTCAAAATAGAAATACATGAATGCCACATAATACGCTGCATATTCCGCCTTTATTCCCTGACATTGCTGCATAAGTTGCTTGCCTTTTCGTGAAATTCACCTTTTCCTGCATCATAATTTAGCCATCCATGCAATATAGTTTGGTCCTCCACTGTCCCATAGATCCAGTGGCCCTTCCTATGCCAGTGTGTCTGGTGGCGGCCTAACCTGCAGCCTGCCGAAAGTGTCATTGCGCACCTTTGTGGCTGTGTAATGTCCAATGGCTGGTTGTATTCTGGCTTCATTGACAGGTGTTGTAAGGTTAGTTCTATAAGTCTAGTGTCCTGCAGAATGAAAGAGCTGGAAAGCAACTATTAAACTGCACACATGAAACTAATACCTCGGTGTCATGTCTGTAGTGTTGATGGCATAAGTTTAGGATTTCATTTCTCAAGCAAGTCAACACGTGGTCATCTCTGTCAACCGTGCTATCCCATAGGAAGCTACAGGCATCAGTTGAAGGCCAGAGAATGGAGACCAGAGTGGGCCTAGGAGTTAGGCAAGCTGTTCTGCTTTCACTGTAAAAAGCTGGGCTGCGTAATTTGGAACATGTACAACCAGCTTTATATACAAAATTATATGTATTGAAACAATCATTGGCACTAGGCTGCCCTACCATTCACCTCCATGGCACTATGGCTCTGTGAATTGCTCTGGCAGAATTTCTTGTGTTTTTTTACCGCTATATCTAAACAGCTGAAAGGAAATGCACAAATCTGTTAATCCATAAATATTTTTTAGCGTCAATATCCCATAGCCAGAAACACACACACTACATTGCACTGAATAAGTCCAAAGGCGAATGACTGAGACCACGCCAGTTTTGTTTGGAGAAAGTTATGGTGCATGTTTATTTGGTAAAGTAATGGGTTAACTTACAGGTGATCAAAGGGCAGTCAGGGATGATATGACCTACACTGGCTGCCAATGAAGAATAGGAGTACCCAATATCTGTTGCTGAACCTTTGAAGGTTCATCCCACATTTGGAATCTATAGTCCAGGAAATGAACTCATGCTCAGAGGCAGAGCGATACCAGGCAAGCCCCAGTTGGTCAGGCTTACAAGTGCCTGTGGGCATAAGTGGGCGCTGTCACTTTCATCCCAAGGCCCTGCCATAAAGGACTCCAGGTGTACTGGCATGAAGCCCCTGGGCTCCTTCTTGATGTTGCTTTTCACACCAAAGTCCTTTGGATCGACATGTAATTCCACCTGCAATGCAGAACAAGAGAAAATAAAACATCACAACACTTGCATTACATCAGTAACCACAAACTTTTCAATAAGGGTAAGTGGTAGGGTGGGATCACTGTACAGGATCACCCAAAGACGATGACCCAAGAAGCTATGGTGCATACAAAGGAGGACCCCCCATTCAGGAAGTGACTTAAGCTAAGGGGTTTAGCCTTCCTCCTCAGACGTTAGCACTTCCCCCCTCACCTGAACCATACCATAGGGGGAAAAAATAGAAGGAATGGTGTAAGCCTGACTGGGGAATGCTTTACTAAGTTGCTGCTTGCCCAAATTGTCACCCTGCTTGCGACGCAGGCTGCCACATAGCGCCGATATCCCATAGCGAGGCACACACACACTAAATTACACTGAGTAAATGCATGCAAAGGAAAAGTCCACAAGCAAATGCCTGATGCCACATCCATTTTGTTTGGAGAAAGTTATGTTGTGCGTTTATTTGGTAAGGTAATGGGCTCATTTACGGGCAATCTATGGGCAGCCAGTACCCACTGGATTAGCCAATGAAGACCAGATATGCACATCATTTGGTGCTAAACCTTCGGGGGCTAACACCTCGCCTGGCATCCATAGTCCAGGAAAATTACTCACACGCAAAGGTGGAGCATTACCAGTCAAGCCCCCAGTTGCTCAAGCTTACAACTGCCCGTGGGAATAACGGGGAGCTATCGCTTTCATTCCAGGGCCCTGCCGTAAGGACTCTCGGGGTATTGGCTGGTAGCCCCTCTCGGCTGTTTCTTGTGGTTGCTTTCTCACCGAAGTTCTATGGATGACCCTGTAACGCTGCCAAGCCTCACAGATAGCAACCACCGGCGCTGAGCACACTATTACCTGTAACCTGAATTGATTTCTTGTTCCATTTTCCCAGCATCCTCACTGCCTCTATATTTTCGCTAGAACGTTACTGCTGTTTACATTGGAGTGTAACTCATGGTGCAATAGCGAACACTTTCGAAAATGTTGTGGCTGTCATCTGCCTGTACCTCCAGCACAGATCCCCATTACACAATGTTATTGCCCTTATATACGAAGTTTGAGACGCCCTTATACATTATAAAGTTAAACTGCAGTGTTAGAAAGCTGTATCCTGAGTATTCCTATGACAACAATAAGCGTACCAGCGTACCATATGACATTCCCGCTTGTTACTTTGTTTCATCACTGACACTGGCAGTGTGATACTAACTCACAGGGACGGAAAGCTGGACTATTAGGAGTTTATATCCCCAAACCTAGGGGTAGGAGACTCTTCCCATAATGCCTGTACTGATGTTGGGGGCTGGGGAGGGTGACAAAGCTCTAGCCATGAGCTGCATTTATTATGCCCTTTGGGACAAGCATACTGTCTAGAACAATGCTTTGTTTTCAGTGAAAGAAACCAGAGTGGCATCGAGCCATCCTGTAAAGGGTCATCAATAGTGTGATAGCTGGAACACTGTGTCACAGTGGTAGGGTTAGGAGTATGGGGGGCTCAAAATAGCCCTCAAAGTCCATTGCCCCCTACTGATGAAAGGTCACACTCTGGATAATTCATTAGGGGGGGTCATAGTGACCTGCTTGTGATGGCAGCAGAGATCACCTCCACAAATGCTTGTTTTATTGCCTCGATCAGACTCACAGATATTGCACACAGCTGAAGGTCCTGACACGAGCACAGTGAGGCCATTTGAGATGACCAGTTATTTCATTTGGGCTGCTATCCCTTTGCGACCTGAATAAGATCTACGTTTTGAGAGGCTACTTGTGTTTGAGAATTACCCTTGTTAAGAAACCGCCCCTCCGGTGTCTTGAATGAATAAACAAATCTGGAAGCAATAGTCACTGAATGTATTAGTAATCATTCAAATTGATCCAGACCTGGTCGTAGAACGTAAGTGTCCCTGAGGTACATGTTTTTTACTGCATAGTCCCTGTACACCGCATTCATCATTAGTAGTGAATCGTACATTGCTTGATGTCGTTATGAAGGTGTGTTCACAACCAACAGGTCTGGCTTCATTAGTATCTGGTACAAACGGTGTAAGCATCCAAAAAGTGTCAGAAGTGTATTTATGGTAACAGGCTTTTGCTTGTGGTCATCCTAATTCCATTATTTGTGCTCACTTAATACCCTTTTATTCATTTTTTAAAGACCCTCCTTGAGATGGATTTGAAACTCCTGTTCCCACCGTCAATGGCAGTTCTGCTTGATTTACTATTGTGCTGTGTACTGTGTAAATATTTGACATTCTATGTGTATGTTTTGGCTATTTGTTTTCTGCTTATGCAGCTTTGACAAAGTCAAAGGTCAATAACAGATCTGCTGTCCATGTGCAGCGCTAGCAAATTACATAGACAAACGGGAAAGAGTTGATAGGACCAGACAGAGGGTTGTAGCTGTAAAGCACCCCATGATGCAGTTCAAAAGCAAGCGCTTGACTGGACAGGATCACCCACAGAGGATGACCCTTGGAGCTATGGTGTGTATAAAGGAGAACCCCAGCCCCGGAAGTGACTTAACTGTAGGGGTTTAGCCTTTAAACCCAGCTGTAAGCACCCACCCCCTACAATTCCCCAACCATGTCATGAGGGGGATATAGTGGATGGAATGGTGTACAGATTGGCAGAGGATGGCTGCACTGAGCTGCTGCCTGCCCAAATTGTTGCCCAGCATGCGGCGCAGGCAGCCATATATCTTCAGCCTCTTCTACATGTAGAGCCAGATGTCTGATAGCAAGTCTGACAGCAATTGAACAAATAGTGAGGAACAGCTTACCTCATGTGGCTAGATAGATTGTGTCAGGCACATAGTGTATTTTGCCAATGAAAATTTCACACCCTCATCCCATGTTAGTTTAGGTTATGAGTTAAGAGTAATAGAACCAGGCGCCTTAGGTGATCTTTCTGGCTCAATTTTTCCTAGGTTTCTAACTTGTTTTTGCTTGGTGGAGTTGTGACCAGTAGACTAGTGAGTGGATGCATTTGTGTAAATTTGCACTTGACTGCGCCGGGAGATACTGTAGAGGTGGAGGTCTCAATTGCCCATGCCCGAGTAGGTTATTCAGTTAAAGTTTTTTCTTTGCATGCTGGTACTTGTAGTCCTCAATCTATAATCAAGCAAACATAATAATTATTAAAGTACTAGGATGCAAAAAAGAAATGGGACTGATGGGCCACACATGCTGGGCATTCAAAAACTGAGGTCATTTCGAATTGCACAGTCAGCAGCAGTGCAGGATTCTCTTCCTCTCCTCTCATTCCCACCACCCAGGCTCACAGCCCAAAGTTAAACACCCGAGCTTCCATCTCATCCCAGCTAGAGATCAGATTAGATCACCCTCAGGCCCAACTCACCTTCAGTGAGCTTGGCCTGGCTGGCTACAGTAAGCAGCATGGATCGGTGATATCACTCAGCCTCAAACTACGACAAAGACTGCAGGAGTTGAGAGCGCAGCTCCTAGACCAGGGGGGTCGCATTGCATACTCCAAGCGTATCATCATTACCAACCAGCATGGATCAGCACTTGGTAATCTGAGAGCACTCATCAACCCATGCTGAGCATGCACACGTCATATACTGTGCCATCTTGTACATTTAATGAGGTGAGCCATCCAGGTCTATTCTTCAGTCCTCCTGCTACATTGGGTCACAATGCCAGTCTCTTAGTTTGCTGTTATGCTTGGACCCTTGTCTAAAGCAACAACTGGAACACAACACATACCATAGAAGCACCTTGTGCACTGAGACAGCTGGGCCCCTACCACCTTGGTGCCCCAGTGTCACTGCACCAGCTGTACCTTTGATAGCTACACCGACGAGCAAGAGAATGTGGAGTACAGAAGGTGAGGCTTAGCCAGCAGAATATAAGAGGTTTGTGTCACCACTTCACATACCCATGGTGAAGCCCTGCGAGCTCTGCTGAGACCATCTCAAGGAGGGAGACGAAAGAAGGATGCCATGGAGGGATCAATTGCCCAACCTGTATGTATTTGAAACTAAGTATGATGAGATACTCCAGAAACATTACCTGGATTCACATAAGAAAGCGAGTTTTTTTTGTACAACACAGTACAAACAGTTTATTTATTATCAGAAAGAGCTGCATGCAGAGGTAGTGACATAAACATCAGAGCATGAATTCAAAAGATCTGAAATAAACCCAAGAAGCATTAGTTAGGACAAAGGATTGGAAAAGCTTAACTACAACTACCCCAGGGCAGTTAATTCCGACAGTTGAGCTGCTTATGCTGAAAGGGAAAGAGAGGGGGTCTCCTTTGCTGTGGAGCCAATGACGGGACGGAAAGCTTACGAAAAACCGGAAAGAAATACAAATGTGTACAATTGTTTAGTTTGCAAATATAAAGGCTGCTTGAAAGCCAGAATTGGCTTTAATTGATGAAATCACTTGAAGCCATGTGATGAAAAAGAATTGTTCTTTTTAAGAGATAATGTAATCGTTTTAGCCAGCCAGTTCTGAAGTGTCTGCTTTTAATGGACACTTGTAAAAAGTGTTTGCACTAGATACAATCTGAGTGCATATTACTAAAATCTATATTTTGAAAGCACTTTTTTAAAAATCTTAAACCTAAATCTTTTTGTACCTTTTGTAGCAGCCTATATTATACAATACACATTGGCCTTCACATTTCCTATCATTGCACCACATAAAACACAACAAATAAAAACAGGTCAGCCAAAATTCATTTAAATTTGCAGTAACAAGATAAAAACTTGATAAAATATGACACGACATAGCGACGTTAAGAACAGCTGAAATGCATTGATAAGAAGTGAGGCATATTTTTTGGCATTACAGTGCAATTGTTTTCATGACAGACACTGTACTACACTTAGACATGACATAACATTATTAGGAATTCCTAAAGTGCATCAATAAAAAGTCTACCTTCTTTTACAGTGGCTTGCTTTTTATGGCATCCCCTACCAGATTTACGTACACATCTAACAATGGATCGAGGCAGGACTATCAACTACAACAACAGACTGAAATATATGCTAAAGGTGTTTAAATGTAACAGCAGATTGAAACACTTCTTCCAGAGCAGGTTAATCATTACTAGGGGTCCGGGTTTTGTGGTTTTTATTTTTGTAACATTTACGTCTGTATTTACCCATATTTCTTTTTTGCCCATCTTATTGGTATTGATCCACATTTATTTTGTGTTTTGTGAACAATGTCATAACTCGTATGTTTCCAGATTTATTTAACAGATAAACGCGCACTCATACATTGATGTCTGTCAGGTTAAAGCACATTACACAGCCAAAAATAATAAACCCACATTAAAAAATGTGCATAACAGCACAAAACATATTGAGAAATGCAGAAATTTAAGCAAATCTCATCAAGCTTTGTAACTCCCCATGCTGCCAATATGTACAGCTGTTGGCCTGAAAGTCATTAATCTCGGCATGGTGAGTCACTCAAAAGAACCCAAATTATCTGTATTTTTCCGCTTTTAAAAATAAAGACAGACAGGAAACACAATGTTTTCTGTCTGTAATTATCTGTAAAAATCAATAAAAAAACTGAAAACAGGGAGCCCTGATCACTACCCACAAACTGTCTGGAGTACAATATTAATAACACAGAGATTTGAATCAACAGGCTACAGGGCAGCCGTGTACATGCTTGTCTGCTGTAGAAGACTGCAGTATGGTAACTGCCCCACCAAGAATTTTATTAGCCTGGCCAATAGCTGTAGATCGGTGCCCAGCAAGCAGGCTGACCTTGCTGCCTACAGGGTCCTTATTCCAGGCCGGATAAAACCTGGGCATAACAGCTGTCTTCTTAGGGTCAACACAAATGGACATATATAAATAACATGAGTACGAGACTCGGGGTACAGACAGCATCCTCTACAACATATACAATAGTGCAGGGATTTCCATGATGTAGTTGTTTTAAGGGGTGTAAGTAAAAGCCTGAATCGAATATATTTTGCTCGTAATGATTAATTCATGCACAAATCAAGGTAAGGTTGTGGACTGGGGCTCTAGAATTACAATAAAAGAAGGTCAACTTGGCTCTAAAAACCTGCTTCACGCTTGTTCCGGTAGGGCCTGTTACTTATTGTTCATAACTGATGCTGCAGCAACCATGCTCGTCTCTTTATTGCTTTCAATTGGGTTTTAATGTGAGTTATGAGTCAATCCAAATTCCAAGATAATGATAAGCTTGTGTCATCTGAATCTTTAAATCTCCACGTCGCCAGACAAAGTTGGATTTCACAGGGCCAAATTTCATTATCAGTATCTTTCACATATTTAATTTCAAGTCATTTGCTGCATTGTACTCAAAAAGACCACTTAAGCCCCTTTGTTACTCTTAGAAGTACCTTATCATCGACATATTGAAGCAGTGAGAGATGTTGACTTCCCAGTTTCGGGGAAAGACTCTCTGACCTAATAGCACTTGTTGAAGTTCTGCTGTGTACAAATTGAATAGAACAGGAGCCAGGACACAGCATTGTTTTAGGCCCTGATTAGTGTTTATTTTCTTAGACAAAATAGTGCCATTGCAAAGTTTTAGTCTGACCCAAGTATCCTAAAAAGAAGTCGAATGGCTGTGAACAAGGATTTTGATGTTTTCCAATCATTCAGCTTCCACCAAAGAGTGGTCTAATTGACTTTATCAAAAGATACAGTATAGTCTAAAAAACAGACATACAATAATGACTTCTGAGCAATCACTTTTTTTGCCAACAATATGATGGTACTTACGTTATCCAGGGTTGCATTACATTTTCAAATCTGTCTAGTAGAAGGGTAAGATTTTAAGTGAATTCATCCAGATTTCAATATCAGCCAGCACAAAGTTTGCAGACACTTTATCCTCAGAGTCCAAAGTTCTATTGCACATTTTAAGGTTTGCCTGCTGGACCCTTTTTACATATGGAGTGTAAAATTGATACACACCAGTTCGTTGGTATTGTGCTAGAACTTAAAACACCATTGTAGAGTTGCAATAAAGAATCTCCCCATCTACTGGGTTTATATGTATATACTGCTAATGGGACGCCATTAGAGCCTGGTGTTTCACTGCTTTTCATAGCAGCCATAGTTTGGTTTATATCTGTTTTTCCCCATAACATTGATTGCACTCGCCTTGGATAATCGCTTTTCTGGCCCAATAAATCCTGGTCCATCTCCATCACATTGACTTTGGGGTAGTACATGGGATGTTACACTTCCGTGCCACTCACAGATGCTGTACAGATATTTTCCTTGACATAGTACAATTGCAGTAGGTATTTCTCCCAGGTATCTTCATCAATACCATTTATTCCTGGAGAAGGGCCATCCAATTGCCGGACAAGTTTCCAAAATTCAGTGCTGTTCTTGGTCCTTGCCCATTTACAGATATCGTGCCATCTTTTACTTTTGAAATCTGATTTTGCTTTCCAACATTATGCACTATATTCTCTTTTCAATTTGGTGACAAGATCTTCATCCTCCACCTGACCCTGGTTTTTAATCTTTTTTGTAATTTCAATATTTCTTTCGTTAATGATCTTAGTTCGTCCTTATGCCATGACAAATCCTTGTGGGGATTATTTTGCTTGCCAGAGGTGGGCTAGTCAGTCTCCTTGGGGGTTCGCCCTAGTTGATAGTGTTACAACAATGAAGTGATAATATTAGCACGTGCATTGATTACAGCATTATCCTCAGTTAGTTGCAGTATTTAAGTGATCCCCTGAGCAGCATTTCCACTGGTCCAATTCTGCTTGTCCTGGTATATTCCATTTAACTCTATGTAGCCTACAATCTTCTTCTGCTGAGGCAATGATTTTATGTTGCCCTTTGCAGGTAAGTTTTAGGTTAAAAGAAAACATCTGGCAATGATGGTCACTTTTTGCCGGGGATAGAATGTGAAAAAAGATAGTCATTTCTAAAAGGCAAGTGGAAAAAAAGTGTAATCCAAAATATTTGACATGGTCCCAGTTTTGTGTGCGTCTCATGCTGTAATATCTGGTTGAAAACGTCCATTAACATTAATTAGCCTCAGTGAAGCAACCCAGAGGTAGTAAAATGTCACATAAATTCATGCAACTTGCTCTTCTATTTGCACGGAGGAGAGTGGCTATCGGCTGGATGAACACTCGTACCCCTTCGGTGGGTCCGTGGGTCAAGGATATCCTAGAGTGGGTGGTGGCCGAAGAGCAACACATCAGACAATCTAGGATCGATGATAAAGTTCAGGACGATACTGCAATGTGGATAGGGGTGTTGGATCATTTCCAGGACTATGGAAATAGCGAGGCCAGTTCCAATACTGAAGCTGGCTCCGAGGAAGGGGAGGGAATAGCGCCTAATTGAGCACTGCTATGTAGAAATTAGGACTCCAGGAGTTGTCATATTTGTGGTGAATTGCACTGGGCTTCCAGCTTGGTATGATGTTATGAGTGTGGAAGCGGTATATCGAGGACCACATGTTTGTATGGTATGTGTGTTCCATTTTATTATAGGTGCTACTTTTATTTCTGTGCAAAATCCAGAAACAGAGGTGTTAAAAAAAAGATTAATTAGCCCATAATCATACAAGCTGGCCCAAAATCGGTCATTACCACACCAAATTTTACGAGGAAAGCACTCAATTTCCAGAATATTGCAAGATTGCTGGACTTCCATGAGTGCTAGATCTTGTAGGACTGCCAGAGAAAACACCTCATTTAAATCCCCTGTTAGTATTATTTCATGTTCTGGGAGTGCCTTCTACAGAATGTCAAGTTGCTCCAAAAGTGCTGCTTGCATTATTTTCTTACTTTCTGAGTCTGGTGCTATATAGACATTAAATAAAAGAATTCTGGCTTTATCCACATCATAAACTGCAATCTTTGTTACAAGTAAATAGCTGGACTTGATCTCAATTACTGAGCAGTGCAATTTATTTTTGTTGCAATGTACTTTATCGACTGACGGAAGGAAGATGGCGGACTAGAGCCACCGCGTCTCGCAGCCTCACAGGGTTCCCAGCTCCCGTCCGGCCTGGCTGACATATCGCTGTAGCTGAGAGGCTTACCTTTATGGAATATCCGGTGGTAACTCTGCACCTCACAACGATTATTTGGACTCCGCTCCTGTCCGCGTAGATGCTCATATCCAGCTGCAGCCTTTGGCGGGCTTGGAGGCAAGCCTGTTGGAGAATTTGCCGTACACCGTATTCCTACGGCTCCTGCGAATCGGGAGTCTATTGGTCGCATCTCTTCTCAGGGGAAACCGAGTCAAGGGTGGACATGGCGCCACCGAAGAACACAGTAAAAGCGACTCGGGCTGCTCGCCTTGCGGGGGTACAACCTCTTCTGCAGACTGAGGACAATTCTAAAAATGGGGCTAAAGCGGCTTTGATGAAAACTGGCAGGCCGGCAGCGAGGCTCATAGAGGCAGGTAAGGCGGCAGAGCTGATATTGAAAGGAGAGCTCCGCGCTGCAGCTGCTGACACTATTGCGCTTGCTTCGCTACTTTGCAGCCCGATCACAAAAGAAAATGAGGCAGATGCTGTTGGGAATAAGGCACTGGAGAACTCTGTGGAGAGGGGAGAAGAGGAACCTGTTGCAGAGCGGGAGCTGCCTGGCAGTTTGGATCAAAGGGAGAGTTCGGATTTACAAAGTGGGGCGGAGCTTTTGACTAGAGAAATGGACAATACTGGAGAACTATTGATCCCTAGCCAGCTGGGCAGTAACAATGAGAGCAATGGTGATACCCCCGGTAATATTAGTCAACATTGTGAAGTTTTTAGCCCTGTGACCAATCAGTCTAGTAAGGATATACAACTGGATCAAGCCAATCAGAGTAAGGTACTTGAGCAATTTCAGAAGACAGCTAACCAGCAGAAGACAAGCTCAAACAAGCCTGGCTCAGGGGGGGAGGCTTTAACTTCAAAGAATTATCAAGAGGGCTCATATAATGCTTATAAAACCCCGGCGACAAATCAAAAGAAAAGAGGAAAAGGCCTTAAAATTACTAATATTCGCGGGAAATCCATTGACCCACAAGGGGGGAGCCTGTATACTAGCTCGGGTGCCCGCCGAGGATTGGAAAACAGCCCACTAAGGAAATGGGTGCAGGCTAAGGGGGAAATCAGAGCGATGATCTCACGATTGTCTGCCACTAATCTAGCTAAGATCCAAGGCACGGAAAGTATAGCTCGAGGCGAAAATTATGAGGCTGGAGCTGAGCAAGAAATTTCCCTGATTTCTCCTCTTATCAGCTCAGATAGCCCGCCCGCACTTAGTATGGAGGGGGCTAACAATGTACAGATAGCTTCGTTGATGGCAGAAGCGGAGACAGGAGGAGATTTATGTATGGTGAGGGAACCTTCTCTTGCAGTAATACTACAAGCATTGCAGGAACAACGATGTGAGGCTCAGGCCCACCATGCACAGGTCAGGGCGGACTATCTAAGCATCAAGATATCACTTGATGAGGTAACAAATACGGTGGCTAATATCACGAAAGATGTGATGGAGTTGCAAAGCAGGGTTGCGGAAGTAGAAGAGACAGTTACTTCAGTTGTACAGACTGTTCAGTCACACGAGCTACAGCTTCATGCTTGTCATGCTAAGGTTGAGGACCTGGAAAATAGGCAAAGACGTAATAATTTGAGACTGTTTGGGGTGCCGGAGGGCAAGGAAGATGCAGACCCCTGCGCTTTTGTGGTCCAACTCCTTCAGAAATCTTTTCCCGATTTATCGGATTGGGATTGGGATTGCCAAGTTCAAAGAGCACACAGGCTCCCCTTAACCATACAAAGGGCTAATGCCCGGTATCCCCGTTCTATTCTGATTTCTTTGGGGAATTTTTTGCTGATACAAGCATTGTCTTTTAAGGCTCGTCCTAATTCTCCAGTGGCAGTGGACTCTTTATCAATATTCTTTAGATCAGACTTAAGCCGTGCAACCATGGAAAGAAGGTGGAAGTTGAGACAACTTATTGACCCACTCAAGGCGACTGGGGCTCAAGTGTTCCTCCAGGAACCTGCAGGCTGAAAGTTATTAAAGATGGAAAGCCATTATTTTTTGTCTCGGACTTGGAGGCTAAACTTGCGCTGACAAAGTGGCAGACTGTTTGACTATCATTAGTATGAATATTTGCTGGACTGCCTTGGTTATGTTGATCTCTATAACCTTTTTTCCTTTTGTTTTGTCTTGAGATCATTGGTTCCTTTTGGTTTCGATTTTCTATTTTTTTTTTCTGACTATTTGGGGTGTAGCGGCTGGATCAGAGCCGAGCGGAATCGTATTATAACCACGCTAGGATACTGTGGGGTGCTGTAGGTATATAGTAAGGGTGTAAGCCGTCTCGTATTCCTTTTCTTTTTGTTAGCTTATGTAGGGCCAGATGGGGGTTGGGACTGTGGGGCGCTGAGACGTCAGCTGCCATATTTAGCGGCAGCTGTTGGGGGGGGTGATTCCTTCTTTGGGAAACAGAGAGGATGGGCTGGATGGCCCTAAGGGGGGGGGGGACGATGTTCTAGGGTGGGAGGGAGATATAAAAAGGGGGGAAAAAGTCAAAAAGAAGGTTTGCAGTCATATTCGAGGTGGTGGGAGAAAATGGATACTATGATTTTTGTTATGAAGGTTGGCATTATTAAACAGATATGGCATTAATTAGGTGCTTAGCTTGGAATGTATCTGGATTGAACAGGGGATCTAAAAGACAGCTAGTGCGAGAAGAGCTCAAGGCATATAAACCCCACTTAGTACTTTTAACTGAAACACACTTAGCACACAAAGACCGGCGGCTTCTTGAGCAACTTGGGTTCCAGATTGTTGTATGTACTTCTCAGAATGTGTCAATCAGGGGGCTGCTATCTTAGTATCAAAAACATTAGATTGCCAAGTCCATAAAGTTTTAGCGGATCAAAGGGGAAGATGGGCCATTGCTCAAATGGAAATTAATACTGTAAAATATGTTTTTTGTGTTCTATATGGCCCGAATATTGATGACCCAACTATATTTGATGATATTTGTTTAGAATTAGTGGAATGGCAGGGGGTGATGGTTTTGATGGGGGATTTTAATTGTGTTATTAATTATGGTATAGACTCCACTAGTCAGCCGCTTGCTCCAAGAATGATGAAGGTGAGAGCTTCTATTTTAGAATTGGCGAGATTATATTCTTTGCAGGATGCATGGCGGGTTCTGCATCCAAACAAGCCGGGTTACACGTACTACTCAGCGCCACATCGCCAGTATTCGAGGATTGATATGGCCTGGGTTTTCAGATACTATTTTATCAGCGGCTGACATGGAGATTTGCCCTAGGATTACATCCGATCACAACCCCATAATTTTTTCTTTTCAAGCTAAACCCGCTATCAAAATTGCTCGATTATTTACGTTTCCTAGGTATTTGGCTACAGACTCAAAATTTGTGGTTTTTATTGGTAAAAAAAATTCGGATTATCTTATAGATAATATGGGTTCTGCCCCGCTTTGGGTTGTTTGGGATGCTATGAAAGCATTTATTAGGGGAGCTACTCAGCAGTTCATTTATCAACAGAATAAGGAACGGGAGAGTCAAGCCAAAGATGCTTACCAAAGGCTCGTTAGCTGCGAACTTCAGCATGCTGAGGCAGTTCGGTTTCAAAAAGCAGATCAAGTCCTTCTGTACATCTCGCTTTTGGAGCAGAAGGCTGTGATAAATAGGGTCCTAAAAGAAAAAGTGGCAGTGCGTTTTACCAAACATAAGACATTACAGTACGAATATGGCGATAGGATTGGGAAAGTTTTAGCCCATCAACTTATGGATAATCGGCTCAAAACTAAAATTAAGGCTATAAAAGGGGAGGAGGGAGTCCTTTATAGATGCCCCGAGGAGATAGCTAATCAGTTTTCTATCTTTTACCAGCAATTGTATTCCCCTGATTTAGGGCAAGATTTAACTGATATGCAGAGCTATCTACAGGGAGTAACTTGCCGACTTTGACAGAGGAAGATTCTCTCCTATTAGAACAGGAGATCACAGTGGAAGAGGTTTTGGAGGCAATCGGTGGGTTATCATCAGGGAAGGCGGCGGGGGATGATGCTCTCCCCGCGGAGCTATATAAGTGTTGTAAAAATCTTCTCGCCCCGGTACTGCGGGATGTCATTTCTCAAATTGGGAACACAGGACACGTTCCTGACTCATGGAATATGGCTAATATAATCTTCTTTTTAAAGAAAGATAAAGATCCGGAAGAACGGGCCTCGTACAGCCCAATTTCATTAATTATTGCAGATGCAAAAGTGTTTGCTAAGATATTGGCCACACGGTTAGCTCCAATGATAGCCAGCCTGGTCTCTCCCCAGCAACATGGGTTTATTCATGGGAGAGATACCACCGCCCATGTAAATACGGCAATAGCTGCTTTCGATGTGGCTGGGAAGTTAAAGATCGAATTGGGCATGGTCTTATTGGATGCAGAAAAGGCATTCGACCGGGTGGCCTGGGATTATCTTTGGGCAACACTTGCAGCATTTGGGGTTAAAGGAAAACTTCCGAAAACTGGTAGCGGCTGTGTATCGTGATCCGATGGCTAAGCTATTGTACCCCAATGTTCAAACCATCCCTTTTCCCATTCAGCGCGGTACGAGGCAGGGCTGCCCCCTCTCCCCTCTTTTATTTGCTCTTTATATTGAGCCATTTATCCGGGCACTCTTGGTTAATAATTTGATTTGCCCGTTGAATATTGAACAGCGCCACCTTAAGCTGACGGCATATGCCGACGATATAGCCATTTTTACGGAAAAACCAAAGGAGGCTATAGAAAATATAGATAGAGAGGCAAAACAGTTTGGACGTTTTTCCGGATATAAGTTGAATAGGAATAAAACCCAAGTTTTGCTTAATTTTCAGCCGGAGGACGCGATCGAAGGGGTGTGTCCGAGGGCTACATATCTTGGGGTACAAATCTCCTCTAAAATTGAGCTTATACACTCTTTAAACTACGTTTTTTTACTAACTAAAGTTACTAAACAATTGAAGCTGTGGCACAAACTCCCATTAAGCATCCTGGGTAGATGCAACGTTATTAAAATGAAGATACTTCCCAAGTTTCTCTATCTTTTTAGGTCCATCCCGCTACGTATTCCGAATGCTTTTTTTAGGAAACTTGACGGAATTTTTAGTAGCTTTGTATGGGGTATAAGAAGGCAAGACGGGCTATTGGAATGATGAAACTCCCATACAATCAAGGTGGCTTAGACCTTCCTGATTTTAAACTTTATTTTTTGTCTGCTTTTGTTAGCCGCTTACGGAGCCTTTTGAACCCTGAGCTAACGGACTTCTGGCATTGGCTGGTTCTTGGGGTGGAGAGCCATATGTTTTTGTATCGAATTAACGACCCCAACTATTTGAAACACGTACGGTGCAAGACCATTCGGGATTGTGTATATATATGGAAGGGCATTGAAATTAGACTTTCTCTATCTCCAATTCATAGTAGACTCCCTTTGTGAGGAAACCCAATGCTGCCTGGAATTTTCCAAGACAGCACGGCCCATCAGTGGGCCAGGTATGGGGTGCACTCCCTGGGACAACTCTATGATTGTAATGGCATCAAGACATTTGAGAATCTTCGGGCAACATTTAATATCCCCCAGTGCCTGTTCTTTAAATATTTACAGGTTAGGGACCATTTAGTTAGAAGTTTGGAAATCCGGAGAGTTGCTGGGTCAGACATGTGGGAGTGTATGTATATTCAGAACCAGCAGGCAACCATTAGTAAGGCGTACCGAATTTTTTGTCAAAACAGGACAGAAGGATGTGAGAAACTGGCGCTTAAGTGGAGTGAGACCTTGGGGGAAAATATTACTATTGAAAATATGAGGATAGCTCTAGATACTATTGCCCGATCTGTACATTCGGTTAGCCTACAGTTGCAGCAATTTCGGACACTTTGCTTGCTCTACTATACACCAGAAAGGATTGCCAGATGGTCTCAAGGTGGGACTGTATGGGGAGGGACTCAGGGAGAGACACGTCAGAACTGTCCTAAATGTGGGCTACATGCTGCAGGTATCGTGCATATGTTTGTCCTGTGTCCTTCGCTGAAGTTGTTTTGGGATAAGATATTAGGGGCAATTCAAAATAGACTAGGCAGGGACCTCACGCTCTCAGTAACTGAAAGGATGCTAGGATATAAGGATGAAGGTGAGCGGAATGGCCCTATACTGACAATTACGCTGGTTGCTGCCCGGCTAGCGATAGCTAGAGCCTGGATTTCCCCTAAACCCCCTACGGAGATAGAATGGTGGCTAATTCTTAAAGAAACTAGAGAAAGGGAAGGGGCACTGGCTAAAGCCAGGGGAGTTCAAGCACTGCAGAAATATAGGTCTATCTGGGGGGTTCTGGAAGAGTTCTAAGGCATTTGCTTGAAGTTAATTAATCTATACAATGGCTATATCAATTTATATCTTGGAAACGGCTCAGAAGAAATTTAATCATTGTGGGCTTTTGGACACTTGGTTATGGTCCTTGTTCTTTCTCCTCATTTTCCCTTTTTGGTTTTTATTTTTTCTTCTCTGCGGTTGTATTTTAACGATGCTTTGTATGTGTATATTTTGTTGGACTGTAGGACTATACTTCTTTTGACAATAAAAAATATTTAAAAAAAAAAAAAAAGCAATGTACATTATCAAATCTCCTGACAGTCTGCCATTGTCCGACAATTTTATTGCAGGCTTGATGGAGGAATTGAAATCGGGTAAACCTACAATTGTGTTTACCACCGTTTCTTGCAAGCCAATGATAAAAAATTGGCTTATTCAGGATAAGAAGTCCCTGTCAGTTTTTAGTTTTTTAGCTCCTGTGATGTTCCAGGATAAAAAGAGTGGTAAATTCATAGTATTCCTAGACCAGAGAGCCTCCTTCAGCTAGGGCTTCTCATAGTGTGCCATCAATGAGCCTGATAGCCATCCCTAGTCTTCAAGTATTGGTGCTTGGATCTCATCGGTGAATGTAACTCGCCGATCAGTTGGTCATACTCTCATCCTCATTCTAGAAATAGAAATGGTCTGAATAATCTTATTGGAAGCCACGCCACCATGCGCTTCTTAGAACACCTGAGGTTCGAGTTGGTGTTGTTGGAAGCAGCCTTACTGATCTTGGTAGGCATTTTTTTTAACAGTGCTGGATACCTAGTAGTTGCCTCATGAATTATGTCAATGACTCGCATCGACTCCGTGACCAACCACACAAAGGAACTCTTCAAAATAGTCAAAGAATTCTCCAACCCAACAGCCATAGAGAACACCATCCACCCCTCTCAAGAACTCTGCGACACCCTCTCAGACTACTTCCACAGCAAGATCACCAACATCTACAACAATTTCAACCTCCAACCTGCAACCCTCAACACCAACGACCTCAAACAACCAGCGAACACCAGCCAAACCATTGCCACTTGGTTTCTGCTCACTGCCCTGACCACCTCAGCCATCATGTCTTCCATCCAATCTGGGGAACCCACTGATCCCTGCTCTAACCACCTCTACATCCTTGCAACGAACCCAATCAGCAGCCAACTCGCCAGCATCCTCAACACCTCCATCTCCACAGCAACCTTCTCAGACAGATGGAAACATGCAGACGTCAGACCCCTCCTAAAGAAAACCTCCGCCGACCCCCACAATCTCAAAAATTATCCTCTGATCTCCCTGCTTCCGTAGCCAGCCAAAGTACTCAAGAAAGCCATCAACTAGCAGCTCACCTAATTCCTGGAACAAAGCCACCTACTGGACGCATCACAATCAGGATTCCATGCCAACCACAGCACTGAGACCGCGCTGATCACTGCCACAGGCGACATCAGAAAGCTCCTCGACCGTGGAGAAACTGTGGATCTGATCCTTCTCGACCTCTCTGCAGCGTTCGACACCATCTCCCACAACACCCTCATCAACAGACTCTACAACATAGGCATACAGCAAGACACACTCAAGTGCATCGCCTCCTTCCTTTCAGGATGAACACAGAGCATCCCACTGCCTCCTTTCACTTCCGCACCCAAAGACATCATATGCGGCATACCACAAGGATCATCCCTCAGCCCCACCCTGTTCAACATCTACATGACCCTCCACGCAGGTATTGTCAGATAATCTCCTACGCAGACGACACTCAACTGAACCTCCTGCTCACTGAGGACCTCTCCAACGCCAAATCCAACTTCCACGACGCCATGACCAACGTAGCCAAATGGCCTCCAACTCAATTCCGACAAAACCGAAGTACTGATCTTTGGTAAGAAAACCTCTGCATGGGACCACAGCTGGTGTCCTGCAGAACTCAGACCTACACCCACACTGAGTGACCATGCACGAACCTCGGCATCATCCTCTACAGCCAACTGACCATGAAACAACAAGTCATCGCAGTCGCCTCCTTCTGCTTACACACTTCACATGCTCAGCAGAATCTTCAGATGGATTCCAACCAACACCATAAAGACTGTCACTCAGGCCCTCGTCACCTGCCACCTCAACTATGGCAATGCCATCTACGCCGGCATCTCCACCCTGCTCCTCAGAAGACTCCGGACCATACAGAACGCTGCAACCAGACTCATCCTGGACCTCCCCAAACGAACCCACATCACCCCCCCACCTGACAGACCTCAACTGATTACTGTTCAAGATCCTCACGCACGCCTACAAAGCCCTCCACGACCTTTGACCTGCCTACACCAACAATCGACTGAATTTCCACAAACCCTCTAGACACTTGCGCTCCTCTTCACTTGCCTTCGCACACACACCCCTCATCCGTCGCAGTGGTGGCCGCTCCTTCTCCTACATCACTGCCAAGACCTGGAATGACCTTCCCCTCAAGCTCCATACAGCCCCCTTGCTGGCAAACTTCAGACAGAGACTCCAGACCTGGATCTTTGAAGGAGACTCAGTGGCCAGATGCCCCTAGGGGTGACAGTGTTGTGCTTCACAAATGCTGTTTGATTGATTGATTGATTGATTAACCCACTCAAAAAATATCTGTTTTTGTGACATGATAAGCCTCACAATGCCTGGGTCCACGCAACTTATTTCGGTGACCACTAGTCCCTTGGTATTCGGACAAAATAATGGAAACAGGAATATCGTGGGACAGAATATCATGTCAAAAATATCGAGGACTAGAATATCGTGTAGATCATTTTCTATGGGTATGTAAAGTTTTACTATATATGACTCCACATATATGTACCTTGACGATATGTATGTCTTCAAGGTACGTAGATCTGGAGTTAAGAATAGTAGATTTATACTTACCTACTTGATAATCTTGTCCTCATTATTTTTGACACGATATTCTGTCCACACGATATTCCCATTTCTGATATTCTGTCACTGATCCAGTACCTTATTACTCTACTCTCATTTGTCCTGTACAAATACTACACATTCTAGATCACTAGATTTAATTGTTGCCACGCTATGTACCAAAAAGACATAGAAGGGTTCCCCTATTTAAAATGACACGTCTGTCTACTCAGCAGTATTGAGGAATGAACAGAATCCTTCGGCTCTCTAAGATGGCAGTCTGGTGCATATGTATATTAATACTGCCTTTGTTAATCATTGGTAATTCATCTGGCTGTGTGTTGGTTACTATGCGTCCCCTGATATGACCGCTGATTTTGATGTATCGAGTTCATTACGGGCGACCTGCGTTGTGTCGTAAGCTTTTACTGCCCCGAAGTGGATGTGAGCCGGGGATATTTCAGCCTGGGGTTGGCTATTGGTAGGAGTTTCTAATGCATACTCTTTGTTTTCTGATCGCCCATAGAGGAAGTTTTCTGTCTGATTTGTAGCTAGAATAGAAAAGACCTAATTGTTCACTGGCTGGCATTCACTAATTATCACAAGTGGATCGCATTGCACTTCATCGCTCTTTCTTTGGGTAAGCAGCCAAGATAAAGCTTTGTGATGTATGGTCTACTTTTCTCCATATGTTTAGCATTTCTGCTGCCAGTGTGGGAGATGGCAGATGCTTTAGAGCAACTCCTTGCATCATCTTCGATGGTCCCTTCAGCCTCGGGCACCTGTGATATTTTTGTCAGAGAAGTGTTCATACATGATTGTAATTGAATCTCTGAATTCTCATCCTCACCAGTGTGCCTGATTTCACTGTTGGATGGAGCCCTGGAGGGGTTAATTGCCATCGCAAGGTATCAGGTACAATGATTTTTGCTGGCTCCTGCGCCGTCTCTCCAGGTTTGGCCTCTTCTTTGAGCCTCTGCAGACAGTACTGATTTGATTGCACAGTTGGATCGGAAACTCCCTTTGATTGACACCAGGGCGTGTTTTCCGATGGGGCTTTGAGGAGCTGGACGGTCTTTGAAAAAAGCTTTAACATATTGATGTATGATCTATTGTTCTCTTTATTAAATAATTGATGTCTTTTTTGTTTTTCCTTCAGAAAGGTGTTAGCCCTTTGTTATGTCCGGACCTGTTACCAAATAGAGCGTGAGGCAAGGGCATCTGGCGTTCAGAGGAGTAAGCTCTTCTGTTATTTTAACAAGGACTTTCTTCTAAAGAAGTGTTGCCAAGTAATGGCTGCTTTGGAGTGCATTGATCCAGAGTTCTTCATTTTGAGGGCCGAAACATCCTTTTGATCACTAGGAAGTGACCCAGTTTTGCTGGTTTGGTTGGTTTTAGGGATGCTATTACTGTTCCCAAAAATTGGGCCCTTGATCAGCTGGGCTTACTTCAATGTCTCTTTCAACATTGAGCCAAACTATTATCATTGTATGTAAAATACTAGGAAGACTTCCTAGTTTTTGGATGATGTCTGCACAAAAACACTGAATGCCAGTCAATTCTGATTCTTTGCTTTTCAGCCCTTCATGAAGCTTAGTAGGCCATTTACTATCCATCTCTTGCAGGCAAGGTGCAATTTTCAAAAGTATGTTGATTTATACATCCATTTTGTGTGTTTGTTAATTCAATGAATATGTTATCAAAGATAAAAAAGTTATTGCATTCAGCGTTACCAGTAAAGGATCGGACTGGGATGGCAGCCCAGCTTTATCACCCGCATTGTCCCCTGTTGTGATGCATGTACCTGGGGGTCAGGGTGATTTTATTGATGTTTGGTTAATGCAGGGTTCTGTTTCTCTTAGTCGAGTCACAAGGGTAGTCATTGTGGGGCCTTCGAGAACCTGTGGTTCGGATGACAAGTTATTACGTTTCCATGAGCGTTGACATGGCACTCCCACTAAACCCTACAGAAACGGGACTAGTGCTGCACTTTGAAAGCGCGATGAGTTACTGGTAGATGTCTCACAAAGAATGCCCTGGCCCATCTTGATTGCATAATTCCTTGCATATGGTATGAGAGGGCTATTCAGCCCCGATGGAGCAATTGAGGGAGGAGTGACCTGTAATTTCCTTTAGTCGCAGTTGAGGGCTGTGCCACATACCCACCCTTTTTCCAGAGATGCACCTGGGGAGTATCTGGTGGGGCAGAGTTTTACTCTTATGTATCATAGCTTGGACAGACAATGTGGCGATTAGAACATGTGAGAGTGCCTCTCCTTTGAGCAGCATGTGGTTCGTAACAGAGATGCTAGCCCCACGCCAGATTATATTTGTCCGTATCTGGTGGGATACTAACTTCTCATATCCTGGAGAAACTGTTTTAGTTGTCGGAATATGACTCAATCTTTCCCAAAGTTAGAGTGGGGTATCCGCTGTGTCACCCGAACATAATACCTGCTCCCATATCTCATTCAAGTCCATGTCTGTGGGACTCTCAGCATCTATTGTGACACTGTTGGAGATAATCCTTTTGTCCTTGCAGTTTGGTGCTGCTTTTTACTCACACAGGACTACAGGCTCCAAATCCACTGTGAGCTTATCCCCCAGTGGCCCCTTGGTAGGAGAAAGGTCGCATTTATCGACTAGATACAAGTCTAAGGCATCAGCTTCCCCTTCAATAGAACATTTTCTACTGCAGTACGTTGAGGCCATCATTAACGCTCATGTTGAGAGTAGAACTTTTCCAGTAATTTTCAAGTATCACCTTTCCACCTACTCCCTTAGATGAGGACGGGCCAGATTTTTCAAGTCTATTTTTCTGGCTCTGGTCTGTCTCATGATGATATGATAATTGATAAAATAATTATTCACTGAAAAGTTGTCCCTAACCGCAGTAATGCACAAGAACTTGGGCAGTTGAGATCTTTATGAAGCACAGGGCACCACCTAAGGCTTTCCAATATTTTCTTTACTGTCTCTCTGCGCCCAGAAACTTCATTGTTGCAATCTCCAAACAGACAGATGGCCAAAGCTGCTGCTAATCATCAATGTTGGCTCTTGGAAACTAACTAGCCATAAATTAAGGCAACTTGTGGTCACAGGCAACCAGCAAAAGCTTGAGACAAGTTACACTAAATTGCAGCAAGTAGCAAGAGCAATGGAGATAGTAATAACTTGCAACCCAACTTCAGTGCATATTAGTATCCTCTCATATTCCTCTCGGGTTCAATTGTCTTGAGCCGGTTTCCTGTTTGCAAAATGAGCTTGCTGTGTGGGGCTGTAAATGGGTAAAAGAGGTTATGAGAGTAGAATAGTTGCTAGGCAATTACTCGGACCCACAAGGAGCAGGGGGAAATGGCAGGGCAGCTACAAAATAGAGGGCAGCTGCACTCCCACGACTCCCTCAGTTCATAATGGCTGCAAGCCTCACCGGCATAATGCCAAGTGCTTCTGCACACAGTGTGTGCCGGTTTTGCCTAATACAGGTAGTCCCTTACCCCTCCTCGATATCACTGCTCCTCTTCCTCTTCTGCACCGATCTCCTTACTCAGCATGAGAGCAAGACCAGGCCTTGTTGCCACTCAGACTCAATCAATCTATCAATCGGGACTTGTATAGCGCAGCTAATCACCTGAGAAGGTATCCAGGCACTGAGCGTACTGTTACCCAGGTCTCAAATAAACACCCAGGTCTTGAGTCCTTTCCTGAATTCCAGCAAAAATGATGTGGTCCATAGGTGAAGCGGGAGGTCATTCCAGGCCTTCTCAGGGAGGTGGGCGAAGAAGCGTCCTCCGCTGTTGCGGCGGGGTGTGTGGGCAAGGCAGAGGGAGGCGGCGCGCAAGTGTCTGCAGGGAAGGTGGCAGTTCATTAGTTGGTTGATGTATACTGGTCCCTGGTTGTGGAGAGCTTTGACGGCGTGGATCAACATCTTGAACTGGTATCTCTTCTGAATGGGGAGTCCGTTGATCTTCTTGAGGTGAGGGGTGATGTGGGTCTGTTTGGGGAGGTCTAGGATGAGTCTGGCCACTGAGTTATGCAGGATTTGCAGTCTCTTGAGGAGGTGCGAGGTGACTCCAATGTAGAGTGTGTTGCTGTAGTCCAGTCAGCTGGTGACCAGGGCTTGAGTGACAGTGCATCTGGTGTCGATGGGGAGTCACTTGAAAATCTTGTACAGCATGCGAAGGGTGAGGAATCAGGTGGAGGAGACTGCGTTGATCTGTCTTCTCATGGTTAGCTTACTGCCCGGGATGATGCCATGGTTGCGGGCGTGGTCGGTCGGGGTGGTCCTAGTTTGGGGTGCCACTAGGCGTTGTTCCATGGGTAGGGGTTGTTCCCGAAGATCAGCACTTCCTCCTTGTTTGTGTTGAGTTTTAGGCAGTTGTCTCTCATCCAGTTGACGATGTTCGTCATGCACCTGCAGAAGATGGTTAGCGTGGTGTATGGGTCTTGTGATAGTGAGAGGATGAGCTGGGTATCATCAGCATAGGATATGATGTTCAGTCCATGTGATCTGACAACGTTGGCCAAGGGAGTCATGTAGTTGTTGTACAGGGTGGGGCTGAGAGACGAACCTTCAGGGATGCCGTAGGTGTTCTTGGTTTCGATTGTGAAGGGCAAAAGGTGTTTGCTCTGGGTTCTACCTGTGAGGAAGGAGATGATCCACTTGCAGGCATCTCCTTGGATTCCAATGTTGTGAAGACGTTGGATCAGGGTGTGGTGTGATACTGTGTCAAAGTCTACTGAGAGGTCGAGGAGGATCAGGGCCTCCGTTTTTCCTTGGTTAAGGAGGGACCTGATGTCATCTGTGGATGCAATGAGGGTGGTTTTGGTGCTGTGGTTGGTGCGGAATCTAGATTGGGAGGTGTCCAGAAGATTGTTGTACTCCAGGTGTTCAGTGACTTGGCGGTTGATGGCCTTCTTGAGGATTATGGCTGGAAAGGGGAGCAGAGATGAGGAAGTAGTTCTTGAGCGGATGGTTTCTTGAGTAGTGGCTTGACTTTGTGTGCTTCCATTCTTCAGGGAATGTGGCCATGGTGATGGATGTGTTGAGGATGGCGGTGAGCTTGCTGCTGATCATCTTGCTCCTGAGGTTGAAGTTGGGGTGGGGGCAGGTGTCCGTGGGTGCTCCTGAGTGGACAGAGATCATGATGGCTGTGGTGTCTTGCGTGTTGAGCTCGTCCCAGGTGATGATCAGGTGGTCATGTTCCTCATTCAAGGGGTCGAAATGGCTGAGGAGGTTGGTGGGTCTTAGTTTGAAATTTCTGTAGATGTTGAAGATCTTGTCATGGAAGAAGTCTGCCAGGGAGTTGCAGAGTTCTTGTGAAGGGGTGATGACGTTTTCGGTTGCTGAAGGGGTGGAGAACTCTCTGATGATGTTAAAGAGTTCCTTGCTGTGGTTGGAGCTTGCTTCGATGCAATCTGCCAGGGCGCTTCTTTTTGTCTTTTTTCATGAGTTGGTGGTATTGGTTGAGGGCAGTTTTGAATGTTGTTTGGTCCGTGGGTTCCATGCTGGTGCGCCATTCCCTTTCGAGTTGTTTGCAGGTGCACTTCATTTTTCTTAGTTCTGTTATGCACCAGCTGGCATGGCTTGGAGGACCTTTTGAGCTTGGTGGGTTTGCTGGAGGCGACTCTGTCGGCACAGTTGTGTTTTCCCAACTCTCACCCGCTGCCCTCTCGCTTTCAATCAGTGGCATCCAAGGCAGCAGTGGTGGTGGCCTACGGCTTGGAGACGAATGACCTCACTCTGACCCTCCTCCTTCTCTGATCACATTAAGTGTCAAACACCTAGCACTTTCCCAGTACACCTATACCCAGGATTCACCTCTGAGGCTCTCTGGTCACACACAGACATGTGCAGTGATTACATTAACCAACAGAGGTCTCATAATGACAATAGGCTCTCTTTCAGTGATCACATAAGTTCGGTGGTTTCGGCCTGTTTCCGAATCCTGAGAATCGTAAGGAAAATTAAGTTTTTCCTCCCTGATAGCAGTCTCAGGACAGTGGTCACTGCCCGTATTATGTCTCGAATCGACTACTGCAACAGTCTATACTTAAATGCCCAAAAACAGCACGTTAACAGGCTGCAAATTGTACAGAATGCCGCAGCCAGACTGCTTACCGGCACTCCCAAATTTGTCTCTGTAAAGAAGGAGTTAAAACAACTACATTGGCTCCCCGTGAAGCTAAGGGCACGCTTTAAGGCCCTTTGCGTAGCTTTTAAGGCCCTCAATGGAATTGGCCCCAACCATTTGAGTCTAAAGTTCAAATGGTATGTCCCCGCTAGAAACCTTCGGTCCTCGGGAGCGAAACAAGTCCCAGTTCCTCGGACCAAAAGAGCTAGCTGGGGGGGCAGAAGCTTCATCACATGTACCTCCAAGGCATGGAATGAGCTTCCTTCCATCTGAGGAACGCAGCGGATCTCCTCTCCTTCAGAAAGGGGATGAAAACCTGGCTTTTTTCACAGTAATGTCCGCACACAGATGACCAGCAGGCCAGCCCAGCGCCAGGACACCCTAGGGTAACCGTGCGCTATATAAGCTTAAATAACATAACATAAATAACATAATGTAAAACAGCATATTTCCAACTGATTAATTCAACTTACATTTGCTTTTCAATTTAGGTGAGTGTGCTATTCTATATGAAATTACTAGACAGTTAAAGACTAACAATATAGTAACAGAATATTTTGTTATTAGCCATGCCTTCGAATCTGCCCCCACACTCACTGACTCCGCCCCATTGCACTTAAGATCATAGTTCCCATATTTTTTAATGCACTACGACCACTGATAACTCCCAGCTAAAAAAGATACAGGCTTGGCACGCTCTGTACCGCTTTTTCAACTGGAGAAAATCAACTTTGTGGTTTTAGTGGAAAGAGCATTTAAATTTTTCGGTTGTAGTCATTTAGAATTAGATGCAAACTCCCTGTCAATATGTGTATAGAAGAAGCGCAATCCCAATTCATTGGCATTTCTTTTATGACAAAAGTCCAAGCAAAAATAAAGGATTGCCTCAAAAACAATTTTGGCAGAAGATGAGGCATTTCTCACCAGCCCTTTCTTTCTCTGCTCACGTTTTGGCTAACCAACGTGGGGCCAGATGTACAAAGGGATTAGCTTTTGGAAACCCTCTGATTAGATAAACCAGAGGGTTTGCGAACGCTAAACCCTTTTTCAAATGTGCTAAACCCATTTAACGATTTGGAAAAGGTTTTTCGAATCATGATATGGGTTTAGGAAACCACACCAAATCGGTATTTGGGTAGGGCATGTTAAGGGCATCACTTCTAAATACTGATTCTTTGTGCCATGGATCAATGTTTTACAAACAAAATCTGGTCTCAATGCATTCATATTTTATAGACACCTCAAAGAAGTTGGTAACCCATTCACAAGCATGACTGTTGACAAATACATTTATTAGACGTACTGTCTAGTTTTTAAAAAAGTTTGCTAAACTACCTATTTTTTTTTTAAACATATCCCATTTTCTTTCAAGGAAAACGAAATGGATTAAAAAAAAAAAAGATTGCTTTATTTAAAAGCGATCACAGACCCCAGAAATTCACTTTCCCTTTGATGGAAACAAATCGTAGTGAGTCACAATTTGCAACCTACCTTAATAATATTAATGAGGTTGGTTGAATTGCGACTCACTATGATTCAGTATTTTGTAAACTGACCTACACCTTTTGGTACATAGGGTGGTTATTTACAATACGAATACATTTATTAAAATCGGTGCACAAATTGTGACTCCTTTTACTGACTGTATTCTTAGTACCCCAGGTGCCTAAAGCAGGGTGTGAACCTTTAGGTGATTTCTACTCAAAAATATACTCACTCTCTTATGGTCCCTCCTTTCCTCTCTCTCTCTCTCTCTCTCTTTCTCTCCTAGTGCTTTGGGGCAGCGTCATTGCTGTGTTAAATGCATTACAATCATCTAATACAACATAACACTACAAATTGTATCCACGCCTCTTTAAATGCCATCCACCGTGAAAAGTGGCTGCTTGCCAGGTGGTTTCAGCAATCAGGGCTGCTGCTGCGGAAGCAGTGAGCAGGGAGCGATCAAGAGGAACAACAAGGTTAACGTCTCAGAATTGAAAGAGGACATGTTGCTATAATGTTGCTATAATTTCATAACCACTAGGCCCTAATTGCCAGGCAGCGCACGGCTTCCTGCTCACCAGGGTAGGCCACACACCGCTCTCCATCTCATACACTCATAGCGTTGTTTAACGTTCTATAAAAATCCCTTCGCCCATGTTGCATTTTTGTGTGGTTGTTATTTCCGTCAGTGCACGCAGAATGTAAAACGAGCCCAATCACCGCAGGAATCTTAATTCCATTATGCATTTCGGGTCGGGTCTTGATGCAGCAGTGCAGTTTCACGGCCTAATAGATATAAAGCTGAAATCTAGCGCAATTAACCATTGGCTCTTGGCGTTCAAATGCTATGCATTTAAAAGAGTTCTCAACACCCTGGGGCAGATTTACAAGCCCCTTGCGCCGCTTTTCCCATGTTAAAAATGGCGCAAATGTGGCGCAAGGGCCTTGTAAATAAGCCCCCTTGTTGCAGAGGTGGGCAGCACAAGGATACCACTAAAAACCTCCACCAGGTGTTTGTTGTTGTTTAAAGTTGGAGTGAGGAAGAACAAGGCCTTCATTACGAATGGCTTAGTTTCATGAGCAATAATAATCAGTTCCGACATAAAAACAATCCTGTATGGGACAGAATTTCAGTGCAATAATTATCACATTTTATGAGTTTTCTCCTGAAATGGGTCATAGCATGCACATTTTGGGGTATTGTCCTCCAATAAAATTTGGCAGGTTGACCAGGCCAAATTTATCGAGGTGTTACATATTGTGTTACACCCAATATTTACAGCATGGGATGAAAAGCTCAAAAGTCATTATTCCGATATCTGAGGTAACATATATCAGGATTCATTGGGCTACTGGTAATTTGGGTTGCTTCTCAGATTATGCTTCTACTTTAGGGGAGTATGGAAACCTGTTGAAAAAGATTGCTTGAGTTGTATTTTTTTGCCGCACCAAGTTGGTGAAGATCTCTTGCGTGACTCATTGAGGAGGGGCATGCTAAGTGCCTTATCTTTTTTTAAGTCTTAGTTCAAAAATAATAAAAACATTCTAGGAGCTACTATTTGTATAACAGACATTGAAAGTTTGCAATTAAAACTATCTCCAGGGGTCCTGGTCACAAACTGCATTTTGTTGTAATTTTGTGACTCTGCAATAGTTTTACTAACGTACTACAAAATGCTATTCCCATACCTACATGCCAAGGTCTACGCCTCTGCCTCTTTTATCTTGTATGTACGGAGATCTTTGTACTGACTGAGGAGATCCCCGCACACATAAGTATATGCTTTTGTACTAATTGTGGGAAGAACACAGGGAAGTGACTGGAAAATGGGGTATACTTACTACTAAAGCAAAGGGGTTAAGGGAGGAGTAATGAGGGGTTAAGGAAGGAGGGAGGTGGATAGCGAGGAACATGCACCCACCCACGAAAGAGTAAGTTCCTTCCGAGTCACAAACTGCCCTTCTATAGTTACTACAGCCATAAAATACCCAAAACAATTGTAAATGTACTCCAGCTCAGCCCTGGAGTAAGTACAGCACCACATATGGCCACTTACAGGGACTATAACACACTCCCATAGAAAATAATTGAGGTAGGGACATAAAATAAAACCCCACAGGAAAATATATTTACATTTTATTTAAAGTTAGTGAAAATTTTAAAAATAAAACATAATTATTATTTTTAGTAAACTATTTTATTAACCTTTTTTAAATCTATGAAATAATGTCAATAAGTCAATCAATCCATCAGGATTTGTAAAGCATGGTAAATCACCTGTGAGGGTCTAAAAGCGCTGGAGTTGCTAACTGCTGCATGGCGATCTGTTCATTCGAACAGCCAGGTTTTGAGTCCTTTCCTGAATTCTCGGAGCAATGAGGCAGTCCTGAGGTGCAGGGGAAGGTTGTTCCAAGCTTTGGCCGCCAGGTGTGAGAAGGAGCAGCCCCCGCTGGTGCTTCGGTGGATACAGGGAGTGTCTGCGAGGAAGAGGGAGGCGGAATGTAGGTGTCTGGACGGTTGTAAGAAGGCCATGCATTTGCTGATGTATGCCGGTTCTTCGTTGTGCAGGGCTTTGAATGCATGGGTCGACATCTTGAACTTGCATCTCACCTGGATCGGGAGCCAGTGTAGCTTCTTGAGGTGTGGTGTGATGTGGGTCTGTCTAGGAAGGTCGAGTATTAGTCTTGCTGCTGCGTTTAGTATTGCATGTAGTCTACTCAGAGGCGCTCGGTGATTCCTACTTAGAGCGTGTTCCCGTAGTTCAGCCTGCTGGTGACGAGGTCCTGTGTGACGGTCCTTCTAGTGTTGACTGGGAGCCACCTGAAGATCTTGAAGAGCATGCATAGGGTGTGGAAGCAGGCGGATGAGACTGCGTTTACCTGTTTCTTCATAGATATTTTGCTGTCCAAGATGATGCCGAGGTTGCAGATGTGGTCTGTTAGGGTGGGGAATGGACTGAGTTCAGAAGGCCACCATGCGTCATTCCATGGTGCGGTGTTGTTCCCAAAGATGAGGACTTACGTCTTGTCCGTGCTGAGCCTGAGGCAGTTGTCCTTTATCCAGTCGTCGACGTTCATCATACAACTATGGAAGTTGGCTCTGGTGGTGGAGGGGTCCTCTAGCAGTGAGAGGATGATCTGGGTGTCATCAGCGTAGGAGATGATGTTGAGTCCGTGCAATCTGACAGTACTGGGGTCATGTATGCGTTGAAGAGGGTGGGGCTGAGGGACAATCCTTGGGGACACCACAGATGATCTTCTTGGGTTCTGAGGTGAATAGTGGGAGACAGATTCACCGGGTTCTTCTGGTGAAGTATGAGGCGATCCACTTAAGGGCATCTTCCTGGATTCCAATGTAGTGGAGTCTGTTGATCAAGATGTGATGGGAGATGGTGTAGAAGGTGGCTAACAGGTCCAGGAGGATGAGGCTGCTGTTTCGCCATGGTCCAGGAGGGCTCTGATGTTGTTCGTGCTGTGATCAGGGCTGTCTCTGTGCTGTGGTTGGCTCAGAATCTGGATTTCGAGGGGTCCAGGAGGTTGCTGTGTTACAGGTGGTCGGTGAGTTGCTGGTTGATTGCCTTCTTGAGAACCTTCACTGGAAATGGGAGCTGGGAGATGGGCCTGTAGTTCTTCTGTTCTGTTGGGTCGGCAGAGGGTCCAGGACTTTCTTGAGCTTGGTGCCAATTGTCTCGCACCCAAGGTTGAAGATGTTGTGAGGACAGGGGTCTGTGGGTACTCCTGAGTTCACAGAGTTCATGATGGAGAATGTGGCTTGAGTTGTGAGAGGGTCCTCATGGGTGTTCAGGTGTTTGGGGTTTGTGCTCGTAGATGTGAGCAGGTTGATGCTGTCACCAGCGGGGGATTGTGGTTTGAAGTTTTCGTAGATGACTGAGATATTGTTGTGGAAGAAGTCCAACAGGGTGTTGCACAGTTCTTGAGAGAGGGTGATGTCGTTCTCTGCATCTGTGGGTTTGGAGAATTCGTTACCGATGGCGAAGAGCTTCTTGTTGTGGTTTGTGCTAACTTATATGCTGTCTTTCATGGCATTCTTCTTTATTTCTTTCTGGAGGTGGTGGTACTGGTGGAGTGCCTTTTAAGGTGGTAAGGTCTTTTGTCTCTGTGCTGGTGTGCCGCTTTCTTTCTAGTTGACGACAGTTACATTTGGAGGATTTTAGTTCTGCAGTGAACCAGCTGGCTCTTCTGGCAGGTCCTTTTGAATTGGCTGGATTGGCAGGGACGATTGTGTCGGCGCATTCTCTGATCCACTTGGAGAAATTTTTGGTAGTCTGCTTTAGGTTGGATGTTGTGTCTGGGAGGTGTGAGTTGAGAGCATTGTTCCACTGGTCTGTAACTGTAACATCAATATTTATTCAAAATAATTACATTTCTGTTCATTGTTTCTATAGTCATATGATAATTTGAAATGCATGATAGAAAAGATTTATTTTACTTTACAATATTTTAAATACATTTAAGAAAAACTACTTTATTTTATACTTCACATATCCAAAATAATTAAATGTTTATTTTAAAAGTGCGTTAGTAATGCTGTAACATTATATTATATTTTTTCTACATTTAAAATGAATGTACAAAATTAATTAACATTAGGGGGTGTGGCCAGTCATCATGGCCGTGTGGACGAGTTCACCGTAGGCTCCGCTTGCCACCCCGCGGATCGGAGCTTTTCCGCGCCTATACACCACTAGCATCGAATGAAATGCAGAGCGGAATGCGGGCGGAACACAGCAGGAACCTTGCCGCTGCCTTCTGAACGTCTGGAGAAGATGAGCAGCCAAGTTGCAGCGTGACGAGAAGTGTGGCCTGAAGGTGGATGATCGCAGGCGCGGAATGAGCCCCCCGGGCGGGAAAAACAGCCCTATTGGTGCGGCAGCGGCTTAACGGAGCAATACACACCTTTGGGCTGAGCCTGTCTCTTGTCAGGGTGAGCTGAGAGCCTAGCCGACGCACCCGACCTGCTCGCGGCTCCATGGTGCAGGACGGACCTGGTGATAACGGTAGGGAATCTATGCCCTGATTGGAGTTCCCTCTTTCCTTTTTACACTGAACTGAACATGCTGAGTGCCCGGCGATAGAGCCCTGCCTAAAGAGATGTGCAGCTAATTAATGAAGGGATGGTGGATGCAGGGTAATTCAGTGATTGACTGACCCTAAGATGGGGCCTGTGTGACACGAGAACTGAGATATGAGGGACAGTCGACAGGTGTCTACTGAGGAGGGCTGCATGGAGATGTTGGCTTTCTGATTCCCCCCATTTCCACAACTTCTCCCACGAGGCCCACACGCTGAGTGAGCGAGTCTTTGGGAGCCAACTCTGTTAATATTGCTCACAGGGGGGAACAGCCCTCCATAGTATGTCTATGGGACATCTACCTCTCACTAGAAAGATCCATGAAGAGAACTCTCCCCCCATGAGTGGCAAACTTTCTGGCGCTGATGAGGGGGGCATGCCAGAGGGGACCTCGAGAGTACACTCTACGATTTCTGGCTGGACTTTACTACCTAATGCCGTACCAATAGAGGATACAAGCTACTTTGTGTGCGAATCTTTATTCTACACAACCTTTTGGTGCTCTAGGGTCCAATGTATATCCCCTACATCAATACACGACCTGCCCACTAGCTTCTTTCCAACCGAAAAAAGTTCAGACAGAGTTTCAAACTGCTTTGCCCCAACAGAGACCAGAGCGGAAGATGTGATAACCCCTTTGAAGGAAAGCATGGCGCTGGCCAAAGACGAACTCCTCTCCGCATTGCGAGACTTTAAGACTGAACTGAGAGAGGACATTAAAGCAGATATTAATGCCTCCTTCAAGTCTTTTAAGGCTGAAATCAACTCCTCCCTGGTCTCCATCCAATCTGATGTAGACTCAGTAGGTACTCGCACTCTAGAACTAGAAACTAAATCTATCCTGTTGAGAACTTTGTACAAAGTGGGGGGAACTTCCCTGGGCTGTCTATCCTTTCTCTATTCACTTTTACCCTCAAACAGACACACACATGCCCCAGTTTTGGGAAACGACGCTAGGCATTACCATAGAGGAGAAACAGTGGTCCAAGCTCTATAGGTATATCTCCAAATATAATCGCACCTAGAAGAGGCACATTATAAGATCCTATATGACTGGTATCTCCACCCCGAGATCTTACACACCATTTTCCCGAATACCTCAGATAGATGTTGGAGGGGACGTAGGCTGTTGGAAGACTTTCGCCATATATGGTGGGACTGTCCCACCATTCAACCCTGTTGGAAAGAGATCCTGTCACAGATAAGATATTGGGCTATCATATCTCTGAGTGCCCAGAGTATGTTCTACTGGGGCTATGGGACCCTGTATTGAAGCGCCAGACACTGGGGCACCGTTCTATTTTGTAACTTTGTTTGGGAGTGGCCAAAATGGCTGTGGCTGGAGGGTGGAAGAGACCGGAGGCCCCTTCTCTTTCCCAATGGTACTCCCGGCCATGCCAGGCCCTGGCAATGGAATGCATGATGGATATAATGGCGGAAATAAGGAAGAGCATTGATTATGCATGGGGCCCTCTGGTACAATACCTCGCGAGGGGACCCCCCCCTTTGCTCCTGTCAACCCAGAATAAGGGCATTTCATCTTTTCCAGATATAGTCCGGTCCTGGTCCCCCATCCCTCTTCCAGAAGTGTGATGGGGGACTCTTTGGTTGAGTACCTTACCGCAGATGTAACTCTACTCTTCCCATCTTTCCAAATTTCACGGGTACCTGCAAACTCTTGTGAAGCAAAATATGTTGTAAAGTTTTTGTCTAATTTGATTTTTTCCTTATGGTTTGGTTTAACCATTTCCCTTTTGTTAAAATAGGGTGCTTTCTAGAGTAACATATGTGATTATAACGAATTATACTGATGCCTCAATGCTATATATGCTTAATCTGAATTATGCCATGTTTATTTTGACACACTGAACCTGTATTTAGCCTACTGGGACACTGGCTTAATGAACCTATATCATTGCATCACGTTGGGCTTGCCTCCCTTGGAAACTTTCAATAATTTTTTTTTGACAAAAACAAAAATTAATTAACATTAATATTTAAAATAATTTATCTAATTTCTTAAAAGTGTAATAAACTTTAAATTTTCTATATTCTGTAACATGCAGAGATTTCTGCCCTGATAACTGAGGTCTCTGCCAAGTGTGTGAAAGGGGAAATACGATTGTAAAGTCACTACAAGTAGTAATGTTATGGCCGTATTTGATGTCTTTACTGACTCTGCCCCCTTTTTCAGAGGTGGTGACATGTACGTCTACACTTTTGAGCAACTTTAAATTCAGAAATGGTGAATAGATCAAAGTAGTAAAGTTATTCAAAAGTTTTAGAGTAAACTTACATGTGTTGATATACTCACATGTTAGTTTACCATTGCATAAGGCCACACTGATTGAGAAAGACGGCAGGTTTTTCTGCTGTGAATAATGGACCCTAAAGGACTGGGCTCACTGTGTGACCAGTAGCCCTGTCTCGTGCCCCCTTGGCATAGATGTAGGCCATGCCTGGTGGGTATGAAGCAGGGGGGTAGACTATCGCTAGTAAACAGTAAAAGTACTGAAAAAACATTGTTTAACATGCATGATGATGGCCTGCTGGGATCACAAAGTGTTGTATCTTACAAACCAAAAAAACATTAAAATTAATTTAAAACCTTCGATTAAAGGTCATGCTAGTTATGATCCGAGCATAAAAACATTGAAATTCCCTGGTTATGGCTAGCATCATAAACCATGATACCCCCAAATGCAGTGCTCAGGACCTCACACTTGACGGGAAGTTGTTGTCATCGGTGAAATGAGACAATATTGAATGTGTTGCATACGTTTGTTGCCGCTCGAAATATAGCTTTTCTGTTCTAATGTGATCACTATCAGGGATAGTAGTGCCGGAGGTTTACAACTACTTTTAATGTAATGAGGATACCTATTCTTCACCAGTGTACCAGCAGTAGTGTTTATTCTCTACATAATCTCTGTGAGAATATCTAGTTTCTGAAGAGGGACTGCAGCCTTTGGTCTACATTTATTCTCTGTGAAGGTGTCAGTTTCTACAAATTATAACTGTAACTGATTTTCCTTTGTAATCCTTGTGATGAACTTTAGTTCTTGCAGTTAAGATCTGCATGGTTATCTATTGCGGGTGAGTGGAGCCTTCTCTATAAAATATGAACCAACTTCACCCAACAATTTTCTTTTTTTGGGGAGTTTTATATAGGGTGAACTCGACCCAAAGGTATCAGAGTGCTTTACATGAGCACCAATTGTGTTACAGACGGACACATTCATTTTTTGTTAGGCACGGGGAGATTAAGTGATTTGCTCAGAATCACAGGATATTGAGCGTCCCTTCCGAGACTCAAACCCGGTTCCCCAGCTTCAAAGACGCCCTCTCTAGCCGTTATGCCACATCCAGGTGAAGAATCCTTCTATGCCAGTCCCTTCTCCCCACCTACCTTTTTAACTACTTTATTTGGTTACTGTGACTAATATAAAAGATGCTAACTGATGATAACCCACCAAGAGAGTTCAAAGTGCCAGTCCATCAAAAAATGAGCTAACCATAACAATATATATCGCACACACTACAAACTGATTTGTTTCTAGACCCTGGAACAGTTGGATTCATTAGTACACAACTTAAAAAATAATTTTACAAACTTTGGAAGGCTGAAATGCGGACTTGGTGAAGCTATGCGAACTTTACAACCTACACCTTTCAAGTCTCTGAAAAAGTGGGTACTCAACTGAATAGGCTTATCTCATGTTCATATGTTTTATTAAGCACAATTTCTGCTGCTGAATGTTCAGGTCTCCGACGTCACCCATATAATTCTCATCTCATGCAAATAATCAGTAGCCTCTGCCAGAACTTGAAGTTAACATCTTTTGTTTAGGTCTCGGCTAGAGAGAGCTATCTGTATTTAGCTATCTTTTCGATACCAATTGTTTCCAACAGATCACATAGACATATAATGGTGAACTTTAGGGCAGCCATTGGTTCGTGATTGGAAAGTTTTTTGTATATCTTGCTACCCTGCTCTGGATTCGATGGCGTTCCTCCCTGTTTTTGTGTTTGTTCCTCCCAGAAGCCTTTTGGTCTGATGGTGTCTTTATTGCTTGATGTTTCCTTCCACCGCTGACATCAGACATTCAATTGCAGTGCTTGTGAAGGGCTAGTTTGTCTCCCTCTCTCTTTCCCTGCTCTCCCACTGCCCTTTATTTTTCTCTTGTCCCAGAACCCCTGGTTAATTTGTGACTTCTGGTCGCAGTGTCTGCATGACAGCATCTTCAAATGTTTCTGCCATCAAATGATAGCTGCACACATGTGCGACGGGCTTCTTTCAATGTCTTTGTTTTTTATTTTTACCAATCCCATCCAAAGATGGCCACAGTGGGTGACATGCATTTACAGCAGCAATCTTTGAACAGGAGTGTAAAATGTAAATTATTGGAACAGGATTTGTAAAAAATAAATGCTTTTAAAGATGTATATTTAGACATATATATGTGTGTGCAGAGTGACACATACTATGACCCTTGTTGAGCGTTGAGTCCTGATGCCTCTTTTCTCCCTCAACAACGGTAATAAAGAGCACATTATGCTCCGCACATCTCTATATATGGTTTATACCGTAGTATTTAACATGTTGGTTTTAAGAAAAGGTATTTAAGCAAAACAAGGATTCAGGAGGATAAATGCATGCAGGAAGGTAAAATCACATTGAAAGGGCCTCCTGACTATTAGGAGAGTTGTTTCACTTAGTAGAATAGTTACATCCATCTGACCAACAGCTGCCTGAAGCTCAACGCCGAGAAGACAGAAGTCCTCGTCCTCGGTACCACCCCTTCTGCATGGGACAGCACCTGGTGGCTGACCGCCCTCGGAAGCCCACCTACCCCCTCAGACCACGCCAAGAACCTCTGCATCGTACTAGACTCATCACTCACCATGAACCAACAGGTCAACGCCGTCACCTCCAGCTGCTTCAACACCCTCCGCATCTTCCGCAAGACCTTCAAGTGGATCCCCCCTGAGTCAAGGAAGACAGTCACCCACACACTCATCACCAGCAGACTGGACTATGGAAACGCACTCTACGCCGGCATCAACAAGTCCCTCCTCCACCAAACTCCAGACAATACAGAACACCGCCACCAGACTCGTCCTCGGCATCCCCTGACACAAACACATCAGCCAACACCTACGAAGTCTCCACTGGCTACCCGTGGAGAAAAGAGTCACTTTCAAAATCCTCACTCACGCCTACAAATGCCTACACAACAACGAACCCAAATACCTCAACGACAGAATCAACTTCCACGTACCCAAAAGAAACCTCCGATCTTCCAACCTCGTACTGGCCGAAACCCCGCGCATCCACAGAGCCAGAGCAGGCGGAAGATCCTTCTCTCACATTGCAGCCAAGACCTGGAACAAGTTACCGGCAGACATCAGACGCGCCCCCTCCCTGAACACCTTCAGGAAGACCCTCAAGACCTGGCTCTTCGGCTAAACAGATCTGCAGACCCCCCCCCTCAGCGCCTTGAGACCCTCACCGGTGAGTAGTGCGCTTACAATTCCCTGATTGATTGATTGATTGATTACAATTCCCTGATTGATCTGTGAAGCAGTGATCAGTGTTTTTCTCACGTCAGTTTTGTTGTGCTGTGTTAATGAAATATATTTGTAAGCTATTGCCCTTGTCTTTCTTCTCATAGAAAAGGCATCGTTTTTCTAGACTTTTCCTTGGGAAGTCTTTTTCATTCCAAAAGGAATGAAAAAACTATGTTGGTTCTCATGCCTCTGTGTGACAGTGCAGAAGGAAATTAATCCTGCTTTCCATTTATTGCATCACTTGGGGTACAGAGACTGGCTTGTTTATGATTCCACTTCTGTTTGTCAGTCCAGTGGTCTTAGGTGTTGTGAAGGGACCTAGAACTGTCCAGGGTGGTGTTATTCTATTGACATCTGTAGTGTGTAAGTAGTTAATCTTTCCAGTTATAGTTATCATATTATCATTTCCACCTTAACCCATTCATTTAATCCATCTTTATAGATGTTTTCTTCCCAAACCTCTTTTAGAAATGTATGTATTTGTAAGGATTGTGGAATTCAGTCAGAAGAGATTGGTGGCTTCGGAGCAACCCTTTACCCAGAGCTGGTCTCGAAGAATGATTACTCTTTCTTGTAACATATAGGTGTGGCGCGGCCACTACACCATCGCTTTCACGGATTATATTTTGACTTCCTCCTGTTTTGGAGTAAGCGCCTGAGTGGCACAGCTCCCATAGATAGGAAAGAGATGAGATAGACTTGTCTGGTGATGAGCTCACCATTCATGTCTAGCACTACCGGGCAATATTGCTGTATGGAACGCCACACTGCTTTTGTGTACTTTCTGTTGTTGTACATTACATGTCTGGAAGGTGTCGCTTTCATTGTGATACAAAGTTTCACTGTTTATCTTTAGAAGTTTAATTAGATCAACCCTTCCTAGTTCTGTTCTTGAACTATTGTTCAGGGAGAAGCTGTGCAAACGTTTGGGCTAAATTCTGATCGCCAGGATTCACAGCCATATGAAATAACTGGAAAAATTAAGCCATCAAATAGCTTTTGCAGTAGATTTATTGAGAGTACCAATTGACCAGAGTGTTCTTTACAGTTGTAGATTGTTCGTTTTGCTTTTTTTTGTAGTATTTTGACTGCTAGTTTACATTTTTTCAGAAACACTTCTTTTTAGGCTGGTGCTTGAATAATTCAGAGTATGCACTACTTCCCTATCATTGACACAAATGTTAATGTATTTTGAATATGTTACCTTTACCTCCTAAGCTCATTCAGTGTGCCTTCTCCACATTGATCTGTCAGGACCATGTTTACAGCAGGCCTATTGCTGGTTAAGTTGTCTTTGAGGTCTTCCTGGGTTATATGAAGAATATGCATAGAGCAAGCAAATGTTTTCTCTATCAATCAGCAGAAGCCCCCTGGTAGCGGAACACTCGAGAGGTGTTGGCAGATTGTCAATACCTGTTTTAAAGAGCATTTGGCTAAGGTTCCAGGGCTGCCTTTTGGACGTTATTGATCTTCACCTCATCGCTGATGAACAAATACACTGGTTTTATATCATCATAAGTTATTCCACCTGTCCCTCTGACAGCAGGTTTTAGTTCTCTCTCTGTAGTTTTCTTTCTCTTGTTATCTACCCCTCTCTCTCTCTCTCTCTCTTTCTCTCTCTCTCTCTCTCTCTCTGATTCTATGTCTTGTTCTGCCTCTATCTCCTCCTCTACATCTCTCTCTCTGTCCATTTAATCTATCTATCTATTTATATATCTATCTATCTATCTATCATCTATCTATCTATCTATCTATCTGTCTGTCTTGCCTGTGGGCTCAACAGCTGTAGATAAAGTCTGCATGAGTCTGTGGAATTGGGCCAGCTCTGTTTGTTATCAACCTTGCACTTCTGTTCCTCTGTTTTTTCCTCTGATCTAGTACAAGAGGACATTTGTTGTGGGGATAGTCCCTACACACTCCTAATGTGTGGTAGCAGACTGGGGTTGGGGCCATGAGATCTTGTCCTCTAAGAATCAGTGTCAGGACTGACTGAGTTGCACTGCCTAACCACTGTCCCACCGTGCACCAGGCCCCATCCACAGGGGGCGCACCTTATTGCCATGCCAGAGTTCCACCTGCAGTGTATGAATGAATGCAGGGATTTCTAAAGTGCACGGCTACTCGAAGTAGTGCTCCTGCACTAAGTGAAAAGCAGGAAGGCACCGAAAGTCATAATTAGAGGGTAAAAAGCCAAGTCTTGAGTTGTTTTCTAAAAGGATGCTTGCTCCGATTTGCCGTAATTCGTCAGGCAAGCTGTTCCAGGCTAGGGGGCCCAGGAGGGAGAAAGATCTACCTCCAGTTCTTGCACGCCTAACCCCGGGAACTTTGGCCAGGTGGCCATGGGAAGAGCGCAGACTTCCAAGAGGAATGTAACATTGGATCCTGGAAGATAAATATTCAGGTCCACAAGGGTTAAGAGCTCTGTGCATGAGGACCAAAGTCTTAAACAGGATCCTCTTTTGGACAGGCAGCCAATGTAATTTCTTCAAATGAGAAGAGGTCGATGTTCATCTGGGTAACTTAATGACCAAGCGGGCTGCTGCATTTTGAACAGTTTGTAATTTCTTTAGCAGGTATTGTGGAAGACTGGAAATAGAGGGCATTAGCACAATCCAGTCTAGATACAATCAGAGCGAGGATGAACGTAATACTCACAGGCAAGAAAAGGAGGTACAGGATTTTTTTGCCATACACACCAGACCAAAGCAGGTGTGAACTACTGTATTAATTTGATTTTGCAGCATGAGTTGTTTCTCGAATTTGACTACCAAGTTTTTTACAGTTTACGCTAGGGCTATGGTCGGGGAGGCCCCGTTCAGTCAGTGAGCTTGCAGGTTGAGAGTAGTTATACCCAAATCAGAGAACCTCTGTCTTATCAGTGTTGCATTTAAGTTGATTGTTAAGCATCCACTGGAAGACAGCTGGGATGCAGGTTTTAATGGTGTTTTGTGCGATAGGCACTGTAACCTACTGAACTGAGCTGCAAGGATGACAAAAGAAATGATGTGCTCTGCAGCGAGGAGAGTAAACAAAGGCCTCCTTTCAAATGTGCAATTGCTTCAAGAGGAAAGCAGGGGAAGGACCACTCTAGTATTTCAGTAGTAATGGGCTGGCAGGACAAGAAGAGCAAGTCTCACAGAGAATGACACCCGATCACTAACTACTTGATGGGTTATCATTGCTGCTCATTGTTGGACTTGGCCCTTTTTGGCAGGTTCACCCCTAAACTTTTTGCCTTGTATGTTAGTAGTTTTAAGTCTCTGGGCACTTTAGCACTGTGGTCCAGTGTAAAGTGCGTGCGCGCTGAGTGCGTGTGGTGAGATTGTCCTGCCCTCCCATAGGAATGCATGGGGGATATGTGTGTCCATGGTAATTCCTGGTGTGAGAGGAGTGCAGGGGCGAGTTTAGTATGTGCGAACTCGTGAGAATAAATGCTGCGCAAGGGTGTGCGCAGATTTATTGTGACTAGCGGAGAAGTGCCAATTTTAGAAGTTGGCATTTATGTGTGCTCCGTGTCTGCCTGCCTGATGTGAATTGCATGTCTGGCTTGTGAGTGACAGGGGCTGGGAGGTGTGTGTGGCTCCAGGAGGGGCAGGGTGAGTCAGCGCAGGGCTGAATAGAGAGATCTGCATGTAGATGGGAGGGAGGAGTTGCACCTGGGACCTGAATAGGACTGTGCCTTCCCTCCACAATGCTGGCTCCGCCCCCTGTGGTGCGTCTGAGCACCTAGCCCCCACCTGACAATGGAGAGAGGAGCTGAGCACAACAAAGTGCTCCAAAGCTCCCCCAAACCAGTTGCGTCTGGTTTTTCCCCAGCCCTGTGCTGTGTCACAAAGGGAAAATGCCATATAAATATAGGGGCTGTGACCCCATGAAGTTGTTCTTGCTTTTGGATCCTGATTCCTGCAGGGCGTGTTGCTGCTGGGGCCCAGGAGGACTTGCCAGGAGGGCTGCCTCCCTGGGCCCAGCTATGCCCTGGAACCTTTTGCGTCTTTTCCATCCTCCAGGACCTGGGAGGAACTTGTGCTGCGCCTAGCGCCATGGGAGCGCTATATTCCAATAAGGAGCGCGTGGGCTGTTGCTGTGCTGCATATGGAGATGGAGGGAATCCCGACGTAGGGATTCCCCCGTGGTGCCTAGGACAGCGGGTGCCCACCCCGCTTATTTTTGTATTTTAAACGTGGGTGCCCACCCCACATGGCAGCGTTATGTTTGGTTGTAGTGCGCGGGTGCCCACCCCGCGTCTTGGCCATTATTAATTGAACGGGTGCCCACCCCGCATCGCCGCAGCCGAGAAGAAAAACGTTGCCGGGCCGCTGCCAAGTGCGACCCGGAAGACAGGCACTGTTGCCTGGTTGTGGGCGGGGCATAGCGGCCGGCTGACCAATCGCAGCGCGGCCGAGAAAGGAAGTGAAGGAGCCTCGCGGGCTCCATCCCGAAGTCCCGGTCCCGAGGAGGGGGGCCGGGTGAAGCCGTGCCGAGTCGCGAGCGGTGCCTTGAGTCCCGGGTCCCAGGAGGGGGCCCGGGTGAAGAGAAGAGGCGGCAGAGGCCGCCTATGGCAGCGCGGGGCTCCCAAGAGTGAAAGGGAAGCCCCGCGCCGCAAGAGAAGTGCTGCCGGTCCCGCAGCACAGAAAGAGTCCTGCCTTTGCCCCAGCCGGTGAGTGGGGCTCAAGTTACGTAGTGCCTGGGAGAGGCACAGAGTCAGAGCGGCCCCGTCTGGCAGCGGGCCGCTCCAACAAGAGAGGGCACCGTGGCTGTTGTTCTGAGTGGACCCGCCGTTGCGGGCCGCTCCAACGTGGGCCATAGTTGTTTTAGGGCCCGGGTGCTCCAGCAAGGGGCATTCTTTGTGTTTAAGGGCCCAGAGGGGCCAGTGCTCCCCCACGTCGCGATGACTTCAGCTGCCCCACTTGTAGAGGGCAGCTGCACCGATGGGCTAATTTGATTGAAGGGGCCCCAGTGGGGGTCCCCAGGCACAGTGGTGCCAGTTCTTTATTGGCTTTACAGCGGAGGGGGCTATATTATTTTAGCAGTCCCTGAGAGTGACAGAAGCGGCACAGTGGTGCCAGGCTTCCTTTGGAGATTCACAGCTGCCCAGCAAGTAGTGGGCAGCTGCACCGTTTAGGCGCACAATTCTTTGGGGGCATGTCTTTCTGAAGTTAGGAGTGAAATGCACTCCTTTGCCCCATCCCTTCACAGCTGCGCAGCACTTGGTGCCAACTGCAACGTTTAGGTCTGCGCAATGGCGCACCCTGGATTCTGCTGCATTTGCAGCGCCCTGACATTCTGGACACAGGGCATTTGAGCCCCTTTAGAGATGGCCATTTGGCCCAGGGGGGACTGTTAGATTTATAGGGCGCCAGGCCCTAAATGGGATTTATGCCTCTGCTATGGTTCTTTTTACTAGGAGGTTATGTGCTAATGCGAGTTATGTGGTGCTAGGAAATGTGATGCATTTACAATGATTTACGCACCCTGTTTTATGCCTCTAAATGTAGTTTTATGATTATGAGGTTGTTTTGCATATTATGGTTTATGCTAGTGAGATTATGTTTCACACTGTGAGTTATGCCCCTAATGTGAGTTATGCTTAGGAGGTTCTGGTTCTAAGGTGTTTAAGGCTTATGAGGTTGGCGCAGAATGTAATTCGCGCCTGATGTGATACTTTGCATAATGTAGTTTATGTTACAGGCTGATGCTAAGTACAGTGGTTACCAGTGATTACTGGTTGTACGTTTATGATGTGTTCTACATTTATTATAAGTCCTACATATACTAAGTTCGCTTTGTGCTGGTTCTGACAGTGGTCCAGTTGGCCCTGTCAGGTGTAAATAATCCCTTGTAAATATGACCTCGTGCCAGGTGGCACGATGTATATTATGTGAGTACTATTCTAATGTGTTTTATGATAATACAAAGGCTATTTTTATATATAACCTTGTGTGGAGTTCCTTTTTGTGGTGTGACTAGTATGTTGTTGCTGTGGGTGTGTTGCGCAAACGCTTTACACATTGCCTCCAGGATAAGCCTGACTGTTCGTGCCATGCTACCAAGGGGGTGAGCAGGGGTTATCTTTGGCGTGTAACTCCCTCGCCCTGACTAGAGTGGTGGTCTCTGCCTGGCTTTGGCGCAAGCCTTAGCCAACCAGAGATCCCATTTCTAACATTGGTTGTCAGCGGTGGGGATAGGACTTGCGTTTGCGCAGTACCACAGCGACAACTGGCTGCATTACAAAACTCTGCATTTTAGATAGTCACATGGAAAGGGATTATTGTTTCTGAGTTTGTTTTAAGTGTCATTTCTTTTTGAAATGTGTGTTCTTGTTGCACTGTGAGTTGAGTGTCCTGCCAAGGACAGAAACCAGAGAATCTGGAGGAGTGACTGCCCTTGTGCAGACTGCTATTGGGTAGGCCTAAAGCAAAAGGATGGACTGGCCTGGGACCATGAAGCGGGGTCTTGGGTTGGCCGGATGCTGAAGGAGTGACTGCCCCTGTGCTGTCTGCTAGTTCTTGGTTTGGCCTACAGTGGGGACTTTATTGGCATGGAGTCACTAGCTCGGGAGGGTAGATTATCCCCTAAGTGCAGTGTGAGTTTTCTGGGTTCCCCAGTAAGGGTGGGATCCAGTGGTGGCAGCAGAAGTGTGTCCAGTGCATGAATTCCCCGTCCCGTTCCCAGAGTATGGTACCCGGTGCTCAGTAAGAGGGGTGCAGGTTGAGATTCAGGGGCAGTAGATACTGTCTCACCGGTCTGGGGGGTGTGTGTGGATGAATGGTGTGTTGCACTGGACGAGTGAGTGTGAGTTCTCTGAAATAAGGAGCTTGCTGAATACTTGGGTGTGAGTTCTTTGAAATAAGGAGCTTGCTGAATACTTGGGTGTGAGTTCTCTGAAATAAGGAGCTTGCTGAATACTTGGGTGTGAGTTCTCTGAAATAAGGAGCTTGCTGAATACTTGGGTGTGAGTTCTCTGAAATAAGGAGCTTGCATGGGGGAGTGACCCTAGAGGAATGGTGCAGGTATCTCCCAACCCGCGTGGCGGAGATTGTTCAGAGGAACACAACTAGGAACCGTTATAGTGAGGAGGTTGCAAGGCCTCACATCATGTCCTGCGAGGAAGGTGTGAGACTGGGCCGTATTCCGAGCCTCAATCTCAAGTCTCCGGTACTGGATGGTTCTTAGAAGGAACACCAGGAAAGGAACCTAGTCTGTCCTGTTGGACTGTTCTGTGTGGGGGATCTCCCCTTGGTAGGTGAGCTGGAAGTGGTTCCAATAAGAGTGGCTCGGGTATCTTCCGGTCCTGTGTGGTGGAAGAGGTTCAGTGTAGCCCAGCTAGGTCCCAGTGTAGCGGGAGGGGTGTAGGGGCTCACGTCCTGTCTCAGAGGAGAAGGAGTGAGTGTGCCCGAAACCCAGTCCCAGGGCCTGGATGGTTTCTTCAGGGAACACCAGGTTGGGGGCCTAGGCTGTACTTGTAGGCCATTTGAGGAGGATCGCCCAGTGTCTAGAGGACATGGAGTGTCTGTAATCAGAGCTCCAGTGATCCTAGTGTTAGGCAGCGCCGCTCCTAAGTGGAGGGTGCAGAAGACCTGATTGAGGGGTGAGAGGGGGAGAGGTTCCCCAGTGGAAAGACCAGTGGGTCCAGAAGGGGCCATGGGGACACCACTTCTGCCCTGGGTTTGTGCCCGGCAGACTGTCACACAACACATTAGATGTGTTACCCTCTGGGGGGTGGTACAGGCCTGGCCGGGATCTTTGGGGTCCCTGGCTGAGTATGGTATTACTACCTTGAGGGCAGGTGGGGCCTATCTTGAGTGAAGGGACCCTGCTCTTCAGGATGGGGGGGGCATGCGTGCTCCCCCAGAAGTCCTGGTTCGCCAGGCATCTGACCAAAGGGTACGTCCCTGGGTTGGGAGCCAGTAGCAGGTGTTTCCTGATCTGGACGGTAGGGCGACTGTAATCAGTGTCCTGGCCGGTTTTGCCTTCTAGGGGGTACCACTCCAGTTGGGAGGGTATCGGACTCTGGAAGGGGGTGCAGAGGGAGGGAGTCCTCGCCTCTGACCCCGGTGCAGCCGGTGAATTTATTTCCCAGGTGGTAGACCAGTGATGGAGAGAGGTCCTGAACTTATGGGAGAGTTGTGTTCTGGTAGGTGCTTCTCCTGGGAGAGCGCGAAACGTCAGAAGTAGAGGTAGGGTGAGGAGATGCTTCGCCCGTGACCTCTGGTCAGCCTGAGGGTGCGGACCCTAGGTTGAAGGATCAGTGGTAGTTTGGAACTACACTGAGAGGGAGAGTGGAGAATGGCTATTGTATGCCAGGGGTTACTGCCCCCACTCTGGATTGGCAAGGACCAGTGGCATCTGGGTGGCCTTGGGCCTGGTCCTGGCCATGGACAACTAAGGGGTACCGGTGGGGTAGCCTAGTTGGTCCTGAGTTTTTTTTCTCTTAGATGGATTCCATGGGTTCCAAGTGGCGTAGAACCGGAGGGTGTCCCTGCAGTGCGGGCCCGCGTCCGTGTTCTATCGCCCTAAGCAGGGAAGCCCATCATGGTGGTGATTGGTCAGCCCTGCGTTTTGGCTCGAAGGGGGTTGTGTTGGACTTGGCCCTTTTTGGCAGGTTCACCCCTAAACTTTTTGCCTTGTATGTTAGTAGTTTTAAGTCTCTGGGCACTTTAGCACTGTGGTCTCCAGTGTAAAGTGCGTGCGCGCTGAGTGCATGTGGTGAGATTGTCCTGCCCTCCCATAGGAATGCATGGGGGATATGTGTGTCCATGGTAATTCCTGGTGTGAGAGGAGTGCAGGGGCGAGTTTAGTATGTGCGAACTCATGAGAATAAATGCTGCGCAAGGGTGTGCGCAGATTTATTGTGACTAGTGGAGAAGTGCCACTTTTAGAAGTTGGCATTTATGTGTGCTCCGTGTCTGCCTGCCTGATGTGAATTGCATGTCTGGCTTGTGAGTGACAGGGGCTGGGAGGTGTGTGTGGCTCCAGGAGGGGCAGGGTGAGTCAGCGCAGGGCTGAATAGAGAGATCTGCATGTAGATGGGAGGGAGGAGTTGCACCTGGGACCTGAATAGGACTGTGCCTTCCCTCCAACCCCTGTGGTGCGTCTGAGCACCTAGCCCCCACCTGACAATGGAGAGAGGAGCTGAGCACAACAAAGTGCTCCAAAGCTCCCCCAAACCAGTTGCGTCTGGTTTTTCCCCAGCCCTGTGCTGTGTCACAAAGGGAAAATGCCATATAAATATAGGGGCTGTGACCCCATGAAGTTGTTCTTGCTTTTGGATCCTGATTCCTGCAGGGCGTGTTGCTGCTGGGGCCCAGGAGGACTTGCCAGGAGGGCTGCCTCCCTGGGCCCAGCTATGCCCTGGAACCTTTTGCGTCTTTTCCATCCTCCAGGACCCGGGAGGAACTTGTGCTGCGCCTAGCGCCATGGGAGCGCTATATTCCAATAAGGAGCGCGTGGGCTGTTGCTGCGCTGCATATGGAGATGGAGGGAATCCCGACGTAGGGATTCCCCCGTGGTGCCTAGGACAGCGGGTGCCCACCCCGCTTATTTTTGTATTTTAAACGTGGGTGCCCACCCCACATGGCAGCGTTATGTTTGGTTGTAGTGAGCGGGTGCCCACCCCGCGTCTTGGCCTTTATTAATTGAACGGGTGCCCACCCCGCATCGCCGCAGCCGAGAAGAAAAACGTTGCCGGGCCGCTGCCAAGTACGACCCGGAAGACAGGCACTGTTGCCTGGTTGTGGGCGGGGCATAGCGGCCGGCTGACCAATCGCAGCGCGGCCGAGAAAGGAAGTGAAGGAGCCTCGCGGGCTCCATCCCGAAGTCCCGGTCCCGAGGAGGGGGACCGGGTGAAGCCGTGCCGAGTCGCGAGCGGTGCCTTGAGTCCCGGGTCCCAGGAGGGGGCCCGGGTGAAGAGAAGAGGCGGCAGAGGCCGCCTATGGCAGCGCGGGGATCCCAAGAGTGAAAGGGAAGCCCCGCGCCGCAAGAGAAGTGCTGCCGGTCCCGCAGCACAGAAAGAGTCCTGCCTTCGCCCCAGCCGGTGAGTGGGGCTCAAGTTACGTAGTGCCTGGGAGAGGCACAGAGTCAGAGCGGCCCCGTCTGGCAGCGGGCCGCTCCAACAAGAGAGGGCACCGTGGCTGTTGTTCTGAGTGGACCCGCCGTTGCGGGCCGCTCCAACGTGGGCCATAGTTGTTTTAGGGCCCGGGTGCTCCAGCAAGGGGCATTCTTTGTGTTTAAGGGCCCAGAGGGGCCAGTGCTCCCCACGTCGCGATGACTTCAGCTGCCCCACTTGTAGAGGGCAGCTGCACCGATGGGCTAATTTGATTGAAGGGGCCCCAGTGGGGTCCCCAGGCACAGTGGTGCCAGTTCTTTATTGGCTTTACAGCGGAGGGGGCTATATTATTTTAGCAGTCCCTGAGAGGGACAGAAGCGGCACAGTGGTGCCAGGCTTCCTTTGGAGATTCACAGCTGCCCAGCAAGTAGTGGGCAGCTGCACCGTTTAGGCGCACAATTCTTTGGGGGCATGTCTTTCTGAAGTTAGGAGTGAAATGCACTCCTTTGCCCCATCCCTTCACAGCTGCGCAGCTACTGGTGCCAGCTGCAACGTTTAGGTCTGCGCAATGGCGCACCCTGGATTCTGCTGCATTTGCAGCGCCCTGACATTCTGGACACAGGGCATTTGAGCCCCTTTAGAGATGGCCATTTGGCCCAGGGGGGACTGTTAGATTTATAGGGTGCCAGGCACTAAATGGGATTTATGCCTCTGCTATGGTTCTTTTTACTAGGAGGTTATGTACTAATGCGAGTTATGTGGTGCTAGGAAATGTGATGCATTTACCATGATTTACGCATCCTGTTTTATGCCTCTAAATGTAGTTTTATGATTATGAGGTTGTTTTGCATATTATGGTTTATGCTAGTGAGATTATGTTTCACACTGTGAGTTATGCCCCTAATGTGAGTTATGCTTAGGAGGTTCTGGTCTAAGGTGTTTAGGCTTATGAGGTTGGCGCAGAATGTAATTCGCGCCTGATGTGATACTTTGCATAATGTAGTTTATGTTACAGGCTGATGCTAAGTACAGTGGTTACCAGTGATTACTGGTTGTACGTTTATGATGTGTTCTACATTTATTATAAGTCCTACATATACTAAGTTCGCTTTGTGCTGGTTCTGACAGTGGTCCAGTTGGCCCTGTCAGGTGTAAATAATCCCTTGTAAATATGACCCCGTGCCAGGTGGCACGATGTATATTATGTGAGTACTATTCTAATGTGTTTTATGATAATACAAAGGCTATTTTTATATATAACCTTGTGTGGAGTTCCTTTTTGTGGTGTGCCTAGTATGTTGTTGCTGTGGGTGTGTTGCGCAAACGCTTTACACATTGCCTCCGGGATAAGCCTGACTGTTCGTGCCATGCTACCAAGGGGGTGAGCAGGGGTTATCTTTGGCGTGTAACTCCCTCGCCGTGACTAGAGTGGTGGTCTCTGCCTGGCTTTGGCGCAAGCCTTAGCCAACCAGAGATCCCATTTCTAACATTGGTTGTCAGCGGTGGGGATAGGACTTGCGTTTGCGCAGTACCACAGCGACAACTGGCTGCATTACAAAACTCTGCATTTTAGATAGTCACATGGAAAGGGATTATTGTTTCTGAGTTTGTTTTAAGTGTCATTTCTTTTTGAAATGTGTGTTCTTGTTGCACTGTGAGTTGAGTGTCCTGCCAAGGACAGAAACCAGAGAATCTGGAGGAGTGACTGCCCTTGTGCAGACTGCTATTGGGTTGGCCTAAAGCTGAAGGATGGACTGGCCTGGGACCATGAAGCGGGGTCTTGGGTTGGCCGGATGCTGAAGGAGTGACTGCCCCTGTGCTGTCTGCTAGTTCTTGGTTTGGCCTACAGTGGGGACTTAATTGGCATGGAGTCACTAGCTCGGGAGGGTAGATTATCCCCTAAGTGCAGTGTGAGTTTTCTGGGTTCCCCAGTAAGGGTGGGATCTAGTGGTGGCAGCAGAAGTGTGTCCAGTGCATGAATTCCCCGTCCCGTTCCCAGAGTATGGTACATGGTGCTCAGTAAGAGGGGTGCAGGTTGAGATTCAGGGGCAGTAGATACTGTCTCACCGGTCTGGGGGGGGTGTGTGTGGATGAATGGTGTGTTGCACTGGACGAGTGAGTGTGAGTTCTCTGAAATAAGGAGCTTGCTGAATACTTGGGTGTGAGTTCTTTGAAATAAGGAGCTTGCTGAATACTTGGGTGTGAGTTCTCTGAAATAAGGAGCTTGCTGAATACTTGGGTGTGAGTTCTCTGAAATAAGGAGCTTGCTGAATACTTGGGTGTGAGTTCTCTGAAATAAGGAGCTTGCATGGGGGAGTGACCCTAGAGGAATGGTGCAGGTATCTCCCAACCCGTGTGGCGGAGATGGTTCAGAGGAACACAACTAGGAACCGTTATAGTGAGGAGGTTGCAAGGCCTCACATCATGTCCTGCGAGGAAGGTGTGAGACTGGGCCGTATTCCGAGCCTCAATCTCAAGTCTCCGGTACTGGATGGTTCTTAGAAGGAACACCAGGAAAGGAACCTAGTCTGTCCTGTTGGACTGTTCTGTGTGGGGGATCTCCCCGTGGTAGGTGAGCTGGAAGTGGTTCCAATAAGAGTGGCTCGGGTATCTTCCGGTCCTGTGTGGTGGAAGAGGTTCAGTGTAGCCCAGCTAGGTCCCAGTGTAGCGGGAGGGGTGTAGGGGCTCACGTCCTGTCTCAGAGGAGAAGGAGTGAGTGTGCCCGAAACCCAGTCCCAGGGCCTGGATGGTTTCTTCAGGGAACACCAGGTTGGGGGTCTAGGCTGTACTTGTAGGCCATTTGAGGAGGATCTCCCAGTGTCTAGAGGACATGGAGTGTCTGTAATCAGAGCTCCAGTGATCCTAGTGTTAGGCAGCGCCGCTCCTAAGTGGAGGGTGCAGAAGACCTGATTGAGGGGTGAGAGGGGGAGAGGTTCCCCAGTGGAAAGACCAGTGGGTCCAGAAGGGGCCATGGGGACGCCACTTCTGCCCTGGGTTTGTGCCCGGCAGACTGTCACACAACACATTAGATGTGTTACCCTCTGGGGGGTGGTACAGGCCTGGCCGGGATCTTTGGGGTCCCTGGCTGTGTATGGTATTACTACCTTGAGGGCAGGTGGGGCCTATCTTGAGTGAAGGGACCCTGCTCTTCAGGATGGGGGGGGCATGCGTGCTCCCCCGGAAGTCCTGGTTCGCCAGGCATCTGACCAAAGGGTACGTCCCTGGGTTGGGAGCCAGTAGCAGGTGTTTCCTGATCTGGACGGTAGGGCGACTGTAATCAGTGTCCTGGCCGGTTTTGCCTTCTAGGGGGTACCACTCCAGTTGGGAGGGTATCGGACTCTGGATGGGGGTGCAGAGGGAGGGAGTCCTCGCCTCTGACCCCTGTGCAGCCGGTGAATTTATTTCCCAGGTGGTAGACCAGTGATGGAGAGAGGTCCTGAACTTGTGGGAGAGTTGTGTTCTGGTAGGTGCTTCTCCTGGGAGAGCGCGAAACGTCAGAAGTAGAGGTAGGGTGAGGAGATGCTTCGCCCGTGACCTCTGGTCAGCCTGAGGGTGCGGACCCTAGGTTGAAGGATCAGTGGTAGTTTGGAACTACACTGAGAGGGAGAGTGGAGAATGGCTATTGTATGCCAGGGGTTACTGCCCCCCACTCTGGATTGGCAAGGACCAGTAGCATCTGGGTGGCCTTGGGCCTGGTCATGGCCGTGGACAACTAAGGGGTACCGGTGGGGTAGCCTAGTTGGTCCTGAGTTTTTTTTCTCTTAGATGGATTCCATGGGTTCCAAGTGGCGTAGAACCGGAGGGTGTCCCTGCAGTGCGGGCCCGCGTCCGTGTTCTATCGCCCTAAGCAGGGAAGCCCATCATGGTGGTGATTGGTCAGCCCTGCGTTTTGGCTGGAAGGGGGTTGTGTTGGACTTGGCCCTTTTTGGCAGGTTCACCCCTAAACTTTTTGCCTTGTATGTTAGTAGTTTTAAGTCTCTGGGCACTTTAGCACTGTGGTCTCCAGTGTAAAGTGCGTGCGCGCTGAGTGCATGTGGTGAGATTGTCCTGCCCTCCCATAGGAATGCATGGGGGATATGTGTGTCCATGGTAATTCCTGGTGTGAGAGGAGTGCAGGGGCGAGTTTAGTATGTGCGAACTCATGAGAATAAATGCTGCGCAAGGGTGTGCGCAGATTTATTGTGACTAGTGGAGAAGTGCCAATTTTAGAAGTTGGCATTTATGTGTGCTCCGTGTCTGCCTGCCTGATGTGAATTGCATGTCTGGCTTGTGAGTGACAGGGGCTGGGAGGTGTGTGTGGCTCCAGGAGGGGCAGGGTGAGTCAGCGCAGGGCTGAATAGAGAGATCTGCATGTAGATGGGAGGGAGGAGTTGCACCTGGGACCTGAATAGGACTGTGCCTTCCTTCCACAATGCTGGCTCCGCCCCCTGTGGTGCGTCTGAGCACCTAGCCCCCACCTGACAATGGAGAGAGGAGCTGAGCACAACAAAGTGCTCCAAAGCTCCCCCAAACCAGTTGCGTCTGATTTTTCCCCAGCCCTGTGCTGTGTCACAAAGGGAAAATGCCATATAAATATAGGGGCTGTGACCCCATGAAGTTGTTCTTGCTTTTGGATCCTGATTCCTGCAGGGCGTGTTGCTGCTGGGGCCCAGGAGGACTTGCCAGGAGGGCTGCCTCCCTGGGCCCAGCTATGCCCTGGAACCTTTTGCGTCTTTTCCATCCTCCAGGACCTGGGAGGAACTTGTGCTGCGCCTAGCGCCATGGGAGCGCTATATTCCAATAAGGAGCGCGTGGGCTGTTGCTGCGCTGCATATGGAGATGGAGGGAATCCCGACGTAGGGATTCCCCCGTGGTGCCTAGGACAGCGGGTGCCCACCCCGCTTATTTTTGTATTTTAAACGTGGGTGCCCACCCCACATGGCAGCGTTATGTTTGGTTGTAGTGCGCGGGTGCGCACCCGCGTCTTGGCCTTTATTAATTGAACGGGTGCCCACCCCGCATCACCGCAGCCGAGAAGAAAAACGGTGCCGGGCCGCTGCCAAGTGCGACCCGGAAGACAGGCACTGTTGCCTGGTTGTGGGCGGGGCATAGCGGCCGGCTGACCAATCGCAGCGCGGCCGAGAAAGGAAGTGAAGGAGCCTCGCGGGCTCCATCCCGAAGTCCCGGTCCCGAGGAGGGGGACCCGGGTGAAGCCGTGCCGAGTCGCGAACGGTGCCTTGAGTCCCGGGTCCCAGGAGGGGGCCCGGGTGAAGAGAAGAGGCGGCAGAGGCTGCCGATGGCAGCGCGGGGCTCCCAAGAGTGAAAGGGAAGCCCCGCGCCGCAAGAGAAGTGCTGCCGGTCCCGCAGCACAGAAAGAGTCCTGCCTTCGCCCCAGCCGGTGAGTGGGGCTCAAGTTACGTAGTGCCTGGGAGAGGCACAGAGTCAGAGCGGCCCCGTCTGGCAGCGGGCCGCTCCAACAAAAGAGGGCACCGTGGCTGTTGTTCTGAGCGGACCCGCCGTTGCGAGCCGCTCCAACGTGGGCCATAGTTGTTTTAGGGCCCGGGTGCTCCAGCAAGGGGCATTCTTTGTGTTTAAGGGCCCAGAGGGGCCAGTGCTCCCCCGCGTCGCGATGACTTCAGCTGCCCCACTTGTAGAGGGCAGCTGCACCGATGGGCTAATTTGATTGAAGGGGCCCCAGTGGGGGTCCCCAGGCACAGTGGTGCCAGTTCTTTATTGGCTTTACAGCGGAGGGGGCTATATTATTTTAGCAGTCCCTGAGAGGGACAGAAGCGGCACAGTGGTGCCAGGCTTCCTTTGGAGATTCACAGCTGCCCAGCAAGTAGTGGGCAGCTGCACCGTTTAGGCGCACAATTCTTTGGGGGCATGTCTTTCTGAAGTTAGGAGTGAAATGCACTCCTTTGCCCCATCCCTTCACAGCTGCGCAGCACTTGGTGCCAGCTGCAACGTTTAGGTCTGCGCAATGGCGCACCCTGGATTCTGCTGCATTTGCAGCGCCCTGACATTCTGGACAGAGGGCATTTGAGCCCCTTTAGAGATGGCCATTTGGCCCAGGGGGGACTGTTAGATTTATAGGGCGCCAGGCCCTAAATGGGATTTATGCCTCTGCTATGGTTCTTTTTACTAGGAGGTTATGTGCTAATGCGAGTTATGTGGTGCTAGGAAATGTGATGCATTTACCATGATTTACGCACCCTGTTTTATGCCTCTAAATGTAGTTTTATGATTATGAGGTTGTTTTGCATATTATGGTTTATGCTAGTGAGATTATGTTTCACACTGTGAGTTATGCCCCTAATGTGAGTTATGCTTAGGAGGTTCTGGTCTAAGGTGTTTAGGCTTATGAGGTTGGCGCAGAATGTAATTCGCGCCTGATGTGATACTGTGCATAATGTAGTTTATGTTACAGGCTGATGCTAAGTACAGTGGTTACCAGTGATTACTGGTTGTACGTTTATGATGTGTTCTACATTTATTATAAGTCCTACATATACTAAGTTCGCTTTGTGCTGGTTCTGACAGTGGTCTAGTTGGCCCTGTCAGGTGTAAATAATCCCTTGTAAATATGACCCCGTGCCAGGTGGCACGATGTATATTATGTGAGTACTATTCTAATGTGTTTTATGATAATACAAAGGCTATTTTTATATATAACCTTGTGTGGAGTTCCTTTTTGTGGTGTGCCTAGTATGTTGTTGCTGTGGGTGTGTTGCGCAAACGCTTTACACATTGCCTCCGGGATAAGCCTGACTGCTCGTGCCATGCTACCAAGGGGGTGAGCAGGGGTTATCTTTGGCGTGTAACTCCCTCACCCTGACTAGAGTGGTGGTCTCTGCCTGGCTTTGGCGCAAGCCTTAGCCAACCAGAGATCCCATTTCTAACACTCATCAAGTACTCAGTGGCCAAAGGAACACCTCCATTCTGGGCCAATATTTAGGTATTCAGCAGCTGGGACTTCCCTGCTGAGGAGTGGGGAACACCAAGAGACTGAGTACTTGATATGCAGTTATAAAGGAGTTTAATATGTGGCTATTCTTACATCATATGTTTCTCAATATCCAATGAGTTCGCACCAATTAAGACTTCCCAAACCTTCTTCCTTACACATCCTATGTCAGAAACGTAAAAAATCTCAATGCAGTGAATTCGCAACCTGATGCCCTTCTCATCTGCCACCACTTCCTTAGACAAGCTTGGTCTCTTCATCAAAAGGAAAACCAAATCTCCCCACACCAAATGGTTCTCTGGAGAGCTCTACCTTCTAAAGCGAAACTACAGAATGCTTGAAATACAATGGGAAAAACCTACCTCCCATCTCACAGAGCAGCCTGCCACAGTCTTTAAAAGAGGCTACAATGAAGCTCTACTCAAAATTAAAAAGGTCTATCTCCAATCTTACATCAGTAATCCTGAAACTTCTTTGAAAGAGCTCTTCCACATTTACAAAGAGAAGATCATAAACACTTCTCTGAATCTCCAGGCGGCATCAGGACTCCAAATCTGCAGCAACATCATGGCCATTTTCAAGGACAAAACTACTAATCTCTATGTTAAAAGGGCACCTGCACCCTCCCTCCTAGAAGACATCAAATCCACTTCCACTTCAGTGGCCCGATTGGGACTCTTTCTCTCCAGTGACTGAGATCTTTATAAGTAAAATCAATGGGAAACTAAGACCTGCAGCCGCTTCTTCAGACCTTTAGAATATGAATACTCATAAGCCCAGCCAATGTGCTCGGGTAATACCCATTAGCTGACCTGTGAAAGCATCACTGCCTAGTGTAATCATGCCTTAAACATGCCACTATTCCCCTCCCAAAGAAGCCCGATATGGATCATAATTCTTGCCAACTACAGACCAATCTCTGTCTTTCCCACCATTGCAAAAATCCTCGAAGAGGCCATTTCTGCTCAACATTCAGCTCACATGGAAGTAAACAACCTCCTTAATGATGTTTAGTATGGCATAAATCCTTAGACCCATTATTGCAATGGAGCTTTAATTTGATTTCCAGCTAAAATCTTGACCAGATGGCAAAGAGTCCAAAATGACGTTGCTCACCTCATTCTTATTCTGAAGGGGTCACATGTACCTAGCCCTGCAATCACTGCACTGGCTACCTGTTAAACAAAGAACAAAACTCAAAACACTTCCACATGGTCCATAGAGCCTTGCACAGCTTAGTTGCAGCGTACCTCACCAAACGTTTTACATCGTACTGCCCGCAAAGTTCATCCGCCCAATATGGTCTCTCTACATTCACTTGAAAATTCTGCTGCAAAATTGACCATTTGGCCCCATTGTTTTTTTAAAATGTTCTTAGGGAGAACCCCCAAAACGCCTTGACTAGGGGTGGGTTCCCTCCTCAAGCTCTGAGGTATTGGAATGTTTCATGAGTGTGCCTTTAAAACCTATGACTCTGGACAATTTATTCTGGAATGTATGCTGAGAAACAAAAAGCTGATCCTGCAGACAGGGAAAGTATGAAATATATATATATATATATATTATCAGAATGTTTGGAATAAAGTTCGTGTATGAAGATGGGTGGTAGGAGGTGTTAAGCTCCATTTTCGTGTTTGAAGCTGTCTCCTTTACTTACTTTTATGATTAAATGACAGCCATAGGAGTTTGCTCGAGCGTTGTAATTAAGAACTGGGGCTGTTAGTCCTGTTAGCGCTGACATGTGACTTGCTGAGCTCCGGCCTCGCCAGGCTTTTAGTCACCGGCCTGAGGAAATGTTCCAGTTTCCTAACAGCCCAGTCAGCCTCAGAATAAGAAAATCTTATTCTCGAAAAATCCACGCGATGGTTATTGTTATCTAGTTATATATAATTAACTTTAGAAGATGACTGTTATTTAGAGGGATTTTGTTGCAGATTGAAGAAATTTCCAATAACATTCTTTAAACAAACCCCAGGCTAGTTTCCGTCAGCCATTTCACTCTGCGAAGTGCCAGGCTAACTGTGCTCAGGGGAACTATGTTCCAACCTATGCTTGGAAGCACTGGAGTAAAAAAAAAAAAAAACTTGAACAAAAAATGTTCCCACTTACACTTTCAGAAAGAGAATAATGTACTCATTTCTTCTGCCTTTGTTCAAAACCAAGAGGGAAACTGTATGTATCTATTTATTTAGAACTGGTGTGTTATGTAAGGTCTATATTTTCAGACTGTGGCATCATCTTGTTTCATAAAATCACCGAGCCTCTGGTTGTTCAAGACATTGGTGGACGAATGAATGAAAAAAGTGCAAGTCTATAGTACTTCAAGCACACAAATAGGCCTCTTGAAGAAGGACCTTGCTCAAAATTGAGCAGGTTGTTTTATAAGCACCACAAAATGTCCATTACAGCTGAGTTCTGAAATCACAAGAGTCTGCCAGCAGCCAAGGTGAAAGGCAGGTCATGGAGCATAATTGCAGCTGATGTACAAGCAAGGAAAACAGGAACTAGCTTTTCATTCTTCTCATATATTCCTATAAAAAGAAAAACTGGTTCATGTAGGACATTGCAGGAAAGATAGAATCTCTTCAGGTTTCTACAAAATCTGAGCCAAGTTACTTTTAACCTGACTTACATTGAACTGATTTTAACAACTTTTTCAAAAAATTCAATGTGTGTGTTTAATTTTGCGATATACATTCTGCTGTTATACTTCTTGACTGTAAGACACCAAGGATTTAAGTAGTTTATGTTAAGAGTGATGGCGTGACAATGTATTATAAGGAATAAAATAACCTCAGCTCATCATTAGCTCAGCTGGGCATTAAAAGGATATTGCAAGTCATACCAGAGTCCCATGACCTTCAGCCTTGTTCCTCTATATGGTCAACAAACAATCCCTATACAAAAGTCTGTATCTCATTTCCTTATATTACAGGTGACTTGCGATGCATCTTGTCACCTGTAATAAAGAAATACGTAGACGCTTAACTGTAATAACTTTTTACAGTTTAGTTCTGGTGTTGCAATTCCTGCTGCCAGTGACAGCAGGTGAGGAGAAAGACAGGTCAGAGAGCATCATTAAAGCTGAAGTTTACAAAAGGAAGATAAAACATTGCTTTTTCTTTTTCTTCTTCTTCTTCTTCTGCTTTGCTTTTTTAGATGTACAGTTATAAGCAGAAATTAGATATTCATGGGAACATTGTTCAGTTTTTCAATGCATTCTGTAATTTTGGGAAGAAAGGAATCTCAATGCATGTTTATATACATGCTATGCTACAGCATTCCTTTCTAAATCTAACTTGTATTAAACTGATTCTAATATCTTTTTACAAGAAATATCTAACAACTTTTTGATGCGTTTAATGTTGCACTAGATGTTTTAGTTTTATTCTTCAAACATCCTATGTCTTTCATATGAAGGACCACCACACAAAGGATTTAAGCAGTTTGTGGGAAAGGTGATGGTGTGACCATGTGTTATAAGAAATATAGTAACCTTTGTCATACATTATAAGGATATTGCAAGTCAACTTGGAGTTCCAAGACCTTATAAAGGAACTCAGTCTTTGGCCTTCTTCCGCTAAATGGTCACAGAACTCCTCTGTGACTTGCAATATACTTATATTGTAATGCAGTGTGTGCTTTAGACAAGCTGTAATCTAAATGAAGATTATATTAAGGTAAATTAGCAATAGTAAACTGGCCCTAACCATGAAATAGATTTCTTCAGAAGGGCATTGGCTCAGATCATCTTGAAAGTGTTTCTGTCTGCATCATCAGAAAACACCTTACTACTATCTTGGCTTACAACACCACACAAGCAGCTCACGTCGTGTGCTTTGTCCAATTCATGATTACCTCAATATTTTAATGATATATCTCGAAGCAAAAAGTAATTGGTAAATAACGCCCATGACTGGCACTTGCTCCCGAAAGGTGCCTCTCCTTCTCCAGCAGGCAGGCCTTCAGTCTCTCTAGACTAGACGCTCTCCATCCAACCTAATGTCTTCTCTGGAGTCAATGCGAGAAAGCAAGCAGTGTTCCTTAATTAAACGAAAGCCCTGGAGTTGCAAAAATGGTGCCTGGGTGGAATAGAGTCTTACGGTCTTCCTATCTGGTCAGGTGCTTGAGGGAGTGTTATTAGCTCTCTCCTCAGGCAGCTGCACGACAGCCCCTCCAACTGCCTTGTAGTGTGGTTGCGGGTCTCTGTCAGCATTGTCCAACATGGAAGGTGGGAGTTATTTTGAAAAGCACAGGCCTACTTCCCCAGTTTAATCTGACTGTGAAAGTTCAACAACATTCATTCAGGGGAATGTGCTCCTAATAGAAAAGAATCCTGCGCAAGGCGATATCCTGCTGCAGGCCTGTAATTGGGAGTCGAGAGCCTAGAGAGTCCCTAAGATGTTTGGCATGCGCCACCACCAAGCTTGATTAGTAAGCAAGTGTCAACTACCTTACACTGATGAGTACTAAACATAGCAAACGTGCCTCTTACTGTTGGGCGTCTTTGAGAGACATCCATTTAAGGCTGATATAATCACAGCAAAGTGTTGTTTTCTACTCAATTGAGGCATTAGTTTGAGCAGTAATTTGCACTCATACAGGCACACTCCCCCCTGCACTCTGATAGGCACACCACTAACTTTGTACACATACAGCCACACCTTTCACTCCGTAATCAAACAACTACAATGTTGCTTGCACACTTGTACAATTACCGTTTCCAGTATTCTCATACAAGCACACCACTCAACGTACACTCACACAAGCACAGCAGTCATCATACACTCACACTAGAAAACTGTACACCAGACACTCATAGAGGCATCACTTATGTTGGTGGGTGCATGATAATGGTGCTGTGGGCTGCTGGGTCAACTCCTGGAGTCGTGCTAGAGCAGGTTTCGGTGCACACAAAGCCCACGGATTCTGTGCCTTCATGAGAAGGGGAAGCAGAGGTAGGCCCATCAGGACCCAGATGGACTGGCTTGGGGGGCACCAAAGGCATAATTAATGGCTCAGGCATGTAAAGGTGCATACTGCTGGGATTGCCTACTCATCATTAGGTGAGCCCACCTCACTAAGTATGTCAGCCAAAGGACTGTGGCTCAGATGGGTGTGAATGGGCCAGCGCAGCACTTGCCAGCACCGTTTGATTACTGCCAGCTCGATGAATGACTCAACGTAGCTCATCGGCCAGCAAGGTGAACCCTACTCCAAACGGCATTGCGCCTTACAACTACTAGAGGATTGCCAGGGCAGTGGTTAATCACCAAAGAAGCATGTGTGGATTCCACCGTCAATGAGCACCTCAGAAGTCAGAGCAACGCACTAGGATTGGCCAATGTGGCAGCAATGTTCCCCTCCTTGGTCAGCTTGCAACATTGCGAGTCCCTCCTACTTATAGATGACTCCCAGAATGTGTTCAGCTATGCAACTAACTGTTATGCGATCAAGAAGTACTACAATTACAAACAATGCCATCTGTAAATATATCAAGAGAGGACAATGGATTTTGGCTGAATATATGGACAGACCTTGTAAGTAGCAAACAGGTCAACTAATGACCATAATTAACATCATGTTAAAATAAAAGCCCTGTGTGCACCACACCATTGTGTTCTACCACCCAGGCCCTTTTAGAATAGGGGAAAGCTGCCTTAACTAATGGCATTGGGGCATAATAAAGGGTCCCCCTTGCTTGCCACTGTATAATTAAGTTTTGACACAGTAGCCATTTAAGGTGAGGGGAAATGCCTCATACGCCAACAGGAGTGCAGCAATCACTCTTTTTTGGTGACAGCACACAACTTCTGCTGAATCAAATTCTGTACTCAACCAACATGTGGGAGGAGCCAAAGTGCCTCTCACTACAGTGCTTCTTAACACTCTATTTCTGTTGATGACATAAGGTCTGACAACAGCTGCAATCTCAAACTAGACTTAAAAAGGAGCGTTCATCTCTGAAACTTTGAATATGTATACGTTCTCTTTAGACCTTTGTTTTTGGGGGGAACTTTATATACTTCCATTTATTGTTCTGATCATTCTGATAAAACTGCCTTCTTCTCCAAATGTAATCTTCCCAAATTGACTATAGAACAAAAACATAAATTGGAGGGACAGGTCACCAGTGATGAGGTATCAAGGGTGATTGATTCTCTGGCTACTGGGAAATCTCTGGGGGAGAATGGTCTTCCAATTGAATACAGTCCAGCTATTGGTCTCTGTATTCAATGAAGCTTTGTGTCAGGGACATTTACCTTCTGATTTCTTATGAGCACGAATTACGGTGATTCCGAAACCATGTAAAGACCCCTCAGAATCATCTAGTTATAGATCAATCTCATTAATTAACTCAGACATTAAAAATCTGGCTAAAGTGCTGGCGCATCGCCTTCGCTCAGTGATCACATCCTTGACACATTCCTCTCAAGTCAGATTTGTCCCATGTCAATCCTCTACTATCCATCTTCGTAGAATTCACATTTAATGTGGTAATTACAGAATGGAAAGAGAATGTTCTTCTTTCACTAGATGCCGAAAAAGCCTTTGACAGGGTTGAGTGGGGATATTTATTTCGTACAATGGAAAGGATGGGCTTTGGCAAAGACTTTCTTACATTAACAAGTTGTATGTGTCATTTACCCACTGCGTCTGTATCCTGTGGTGAGTTTACATCATCATACTTTAACATTCACTACAACTCTAGACAAGATTGTCCTCTTTCTCCATTATTGATTTTATTAGCTCTTGAAACTTTAGCTAGTGCCATAAGATCTAATGCTGATATCAAGGGTATCAATACTACCGCTGGGGAAATTAAAGCCTTTTACTGTGCAGATGATATACTTTTGACCCTCTCACACCCAAAATCATATGCGAACGCTTTAATTTCTCAATTAAATATATTTTCAAAATTCTCTGGTTATAAAGTTAATTTGACTAAATACGAAACCTTACCTCTAACTCCTGTTACTACTATAGCCTCTATTGACAGCCTCCAATTTAAATGGTTGCATTCGAAATTAAAATACTTAGGCATTTTTCTCAGTAGTGGCCTCAAGGATATGATGACGGATAATTTAAGTTCTATAATTGAACAAACTAAAAGAGATTTTCAACGATGGACGCTCTTAATACAGATTATAAAAATGAATATGACTCCCAAATGTAATATTGTTTTTGGAATGATTCCACTTTCCATTCCGAGATCTCTCTTTAAAACACTAACATTTATGATTTCCCATTTTGTATGAGGCGTGACAGACCTCGTTTAAGTGGTCCCAAATTACATTCCTCATCCGAGAAATGAGGCCTACGATCTCCTCATTTGGAATTTTACTGGACTGCACAACGATTGACTCACTCTATTTATATGCTACCCCCTCACAGGAATACTCCATTTTGGGTTACTATGGAATAATCCATCCTTAAATCTGATTTGGACTTAGCAGTTTATTATACCACAAGATTGAAGTTTACTAATTCCTCTAACCCTATTATCTATTACTCGCAACTAGCATATAGAAAGCACATAAGATTACAAACACTCCTCTTCACCTCAATTATAAAACTCCATTATAGGATAATGGTGGAATTCTATATAGTGGATCTGAACTCAATTGGCCTCTTTAGATTAAACATAAAATACATAAGATATTGGATGTATTTTTGCCGTCTCTTTCTACAAATCATTTCCCAGTTTACAACACACTTTAACAGTTATCTTCAACTTACTTCAGCCCTCGCACTCAGTTGAGCAAAAAGTCCTAACATCAATTGCACGTTACATTCACACTTGGAAGCATTTTAAGGGCACAGTCTCTGGTGTATATGCCATTTTGATTTATTCTTCATTCGCTATTGACACTTCACATAACTTAAAATCATGGTGGTCCGCACGTTTGTATATAAATTTTGAAGATGAAAAGTGGGATACAATCCTAGACAGCTGTAACAAAGGACTTAGGGACTCACGCCTTAAATTCAATTACGTTAAAATATTACATCGTTGGCACTGGTTTCCGTTTAAATTACACTTAGCTAAACTGAGTCCTGACTCTCTTTGCTGGCGATGTGGGACTCCAGACTGTGATATTGTTCATAATTTATGAGAAAGTCCCAACTTTCGTTCATTTTGGCTTCAGATTGAAAATTATTTGAAAACACATTCCTTCTTAATGGCTCTCTTTCCAACCATTTGTCACTTTTACATGATATTTCAGAATTACCAACCATGTCTGCTTGTGCCTTTAAATGTCTTTCTACTGCTCTTAGTTTAGCAAAAATTAACATTCTACATTTGTGGAGGTCCAATGTTACTTCGACTTTTCATTCTTGGCTTGAAGATATGTTCGATGTGGCTAACTTTGAGAAACTTATTTAGAATACTGAACGATAATTCAGCTCATTTCAACCATGTATGGAGTCCTTTTTTAAATGTAATTTTGATATGGTTTTATACTTTTGATATTCATGTGCTTACACTATGGATTTCAGTCTTGAATGTATATATTCCTTTAATTTTCTTTTTTTTCTTTTTTCTTTTTTGTGAATATATATTTCTTACCTGTTGTTGTATATTCATTTCTAATCAATGTTTAAAACAGTAATTATGGTATTGAATTTTGTTTTTTGCTCTTTGGTGTCCTTTTTTCTTTTTTTTCTTCTCCATCTTCTACTTTCTTCTCCTTCGTTTTTCCTATTCCTAATGCATATTTTGCTAACGACAACATGTTTTTCATTTTCTTAGATTGATATATTACAGTTATTCAATGTTTCTGTATTTTTAGGAAAAACTTTTAATAAAGAAATGAGATACAAAATGAAAATCCTTGGCAAAGAGGACAGTGCTGTGGTGTGTCAGCGAGTGACTCAGGAATGGCTTTTTACAAAGCACAATACAAGGATAGTTTCACAATTTTGATTTTAAGCATGCACTTTTCATCCTCATCTACAGTAATCATAAACAGGCTGAGCAATTGTGTAATCTGGACATTCCATGAAAAGCCTGGATCTCTTAAAGGTCCATAGAACTGGGGCAGAGTCAGAAGAAACGAGTGAGCCAGCCTCCAGCCAAATCATCTTAGAAAGGACTGATTTTTTTCCAAGAATGAAGTCCCTACAGTTATCAGTTCCTGCTTGTGTTTCTGAAAGTATAATCCCACACTGTGCTCAGCTGGAAAAGCCCACTGGCCCCTCCCACTCTCCCACTTCCCTCCACCTGGTCACAGTGCTGTCATGCGGTAAAGAAATTGGAATGCCGCTCATGATGCTTTCTGAGATTGTGTTATCTTATGTCTGTCGGATTTAGAGCTCTCTTCCTGTTCAATTTAGAGAGAATGTGTAATCCGGGCCCTCTTCTATTCCGGTCCCATTAAGAAAATGCACTGCAGGCAGATTAGTGGAGGAGCAGGTGGAGAGAGCTGCTGTCCGCAGAAGGAAGAGATGCACAAAACACAGCGCACCAGTGGCCACATTCTAATATAGTTCTGGCAAAGCCTGTGGGTCTCACATTTTGAAAGGTGGTAGCCGACCTTTTTGGCGATGCCAGTGGTTGTTGCCGATGCTTACGAGCAGCAGCAAAAAAAGAAATAAGAGCTGCTGTGTCCTGAAATATGAATGTGCAAGTAGACCGATGACACTGCTGTTAAGGCGTTTTTTTTCTTTCATTCACTGCTCCAAGAGTGCAATCCTCTATCTTTTCAGAAGGACATTTTGAATGGATGCTGAGCAGAAGGCAGTGGACATTTAACGTACCCCTTCATGGCGACTTTTGGGAGCGAAGGCAATCAGGGTCACCTGTACCCAGGGCCGGCTTTACAGTGGGCTTTACAGTGGGACCGGTGCAGCAGCACCTTGCACTGACCTCAGGGGGCCCCGGAGGGGAGGGGGGGGGGGATGGGGAACTGTTATTAAATAACTTATGGGTTTAAAAGTAACTACTGCAGCACTCTTTGTGTGTCCAGCAGTTTTCAGGCAACAATAAAAATGTCAAGATAACTCTGGTGATTAATGTTCCTGTTGAAGAGAGATCAGAGTTTTGTCTAGTGGCAGTTTTGACTCAGCATAAAGTAGTGCAGAGGGTTAATGTGCCTGCTGGAGTATGTACTATGCAGATCACAGAAATGTATTTTTTGTAGATAGATTATTAGGTTACTGCTTTTGTCACAGAGACCCTTTTGTTGCCTGCAGTTCATAAGTTACAATCCTAATATAGCACAATGACCTATGAACTGTCATCAATAAGCTGCATGCAAACTGCATCGTATAGGATAGAACGCTATGTTTTCCCCCAGTCTTTCATTCTTTTAATGTTGCTAAAAAAGGGTTGGTTTAGATAGAAATACATTTTTATAGTAAAGCCAATCCTAAACACTGTGGTATGTTTTAAATCCTAAATTTGTACTTCTTCAGACCAAATACTCTTAAAATATACTGCCCATTAGCATGGATGACGTGATGCCTACACCTTGTAATCCTCATTGTTTTATGTAATATTTCCTATACATTCATTTAAACACGTGCATGATCAATTGTCTTTTTATAATGAGCGTGTGATGTAAAGTGCTGTGACACCCTGCACAGGTATGAGTAGCACTATAAAACAAATGAAATGCAAATGAGAAAGGGGCTATGGCGAAATGAGGGGCACTGTTGGAGGGTGCTAGTGAGGGAATCCATAGAGAAGGAAGTCACTGGTGGGGGGCGGTGGGAGGGAGTCATTTTGGAATGCTGTGCTTTGTTTATGAAAAAAAGCCATTCAATATACCTGCCCATGCTTGAGCACATATTTTTGTCATAAAGAAAAAGCATTGCAAAATGGCTGCCAGTGCATACACATCCATAATGAGGTGTATGCGAACTTGATGGATTTTTTAAAACTACTTTAATTTACCATTACAGGTTGGCTGACAGCCTTTTCTGAATGGCAAAGTAGAAGCAAAAAGCTTGATAGCACTATACAGCTAATGAGCCCTTGTAAAAAATGTAATTTAATAAAAAGTAAAAAAAGCCGGATCCAAGAGGGAGGGGAAGTTGACAGCCCAGGGATCAGAATAGGGGAGTTGATGATGAGGGAATTGAGGTGAAGAAAGAAATGTGGGGGGGGGGAGGGGGCGAGAGAGAGCAAGCTCGTAGAGTGAGAGGCAGGTGGAAATTTAATAGTGCATGAGCAAATGCCAACAAGTAAGCGACCCAGCAGTGTGCAGCTACTGGTTTGCACAAAAAAGTATTTTAAATAAAAATAATGGGAGAGGAAGAGAGTAAGGAATGCCATGCACTGCTGTGAAGGAGACAAAGAGAAATTAAAAAAATCACCAGGAGTGGAAGGATACACATCAAAGGATTACAATTAGGGTATAGTAAAATGCTCCTGGGGTGGGACAAAAACAAGAAATATGGAGGAAAGCCATAGAATAAGAGCAGAGAACTGAGAAGAACAAGAAAGCCACCCAATAATTAGCAAGAGTTTGGCCCAATTTGGGTTTACTATTTAGACGATAGGTCTTGGACAACAAGCAGATAAAGCTGTTTATAGCCAAGATCTAAAAACTAAAAAAATGTGAAATAAAGAACATCTACTATTTAAAGAACTTGGTATCATCCTTTTCTTAAAAGCCAGTTCATTTTCATCCCACAGGAGAAGCCACATGTTAGGTGGAAATGCAGTTTAATTTATGCCACCAAGAGACTAGACTGGGCTTTTGCTGTAGTGCCTTAACGGAGCAGTAGTTTAAATTGCTGACCACACTATAATTTGCTGCACAAACTCCAGCTTTATAGCACTGAACCTAAACTTACTTTCTACGATTCAATTTCAGGCTCACATTTCAAGTCTGGGACTTGCTAGTTCCTATCATACAATTAGACCATGATGGGTCTGTATTGCAATTGTGAGCTTATGGGTATCTATTTTTTTAAATCACATTAGGATTTTTAGTGAACGAAGATCTTGCGCCAAAGGTTTTAGCTCAGATTCCTACATTTAGCTGATTGCATTCATGGAAAAAATATAGGCTTCTTTGTTATTAGTAGCAGTAATATTCATACGAAAAATAATGAGAATAATAGTAACAATGCCTATATATGCGGTGTTCCAAAGATGCCTTAGAGAAACAGATCCCGGGCTTTGTATAAGCCTTTGAAACTACATGCAAAGGGAGCTAAACTTGTCTGTGATTGCTCAACAAATTTGAGGGTTGCCTGGTTTTGCATGGCCATGCTTAAAGTCATACTGCTTTTACATTATGGTATTATTGTCAGTTTCGTTGTTGATAATTTACATCAGTTCAACTTTTTCTTGTGCATTTATTCTTAATTCAGTGTAGTCCAAAAGCAAACATCTAGATTTTTGCTAGGTGCTTTCTACTTCATTTGGCAATATGAAGTGAGGGTTTGAGATGCGAATGTGTGAGAAAACAAATAAGGTCTCCATTCGCCCTTAACGCCTACGAGCTATGTAGCACTGTCACATGTGGAAACAGGCCATGAAATAAATTAGTATAGAGTTCACGTCCGAGATTTAGACAGTGGCAGCAGGTGACATTTGAAAGTGGTGAGGCATAAAAGTTGGGTATGACTTTTATGTAGCAGGAGAAGCAAGCAAACTTAATGGACAAATGTGGAGTCCGAGGAATACTCCTCCTAAGAAAAAAAAGAAAAACGATTGGCAAAGTGTGCATTTTAAACCAAATTTACTTAGTGAGAAAGCAAGGTGTATAAAGCCTTTAGAATCTATAGTCTTGAGATATTAATCACATTAAAAACTGCCCTGTACTTTACTGCATTATTATGTAGAACAGTTACTGTAATGTGCAAACTGTACAGCGCGACAACTTCAGCCCTTTAAAGTGTGTGCTTAACCAGTGTCTTGCACTATATGCATTATCAATTTTGGGAGAAAATGCTCTAACCAGACTTAGGGAAGCACCCATGGCAGCTGGCTGCTATCAGTCATATAGAAATATGTGGAGACAGGTCTTTAAGTGGGATGAAAAAAAGTAGGGGCTCTCTAAAAGGGAACATGTAAAATACATTTCTGTGATTCCCATAGTGTGCCACCTGACCATTATTTTGGTTTCTCTCTGAGATGTTATTGCCTCCAGATATGTAACACAACAATTGACATACAGCTACAATCTGTCAGTACTATTGGCTTTGTCAACGTTTGTTAGCTGTTTAAGATAAATGAGTAAAAACAATGATTTGTTATAAATATTTAACATCGGAAATGTTTTAATTCTGAAATTGTGAGACAGTGAATTAAATATTATTGAGGTCTGATGAAGGAATATTGGTCCTCAGTTATGTGCATTTTATGTTACACACGTATGCTCCTTTTTCTCTGCACATCTCATCCACTTGCACAACTTCAACCTCATCTCTTTCCTCTTCAGCACCCTGTTTTCATTCTCCCCAATGCACTTCCTTGCATCTCCCTCACTTCACCACCCCTAAGCATAAACTTCACTCACTCACATTTAAGCACTTTATTTTCTTTTACTTTTGCCTTGTAAATAAGTTGACATCTGTGTACCCCTGGACACACATTTACATAGAATTTCAATTGCAACTGGAATACATCATCATTGTTCTGTGTGCTCTGCAGAGAGGCCAACCCACTGGCAGGTGCTTCGCTACAGCCTCAGCACCACAGCTCTCAATCAAAGCCCCTCAAAAACACCTGGCTAGACTCAAAGTATGCATTATACAAAAGTAATGAGATGCATGAAAAAAATACAGAAACACAAGATGAAACAGCTAACTTTCTTGAGGAATGCAAGATTAAGTAAAACATGTGAAATAAAAGAGAAACTAAATCGCTGACATGCATTACCTCAACGTTTTTTAACATTCATTGTTCATAAATGAATCCATGTTTTGGCATTCATTTTAAGGGTATGAAGATAGGCCCAGTTTTAACACCATACAGCATGTAACTGTCGTTACTACAAGCACATATTTCTCCCTTTGTGCTTGACTTGGATATTTGGATCAACTTCGCAAGGAAACAAAAACCCTGCTTATCTTTTGAAACAATTTTGCGGGGGAACAAATACAGCAGCCCCACTTCTAAAGGGGCCAGCGACCTGCAGCCAGTGCCTGGGCTGTCACAGTGGGGGAGGTTAGCATGACCAGGGGTCTCAGCACAACCTACATAACACAAAATTAGCATTGCAACACTTACTACTATCAAGGACAAGGTGCCAAACACACGTACTTGCATCCAGGGCTACTGAGTGACAAATGGGAAAGGGTGGGATCTATGCCTGTGAATGACGGCAGTCTAGCCTCACGCAAGAATGCAGACTCTGATGCCCAAAACTGTGACGCTGACAGTGTCACTAGCCTACAGTGGCCCCACCATAGACTACAATATTAGTGAAGGGCTATAGAAATATAAGCCCTGCGTCGGGCATCACATTGCAAAAAGTTGATTTACTGCCTTGCTTCCGTCTGTTGCTTCAGAGCGAGGCAGGGCAGGCAGCCTGGGACAGACAACCCAGACTTAAATTCATTAATTTGTTTAAAGATATGGTTGTATCTCTAAATTAATTGATCTATTTCATAGTTTTTTAGTTAAACGTAGGAATTTCAGAGGGGTGCAGCCCCAAAGCCCTAATGTAGAAACCACCCCTGGATTTAGTACCGTTTAAAGAAAAGCAGAACTGGAATCAACAGAACTGAATTTGTGTGGTTCAATCAGAATGCATGGTGTTAAATGAACTCTGACAGTGTTTTTAATTAACGCGGTCTCATGCACAAATGACCATCCCAAACTTAACTTGTTATGAAACAGTACCCTGGATCTTGGGGCTTGGGGGTATCATTTCTCCTATTTCCAACACTTGAAGTTGTCAGAGAGTTCTCGGGTTTCCCAGGTCCCTGCGTGACAGGGGTTCTCCAGGCCAGGACTACAAATCCCAGTATGCAATAGAAAATAACCTGGACTGGATAAGCTGCTCATGCGTGGAACAGTTAATTTGGTACCTCAGTGTTTGCATTCCACAGAAAGCCTGGAGCAAAGAGCTCCTTCATTGTTAGCATACTGGAGCCAGTGGTGGCTTTATTTCCAATAGTTGTTACTGGAGATGCTGCATTCCTCATTCTGTAACTGAACGCTGAGTTTACATCTAGAAGGTTGCCTTCAAAAGATTTACTGTCTTGGTACTCAAGTGGAAAATGCTTACCACGCAGCTGCCACCAGAAAAAAAGGTTTTACACTGTAAATATAAAACATATGGCCCATTGTTTATGCCTGAACTAACAAGCTGTTTGGTGCAGTCTTTTCACAAGTTTATAAGCGTTCATTGGTTTTACTGCACACAGCGTCTCTATTCCATTGACCGCCTACTGTTTTCCTGTCTGATTAATGACCACATGGGTTCCAGACATTCACAGGAGAGAAGCGCATGAGGGAGACAGCAGCGCAGAGTGAGGGGGGAATGTGAGGGGAGAAGAAAGGGAGATCGAGAGAAAACAGAGCAGGGAGAAGAAGTTTAGGGATAGATAAACACAAGAGGAAGAGAACTGGAAAACAATGCACCCTGATGAAGTGCTTAACTAAAAAGAAAAAAAAGTTCCCACAAAAGTGAACCCTGGAAGGACACAAGCCAACCGGTCATGAGGATAGCAAAGAGGCTATGCTCCAAGGGAGGGACAAACAGAAGATGGACAAAGAAAGCCGTCAAATGATAAGCAAGCAAATGCAAGTCACAGTAAAGTCAATCAATGGTAAGTGATGGGCAGGCCTTAAGCTCTTGTAAGTCTCGGTAAGCCCGCAATAGGTTTTTCACAGCCAAACAGACTGCCCTGTTTGTCAAGCTTGACCTAAGAACATCATAACACTACCACATATTAACTAAAGATAGAGAGTAGCCATATACTACAAGAACGTTTAAAAAAAAAAAAATTGACCATAAAGCGTTTAGTAAAGTTGCCAACTAGTCTTACTGTTGCATCCATCCGGAGCTGGGAAGGTAATTTCCAAATGTGAATACTTATACCGAATCATCTTTGCAGGCTCTAGAGTTAAGTGAATAAACCCAGAAAAGGCTAAAGAGAGAACTCTCCAAGCCAGCACGCATAAATTGTTCATGCATGCATATTTAATAATTGTGGTATAGATTGAATATTCAGGGTTCTTTCAACTCATCAAGCTTATTGATTTGAACATTAGTTTACTGCATTGTAAGGCTACAGGGAGAAGAAAAAAGAAAGGCAGTTAAGATTTAAAGAAAGCTGACGGAAACGGAAACTTGAATATCTTCTGCTTAAATCCTGCTGGATTGTTTAAGATACTCAGCAGGAAGTTGTAGCAACTGACTGCTCTTTATCAAGTGACTGTCTTCTTCTTCTGGAGTTGTGGCACTGAAAAGTCACACGCAGTCCACTAGCTGGAGATCTAAAACAGCGTTGTGATGTACTTTTGGATCTTTTCTATTTTTCCTTATTTTGGGTCTCATTTAAAGATTGATGGCAGTACTCCATTCTGCCAGGGCAGTGAAGGGTTGTACTCCACTGCCCTAGCAGACTACAGCCCACTATATTTAGAGATCTGTGCCAGGCAGGTGGAGACCTCTGTGCCTTCAGATGAGTCACTTCCATGGTGGATTTCCTGAAAGCAGGGAAGCTTTGCTGTATGAACATCATGTTCAATGCACCCACACAGCAAAGATTTTAGTTTTTCAAAAACAAACTCAAAAGCTGGGGTTTGTTTTTGTAAAATAAAAGATAAATCTTCGTGACACACTGAGGTTATGCCCAGCATGTGAGGGTTACTTATTTGTTTTGCTGTTTCGGACCACTACGTTATCCCTTGTGGTCCAAAATAGGAAAAATATAGCAGACTGTCCACCTTAAATTGGGTCAATGGCGTGTGGTACTTTGACACTCCAAAGTCAGTCAAAGTTTTCCACTGGCACACCCAACAAAGGTTCTACCAGCAAAAACATGGTGACTATAAATGGAGTGGGGGAACTGAGGTTTGGCAGCCAAGATACTCCACAACTTTTGTGGCGGAGTAACCTTCCCACCAAATTCTAATATCCTGAACCTTGATTAGATTCATAACCTACATTCTAAATTGTTGAAAAGCTTTGATGTCTAGCTAAAGTTCAACAAGTAGCTGGTTTTGCCTGAAATTCATGTGATAAATATGTTGCATTTTCCCATCTACTGATTTCATTAAGTTTAAATGACTTGTCATCTGGTGATCCAGGTTGTTGTCACTGACTTCACTAATAAAGAGGCTATGGTTTTCAGTAGGGGAATTTACTGCAGATTTGATCTAATAGTTCTGCAGGAGATAACACATGGAGGTAAGTGGTAAAGAGTTGATTTTTTTCAGGGTCTAAGAAGAAAGGCAAAAGCGACCTTCAGGTTCCACATCATATGGGCCACCAGTCTTGACTCTTTACGAGACAGATTGTTGTTGTGAAATGAGAGAGAGGGACATGGTCTATGTTTCTGCAGATATATTTCCAGCACACACAACCCTTTCAATAGTAAAGGCTCATTTATTGTGGCAGATCCACCTTATGACTGTTGATTTTAAGTTGGCTACTTGGAGGCCATTTCGATAGGAAACAAGTGTTCTTTATACCTAATAATTCAGTGCAGTTGGCTCATTCACTAGTCAGGGTGACTCGATTACTGGCATTTGACTGGAAAAGTGAAAAATAATATGAGTGTTGATACAGGATCAGGGATTGGCACCGGCCAATCTTACACCCAATCAGTAAGAATCGGTCTCACATGAATAGAAAATAATGACTTCTTATTATACCAGTTGAATGGATGACTATTGCAATTAAATTTGACTAACTTTTATGACCAGGAGAATAGCAATACTGTGAGAAATTAGGTTGTTGGTTGAGGGGTGTATGAGCCCTACTCATGCAACAGCCACAATCTGAGTCAGGGTGAACCACAATAAGTCACTAAATTAGCCTGTGCTGAACATTCTGGTAGCTTGGCATAAAAGCAGTCAGACTTAACTTAGAGGCAATGTGTAAAGTATTTATGCAGCACTTCAAACAGTAATAAAGTATAAACACAGCACAAGTACAATCGCACACCAATTTAGAAAAATAGAGTAAAATTGACTAAATTATTTTACACCAAAATTACAAAAATCCAATGAGTAGAACTGGAGATATGCAATTTCAACGATTTAAGGTACTTATAGAGCCTGAAAGCACCAAGCACCACTCAGGGTCATCTAGTTGTGCCAGTCTGGGGGAATGTCACAAGTTCAGGCCAAATGTGATGGAGCCTGGGTTGGATGCAGGGACCAGGTTAGTGCTGCTGGAAAAGTTACCTTATCAAAGTTCGGTGCAAAGAATCCAGTCACGGTGGAGGAGGACTTGAGGAAGAGGGAGAGCGTTGCAGATGGTCGTCGCTGTTGTGCAAACAGCAGGCCAGGAGTCGTGGATGGACATTGCTGTAGCATGAAGATCCTGTTGGGTGTCGCAGACAGTCGCTGCTTGGAGCTTCATGTTGGGGGTCACTGCGGACTGTCAATACTGTGATCGCGCTTTGCCGGTAATCGCAGGAGGTCGCTGTAGTGCAAAGACTTACGTTCACCGGAGCGTCACATTGGCAGCGGCCACTTGCGGCAAGATCTTGGTGCGAACAAGCCTGTTCGTGTTGCGAAGAGCCCAAAAATTCAGAATTTGTCCTTTTCTTCCAGGTGCATCTCAACTGATGCCACAACAAGGGTTCAAGACGTGGGAGGCACACTTGTGGATCAGAAACTCACTCCAGCAGAGGCCAGCAGGACTCAGGCAGGTCCAATTGCAAGTCCATGCAGATCCAGTGCAGCAGGTCAGCTGGTCAGCTGGTCAGCTGGTCAGCTGGGCAGTTGCATGGAGGCCTCTGGAGCGTATTATGTCCCTGTAGCTCTGAACAGGAGGTCAGGCAGATGATCCATGTAGTCACTTCAAGTGATGAAGAGAGCAGGTCCACTCTTCCTTCTCAGACAAAAGAGTAGGCCTCAGGCAGCTGGGCAGTCCTTTGGCAGCATGGCAGTCCTTTGTAGTATCCACAGGTCCAGCAGTGTAATAAAAGTGGGTGTGAAGGTTCTAGTTTTGTACCTGATGCCAACTTCTGGAGTTCCCAAAAGAAGTGTCTGGAATTTCTTGTCTCCCTGTACCAGGTCCTGGTCCCAAGATGTCTAGGGGCATAATGGGCTAGTGTGAAGGTCTTTGTGTATGTGCTGAGGTAGTGTCTTTGAAGTGCACGTGTGGCTGTGCACAGCTCCGCCCCCTCATCCTGCTTAGATGGCCCATCCTGCTAACTTCCAATACCTCTATTGTGTGGTTGTCTGGGAGGAAACTACAAAGGCCAGCTGCCAACTACACCTAGTCATGTGACCCAGGAAACAGGCTGCAGGCACCAAATTCTTAGGACAAGAAAAGGCCAGCTTTCTAAAAGTGACTTTTTCAGAATTGTGACTTAAAATCCTACTTTACCATTAAATTACATTTCCTTAGACACCAAACATGATATTTCTACCTGCTCCCCGACAAAAGTTATCACTTGTTAAATGTAGTAAGGTATCCCAATATTATCCTATGGGAGAGGTAGGCCTCACAGTCGTAAAATGAATTTAGTCGTTTTTCACTACCAGGACATGTAAAACTTAAATGTACAAGTCCAACATTTTAAAGATACTACCCCGTGTCCCATGCCCTGCTTAGGGCCTGCCTTTGGGGGTGACATATGTATTAAAAAGTAAGTTTTTTGGCTGGCAAGGGGTTTATTTTGCCACGTCAATTGGGCAGTTTAAAACTGCATACAGGCTGCAGTGTCAGGACTGCGACATGCTTTAAGTAAGGGCCTACTTAAGTGGGTGCCAAAATAAGTGCTGCAGGCTCGCTAGTAACATTTAGGTTACCAACCCTGGGTATATGGTATACCACTTTAATAGGGACTTATAAGAAAATGAAATATGCCAATCAGGTGTAAGCCAATTGTACCATGTATGAGGGAGTGAGCACAAGCACTTTAGCACTGGTTAGCAGTGGTAAGGTGCACAGAGTCCTATAGCCAACAAAAACAAATTCATCAAAAGAGGAGGGTTGAAGACAAAAGGTTTGGTGGGCTATCACCCAAGGGTGTCAGGTCTAATAAATACATATATAATGATCAGGAAAATAGAAAATAAGAGGGTAAAATACATACAAGGAAAGACTGATTGATAGGCAATAGACAGTCTTAGGTCCAAGTGTTGTGTCCAATGTAATTACTAGCACAGAGGCCAGTTTTATTGATTGTCTGTGGTTCAAGGATTACTTGTAAATAAAGGACACAGGCCACTAATCTGTCCACTTGGTCTGCAAAGGACCCAAGATGTGCATTTTTGCCAAAATTTATGTCCTATATCCTGGAATCAGCAACAACTATATAATGACAATTATTTTAAAAGATAAACACGATAAAACATATTTCTAAATATCATTAAAAATATACAAACATATAATTAAAATAAATACACATAAAATAATACTAAAATTAAAATATAGAATTAAAACAAATACAACAATAAAACAAATCAAATCTCAGAAATAAATTGCAGGAAGTGACGTCACTTTCTGTGTAGATAGGTGATGGAAACTGCAGTGTTGTCACTTTCTGTTCAGATGAATGATGGCAAATGAAGTCCTCTTCCATAGCTTTTTCTTTTAAATATGGTTCTGACAGGAAACCAGTGATATCACTTCTGCACAGATGGGTGATGGGAAATGTCCTAATGTCACTTCTTTGTAAATGGATGGTGGGAAATCCAGTGATATCAAAACAAATGCAGATGGTGGGAAATACAGTTATCTTGTTTGGCTTCTTATTTTCAATATGATTTTGCTTGGAAAGCAGCGGTGTCATTTCCTGTGCAGGTGGATGATGAGAACATTTCTCTTGAAAGTTGAACTTAGATGTGCAGATGCCTCCGCTTGAAAAAGTAAAGTCACTTTTTGTATTTGAAAATGTAATTTTACTCTCATTAAAGGTTGTACTTACACATATTACAATAGCATGGTATTACTTTACATTTGGGTATTCCTGCTTGCAGATCAAGAGGGTGTTGCAATGTGGGAGTGTTTCCCTAAGTAAATACACCCAAATGAGGAAGTTTGTGGGGATTCACAAAAATTTGAATATTTGACTGGCAGATACCAATCGTGGCTATGGTCAAAGGTACACTCTTGTCAATGATAGGAGTAAATTTGTATTAATGGTAGAAATGTTGATGGAACACCCATAAAATTGGTGAATATGTAGGGAAATTGGTTTCTACCTGGGGAAAATGTTTCCTTGGAGAAACAAAAAGTTTGCAAACACACTATCTGTGGCAAATTTATGCATTCACAAATGTACACTTTCTATTTGTATACATGTGGAAAGGCTATAATCTACGAGTAACAAAGAATTCTACAACTATTCCTAGAGACCTGGGTCTGTCACAGGAATTAATTAATTTCATGCTGAATCCAAAATGTAGGGTTTTGAGTGTAAATGAGACTCTTAGGGGCAGATTTACAAGCCCCTTGCGTCACTATTGCGCCACTGTTGTGTCACTTTTTTAGTGACGCAGCGGCGGCGTAAAAATGCGGCCCATTTACAACGTGACGCATCTAGGGAGATGCGTCACGTTGTAAAGCCCTGCTTCATATTATACCTGCGTCATGTATAATGTATGCAGGGTGGGCGTTCTCACACAGGAAAGCCTCGTAAAAGTGACGCAGTGAAATCTACAAGATTTCAGTGCGCCACTTTTAGGACACCACTGCGTCAAAACCTTACGCCTGCTTGGAGCAGGCGTAAGGAGTGACGCAGCACAATGAGGATAGGCCTCCCATGCATTGCTGGAGTTGCGTCGTGCTTGCGCGACACGACTGCAGCAATGCATCACTTTTGGGTCAAAAGATGCGTCAGAAATTCTGACGCATCTGTTAATCCTTGCGCCATGGTGTGCCGTATTGTAAATACGGCGCATCCATGCTGGCGCAAGGGTTTCTCAGGGTGGCGCAGGGAAAGTGACGCATCTTCACAGATGCGTCACTTTCTTGTTAATCTGCCCCTTAGTTTTTAGCACCGTACTACTTTAAATCTAGGTGTGAACTTTGAGGTATTTCAATGTGTTTGAGGTATTTCAGTGTGAGCAGCAAGGGAGCCCAGCCATCAGGTTCTTTAGACCCAACCGCCTGGTCACACAGTCTACCAGCCACCCCAGTGGCTATCAGAGCACCTATGAATCTGCATCAAAGTAATGTTTGGCATCCATCTACCTCAGCTCATCGATTTTGCAATCTACACTCTCCTCAGCCTCTCTACTTGATAGCCCCATCCTCACTAACCCGGCTGTTAGTCAGCCAAATTCAGGGCTCTACTTTTAGCCCTCCCCTGGTAGGCAGTTTATGGCACCTCACCTCCCTGTCTCTTACAGGATCTATCTAGGTACGTCCCAGCACAAGCACTGGCATATGTAAACCTCAATCACTCATCCATCCACAAACCCCAATCTCCCTCTTCGAGTTCAGGTTCTGTAAACCATCAGGACCCTCCCACTGGAATGCATTCCTCAGTGAACTTTGTGCCAAACCTCACACATGCAAGTCCTTCCTTTGAACTCACCTCCTCGGTTTCGGGTACCTGCACAGTTAGTCTCCACCCGGAACTGACCCCCCACTCTCTCTACCTCCCTGCTCTATACTCCAACGTGCTTTTGTTGTAAAATAAATTTGTGACCTGTAAACAGTTCTTACTTACTGCCTCTGCTTTATCTTACTGATTAGTAATCGCCTTGATATGTTACTTCTTTGCTGACTTTCGGGGTGTGTTAACTTGGAAAGTTTGCTGCCTCTAGTTCCCAACGTTACTCCTGCATGTGGCTTTTCACATTAAAATTGGCACATCTGTGCCCCTCCTAACTTGTTTTGAGAAACACAAGTTGCCAACAACCTTCCAGTTTCAAAGTATCAAACTTTGCACACTCCAACTGTTGTGCTTTCATGCAACTATGCAGAGCTATCGGATATATACAAATTCAGATGGAGGATAGTCACAAAAAATACAGTCACTGGCAAAACCAACAAGTCTGGTTTGCATTTCGAGCCCTGACTAAAACATTATAAACGTGCTGAAGCGATTTAGCAAAACAAAAATTATTTCAATATACGATGCATCCATGAGATACAAAACATTTTGGTTCATGTTTTAGAGCACTTTTCAGATGTAAACAAGTCCGTCAGTCACTGCAATGCAAACCTCCATCAGAGGGAGAATGACACACTAAACAGCCCTCCTTGCATGGCCAACAGGGCACTTGGAAAAAGGAGCTGCGTGCTAGAAAACTCCCGAGGAAACAGTAAAAGCTCTGCGGGTTCACAAAAAAGAAATAGTCCCGCCTGATGTCTAGATGGAGTCTTCCATGTGTACTCTGGAAAGTTTTCTGGGAAAGAGCTAAAGCCCTCTCCAAGTATTTTTTAAAGAATTGGTAACAATAGGTATTCCAGACGGCTGTGCTGCTGTCAAGTCACACTTAATGAAGGGAATAATATTTCATATTTGTTTTTGATAGCATTAAGTATGTGACACATGATATTTCTAGAGTTTGCTCCCTTTTATCACTTTCCTCCTCCCTCCATATCCGCATTATGTAAAATTATAGTAAGAGAATGAGCACAGCTGTGCAATATGAGACTGAGCTCCAAGCTGCTCGCTGTAGGAACACCTAAAGCGGTGCTTTCTGCCACTCTGGGAGAGCACCGCTGCTGCCCTAGTCTAAATGTACAGAATCACCTGCCGCCCTCTTCATCCCTGAGACAGCAGCGAGATTGCCGAAAACATTCTAATGAATTAGAATAATATTTACATGCTGTCAACATGTTTTGAAAAAAGTGATTTGTTTTCCTGGCAAGAGGCCCACTCAGATTCCTCAGGTCCTTAAAAATTCTCCTGCACAGGCTTGGAAACGCAAGAGTGCCCCCTGCTGGATTATTGCTGCTCTGAAGTAGCGGGACCTGGACAGGGTGCAGGCTCCAGCGCTGCTAAAACTTGAGGGGCAGATGGATCGAGACTTTGTGCCGAAGGAATGAGGTCGGAGAGGAACGTTACCAGGAGTTTGACTAAAAGAATCAGGAGCTGCGCCCAAGGCCTAACAGTATCAGCGTCCCTCTCCTGAAAATAACCGCGAGACAGAAAACGCACGAGTTACCACTTTCAGCGTGACCTGGCTTCACTCGTTTCTTTAACACTTGAGCTCTGAACATCGCCAGAATTGCATAAAGACACCAGACATCACTGAGAAGTTTACCTTGCAATTGACACAAGAAATTTTATTGAACGTCGCGGCTCGCCGCGTCATTGAATGCCTAACATCTCTTGTACTTACCTTCTCTCCAAGAAAGAATCTGACCAAGTCCTGGTCCTGAGGAGAACCCCCAAAGAAAATTAGGGTTCCGAAACGCGTCGACCATACACAAGCTAGCCGCAACTACCATCACCTCACTGAATAATGCAGTGTACAAACAAGGCAATCTGCCTGTTGTAACCGTAATGCCTACTAGCTGTTCATAGCAGGCCTTAGCACCATAAAGCTTAACTCCTTAACCGCGGCGCAAATTCTGCCGCGGTGCGGGAGTTCTAATGAGTGGGCGGGGCCGTGCCGGCCAACGGACGTGCGCAGCACTAGCGAGGTAGTGCTCGCGACGGCCGTTGGCCGACGCGAGCATGGAACGGGTTAAACAAGTCTGTGCCGCTATGTTTTTGTTGTAATCTAGCAAGTGATTAATGCATCCTCTTTATTGTTGCCCTTTGCCTTGCTGCTCAGTCTATGTGATGTCATCAGAATGTTGAGAGTGTTTGAGTGGAAGAAGGAATCAGTTGGTGTGGAAGGGCTGAGCGGCAGGAGGCTGCTCCTGGTGTGGCATTGTATGAGGCCTAACATTGAGGCTTAATATGGATCTGATCCCAATAATAAAGCTGTGATCCTGAACAACATCTCTGGACTACCCTATCCTTCCTTTAACTTTAACACTGGCGACGATTTGGAAGAACCTACGTGTGTACTACTTCAATGGATTATGGTTTGTGAAGCCTAAAGGACTTTCAAGTAAAAGGAACTTCAAGAGAAATTACAAGCTGCGTATTTTGAGGAGGCTGGCACTCCAGAGCCCCACCAGTGACCACTCCATCGGTCGCCCTAACATGTAAGTGCCAGTTCCTGTTGGACTTTCTTTCTTCTGTACCCTGTTGCATTGAAACAAGAATCTCTTGTTCTCATCACGTTAAAGTGAACCTACACGTTGAGGAAGGATGGCTGTGAATACCCTTTGACCGTTTTCAAACAGTTACTGTGAATCCTTCAGTTTACAGAGTCTGCCACCTCCCTCTAGAGTCTGTCGTGTGAGGGAAAAGATGGTTTACATCCACAGCATCAGCTAAGAGACATGCGTTATTTTAACTGTTCTCCACTAGATGGTGTATTTACACTATGTAATTGCCCAGCGAGAGCAAAGATCGGACCCTGTTCTTATTTAATGCTGTTCGGCAGTGATGCAGTGATGAGTGATACGTTATGAGTGGGCAATGAACGAGCCTGGTGTTATTCTATGGTGTTTCACACGGTTCGAAGTGCCAACCACTCTAGAGATTCACGCTTTGGGTTTGGTGATCGGGGGCAAGTGTCGAGCCCCGGTGTAATGTTTGGATTGATAACTCTCTACTTTGTGAAGTGATGGCAGAGATCGGGCCTCAGTGTTAACTGGTGATTAACTGTACGGTTAAAACGGAAACTGCCAAGCAGCCATTCAACAATTCAAACTGGACACGCGCTCCTCATTTGAATGTGCGCCGCGCCGCGAGCCCTATGTAGGCGTCAGCATGCGTGCTCTTACCTCCGTCATAAATTTCTAGGGCTCCTTCGTGGCATCTTCTGTGACGTTGTGGCATTTCTGGATGCTTTTAGCTGCTTAGGGACGCTCTGCTGTCTTGACGTGCCGGTAGCCACCCGGTACAGTGTGAACTGCGTGCCGCCATTTTAGGATTGGCGTTCCTGATCTGCTTTGTTTCAATACAATCCACTCGTGTTGCCAACCATTATTCTGTTCTTGGAGCGACCACCATCGTGTGCCTGACTGTGACGTGGCTCTGTTCAGAGCTGCTAAAAGACGCTCTGCTGCGAGGACATGCGAGGAGCCATCCGGCACTCTTCACGCAGCGTGCCACCATTTTAAGATTGGCGGGTCTACATTTCCTGCCTGTATTCTTCTCACGTTGCCAACCACGACTGGAAATGGAATTGTGCTTTGTTTATTGCTTTGTTTGTTTCCCATTGCGCTGTGCTCTGTTGTGTTGAACGTGTTCAATGATATTACACTGTTGTGCTGATGAGTGTATGTTGGATATGGTGGTGCTGTATCACTAGTAGTGTCCCTAGTCCTGCAAGTGCATGCAGCGCAGTTGTGTGTGTGCAAGTGAGTGCGTTGGGGGAGTTCTGTAGTGTCCCTAGTCCTGCAAGCGTGTGCAGTAGAGGGTTGTCCCTAGTCCTGCCGCTGTTCTTGGTTGTGGGTTGACATAGGTTCGTCACCCTGTAAGCAACGTGTCCTGCAAGTGCATGCAGCGCAGTTGTGTGTGTGCAAGTGAGTGCAGTAGGGGGAGTTCTGTAGTGTCCCTAGTCCTGCAAGCGTGTGCAGTAGAGGGTTGTCCCTAGTCCTGCCGCTGTTCTTGGTTGTGGGTTGACATAGGTTCGTCACCCTGTAAGCAATGTGTCCTGCAAGTGTATGCAGCGCAGTTGTGTGTGTGCAAGTGAGTGCAGTGGGGGAGTTCTGTAGTGTCCCTAGTCCTGCAAGCGTGTGCAGTAGAGGGTTGTCCCTAGTCCTGCCGCTGTTCTTGGTTGTGGGTTGACATAGGTTCGTCACCCTGTAAGCAATTTGTGTCTTTACCCCTGTGGTTCTGTAGTGTCCCTACCTGCAAGCGTGTGCAGTAGAGGGTTGTCCCTAGTCCTGCCGCTGTTCTTGGTTGTGGGTTGACATAGGTTTGTCACCCTATAGGCTATTTGTGTCTTTACTCCCTGTGGTTATTATGAGAGTATTGTTTTCTCACTGTTTGGGAATATGAGAAGACTCCGAAGCTTCTCTGGATTTACCGTTGTTTTTGGTTGGGGATTACGTAGTACCCTGTGTTTAGGGGTTGTAAAATTACCCTTAGAGTGTAACGCCTTGGAGTTTAGGCGTGTGATTTGAAGAATACAACGCTTTTGTGTTTCTCTCGTCTTTTCTAGATGGGATGGGGATGTGGTGTTTGACGATGTTTTTGAGTTTGATGTTATTCTTGAAGCTCTTGACTTTTCGTAAGTGTGTATGTCCACCTCCGCACATTTATTTATTGTTAGTCATATTGCATGTATGTACTGTGATCTTGCATGTATGTTCTATGATCTTGCATGTATGTACTATGATCTTGCATGCTGGTATTTTTACAATTTTAATGAGGGGGGGATGTGTTGTAATCTAGCAAGTGATTAATGCATCCTCTTTATTGTTGCCCTTTGCCTTGCTGCTCAGTCTATGTGATGTCATCAGAATGTTGAGAGTGTTTGAGTGGAAGAAGGAATCAGTTGGTGTGGAAGGGCTGAGCGGCAGGAGGCTGCTCCTGGTGGGGCATTGTATGAGGCCTAGCATGAGACTTAATATGGATCCTATATGAAGAATAAAGCTGTGATCCTGAACAACATCTCTGGACTACCCTATCCTTCCTTTAACTTTAACAGTTTTCCTTTCTAAAATAAGGACTGGTCATTCATGTTGTCAATGGTTCTTGTTATGTACTCTTTAAATGTCTTGTATTTATTCTTATTTTTTGTGAAATAGTTATATGTATGTATCTTTTCTATGACATGAGTTTAATGTTGTTCATGTATGCTTTCTAAATAAATGCACAAACAAAAGGTGAAATAAAAACACCAAACCCACTTTATTTGTCAAAAGGGGTTAGTTTAAATAGATTTATTCAAACAGCATGTCCAAACAATTTTTTGTTCTTGATTATTATACTAGTGGCCTAGTTTGGGCGTGAATACAGGCCCAACCCCCCATTCTCCTAACAGCAAAATAACGCAAAGCAGTGCAAAGTCTTGATAAAGTATTTAGGCTCCAGGGCCAGACTGGAAGCAACATTTAGCCCTAGCAAAACATTCAAACCAGGCTCACACAGTGGCGTAACAATAGCCCCCACAGCCCCTGCGGTGCGGAGGGACTCTGAGCTCCAGGGGGCCCCCTCTGGCACTGTGTACTGGCAGGCCTAACAGCTCCTGCTTGAGTCTGGAGCGTGTGGGGGCCCTCCATGCACTTTGCAGGGGGGCCCCACAAGTTGCATTACACCACTGGGCTCACACCACAGGAGGTCACAGGTAGAATGGGGCTTTGGGGCACGGTTGTGAGGGCAGACTGTCCTGCTCTGACAACAGCCCACTCACATGCAGCCCATCAGGACGATGGCAGAGGGGCCGCATGGCCAGTCCAGCCCTGATAGCACAAATCTTTTTTTGCACTGGAAAGTTACACTTAAATTAGCACAAATAGCGCTTTGCTCTGCTTTGCACTACTTTCCATCAAGGGTGCGCTCCATGGATGGTAATTGGGATTTCCAACGGTACCACCCATGCTTTATGACACAAAGCCAGATCCTCAAAGATTGTCAGACCTGGCTTTGCATCAAAAAACATAACGCCTTCTTGAGGCAGGCGCACAGTTGAATAATTTTTTTGATTTTTCCATACATTTCACCATGAATATGCAAATGCTGTCTAGCATAAGGTTTGTACTAGAAAGGCAGCCTTTCAGTACAAAGCCAATACTAGAAAGCACAAACAAACCTTTGCACTATGGTGCAAAACTGCATGCTTGACACTAGGCAGCCTAAAAGAGTGCCTGCGCAGAGAAAAAGAGCAACAGCAGGTCATAATTAGTAAGTATGGCTGTGTGCTGCTCTCTCCCTTTAGCACAACGCAGCAGAGCACAGTAACATTGGATGCTGCACTGCATTGCACTATTTTTTTTGTAAATCTGTCCCCCACTTTGTATAGGTGAAGCATAAAATACAAATGAAATTGACATTAGTCACTTAAAACTTCTTATGTGCAGAAGGCTTCTGCCTATTTCTAAAGACATGGAAGTCACAAACGTAGCACTTTAAATTACAAGTGTTTCTTTTACTTAAATAAGTAGTACTTATTTTATCAATGGTGAAAGGATGAGTTACCCCTCAAATGATATGAACTAAGTGGCCTGAACTTACAGACAGAGCTGGAGAGAGCCTTGAAGGCCAGTGAGGACGTTTGCTGACCCTGATACAGCGGTTCAGAGGGCTAGGCCTGATTGTCGACTGTGCACTTGGAGGATGCACGGGTGAGCCTGCCCTGCCTGGAGATCACTTGAGGAATCCTTGAACTGCTCTGGGAGCATAGAGGGAGTGGTGCTAAGAGGAGGCCAGCTTGGTGGGAAGGAGAGGCCTCTGAGTTACCGTACCTGAGTGCAGAGTGAGGAGGGCTTCACTGTTGGATATTACTGGGGGCCTGGTTGATCCATGATCCAACAGAGGTGGAATATCGTGGTGACTGCTGAGAGTGAGCAACTCGGAGGGGGACACTGAATTTGGTGAGCAAACTTGTTATTCTCAGCGCAGTGTGGGGCTGGAGGAGCAGGCACAGGTCCCACAGACTTGGCAAGCAGTAGCAGAGGTGTACGGCAGTCGGGGCCCACTAGCGAATATAAATGGGTAAGGATAGGATGGCCAAACAGAAACAGTCACAAACCAATAAGATAGATAACTACACCCTTCCCCGGCAGCCCGGTACAATGGCGGAAGACCAGCCCCAACAGACACAAGACAATGAGATTGGGGGCCCAACTCTGGCTGACATCTTGGCTAATATCGGTGGATCCCGGGAAGCGATGGTGCTAAAAATGGACATGGTGGCCATTGAAGTTAATCTCCTCCGCACGGACTTTCAAAAAATGTCAGAGAGGGTCACGTCAGCGTAAAGTAATGTTGCAATGCTTCAACAGGACATGAATTCACTGAAACAGTCGCTTCTCTCCAATCCCAATCGGTCAAGCTGTAGGAATGAATGGAGGACTTTGAAGGGCATTCCCGCTGGAATAATTTGAGACTTTTGGGATTCTCAGAGTGTGTGGAGGGGCAATCAGCCGTGTTGTACATGAAAGATTGGATCTTGAATACCCTGAAACCAAGGAAACTCTCAAAGTTCTTTACCATTGAGAGGGCGCACTGACTCCTGGACCAGTCCCGCAGCTGGGGGTGCTGCCACAGGCCATTATAGCCCGCCTCTTCAATTATTGGGATCGAGATTGTTAGAAATGGGATTTCTGGTTGGCTAGGGCATGCGCCAAAGCCAGGCAGAAACCACCACTCTCGTCAGGGCAAGGGAGTTACACGCTGAAGATAACCCCTGCTCACCCCCTTGGTAGCTTGGCACGAGCAGTCAGGCTTATCTCAGAGGCAACGTGTAAAGCATTTGCGCAACACACACACAACAGCAGCGACACACTAGGCACACCACAAAAGAAACTCCACACAAGGTTATATAAAAATAGCCTTTGTATTATCATAAACACATTAGAATCATAATCACAAATGTTCACTGTGCCACCTAGCACCAGGCAATATTTCACAGGGGATTATATACATGACAGGGCCAATCGGGCCACTGTCAGAACCATAAGAACAGGTAATAAAACACAACCAGTAACTACCGGCGAAATACTGTACTCAGCATCATCACAAGCAACATAAACGCATTATGTCTGCATCACATTAGGTAAAAACACATTATGCATCACTTTAGGGCCTTGCGCCCTACCAGTACCGCAGGGACTCAAAACGACCCCAGGCCAACTGGCCTTCCTCTGGGGCCCATCTGGGACTTCCCAACTGCCCTCTGTCCAAACATCAGGGTTCTAAATCATAGGGCCTTCCACTGGCCCTTTGGCTGCCAAATGCAACCACCACAAATGTGTGCAATGCACTGGGGGCGAGGGTGCGTCTCATCCCTACCTCTTTGTGAAAAGAAATGCCCCCGTCGTTGCAGCTGCCGCGCTCTTGCGGATGCAGCTGTGAAGATTAGCCTCGGCACCACTGTGCCTCTGAAGCCCCACTCCGGGACTCCTAAAACAAAAGTGCCCCCTCGTTGCAGCTGCCCGCGCTCTCACGGTGCAGCTGTGACAGCCGAGAAAGCACTGGCACTAACAGTGCCTAGGGAGCCCCGTTCACTGGGCTCCTCCCGGTGAACTCAGATGGCACCAACAATGCTCAATTCCAGCCCCACTCACCAGGGCTGTTCTCTTCAAAATCGGCACTAACAGCGTGACTCGGGGCGCCCCACTCACCGGGGCTCTCCTGTGGACTTCTTCCGGTCTCTGGGGGCAGGAGGCAGATACCAACAGTGTGCCTGGCGGGCCCCCACTCCCGGGACCTTTCTTCCTTTTGCCCGGTATCTTATGCGGCCACCGGAGCCCGCGAGTCTCCAACTTCGTGACTCCCGCAGACTCCTCCCATGACCAGGCTTCCACAATGCCTGACTTCCGGCCCTGCGCTCGGCACCAGGGCCCTCGTTGCTACGGCAACCTACCACCAGGCTTCCTTGGGGCTAAGCTCCGCCGTCAGTCAGGCGGTCCGCCTGTCTTCCGTTTCGCTGCGGGGACGTCCCTCCGAGGCACAGAAATGCGGGATGGGCTCCCGCTTCACCTCCAGGCAACGCGGGGGAATCCCCATGCCGGGATTCCCTCAGAAGACTTCGCAGCACAGCGCTGCAGGGCACAAGGGCTCTTCCCGTCCTGGGAATAAACAGGTGGCGCGCAGCCTAAATCCAGAGGGCAGAGTTGGGCAAAGCTGGGCCCAGGCAGGCCAGCTCACAGGGCCCTCCAGCTGAGGGGCAGTCCCTCATGGCGGTTACCTCCTGGGGCCCAGCAGATACAGCCAGCACCCAAAGCAGCACCCCTTACATGGGGTCACAGCCCCAATATTTATATTGCAATTCTCTTTGTTCTGCCCTGGCACAGGGCTTGGAGAACCAGTCCCAACTGGTGCTGGGGTGTACTGAAGCACTTTGTTTACAGTGCTTCTACTCCCCTTTGTCAGGTGGGGGCTTGGATCCTCAGACACACCACAGGGGGGCGGAGCCAGCATTCACCCAGGCAGGCACAGACCTATTCAGGGTCAGGGACTACTCCTCCCACTACTCCAAATGCAGGTCTGCCCATTCAGCCTAGCGCTGACTCACCTTGCCCCCTGGAGCCACACACCTCACCAGCCCCTGTCACTCCAGAGCCAGATATGCAATACACATCAGGCAGGCAGAGACACATAGCACACAGAAATGCCAAATTCTAAAAGTGACATTTCTAAAATAGTGATAATAAATCTGCACACACCATTACGCAGCATTTATTATTACTATTCCAAACATACCAAACTTGACCACGCTGCTCCTCTCATATCAGGAATTACCACTGAAACACTTATCAGGGAATCCCCAATGCATTCCTATGAGAGGGCAACCTCACAGCAGTGAGAAACCAAAATGGCTGTTTGTCACTACTAGGACATGTTACACACTTAAGGTACATGCCCTACCTTTCACCTACAATGCACCATGCCCATAGGGCTAGCTAGGGCCTACCTTAGGGGTGACTGACATGCAGTAAAAGGGGGGGCACACACTTTAGGTGTCACGTCACAGTGGCAGTAACACTGCGCGCTCAGGCCCTGCATTGGCAGAGGCCTGAGCCAGGTTTGAAAGGCTACTTTGGTGGGTGGCGCAATCAGCGCTGCAAGCCCACCAGTAGCATTTAATTTACTGGCCCCGGGTATACTAGATACCACTTTACTGGGGACTGATAGGTAAATTAAATACGCCAAACAGGTGTAGACCAATCTTACCATGTTGACCACAGAGAGCACACGCACTTTACACTGGACAGCAGTGCTAAAGTGCCCAGAGTCCTAAAACCACCAACACCAGGTCAGAAAAAAGACTAGAAGGAAGTCAAAAAGTTCAGGGATAACCCTGCAAAAAGGGCCAAGTCCAACAGAGATGCAATACTTCACATGTCCGTGCACATGCGACACTGGATTATACACACTAAGTGCAGGACCTTAGAGAGGATTATGTGCCGATAAAAAAGAGATTGTGGAATTTAAACATTTCCTGAGCCTGATGTTCCTTGCAAATTTGAGAGTACAATATAATGGCAAGGCTTTTTTCTTTGACACTCCCAAAGAAGCTAGGGACTGGGTGGACGCTTTGGTTGGGGCAGCGCCCAGATAGACTTTGGCAAACAACCAACCCATTAAAGGCCCCAGTATTAAATGTGCACGCTTGAGAAGACACACTTTTGGCTCCGCAGAGGCGAGTGGAGCCCCTCAAGGGGATAGGATTGTGGTCTGCACAGATGACACACTGGTGGACTCCAACTGTGTCCCCAACACCAGAGAATCATTCCTGTGCCGAAGCGGGGACCGAGACTCCCTGAGTGACAGTGCGGACCTGGGCGACTCACTGAGGGGTTGAGGGGAGCGGATAACCTAACTGTATTGACTTTGTGCCCACGGCCCTGAACAGAGGTGCAGTGCAGGGAGTGTTAAGGTGCCGTGGAGGGTAGTGCGTGAAATAGCAGGGGACCTAGAATGGAATGTATGTGGTTTCCAGTGAATGGGCGGCAGTGCATTAATGCAGCATAACTGGTTGCATGCATGCAGCACTTCAAGCATTGGATGGGCCAACGACCATATTGGGAAGGCCCGGAGCAATCCTCTGGCCTGGGAGCAAAGGGGGGTGGCCAAGAGTCGACGTTCTGGGATTTGAAATATGCTTAATCGTAACACTGACCGGCGGAGGCCGTTGAGGGCGGCCGTCCCTTGGAGGAGGTTTGAGTGCCCTTAGGGCCTTGCCACTCCTGGGGAATGGTATGCTCTCTGCAAGTAACACACAGGGAAGCTGAGGTTTCAGCTTTACTTGGGGGCATGGGGCGGTGGATGCTGGTAATTGGCCCACCGGTTGTGGGCTAATGTTGACTGCATGTGGGTGGGAGTGATTTACAGGGGGAGTTGATGTTCTGGAAGCAGTTGTGGGGCCTAAAATTTCTCTACTATACAAAATTGAGGGGCTATGATGTTGGTAATATATGACAGCCTGACGTGTGGGAAGGACGGCAGCAGATGAATGGGGGGAGGAAGTTGAGATGCGTGATATAGGATGGATCCCAAATGGAAATTCCTAACATGAATATGCGCAGCCTGGGTAAATTGACTAAATGCCTAAACTAAACTAAACTTAAATGCGGGTGGTCCACAAGGGGGTGAAGGGTATGTCGACTTATGCCTGCTTCAAACTCATCCAATATAATTTGGTGCATCAGTTGTACATGATTCCTAAGTCAATAAGCACTATTTACCTTGGACGCCTGTCCTCCTGTCCCCGATGCACTAGGGTGGAACCTGATTTCCTGCACATGGTGAAGGGATGCCCTGTGGTGCAAGACTACTGGCGGGCTGTGGGGGCGGCACTGGAAAGAGCGTCAGGATGGACGCTTGATCTGAGTATTAGTCGGTGCCTCCTTGGAATGGTTCCTACTTGCAAGAAAAAAATGGCTTAGTAGGCGGCTATTTCTGTTGGGATTAGTGCTAGCAAAATGCAGAATCGCTATTAGATGGTTTCTGCGAATCCACCATTATTAACAAACTGGCTATGGGATGTGGCAGAATGGGCGGTTCTGAAGTAAGACACATGCGTAAGACATGGAGTGATAAACTGGCTGATGATTTGTAGGCTTGGGCGGCTATGCTTGCAGAACTGCTTGAGCCAGAAGATGCAAGGCCCCCCTGAAGATAGGAGGATTGATTGGATGGGGAAGCCCTGTATTGGGGACCAGATCCGAGAGGTAAGGGAGGGGGGAGCGGGTATACAAGGTCCTGAATGGCCAGAAAGTATCCTTGAATTTATGCAAGTCTGCTTCCTGTTTAGGTTCAAGAGAGTCTTTGAAAGCTGATGTTGCACCACTAATACTGCCATAGCAGAGGGGGAGGGATGTTCTGGTTGTGTAACTTGTATCATTATGAATTTATGACGGGAGTCAAACAAATGTATTTTTGTATCTTACAAATGCCAATAAAAACATATAAAAACAAGGCACTTGCAAAAAGGAGCTGGAAAACAGTAAAACCTCTGAAGGTCACATAAACAAACAGCCCTTCCTGGTGCCTAACTCGAGTCCCCCATGTGTACCCTGGATAGTTTTCTGAGATGAGGCGAGCAGCGGGGGCTATTAGCTTCATAGACTCGCATTACACTTCATACCTTGCACAGAAATAATAACAGTTACAAACCAATTTCACACTCCATATTACAGGAGCTGCACATCTCAAGCATGAAAAATATGCAAGCACAGGTTCTTCGAATTATGAATTATAAGTCTGCTTTCACAGATACCCTCACGACTAGTCATACGTTCTTGAATGTTTTTAAAGTACCCTGGGTGGACTGATTTCCAGCTGCTGCTGCCGCCATTTTAAGTTTTAAAGCTATACTCGTGAAAGATGCTTGCCATCAAGGGAATCGTTTATACCAAGGACAGTACAATGGGGCCTTGCTACACTGCCATTCAGCAGTCATCCTTTTGCTACGCTGGAAAGTTTTGTTGCACAGACCAGCCTGCTTGCTCATTCAGTCCTTTGCCTCTCGGCTGAGGCTGCCTAACAGAATACCAAACATGATGTTGCAGTTGCAAAAACAGGTCGAATTACACTTTGTATTCCACTTACTTGTTCCGCACAATGCATTGTTCATATCAAACAGTTTTAAAGCCACTCTTATTTTTGAAAAACGAGGGCCTTAAAGTGCCCGTGAAAAGATCCATGTCCTTGAATGCATTAAAACAAAGTAAGAAAACTGTGATGCTGTGCCCAATGGGGGCAGGGCGAGTAAGCGTGAGGCAGGGTCAAAGGTGTGGCTAAAAAAATAACATGTTCTGTAACTTTTTTCAGACTTCCACCTTCAGGTATGTACATATAAAATAACACACAGCTTAAATGTAAAATAAATGCAAGTTAAGTTAATCAGTGGGAAATGCACTATCGTACTGTATGAAATCTCTATTAGTTAATGCACTGTAGAGGTCTGTGTCTGTAACCAGAGAACCACAGAATTGAATATTGCTTGGAGCAGTGGAGAATAGTTAGGGGCGTAACACAGGCCCTGTGTTATGACCCTTTAAAAAGCACACACTTAACAGCTCAGTTGATAACTCCTTTCCAATACCACTGAAAAGCATAAATCTGAGTCATCGGGAAGTGTCAAGTGATTCCATTAATTAAATTCAATACCGACTTACGAGCTCCTTTTACATTTGCAGATTTGAAATTGGGGGTTAAAAACCTAAGCTGGTATCCTTAATTTAATTTGTGGGAGGAGCACAATTACAGCCAATGGAATCTATTGTTGAGTATTGATGGCCTCAACTGATGCACTGATCCGAATGGTTGAGCTTTGTTGTTTAGAATAGGGAGCCTATGTCACCAGAAAAGGATATAAACCAAAAAAAGCCTTTGTACAGTGTGTGTACAAGGTCACAAAAGCTGCATTATTTTCATTCACAAGAAGTAAAATATGAATCAATGTGTGTCAGCAAATGTTGCAGTGTTGTACCGATATTTGTATAAACTGAAAGCCTGTTTCCTTCATTTGGGCATTTCACAATGGTAACACTTACTTCAAGTAACTAAAGTATATTTAATATGTAAAAACTATTATATGGATTCAGTACTGAAGTAGCTTATCACTGTAGGACGCATTATGTATATACCTATGCTGTAGAAGAAATTAAGAAATATTTTTGGATGGATTGGTGAATGACTTCAACAGCATAAGTAAAAACATACCCCTTAATATCTTTCTAATCCACTTTAGTGCAGAGCAAAAACATTTTCACATTTGACTCCTAAGTTATTTCAAGTTTGTTTTACCATCGTAAAATTGTTTTAAAAAATATGCTGGCTTTCACTTTGAACAAAGATTGGTACAACACCACAGTGAATGTTACACACACTGTTTCATATATAATTTTTGGATCAAAGATTCAAATGCAATTCACAGTATGCAACAGATTACACATTGACGCATTTCTACATTTTCCTAATGAGTCATGAGTTGGGCCTGATTTTGAGGTTTTCAGACGGGATACTCCAACATATATGTGACGGAAAATTCCATCTTCAAAAGCCCCTTTAAGTCCATTTTTCCCCATCAATGATTTATCATCTGGACATAATGTAGGACATTGAAAAATGGTTTGGGGTATGTGTTACTCTGTCACCAATGTGTACACATTCCTGTCTGTGTTTTTCCAAAAATTGCATGCTTATCACAATTTGTTTCCAAAAAAACAGACTGGCTTACATGCATATCTGTGAAGGAGTAAGACATCATGCAAATCTGTCACTTTTAACATGAATTCAATAGTATTTTTTAATCAAAACACATTTGGGATATAATTTGAATAAAAAATGTAGCAATTTAACTGATGCACTGATCCACATGGGCTTCAGGAGCAAAAAGACAAAGTGGTATGCTTGAGTCCAGCATATCACTTGCACTGTTAGAAACAGAACACATTTTAAAAAGCTCTAACCCTCCAATTAAAATTAATTTTTTTTTTTTTTTCACATTTGTGTTTGTGTATTAAATACAGTAGTTCATAGTTTATATTTATTATTATTATTATTATTATTATAATTGCTTGTAAAGCGCAGCTGACACCCTACGGGTACCCTGGCGCTGTGATAAGATGTTAGCTGGGTATGGAAAGAACTGTAGAAAGAACTGTAACCCCTGCCCAGAAGGAATTAGCAGGGGACCAGGGAGCATACCCGGGGATAGAGCCAGGTTTTTATCCTTTTTCTGAACTGCAGAATGTTGTCTATATGTCTAATATCAGATGGAAGTTTGTTCCAAAGGCGGGGGCTGCCGTACAGAAAGCCCTGCCTCCTGATTTAGCTTTCTTAACTCTATGCACCCTCACCAGGTTTGCCGATGAAGAGCGAAGCGTTCGAGGGGGCATACCAGGTAAATTTTTCCTGCAGTAATTTGGGTCCATGTCCATGCAGGGCCTTGAACATTATGCATAATGCCTTGAATTGAATTCTCTGCGAGACCGGCAGCCAATGCAAATCAGAGAGTGCCAGGGATGCAGAAGAACGGCGCGATCGCCGTAATGCTGTTTTTGCAGCCATGGTCTGTATTCTCTGCAATCTCTCAATCAGATATTGTGGAGAATCTAAAAGCAGAGCATTGCAGTAGTCCAATCTGCTAAGGTTAGTTCTTCGGACTATCAACGTTCTAGCCTCCAAAGAGAACATCGGAAAGATTTTCCGGAATGCTCTAATCAAACTAAAACAGCTTCCAACTGTCTTGTTGACATGTTTCTCTAATGTCAGTTTGTTGTCAAACATGACTCCCAGGTTGCGTACAGTATTACTGGGAGACAGTGAGGTACTGGAAGAAGTAGGCCAGAAGTTAGATGGAAGTGTAGAGGGAGTTCTTCCTACTGCACAATGTAGAATCTCTGTCTTCTCTGAATTAAATTGAAGAGAGTTCTCCCTGAGCCAAGTTGCTATATCCTGCAGACATGCATGAAATTCTGTTAGAGACACTGATTGCTCACCCTCGAGAGACAGGATAAGCTGGGTGTCATCTGCATAATTCACTAAGTTAACATTATGTGATCTAATAATGGCAGGTAAAGGGCTCTTATAAATGTTAAATAGGATAGGACTGATTGCTGATCCCTGCGGGACTCCATACAGCATGTTAGAAAACTTGGACCGAAAAGGGGGAGGGCTACTGCTTGTTGTCTGTTGGATAAGTAAGAATGAAACCACTTAAGGGCAGTGCCCGTCACACCCACCTCTTCAAGCCTGGACAAGAGAATCCCATGGTTCACCGTATCGAATGCGGCAGACAGGTCGAGGAGGACCAGTATGGCCGACTGTCCCCTGTCTGCTCGCATCCGTAGATCGTCCATAACGGTCACCAGGGCAGTCTCCGTCCCATGGCCTGGGCGGAATCCAAATTGTACCTTATCAAGAATGTTATTTATTTCTAAAAACTGGGAGAGTGCTTTACTAACCACTCGCTCCAGAATTTTAACTGGATAAGGTAGGAGGGAAATGGGTCTGTAGTTCTTTAGACAGGCCGGATCAAGTGTTGCTTTTTTCAGCAGGGGTGTAACCGACGCCTGTTTCCAGCAGGCCGGCACAGAGCCATTCATCAGGGATTGGTTACAAATTTGCCGTAATGCTGGGAGCAGTTCAGGAGCCAGCCCCTTCCAAATTTTATGTGGCAATGGATCCAAAGGAGATCCTGAGGATACTTCCATTGCCATTTTTTCAAAGTCATCTGCAGAAAGCGTTTCAAAATGGTCTAAGGAGTATAGTTTCTCCCCCCAGCTCGACTGGCAGAAAGTGACTCCTTGGGCGTATTGCCCAAATTTAAGCCATTGATGATGTTACTAATCTTGTCCTCAAAGAAGATTGCCAATCTGTCACATAGTACCTGACTGGGCACAATCTCATTCTTTGAGCATTCTGGATTAATCAGAGTATCTACAATCCTGAATACATCCTTGGTACTATTTTGTGCCTTCAGGATGGAATTTGCGAAATACTCTGTCTTTGCCACCAGAATTTCTTTCCTATATTCCGCTATGGCTGTCCTCCAGGAGGTTTTATCCCCCTCAGCATAGGCTCTACGCCATTTCCTTTCCGCTTGCTTGCAGCTAAGTTTCAAAGTTCTAAGTTTTTCGTTAAACCACGGGGCTGATGGTCTGCCAAGTTTTTTGTGGTTTTTTACCGGGGCAATTTGATCCAGCCTGGTGGTTATATTATCGCAATAAATTGCATAATTCTCCTCCACCATCTTATTTATGTCATACTTCTCAGCGGGCATAAAAACTGGGGAAACCGTTGCCTTCTTCAGAAGGCCTTTCAAATCCCTACTTTGGAAATTCCGGTCATTCTTAGGAATTGAATGATTCAATCCAAGAATATATAACTGGAAAATGATCAAATGGTGGTCCGACCAGCACACCGGTAGGGCTTCAATTGGTCCCATTATTTGTTCATTAGAGAACACTAGGTCCAATATATGTCCCCCCCCTGTGTGTGGGCTCCATAACCCACTGTTGTAAATTAAGGGTTTCACAGGATTGAATAATATTGTAGTATTGTATTTGTTTGATGAATACTTGTTTCTTTACGTTTGTATATTGTTCTGAGGTTAAAATCAAAGAAATTGCCTAGGTGGGGTCCCTGTCTTCCAAGCATTGGTTCAGAGGGGTCCACAGAAGTGAAACCCATTATGGATTTTACTAGACTTACAAAGTAAGATCATTGAGCATTTTTTCTGATGTTTGCCAGTCATTGACTGAGAGAGCAAGGAATTGGATGAATTCAGACACACTGAGCAGAAACAGGTGCACTCTGCATTAAGAAAAAATGAAGGCCTTACTTCAGTGTGCCTATTTTGTTTGGAATGAGGACGACATGCTCTAAATTAAAAGGAAATGTACAGCACTGCGGAGTAGTACTTTGCCTTGCATTCCAGTCTGCAATACATTTGAATGTGTCACATTTCAATGTAATAGGAACTATCTGTTTGTATAATCTATGGCTTTGGCACTTTAGCTCTGTGGAAGGCCTATCCATGAAATGACATTTGAAGGGTTTGAAACATAGTCAATAAAAGAAACTCACCCAGAAAGAATAAAGGAAAATAAGAAGTTATGACTGACTGATGATAGTTTGTGTATGTGTACCTAGATAAAATGAAATAGGATTAGATGTGGATGTAGTGCTTTAGGTTGTTTAAATTAAAAAAACCTTTCTCTGGCCGTCTGCCACAATTCACTGTAAGAAGATGGGGTCAGTGTCTATATTAATACTACCTCTCTTGTTTGTAATAATCCTTTGCTGTTTACAATACGTGCCATTATAAATCATATATAAATTATTTTCAAGTGGCTACCGTCTAATATTGATGTGTGGAAGTTAAACTGCAATGAGAGATATGAGACTATTAGTGCACTTTAATTATTTGCATTCGAAGTAACAATTAATGTACTGTCTGTCAAAAATCTTTGGAGAACACCATTTAACTTGAACAAATCAAAACAAGGGGTCTTTGGGGGAGCAGCCGACCACCGGGAGGCTTGCGCCCCCGGGGATTTTGGGCCAGTGGTGCGGCCCAGAGCCCAATTGTGCTCGGGTTGTGCGGCTTTTGGGCTGGGGGAGCGGGGAGGTATTTATACGGACATTTTGTCTGCCGTGTCACCATTTTAGGTAAGGTGACACGGCAGCCGGTCCGTAGGGTTTGCTGGGCAATTTCTTCTTTATAGTGGGCAGTTTTGTCACATTTGGGCTATCGCCATGAGTGACCCTAGAGTGGCAGAAGCCATGCGCCTGCTTGCCGAAGCAGGGCACATGGATCTCGTGATGCCTGCGGCGCCTGAGGCGCGGCCACCGCGTCATGCGGCTGGAGGTGTGGCGGCAGCGGTGTGGGCCTGCTCGCCCCCGTGGGCGCGTCACACCAAGGCAAAGAGCGTGGTAGGTGGGGGCGGTCGCGGGCATCCGCCAGCCGCTCCGAAAACACAGGCGAAGCACGGGGGCGGGGCGCCACACGGCATCCCGCGCTGGAGTTTGTGCAGGGGAGGGGCGGGGCTGAGGAGGCAGGGCCCAGCCATGAGGTCCCCGCGGCCAAGGAGGCCGCGTGTGACACACGGGAGGGGGAGAAGGAGGGGAGCAACAGAGAGCCAACAGCAGGGGCAAAGGCAAGGGGCCTAGGGGCAAATGCAAAGGGGGGAAGACATGGGGTCCCCCCCCCAAGGCCAAGAGGTTCAGAGGGAGCCTGACAGGGAGGGCGTGTAAAGAAAGGGAGGAGGGGCGCAAGAGCATGGGGGCAAGGCAGGTCAAGGCCCGGCTGGGGATGGGCGGGGCGACAGGGATCCGCAGGGGCCCCCCTGCCTCACTGGACATGGGGGGCTGACTGGACAGGGCCCCCTGGGGCCTCAGATCCCGCTGGTCGGAGGAGGGTGGGTGGGTGTGGGGGGAGCAGGCTGCGGCATCTTGGGGCAGGAAGAGGGGGGCATAGGCGGCCTGGGGGCTGAGACAGGGGAGCGGGTTCAGGGCCCAGCATTCGCCTTTATGGCGGCCATTTTGGAATGGAGCGAGGAGGAAGAACAGGAGGCACGGGGGTAGGGGCGGGCATTGGGGCCACTCCCGGGGGCCAGGACTCACACGCCATGGGGAGTAGGGGGTCTGGCGCGGTAGGGGGGCACCCGTCTGGGGCAGGGAGGAAGCGGGCATGGCAGGCAGGCGTAGAGGGGGAGGGGACAGCGGGCTGGGGGCGGGAGGTCCCGCAGGCGTGGGGCAGGATGTGGGGGGTTTCTGGCAGTGGTGCCCTGGGCCAAAGAGGGTAGAGGTGGAGGGTCTTCTAACCCCAGCTTGCCGGACCTTACTTTTCCATTGCAGGAGTGGCAAGAGCGCAAGGTAGTTTACTCGGGTGAGTCACATGCGGCTCCGCGTTCCCGAGGAGAAGTGAAGGCACTGGCAAAGGCGGCCAGCCGGAACACGACACAGGACAGTAAACTCCCCACCATACAGCGGTCAGAGGCGATCGAGGCGGTGCAACAACCCCGTGGGGTCGATGCGGCCCCCGGGGCGTCGGTGAGAGAACGATCATACAGGGCAGAAGGTTTTTTCGCGCCAACGTGATCCTCAGTAGTGAATTTAGAGGAGCTGATGTGAAAGAGGCGGGTCAGCGCAGAGACACGGGCACATGAGGGGGCAGGTACTGAGGGTCTGGAAGGGGACGTTCAGTTAGATTGCGATGAGGACAGCCTTGAGGAAGGGGAGATTGTGGAGGAGGACAAATGGGAACCGCAGCGGGGGGCAGAGTAATGATGTGTCTAGTATGTTGCAGGTCTGGAAACAAGGAGATCTCCCGGCCTGGGACGACGCGAGGCAACACCATGCATGACTGGTTAGGCGGCTGGATCCGGTGCGGACGCCGACCTTGACGCCAGGTAAGAGCGGAAAAGGGAGGGGTCTGCTTGTACGGCCCTGGAGCAGGGTATCAGTGGGGACAGATGCCATTGGCGGGCAGGCTGAGGGGGCAGTGTGATTGCGCAAAGGCAAGTACGTCAAGGATACGGGGTGGGCACAGAGGGGCAGGCAGCAGTGGTGGGGAAGGCAGAGGGGGACTTAGCGGACGGTCGAATGGAGGTGGGACGGGAGACAGAGTCGAGCAAAGACAAGATGCCAGCGGAAGGGCAGGACAGTGAAGGGGCCCAGGGAGGAGCTGCCAAAGAAAGCCACGAGGTAAAAATTCAGAAGCTGCCATACATGGGGGTGACTAATCCACTGGGGGCGCATCTGATGCTGTCGACGAAAGAAAAAATTTGGAAAGGCGAGTACGTGGATATGCTCAAGTTACTGCACAGGGAGCTTAGGGCGAAAGAGGGTTCGAAAGAGGAGGAACTGGAGTTATCCAAGCGGCCGAAGGTGCCGATGATTATAGAAAATTGGACGGCGGCTTTCTTAATATTTGCAAGCGTGTACTGTGAGAAATACTCAGAGGTCTGACTCGATCTTTAAATACATGGACGTGATCAGAAGGGCCCAGGTAACATACGGGGGCTACGCTTGGTCACATTATGATGAGGAGTTTAGAGCCAGAATGGCCTGGGACCCAGAGGCAAAATGGGGGGAGATTGACGCAGATTTGTACCAGCAAACCATGGAGACAGTAAAGTTCGGGACCACAACATACACGGCTAGCGGGCTGCCACTGACTTACCGCCCCTTTCAGAGCCGCCCCACTCGGGAGAGGGGGGTACGCAGCAAAAAATCTAGGGGGAGTTCAGGGGGCGTGCTGGGATTACAATAAAGGAACCTGTACACTGGAGTACTGTAGATTCAGACACAAATTCTCCAAGTGTGCAGGGCGTCACCCGCTCGTGCAATGTTTTGGGCCGGGATACAACGGACAAGGTCAACAGCATAACCAGGGTTTCCAGCATAACCGCACCTTCCAGGGCCAACAGGGACAGCAAACAGATGGGGGCAGGGGTGGTAGGGGGGTACAAGGGCCCATGGGAAAAGGCTTGCACACCCATTAACCTGGAGTGCCTAGAGCGCTGGCTGGCTCAATAACCTTGTCAGGAGGATGCTACACTATTGAGCAGGGGTTTTCGGGAAGTGTTCAGGTTGGGGTATGAGGGGCCAAGAGTAACCAGGTGGGCGGAGAACTTGAGATCAGTCAAAGGACATACAGCTATAGTACGGGACAAGTTGTGCAAAGAAGTTGAAGAAGGGCGTATGGCGGGACCATTCGGACACCTTCCTATCATGAACTTGATCATATCACCAATTGGGGTGGTGGCCAAGAAGGTACCCGGGCAATTTAGATTGATTCAACATCTATCGTGGTCGGAGGGAACCTCAGTGAATGACTACATAGCAGAGGACTTGACATCAGTGTCGTACTTGTCGATAGACATAGCAAGGGCACTAGTGGAGATGGTAGGAAGAGGTGCGGAAATGGCAAAATGCGACATCAAGTCGGCCTTCCGCTTACTGCCGGTACATCCGGAGGAATTTCAATTGTTGGGAATACAGTTTGAAGGTCAAATTTATGTAGACAAGGCATTGCCTATGGGATGTTCCATTTCATGCGCACTGTTTGAGCGTTTTAGCTCGTTTTTGCAATGGGTTTTTACATGGCAGACAGGCAAAGTGACGGTGACACACTACCTTGACGGCTTCTTCCTGGTGGGTCGACTCGGTTCAACGGACTGTCAACAACAGTTGAACAGTTTTCAAGAGCTCATGGGTTTACGGGGAGTGCCCCTGGCACCAGAGAAGACACAAGGTCCAAGTACGGTGTTATCATTTCTTGGTATTGAACTGGACTCGGTGGCCATGGAGGCACGCCTGCCGATGGACAAGAAATTGAACATGTTGATGCTCATTGATGATATGCTGCTTGGGCACCTTAACTTCGCATGTAGAGTGGTGCGGGCGGGGAGGACCTTTTGTAGGAGATTGAGTATGTCCCTAGCGGCATCACACTCCCACACCACCACATGCGACTGTCCGCAGGGACAAAGGAGGATCTACGCATGTGGCGAAAGTTTCTAGAGGACTTTAACGGCATCCCAATGGTGGCGCCCAAAGAATGGGAATGGGACGTGCATATATACTCAGATGCAGCAGGGGACCATGGTTTCGGACTGTATTGGGAGGGTAGATGGTGCGCTGAAGAGTGGCCACTACATTGGAAGAACGGGGGTAGGAGTATTGCCTTTCTAGAATTTTTCCCACTCGTGGTAGCAACAACAGTATGGGGGCAGGACCTGGCACACAAGAAGGTGGTTTTCAGGATAGACAATATGGCAGTGGTGCAGGTAGTCAACAGGCAATCGGCTAGGGATGCACAGGTACTAAAGTTGTTGCGGGTGTTTGTTTTGCTTTGCTTGAAACATGACATTACCTTTCAAGCCAGACACGTGCCCGGGGTGGACAATGACACTGCGGACGCTTTGTCTCATTCACAGTGGGAGAGGTTCCATGGTCTGGCCACGGCGGCGGACAACTGCAAGACACAGGTGCCGGTGGGGATGTGGTCCATCGGAGACAGAGGATGCTTCAATTGGTGGTAGGGTCGTTGGCTCTTTCCACTAGGACGGCGTATAGGCAGGCTTAGCGGGAGTTCATCACCGGGGGGGCTAGGAGAAGAGACGACGGGTGGGCGAGAGAAGAGGACGTAGTACAGTTTATTCTAGATATGATTGACAAGGGCCTGTCCAGAGTTACGATTACAGGCAAATTGGCAGGGATCGCCTTTATGGGTAAGCTGTGGTGGGGATATGCACCTTCAGCAGGCGAGCTAGGTAGGCGAATACTGGAAGGATGGGCAAGAGAAAAAGGGGCAAGGCCTCAAATTAGGAAGCCAGTGTCTAGGACGCTATTGGCGGCCATGTTACAATGGATACCGAGGATTTGTAGAGACAAGGAAGAAGCAGTGCTTTTCGCGACATTAATGTCTTGGATGTATTTCGGAGCTTTTCGGGTTTCAGAGTTGGTGGGCAGAGCAGGCCGAGAAGGCATCCAATGGAGGGAGGTGCACATGATGGAAATGGGGGTGGAGGTGATCTTAAAACAATCAAAGACGGACCAAAGGGGGAGAGGAACAGGGGTACTCCTGAGAGCCTCAGAGGACTCAGAGGCATGCCCAGTGACATGGGGGGGCTTATTGAAGGGTATTTTAATTACAGCAAATGGGGGGGTGTTTAGAAGGGTGAAGGGGATGGCGGTCATGGCCTCCCAGCTACTCTGGGTGCTGCGGAGTGCTTTGAGGCTAACGGGGGAGGTACCGGGGGAGTATGGCACCCACTCCTTTCAGGTCGGGGTTGCGACGGATGCGGCAATGCAGGGTTGGAGGGAGAAGGAGATCATGCGCTTGGGGAGGTGGAAGGAAGACTGTTTCAAAACGTACTTTAAAAGGGGGAGGGGGACATGATGATGTTTAGTGTATCCGCTCTTACGCTTGTGTCTTTTCAGGTGCAGTGGCCGGCCCAGCTTCGGCGGAACTGTCTATATGGATAGTTGGGCACTCATTTGTAAAATGGGCAGAGCGACATGAAATGCACAAAGGGAGAGGTTTAAATCTTCGTTTGGATCCATCATTGTTTAAGGTGTTGTGGCATGGAAAGGGAGGCATGCGCTGGCACGAGCTCATTCCGTTCTTGAACAAATGCATCAAAAATAACGTTTGTCCAGATGTCTTGAAGCGGGACTTGTTAGAAATCAAACAGTGGTGGTCTGGGTGTTTTATCATTTGATCAGAATTCATCCCGGGGAGGCAGTGGAGAGGGGCTGACAGGCCAGCGGCAATTGACAAAGCCAGGAGGAAAATTAACCGGGACATGAGGAATTTTTGTGTCAAGGAAGGGATAGGGAGAGTAGAACACCCAGAATTGAGGTATGCGGCTGTCTATTTTTTCAGGGACGATGGTGTTCATTTGTCACGCTTTGGGATAGAATTGTATTTGATACAGATGAAAGAGATCATAGATAGATCATGCAATATACGTCGATATCCGAAGCTCCCTAGGTTGGTGGGGGGGTCAGAAAAGCCCTAAGTAAGCGTAGGGGGAGGACTTTTCTGAGTGGCATGTTTTCCTAGTGTTTTGCAGGTTTTACAGTTTAAATTTATGGTGGCCCACAGGTTAATCCGGGAACAGGCAATAACGGGAAATTAATTAGGAGATGTTTAGGTAGGTAGAGGTTTTACAAATAGGTAAAGAGGTTACAGGATTAAAAGTTCAACAGTTAAGGTTTGTATAAGGGTTGTAAACAGTTGCAAAGAATTGGAGAGGGGAGAGCCTTAGGGGTGGGGGGAGGAGGCAAGATAGTTGGAAAATGTTTAGAGAGGATTAGTTTTGTAAGGCAAAGGCCGAGGTTAATGTTTTGTAAGGTGCACCTGTCTTCAATAAAGCAGCCTTTTTCACACTTACACAAGAGTTTTGGTGGTCTGTGCTGCGCCCCCCCTCTGGCCCAATAGGCCTTGTTAGTGCTCGATTCCAACTTGTGAATTAACAGTCGGCTTCCACCTTGTAAGCAGACTGAAGAACGTATTTTTTTCCTTATTTATTATGTAGTAATAAATAATGCGTAGCCGTACCTGCATTGTAACCACAAATATTAATGCAACTGTGAATCAATGCAAATTATGCGTCATAGTGCCTCACGTCATCACACCGACGTTGGTGGGGCGTGACGTTGGGGGCACGCAGAAGGAGACGCTGCGATTGCCCGCATTCTCAAAGACTACTGCCCTCTATGGATGCAGGCTATGTGGGAAAGAAGGACCTCCGGCATTTGAAGTCTGCTTGGGTCAAGGTGCCTCTTTTAGATTTCCGAGTCTTTGTTGAAAACTAATTTTAAATATTTCTTCTTTCCGTGCTGTGCAGCAATTTAGTTTCTTCTTGAGTTTGTTTGTTGTGTCGCGTGGTGTTTTTGTTTTGTGGGTGGAATCAGTAAGTGTGTCTCATGTTTAGAATGCTAATTCCTGGAGAAGGAAAACTCCCCATCGCTGCGTAGTGCCAGAGATTGTAAAATAGTATTAAGTGCTGAGTTACAAAAAGTGCCTCGAAACCCTGCAAGCCTCAGCGCACGTCCCACAATGCTCCTCACTAGCACATTAGTGAGTACCGAACAGGTGTCAGCTGGAATGGGTTTCCGGATGCACGTGAGATCTTAAAACTTGCTTACACTTGCATACAGTGTGAGGTAAGGAATCTAAGCCCGGGCTATCTTTAGCTCACCCGAAATAGCCATGACAGCGTGTTGAAATTCATATAAATATACTTTATATTTTTGACGGGGGTAGTGGGGCAGTGGTTGAAGTGCAAAAACATAAAAAATATGGGAGCTCTGATTCTGTGCCCAAATGAGGGCGGGGCGAGTGAGTGTGGGGGCGGGGTCAAAGGTGTAGCTAAAAACAACAAAATATTCAGTAACTTTTTTTCGGTCTTTCACCTCTAAGTAACTACATATAATATAATCCACACCGTAAATGAAAAATAAATGCAAGTTAAGTTAATTAGTGGCAAATGTGCTATCGTATGTTGTGAAACCTCTATTAGTTAGTGCACTGCAGAGGTCTGGTCAGTAACAAGAGAGCCACAGAACTGAACCCTGGTTGGCGCAGTGGATAATAGTGACTTGTGTATGTTTAGCGCTTCGAGATCCAAGTCTGTGACATAAAGCACTGTGAATATGCAAGTCATTATTTTAAACTTACATTACACACAGTAGAAGACAGCCTGCTATAAAATGTGCAATAAGGTTTAAGATAATAAAGTACTTCCAAAATATAGATTTTAGTAATGCCCAGACTAATACATAGTGCAATTTTTTTATAATTGTTCTTTACAAGCACGCACTTAACAGCTCAGCTGGTAACTCCCTTGTAATACCACTCAAAAAGAATATATCTGTGCTATTAGGAAGCTACAAGTGAATCTGTTAATTAAAGCCAATACTGGCCTGCAGGCACCCTTTAAATTTGCCGAACGACCAGTTGCATACATTTACATTTCTTTCAGGCAATCAGGCACCCTGACACAAAGGCTTGTTTAGCTGTCTGCCGCTACCTCGGTTTTACTGCACATGAGACTCGATGCATACATTTAGCTGAAACATATAAAATGTCAGAATTAACCATCCCGGGAGGATGGTTAATTCTTGCCTTGTCATACAAATGTAGGAGAACAGTTTTTCTTAAATTAATAAAAGTCTGGACACATCGTACTCCTCTGCCCACTTCAATCACTGGTTGTGGGACATATAGTGCTATTGCTGATTCTGAGCACCTTCATGTTAAGGGGAACCAAACCAAATGGCCTGTTCTTTGGGTGTGAGTTTTGAGTATTGTGTTTTTATAAGCAATAGGCAGTGTATGTTTTCAGCCAAGTTTATTCTTACTTCAACATTTCCCACTCGGTTTTTAGCCAAGAATATTTTTTACTTCAACCTTTCCAACTCTGCCATATCTTTCACAAAGCTGCAAAATCATGGCTAGATTATGCTAACTCCATTTCATCTGTGCTCCACTTTCTTCCCAGAAATGCCAAAATATGATCAGTTGCCTATTTGGCTGTTGTGCAATGGAAGTAAGGCAAAGGCTTGTCTCCTTCATTGGCTGTTGTCGCAGTAAGACTTAAGTTCCAGGCCATATGTAATATTAGGGATTTGTTAGGGCCCTGGGCACGATATATTTTGGGGGTCCATGTTCAAAACAATTTTGAATATTACTACTCATTGTCTGCTAATTCAAAATCATGTTGTGCTTGTTCAATGAAAGTTCCCAAACAGGGGAACACAACAATATTTGAAATATGATTTTCCAGGGGCCCCAAAAATCATTAATACGACACTGGGCAAAGAGATTCAGAGATAGAGGTAAGCAGAGAGAAGGAGATAGGTTCGAGATATAAAAATAGAGGTGAAATAGAGAGAAAGTTCACTTTCCAAGAGGCCTTGGAAGGTGGGGGCCAAGTGCAATTGCACATTTGGCCATGTCTTAAAATGTCTCTGTGTGCCTACTACATAAATGTTTATCAGGCTCAATCATTCCCTTCTGTCCCACCAAGACCTTCTGTATCAAGCTCAATCACTCCCTTCCATCCTAAAAAAGACCTTCTGTATTCTGAAAAGGGAGAATCATCATCTGCCTAGATGAAAATGGAACAGTTTATGACTCATTTTTGTGACTTATTAAAACAAGTCTTGCTCTGATACTGATGATCCTGAAAACAGCACACTGTTGAAACTTGGCTTCTCAAAGGAGAAAAAGATTTTGCACAGCAAGAAAAAACAGCATTTCATTTAACATGGGCCTTTGAAATCTAGGCCTTTCGCAACTATGGCCAACTTAACGTGCACACACTCTACCTAGGGTTAGCTATTAATGTAGAAATCATTCATTATAGTCAATCTAAATATAAAATCACACTTTATTATGAGTAAGCAATGATTATATGTGATGTACATTAACATGTTATCAAAGCATGTTATCAAGCAAAAATAAAAAATAGTGACAACGCATCATCACTCTTCACAGAATTGTTGTTGTTGAGTCAAGTCAGGTTGTAGTCCCTGCAGGAGCATAGTTTCTAGGTCATATGGGTCTACACAAGAACAGTAAGGTTGTCACTGTTAGGTACACATTCTGAGTCAGTTTAACAGTGGTTATTAGAGTTTGTTCCGCAAACACCAGAAAGTAACCAGCTCGAGTAAAGTTATTCTGCTGTGTACCAACATCTTGCAGCATCTACCTAGACTTTCTTATGAAAGTGCAATACTGTCATGATGGCTACAACCATATCAAGACCCTATTCATTTCATTAGTCAAGGCCATACACAGAAATCACATAAACAAAAGCAATTTTTTCCAGGTTGCTAAATATTACAGTCATGTGCAAAAAATATCTATAATGAAAATTCAAACATAAAAATGAATATTCAAAGGAATGTATTTTCAATTATCTTTTATTCAAATAGTTGTATAGTTTATGTTATCAAATGTTTATGCAAAATAAATAAAACCAGTTATATTTAAAAACATACATTCATCATTTTAAAAAAAAAAGTACAATGTGTACAATGAAAAGAACAACTGTTGACGCGGCGTTTCGGTGTAAAGGTGGATCATCACCTTCTTCAGGACAATAATTTAATGTTTAAAATCTAAACAAAATATAAAAACTTTATTTAGAAACTATGTTTAACAAATTCAAGGCCCACATATGTTTCATGCAATAGTGGATTGATTTCTGGGTTGCTAAATAAAAAATCATGAACGATGTAACGAAGGAATGTTTGGATATTAAAAATAAGCCTCTGCATATCTAATAAAGTTTTTATATTTTGTTTAGATTTTAAACATTGAATTATTGTCCTGAAGAAGGTGATGATCCACCTTTACACCGAAACGCCGCGTCGACAGTTGTTCTTTTCATTGTACACATTGTACTTTTTTTTTAAAATGATGAATGTATGTTTTTAAATATAAATGGTTTTATTTATTTTGCATAAACATTTGATAACATAAACTATACAACTATTTGAATAAAAGATAATTGAAAATACATTCCTTCGAATATTCATTTTTATGTTTGAATTTTCATTATTGATGTTTTTTTGCACATGACTGTAATATTTTTCAACCTGGAAAAAATTGCTTTAGTTTATGTGATTTCTGTGTATGGCCTTGACTAATGAAATGAATAGGATCTAGATGTCCTTTTTTTAGAACAAAAGGAAAAGTGAATTCTGTTTGTGTTTTTACATATATACCCATCCCTTTTCTAAGTACTAGGGTATCTCCCAAAAACCTTTGTGATTACAACCATATCAAGGACTCTCTGTAAATGAGCTGGAGCGGTGATAGCATCTAATGCAGAGGTGTTCAGTATAGGTCCAGGATGACGCTGAGACATGCCAAATTAGTACCAGTGGCCATGTGAATGAGATCCATTTTAAATAAATATATCTTATGTTGATATCCTCAAGTGCTGTTATGAATCTAGACTTATGTTGGACACCCCTGGTCTAGTGTAAGCAGGATTATCCTAGTGGTAGGCTAAGTAATCTAGAGATTGCATTTTTCAGTGCCTTACTTCACAAAATAGCTGAAACCTCATCTCTTCAAGAAGCACTACCAGTGTTGGGCTGGTCTTTCGGGCACCTGATGCTACCAGATGGGCTGGCTTGAAAGGGCCAGGGTGTGGGTCATTTGTTTTGGTCCTATCACACCCTACAGGCCTAAAAAGATAGGCAACGCACTGACCCTTTTCAAGCTGACCCATCTAGGAGTACCAGGCTGCCCGACAAGTCAGTACAACAATGGGCACCACAATAGGTTACCACTCCAAGACCAACAAATGCTACATTACGTACTAGCTTGATTTGTGCTACATAAACCCCAATACAGACACATATAATATGCCAACATGAGGAGGAAGTAAAACCATATATAGTCTGTGTGAGGAGGCTTTAAACCTAGGGTTCATATCTATTGGGAAGTATCTATCTTTATGTGTGCCAGTTTCATGGTCTTTTGAGGGTGTTGATGGGGAATGATAAAGTGGTAAAGAGCAGTGAGCTATTGGAGAGATGTTTTGAAGTAAGGAAGTATTGTCTTGATGTGGTCTAAATGTGTGGCAGTGTGCTATAGTATAGATATTTTCTAAGGGGAAAAAAAGCCCTGTAGTGGGAGTGTTTTGTCTTGCTTGGATGTGTATTACTGCATGTGTGATATTGCTGTTGGTGGTATTCTTTGTAACTGACCTAAAAGGTAGCAGGAATGGCCTATTTTGAGACCTGCTTGTCATGAGGAGCAGGGTCAAGACTCATTTGTATATGGCTGGGCCCAAATTGAGGTGGCTTGGTGAGAAAGAGAACGATGGGTTGGGATGCTACTTGAAATTATTGCCAGTGGTTAGACAAACTGCATGCATTCTCCCATCACCTTTTGTGTCTTTCATGTACCGCCCTAAGTGGCATAGGTATGTCCAGACGTGGGTCTCATGCTCACTCTTTCACTGGAACCTAGCTGTACCCAACTGATGAGTCCATAACTAGGGTGAAACCGGTCCTGGGTTATTGTTCAGAGAGGGTCTGGCTTGACAGTTCAGCCCAGACTGTTCCCATGAGAAGCAGGGTCGCAACTAATTTGCATATGGCTGGGTCCAAACTGAGGTGGCATGGTGAGCAAAAGAACAATGGTTTGGGATGCTGCCCGAGCGATTGCCAGTGGTTGGACAAATTAAAAACATTCCTCCCATCACCTTTTGTGTGTTTCATGTACCGCCCTAAGTGGCATGGGTATGCCCAGACGTGGGTCCTGTGCTCACTGTGTCCCTGGAGCCAAGCTGTACCCGGCCGATAAGCCCATAACTAGGGTGAAACCAGTCCCGGGTTGCTTGTGTTTTGGTTCAGGGAGGGCCTGACTTGGCAGTTCGGGTTGGACTGTTCCCATGAGGAGCAGAGATCAAGACTGATTTGCATATGGCTGGGTCCAAACTGAGGTGGCATGGTGAGCAAAAGAACAATGGGTCGGGATGCTACCCCGAGTGCTTGCCAGTGGTTAGACAAATTGCAAGTATTCCTCCCATCACCTTTTGTGTATTTCAAATGGGACATTGCATACAAACTTAGGAACCTTCACTGTCTAAACCGAGAAAAGCTGTACATAAGCATTGATCAGTCAACGGGGCTAGAAAGAGTGGCTTATGAAAGCAGGGGCTGCTCCTGTAAGTTCTGGAAATCTGGGGTCCGTGAATGATATACTTGTAGGTAGGGTTGGTTGGTACTTGGACATAAGGAGGTACAGAGGTGTGTGCAAACCAATGGAAATATGGCTTCAACCAGATACCAATTGATAATTCTCCTTTATCCTCCCACCCCAAACCTCTAATAAAAAGTTAAGAAAATACAGTTCTGTGTAACAACGTGTGCTCCATTGTCTCATGGGCTGATTCAAGAGATTTCTGCTTTTAAGTTTATCTGTAAGGGTGAATTTTCTTTGCAATATACATTAATTTAAAAAAATGTATTCCAATTAATGTAACTACTTGTTTTGAAATTTGAAGCATGCAATCAAATATTGTTCCAAGTAATGTTTTAACCTCTATATACAATACAGATGCAGCATGTGTGCACACCAGCACCAGCCATATTAGAAATGAGTCAGGTAGCGAATGTTTGGCCTTCAGCATGCCACAGCTTATTATTTTGATTTTCAGGCTATTAGGAATGCAAGACATGTTATGTACAGGCATTGCAGTTATCACAGTCTAACCACGTACATGAGAAGCAAAATGTGCTATGCAATATACATCATCATTAACAGAGAAATATGTCATCAAGACATGTTAATACCGAGTAAAATCATATACCAATCCTGGCACAGTTTAAGAAAAGTAAACAGATCACAAATAGGTATATTAATGTGATTAATACGGATCCGTTAGTGCAAGTCATTGTAGAGATAGATCTGAAATTTACAGTGAATGAATGTATGCAAGAGCAGAGCCCAGCCACAAACTCCCTGGCTAAAATAGTACTTCAGATGCAGGGAACAAAAGGGTAGGGCTAAAGAGCCAAACAGCCTTCAGGCCAGCCTAAGCTCTCCAGCCAACGCCACACCCACATCAAAGGTTTAACTGAGCCAGAGTGAAGATCGTAAGGAGCTCCTATAAACCTGCCCCTCCAAATTTGCAGGTGACTTTCTGTCTGGCTATACAACCAAAACTAAACAGAAAAGGTTTATAGGAAATCACTCAGCCCAGGCAGCGTAAAATGCAGTGTTGAAAGAGAGTGAGTCTAGGTACATACAGCCCATTGCCCTTACCCTTGCTCTGTCCAGCCTCCCAATAGTGATCCCTCCCTTTGGGAGGCCTGAGTCCCCAGTAAAGGCGGTAAGAGATAAACCAAAGGAACGAGCGGGTCAAGCCCCTAAACTGGTGGTAACTGAAACAATCCCTTGGGAACATGGAGACTCTGGGCCTTTGGCATCACATAAGATGGTTCCCGTCTATTCAGCCTGTCCGGTTATACATTATTGCCTTGCAGTTTACAGGACTGCTCCATTGTTTCCTATGAATAGACACCAGGGGCCGTATTATGCCGGGAGCAAACAATCACAATGCATTTACCCCCAACCAACCCTATACCCCCTGTAGAGGGCTGCTCTCAGGAGGCGCACTGACAGTGCGCCACCTTTTAAATGGCGCACTGTCAGTACGCCTCCTGAGGGCTCCTTTGACTCTGCACCCGCTTCTGTAATATGGCTCAGGCGCAGAGTCAAAGGAATTCCTCTGAAGGTAGCGCTGCCGCTTTAAGTGCGCCAGCGCTATCGGTATTATAGAAGGGGACGCACAGGAGTCTGCGTCCTCTTCTATGATAACAAAGTACCCCAGGGGCGCAAAAAGCGGGCGCAAACGCCTGTTGCGCCCCCTGGGGAACTTATTGTAATACGGCCCCTGTTCTATGCCCATGCTTACTTGCTGTGCTCATCCAATCAAAATCTGTGTGTTCTCGCAGCACCAGGAGCTCGGATGCTGTTCCTTCTTTGTCACAGTTTGGAATACTCTCCCTTGTTTCCTTCACTCTGAAGAACCTTGTTTTCTGGCATTCGGAAAAACATTTAAAAACATCCTATTTTTTATCACCTTTTAGTTTTCTTCTCTGCCAAAAGTGCTGAGATACATATCTATATATAGACAAAATAATCATGACATCACTCAGTGTTGAAGTTGACAGGTGTTGAATGTCGAAATACAACATACTGCCACCATTGTTTTTATATTGCACTTTTTACAGTTTCAGGCACAGAGAGATGTAGTGTTCAATCAATGGCCTGGCTTTAGTTTTCAGAGTTGGCAGTACTTTCCCTCAAGTGCTAGTTGTAGTTGGCACTGGAATTGTTTGTGCCCTTCTATTGCGGGGTAACTTTAAAACAGTTTTCCTTGAGACTTTGAAACTGAACGAACAACTTAAAACGGGCACCAAGGTAATGTGAATTCCTCATGCAAAAGCAGAGCAACATCTGTGTGTAGTATTCGTGAGACTCACAAGAGTTACGAGCATTTTGTTCAAGGGCAACTTCACAGGCAGCTTGCTCAGAATCACAAAATGTTTGGTCCAGTGCTATAGCCACGATTAAACCCTAGCGTTCAAGTTTCAGGTCCAGCTATGTAACCAATAGACCACAATAATATTTTGCTGCAATGCTCCGATTGATACTCGAGAAGCTCTGTGATGCTTCAAAAAAACTTTAGTCCCATCTGTGAGGCCGGCCCATTGTTTAGCAGAGAATCTTTGATGTTTTTCTATAAGGCTGTATTCTTTTTTTTTTTTATAAATTCTTTTTATTGAATTCAAGTATGACATAAGGACACAGCTCACCAAAACCACATATATTAGCAATGATACAGCAAGTGCGTGTTCAAGGAGGTACAGGTATGGAAGCGGAACATCAGCTATGATATTTACATTTCCAACATGCCCAGGCGTTGTGCAACTGTTTCGTCTCTAGTCAACGGGGGTTCGCATATCCCACCCCTATATACATTCCATCTATCCCAGACCTGTGACCATTTATTGGGGCAGCCTCTGGCAACATATATCGTTTTCTCTGTGACCATGCACCAGTCCATGTCTTTGCTCCAGTCCACTGTACTTGGCGGGTCCTGGGCCTTCCATAATCTTACAATATTGCGTTTCGCCACCATCATTCCCAGAGTTACCCACAGGCGCTCCTTGGAGGTCAGGTCAGTCGGCCCCCAGGCATTCAGGAGAGCCAGCTTTATGTTACCATCAAACCTTTGACCCAGTGCATTCTCCATAAGGCTCACAACCCCTGCCCAGTATCCCTGAATAACTGTGCACTCCCAAAGTGTATGGATGAACGTGCCCACCTGCCCACACCGCCTAGAGCAACTGTCATCGGGGCTATATCCCATGCGGACCAAAACTGATATAGAGAGGTATAGCCTATGCAGGATTTTGAGCTGCACTAATCGCAGTCTGGAAGAGATGGCCACCTCCCGAGGAGAGGCCACGGCAGCTAGCCAATCGTCATCATCCAGACCAGCCACGTCGTGGTCCCATTTTTCCCGCAGCTGGTCCAGAGGGTCCGGCAAGTTGTTTATCAGTTTCTTATAAATAAGCAATATGGCTCTCTCCGGCAAGTCTCCATCTAGTACCCTATCTTCCAACGGAGAGAACTCCGGGAGCGGGTCCCCTCTAGGAAGGATTGCAAGCAGGGCATGCCTTATCTGCAGGTATCTAAAGTGTTCGGAGCGAGCCATGTCGTAATCCTGTTGCAGCCGCTCAAACGTGACCACGTCTCCCGACCTCCACATATCACCCACCCTGGAAATTCCTATAAGGTCCCACCGATCGAAGCCCTTCGAACGAATCAAACGGCCTAATTGGGCGCAGCGCCAGAGCGGCGTAGCCTGTGTGATCCTGCCTTCCCACCCCAGACTTTTCGTGGCAGTCTTCCATATGCGCACCGCGTGTGCAGTGGGGCCAGTCAGATTGGGGTGTAACGTCCGCGCATATATTACCCCTTCAAAACTCCCACCCGGCAATAGCCACCTATCAAGCTGGAAGGCTGGATCACCCTGGGGTTTGTAAGTGCATTGGTTGATGGCTGCGAGGTGAGACGCCCAGTAATAACGCCTTATGTCTGGCAATCTGATTCCCCCGTCAAACCATCCCCGTGTAAGCTTGTGGGTAGCTATGCGCGGGGGCTTGCCCCCCCAGAGCAGGTCTCGCAGGAGGCTATCAACTTCTTTGAAGTATGAGGGTCTGACATAGTGTGGGGTGTTTTGTAAGGTGTATAGGAAGCGGGGAAGGGACATCATTTTAAATAGGGCAGCACGACCTAATAGGGAGAGAGGAAGCGTCTTCCGGTGTCTGACGTCAGATGTGAGACGTGTCAGAGGCGGTTGGAGATTAAGTTCGTAGGATTTGGTAGGGTCCTTAGAGAGCCTGATCCCCAGGTATTTGAAACTTTCAGCTGATTCGACTAATTGGAGCCCGTGAGTAAGTGGAGGCAATGCCGCGTTAAGGACGTAGATCACTGACTTGGACCAGTTTATGTTGTAGCCAGCAAATTCTCCAAAAACTCGAAAGATGTTCAGGGCCCTATGTAAGGAGGCGGCCGGTGATGCCAGGTAGAGCAGAATATCATCGGCAAACAGGGAGATGCGGTCCTCCCAACCAGGGGTCCATTTAATGCCTCTGACGACAGGATCTTTACGAATCCACATTGCCAGTGGCTCAAGGGTCAGAGCAAATAGGAGCAGAGACAAAGGGCATCCCCGCCTGGTGCCCCTGCTAAGGACAAAGGTGGAGGACGTCCTATTGTTCACTACTACTCGGGCCAGAGGTTTATGATAGAGAAGGCGGACCCAACCTATAAATTCCGGGCCCATTCCCAGTTTGCGAAGCACTGCGAACATTAAGGGCCATTCAATAGTATCAAATGCTGCAGCCGCGTCAAGCGACACCACCACAGCATCCTTGCCAATTGTCGCCGCCCGACCTAGTACTCTGTGGAGTCGGCGCAAGTTGAGAGCAGTGTTCCTTGCGGGCATAAAACCCGACTGATCCGGATGGACCAGGCGGGTGATGACCCTGAGCAGTCGGGAGGCCAGGACCTTCGCTAAAATCTTAGCTACAACATTTAAGAGCGAGATTGGTCTGTAGGAGGAGCATTTGTGCCTTGGCTTGCCCTCTTTGTGAATAACAACGATATTGGCTAGTCGTTGGTCTGCGGGCAGTAGTCCCTGTTCCTTGCTTGCTAAGAACATATTGGTAATGGGCGGAGCGACTTTACTCGCAGTGAGTTTAAAGAGTTCGATTGGCAATCCATTGGGGCCCGTAGCCTTCCCTCCCCGCAAATCCTGAATGGCTTTTCCCACCTCGATGTCGGTAATATCTAGTTTGAGCTCAAGGCACTACTCTTCCGTAAGTGACGGCAGCGAGATATCTCGCAAAAAGGAGGCTGCCTCCTCCTCCGAGTACGGAGTTTGTGTCGTGTAGAGGGCCTGGTAATATTGTCCAAAAGCATCCGCTATGTCCTGTGGAGCGGTGAGGCGGGCTTCAGAGTCCGTCTCAACCTCGAACATGACACGATGTGCCTGTTCCCTCCGGTCCAACCAGGCCAGCAATTTGCCAGCCTTGTCGCCGACATCATATATTTTACTAAGCAAGGCTCTATGGTGCAGTTTGGCTGCCTCTGTCGCCAAGTCAGTATACGCCTTGATTTTAATGTGAAGTTGCTGTTGCGCCTCCCCCTCATCCCGCTCCCTGAGCGACTCCTCCATCTGCAAGATGTCCCCCTCCAGTCGGGTCATAGCGGCACTCTTCTTCTTCCTCAAGCCCGCTATTTGGGACAGGGCCACCCCCCGAATAACAGCTTTGTAGGCCTCCCAGAGTATAATCGGTGAGTCAACTGAACCCTCATTTTCCTATAAATAGAGAGCGGAGTCACCCAGTATTCTGTCGCTGACTTGGGGATTCTTGAGGTATCAGGGATTAATCGGGGCCATGCGGCCGACCGTGGGTTCCCCAACTTCAATGCGACAAAGGATTGGAGAATGGTCGGAGATGCCCCTGGCTAGGTGTTGAATTTCCTTGATGCTGACAACTTGGTGTTCCAGTGTCAGGATGTAATCTATTCTAGACATGCTGCGGTGGGCCCCTGAATAGTACGTGTATTGTTGCTCAGTGGGTTGCAGTCTCCTCCATATATCAACCAGGCCCATGGCCCCCAAGAAGCTGTGGATCTGTGTGCGGGAAGGTGGGAGAGCTCTTTGGGGCCAACGATCGAGCGAGTTGGAAACAATTGAATTAAAGTCGCCCCCAACCCATGTTCTGCCCTCCGGTAAAGCCAGAAGGAGATCCCCAAGGTCCCGAAAAGTCTGGGCCTGTAACCCGGGTGGAACATAGCCAGAGAGGAGGTTCAGTGTTTCACCCTTCCCAAGTCCCGGTGACAACAGCGAACCTGCCAAGACTATCTGTGCGAACATTATCTATCGTCATGGGAAACGACTTCCGCACCAGCACGCCCACTCCACGGGAGCCAGACCCAAACGCCGAATGTGCTACCAATTTGAAACCCCATCTGGACATGGCTTTACATGCGTTGCCTAGCAAGTGTGTTTCCTGTAGGAGGACCAAGTCCGGGGAGTGTCGCTTGAGGAACTGCAGCACGACACCCCGCTTGATCTTATCTCCCAGTCCATTGACGTTCCAAGACAACAGTTTGAACCCGGGCCGCACTGTTTTGTCACTCATTAACTAAGGTCTGGTGGCGTGCGCCCGGGGGACACTTCCCATGGTTAGTTGCGGGCTGAATCTGCAATATAGCGCCCCCTCCCCTGCCCGACTCGACAGCACAAAACATGGATACAGTGGTTGGCAAAGCTTGATTAGATTCATGTTTGTCATATATACAAAATGCAAAACAAAACTGAATAAAACATCCCCCCTCCCCCTTCCCTGCGCTAAAGAGGGCAAACAGAGCAATAATCTGACTATGGTGCATAGCGGATCTACTCATAGCACAGGAACCCAACACCCCAGAAACAAAAAACTGAACCCCCCTCCCTGCCTCCCTGCATGGCGGTGTCAAAACCGCCCGCCCACCCAAACTTGCAGAGTGCCTATTGCCCACCCCTAAAACTCGTGTGTGCGTGCGTCCAGCCGGGCACCCGTCCCAGATACTAAGGCAACTGGTGAACATACATCACGACCGTAAATAAGCATGCTACTACTGTGTAATGTCCAAAGCACAGTGCGACCATCATGAAGAAGTCTCAGAACCACAGTTCAAGTGCGAGTTGGACCACTAAAGGGTCCCGAATCCCGCCCCAGTTCCGCGGCAAGTAGATAAATCCCCAACCCACGATCAATCCAACATACAGACGAGTCATTCAGACCCTCCCGTCGCCATCTCCTGTTCGCTGGGCACGGTGTCTCCGCTGGAGGCTTCGGTGCTCATTTCGCCTCTCGCCCCCCGGGCGCGGTTGTTGTTTCGGCCTGCCGTCCGCCATCCGTCCAACCAGTCCCAGGCCTCCTCAGGGGTGGCGAAGAACCAAGCCTTTCCGTCCGAGAGCACCCTCAGCTTGGCCGGGAAGAGCATGGCATATTTTACATCCTTCTCGCGAAGTGCCTTTTTGACGTCCAGGAAGCTGCGTTGCTGTCACTGCACCTTGAGGGCGAAGTCCGGGAAAAAGGTGACTTGACTGTTTTGGAATTCCAGTGCGAGCGCAGAGCGAGCGGTCTACATGATGATGTCCCTGTCCCTAAAGTTAAAAATCCTGGCTAATAAGGGACGCGGGGGGGCCCCTGGCTTCGGTCTGCCGCCCGGCACTTGGTGCGCTCTTTCCACGGAGAAGAAGTTGGAGAGCCGGCTTGGTTTAAGATAAGTGGTGACCAATCCCTCCACAAATAAGTCCGCTGCCGGCCCCTCCGCCCGTTCCGGCTGCCACTGCTCGCTCCCGCAAGGCGGAGGCCAGCACAAGCACGAGTGCTTCTGTTTATAATTAGGGACACGCGCGCACTTGTTATTTCAAGCGCCCCATTCCGTGCTTTACCTTGCATTCGCTGTCCGTTCTTAAACTTCCCATGAAGTGTACTAACTTGTTAATCGGGCCGCTCAGTCAGTGCTTGTTTTCATTATTTATTTTCTTTGCTCCTTGCACGCCCGCATAGAAGACTACCATTAGACACATTCTTTAGTGACTAGTTATGCCTTCTTAAAAAACATTTGGACTTGGAAACAAAAAACCTGCATTATAGAAATTGCAGCACAGGTGCACTATGGGTATGCAAATTAAAACTTACGCCAAAAATATTCGAGAAATATAATGGGCGTGAAACCCTGCCTTGGGTATCTCATGACGGAGCGAGGGCACTGTTAAGGACAGCTGCTTCTAGTAGGAAACAACTCGGGGAGCTCGTCACTTCCTTCCTCTGATAGGAACCAGCAAGGCAATTGGAGGTCCTAATGCTCTGTGTCTTGCATAGTTTACGGATTGTGCATACGTTTTATCTCACAAACTGTCTTGTAAATACTAAGTTTACTACCATTAGGTTAAGATTTTTATCGAGCCACCTTCAACCTCAATGAACAGATTTTTAAAGTTACCACAAGCATTACACCTTTCAGACTGCAGTCAGCAGCAAACAGTGCCAAAACAATATCCTTTAGTACGCTGCATTAAGGGTGCAGTACCTTATGTGGCTAATGGAGATCCCTTTAAAAAACCACAGGGACCCCTAGTAAAAGCATAAGGTACTGCACCCTTTCCTTACTTGTGCTTCCTGCTCCTCGCACGCTCTACGGGCAACGTGGAGGTTTCTTCAGATATCAGCGCTGCATACGAATCAACTACCATTCATCACATTCTGTAGTGACTTGTCATGTTAATGCAGCGTGGAACTCTATATTTTAAGATAACCTTCTTTGCCCTGTGCACTGCCGAAGCAAGCACAAACCTAATGATGTACGAGTATATTTTCCCATTGTGAGTTCTCCGAGGGGGCACAGAAAGCAGGGGGCGCCCTCTTACCCCCACCCCCAGGATGCCTCATCTGGAGAAGCTGTCCCTGCAAGGTGCTGGCAGCTCTTGTGTCTGCCTGCGTAGAGAGGCTGGGGGTCCGGGGTACGCAGGGCTCGCAGCTGTAATTAATCTCGAGGCCTGCCCATGGCTCACCCGCTCTCCTCTGTGCTATATAAACAGAAGCTGAGTAGCTCCCCATTCGTTTCCGAGCTCTCTACACTCTCCTAACAGCTAAGCCCCTAGTGCTCAGCAGTGATCTGTGGATTCTCGAGGGGCAAGCTGATGCCTTGCCGGAACTCTGTGAGTAATCTGGTGTCCTTCTGTAGCGCCCACAGTAACAGAATCGCCGCTAGGCGCTATGAAGGATTAGGTGTATACCTAATACGCCTACAAGTGCCTTATTTAGAACCCTGGACTTCAAGTCTGCCCCCCAGTACCGAGTAATTCGTCAGCTAGTGGCATTTCATCACACTGTTTACATTTCACACTGCTCACTAATGCCATTTTCTTGCACTGTCCACTAGTGTAGCTCTTAGTGCTGGTCACTAGTAGATGCTTCCTACACTGTCCACCAGTGCAGCTTCAAGCACTGACCACTACTACATGCTTCCAGTGGTTAATTTGAGCCAGTGGAGGGGGTGGGGGGGCACTGGCACTTAATTCTCCTCATCAGACTTTTCCTGAGAGCAACAGAAGGAAAGAGGGAGGAAGAGAAAGACGGAAAAGCACCACTTCAACATTAGCGCATCACCACTGCATCAACTCAGCACCACCTAAACACCAGCGTAGCACCACAACAGAATCACTCAGCACCATCTTGACATCAGCACAGTACCATCTCAGCATCAGCACAGTACCACCTCCTCATCAATGCACCACCAACAGCGCAGCACCAACTCAGCACCAATTCAGCTTTAGTGCAGCACCACCTCAGCACCAGCGCAGCACCGATTCGACATCACTCAGCACCACCTGAGCACCAGCACAGCTCCACCACCGCAGCATATCTCAGCACCCCCTCAGCATCGCTCAGCTCCGCCTTCAGCATCAGCACAGCCCCACCACAGCATCATCTCAGCATCTCAGCATCAGCACAGCACCACCTCCTCATCAGTGCACTACCTCAGCACCAGTGCAGCACCACTTCAGCACCAGCGCAGCACTAATGCAGTACCAGCATAGCACCAGCACAGTACCGCCTCCTCATCAGTGCACCACCACTAGTGCAGCACCACCTCAGCACCAGCACAGTACTATCTCAACATCACCACAGCACCATCTCAGCATCAGCACAGCACCATCTCCACATTAGTGCATCACCACCACAGCCCCACCACAGCAGAAGTTCAGCACCAATGCAGCACCACTTCAGCATCAGTGCAGCACAACCTCATCATCAGTCAGCACCTCCTGAGCACCAGCTCAGCGCCACCAAGCACCATCTCAGCTTGACTCAGCACCACAGCATAACTCAGCACCACCTCAGTATCACTCAGCATCACCTCTGCACCAGCACACCACCACCTCAGCATCCCTCAGCACCACCTCAGTCTCCCTTCAGACTCTGGCATCTGTTGATTCTCCCCTAGTCTCCGTCCACTGCTAGTGTTGTAATTCAGGTGCCTTTTCACAACCTCCACCCTCTCGTTGTTTATGTCCCGGCCCCCTAAAAAAAAAAAAAAACTAGCATCAGAACAGACAGGAGGAAGTTGCCAGCATTGCAAGGACAAAAAAAATAGAAGATATTTTTTATGTTAATTATTTTTTTTAATAGGGTCTTTCAGTTGTACATAATGTCTTCTTGGTTATATATAAGGTAAGCAAAATGCTTATAACACGTTTTTATTATAACTTTTCCACATGCTGCACAGCAGCCACACTGCTCTTCAACCTAGTTTAAAGACTTTGGCAAAACCATTCGCTCTGGCTAAACACTTATAAGGTCCCAAAGGCGAGACCTATTGGCTATGCCAATGCTTGTTTTATAGTGTAATAAGCTCATACACTCAAGTAGGGCACCGATTTTACTGGGAGAAATTTTCGGATTTCTGCCCGGCTTTCTGTTATACTTGGAGGAAGCAGGTAGATCGACTTGTTGGTAATTGGATTAGGCACCTGGGACTGCGGCCTGTCGGAGCTTTGAGCTGCTGTCCGGTGCATTTATTGATGGTGGTGGGACAGAAGTTCATTCACCCATGCCAAAATTGTGTTCTCGCCCTCACTGGTGTGCAGAGCATAAGTACAGGACATTACCCCATACAGTGGTTCTTGCTTCCCCATGCAATCTCATTGTTGCGTCTCTATCAGTCTATGTACCATTAACTCTGCATGATTTATTTTACAATAATGGTGGCATGGTGGTCTGGTGCACTTCCTTTGTTCCCCAGTATTGTGCCTTCCTGGTGTGGGGCATCAGACAGATCACTCTATAGAACAGACTTATCTGAAGGTGAACATATTTCGGCAATGTGTACCGAGCTGGGCAACATGGAACAGAAACAGGGAAAGTTCCAATTTGATGAACAGCTTGGTCCAGGGCAGTCAGAAGAGCAGCATCAGAACCAAGGTGAGACCCAAGACCATGAAATAGCTACATTACTCAATGAAATAATGAAATACAACAGAGCTTACAGACTATTGATGGGAAATTAAATAACGTAACCACAAGATTGGATCAGCTAGAGGAGAGAATTGATGAACATGACACGTGTGGAATGCGGTTGAAACACGAATATCGGGTGTTGAAGACTCCCCTCAAGAGACAATGGGCACACTGGCCAAACTGCATCATGAGCTCAAAATGGTGAAGATGAAAAATTAAGACCAAGAGGGATGCTCACTTCATAATAATGGATATATTTTGGGGGTGTTGAAAACTGAATAATGTGGAAAACTTTGTGGACCACCTATTGAAGTCCCTGTTCGGCGGAGAGGCATTTTTATAATTTTTTATTGTCGAAAGAGCACACAGATCTTTAGTGCCCAGATCCCGTCTATGTCAAAATCCACGACCAATAATTTCACCTATGCTGAATTACAAGGATAGGGCCATGGTTCTTCACTTGAACAGGGCTAACCCAGATCTTCAATACAAAGGTTCCTCCATCGCATTTTATCCAGATGTTACAACTGTGCACGAAGCCAGGTGACCATTCCTAGAGGATATGAAGTTCCCGAGGAAGAAATCTATCAAGTATTCAGTTATGTATCGGGCAAAATTGAGAATTGACTACAATGGAAAAAAACGCTTCTAAAATCCAAAGGATGGATGGGGCCTGGCTCTAGTAGCCCGGCCTCCATCCGTGGGGACCATAGGATTACAACGGCTGGCTTGAGGGACAATCATTGATTGCAGACCATGTTATTGTTATTATATGATCTTGTAAATTCAGATAAGTCGAATGGGTTATAATTAACCTTCAGAATGTGTACATAATGTCTAAATATTAATAGGGTAAGGCAGTTGTATTAGCTGCTCATTTTGACAAGATTATTATTGGATTATGACTTCACGCAGGCTTAGTAATTATTGCGCTCTAGTTACAAACTCTGCTGCGTTTCTTTCTTCAAATGCTATTTGTTGGATGTGATGGTCCTCCCGGTTATTTTTATTACAGTAATGGACAATATTAATTGCCCTGGGCAAGATCTGCACTCTTAGCCTCCCCCATCTGTGTTGTGCCCAACCACAGTGAAAATGTGGGTGGCTGTGCTACTTACTCTTTTATGTTTAGGGTGGGTGCGTTATTCACTAACAGTTGGGGGCCGTGTGGGAGGGGATAGGGTCTGGGATGTTATGGGGTTCTTGAGACTGTTTGTCTTTAAGATGGAATGACAGGGGGGACACACTATGAATTGTATAATATTGGTATACACACACATTGCAACATGCTGTGTCTAACGTAGAGACAAGTGCATCGTTGAGGCACTTCTCATGCGCACATGCTCAATTTGTCTATGACAGTGACATGTGCATTGTTAAGACACTTCTTGTGCACACATGTTCAGTATTCTTCAAAGCGCTGTAGAGCTCGTACTGCACATGTGCACTGTGTGAGTCGGTGATGCTGCCTTTGTTCCCTGCAGAGATTCCATAGTTCCCTGAGCACAGCGAGTCCATGGAGGGAAGGCCTGTACTGACTACTATACTGATCAGCTTTAATCGAAAATCATGCTCCCTGGGCCTCCACACATCAGTAATAAATGTGACCTCAACGAACCCCCTTCTCCCATACATGTAATATAATATTGTAGTAGTCTCCCTCTGGTTGGCACTGCAAACTAACCATTACAAAATATGAACTTTTGGTAAACGCTCTGTCCATGTCTTAAGTCTGACTCTTGAAAGGGGGTGGGTTATCTGCTTCCGGAAGGTGTGCCATCTGTGCAAGTCCTATAAGGTGCTAATAAAGTAAAACACAAAAACTGCTCTGATGTTCGGCTGGCCCTAAAAATACTGCAACCCAGACTGTTTCAGTTAGTTAGCTCCTCTTTCCGTGTACTCAGTGGGAATATTGTTCAAAAGAGGTTCTGAAAAGAAATAACCATAAATAATATAACTGGAGTCATGTGGGCTTATAATATGCTGGTGTCCGTTTCGCACAGGTGTCACGGTGATCAGACACTGAAATAAAAGTGGTTATGCCAGTCTTTAAAATGGTCGAAGCCAGGCATTCCTGAACTTAGTGTTTTCTCTTTCCTGTATGTCAAGTGGTAGGCGCGCTGCCTTTGTAAAAGGGCTGAGAGGCAGGCATGTCACATGGAAAAGATGTTGCTCTAGTCTCTATGGACATAGCTAACAGCAGTGGTTGGGCCTGAGGCTTCTATCATCACAAGAAAGATGGCGACGGCCATGGTTGTAGTGCGGGCTGGAGCCTCGCAATGTTGGCTAAAGGCTGCGGGGGCTATAGAGCATCAGGTAATTTATTTGGCCTATAGTGAGGATTGTAGTGTACTATTTACCTCCACGATCTGTACCGCACATTTTACAGAGACAGCCCTTTAAGTCATGCAACATGTCCCAAGCCATAGCGCTGCGGCGCGGAGGGCATTATCTCTTCACACCTTTCTTTTGGTTACTTAAAGTCGTGGCTGTGGAGCCCGTGGTCTAACCATGGGAACAAGGCTAGCATGCTGTTATCATCATGGGGGTAAACATTAAGGCTCTTGTTGTGCTTTCTTAGGTGGTAGCTGAACCCACGTGTGCAGACTAGGCGCCCTTTCTCGTGCAAGAAGGCACATTGATCACTCAGGTCTGCACCGGCGGAACTCCGCGGAATTTCTCGGAGTTTTTGTACAACTCTGCGGAATTCTGCAAAGTGAAACTCCGTGAGCACCGCCCACCCCTAGTGCGTAGTAGTGTGTGGAGAAAAACAGCCCTGTCCTTTCACACCTCTCTCTCACAGGACAGGTGTGCATAGTAGTTGTGGAGAGGGACTTGTTCTCCTGTCAGATCTCTCTCTCAGATGATGGATGTATGTAGTAGGGTGTGGGGAGGGACTCGCCTCTTCTTTCAGACATCTTTCTCAGATGACGGGTGTGCGTGGTAGGGTGTGTGGAGAGAGTATGGCCTGTCCTTTCAGACCACTCTCTCAGATGATGGGTGTGCATAGTAGTATGTGGGGAGGGACTTGCCTCTCCTGTGCAGATGTCTCTCTCAGATGACGGGTGTTCATAGTAGGGTGTGTCGAGAGAGACTGGCCTCTCCGCTGACACCTCACTCTCAGATGACAGGTGAGTGTAGTAGTGTGTGGATAGGGGCTGTCCTCTCTGCTAACACCCCTCTCTCTTATAATAGGTGCGCATAATAGGGTATGGGAGGAGACTGTACTCTACTCACAACTCTTACCAAGCCGATGGGCGTAAATAGTAAACTCTGATAAACACCATCTCCAGTAAGACTCCTTCCTTCAGTAACAAGTGTGCATACCAAAGTGTATTCAAACATCTCCAACTCCTTCCAACTTTTCATGATCCAGCAGGAGTTTTGCAAAATTGTAACTTTGGAAAAAAAAAAATTAACATTCTAAACATCACAGTACTTATGTCTAACACACTCTCTCTCAAAAACAAGGACCACAATATGCCTTCATGCTAATAGTATTGAGAACTCATCTACTTCTTTTTACTATTCACGATCCCGCACAGTTCCGCAAGACCATAATAATTTGTTCAAAACCAATAGACATTTATTTTCTTTCAAAGTAGTTATCCCAAAGACACCTCCTCTCTAAATCCAGAGGGGCAGCATGCCTTTCTGCTGCCCCCTTATATAGCTTTTTTACTTAATTTCCACAACACCTCCAATTTTTAAAAGTAAATAGTAATGGCGACCATTTCATTTCTAACATTTCAACAGCCAGCCAATCGGAGAGCTTGCGGGACTAACCAGAGCATGAAGGCTCATGGGAAAAATGGGGCTCTCGACCAGTCACAGGGCTCCATTTTTAATTTTGTGTTCTCGTGGGATACCTACAGGACTCTTGTGGGCCCAACTGCCAAAATATATAATTATTTTTCACACTTAATATTTTAAAAACTACTGAACGGATTTACACCAAATCACAAAAAGCCCACTCTGCGGACCAAGATCTAGCTTCTTTGGAAATTTGGAGTAATTCCGTTAAGCAGTTTTTGCTATAACTTGTCTTTTAAAATCTATGGAAAATGCATGGAAATTTTACGTTTTAGGACCCCCTTTTCTTCTTTGTCTCTGCTTGATAGTTCACCCCAACACTTTCCAGGAAGGAGCTGAGGTGGATGAACAGTTTTTAAAAAGTTTTGTGAAGATTTGTCAGATAGGGCCAAAGTTATTAGCAAACCAAAAAACGCTCTGTCTATGGAAAAGAAGACCTAACTATAAATACCTAGTGGCGCCCGCAAAGGCCGTGAGATGGAGGGTGCACAACATAAAATGATGAAAATCCCTTGTTGGGGTCATTTTTGAACAGCCAGGCTCTCTGATAATCACTGCCTGCCTGCGTATATCAGTAAAAAACCTGCCACTTTCAAAACAAATGCAATAAACTTCCCAAGCTGACAGTATGTACAGGCACACACATGTAATTGGAAAGCAGAACCCATTTTTCCAATTCAAGTTTCTCTGGCACGTGGGATACAAACCAAAAGAAAATACATAATAGATTTACATTGAACTGTTGTCCAAAATATAGAGTGCCTAAAAATGGAGCAGTGCCTTGGTTTTAAGAGCCTGGTTGCCTCAGTGTTATTTTCAGAGGCAGTGTCTCCAAGAAGCTATTTATGGAGGATGGCAGGGCTGTGACAGTCCTGAGGTAATGAGAGAGCAGGAGGAGTGTGTTTGTGTGTGATACACCCTGCCTTTTCCCTATAATCACAATGGGTAGGAGCGCACCATGTAATCGTGCTCACGTTATTTTTGTGGGTAGTTTTATATAGCACAAACTTGACCCGAATGTATCAGAGAGCTTTAAATGTGCACCAGTTGCATTACAGACGGACACATTCATTTTTAGGCATGGGGAGATTAGGTGATTTGCCCAGAATCACAGGATGTTTGAGCCTCTCGCCAGACTTGAACTTGGTTCCCCAGTTTCAAGGTCAGCCGCCCTAGCCATTAAGCTCTCCCAGTTTGTACATTGTCTGTGAAAACAGATAATATTCCATGTACTCCCTCAATACTGTTCCAAAGTCAAAATAATTGAAACTTCCTTTGGCAGAAAAGGTACACTGACTGAACAGATCAACACACCCAACCAATTGACACACACCTCCTGACTTTGCTCTGCATAACTAAAAACCCACCCCAAGACCTATGGACCAAATGTGTCTTGGATGTGTGTTCTCAGAATTTGGGAGCCTGTTTTTTAAAATAAATAAGTTTGCCAATCAGGTTCAAAACAATCCCAACCATCAAACTCTTCTGCCTTCAGAGAAAAACGCAGAACCAGTGGTTTCTCTAAAGGCAGAAAGATTCGTTTCAGGCAGGCTGGGTGGGAATCATATTACAACGACTGGTGTATTGACAAGAAAGCAGAGTCCATGGCCTCTGATGACCTGGTGGGCTATGCCTACAAATAGAGTCTAAATGACCCCACTTTTCTATATTCCAGTTGTGGCATTAAAATAGCACAGTTCTTTTACTCACAAGAAAGTTATGTAGACGCATGTAAGACCACACAAACATAAGCCTTCAAGAAAATTGGAACAATAAGTTTGAACAATCATTCATTTAACCTTCAATAACATTCACTGATTATGTGAATTGTGTGCCACGCGTGCAGCTATCCAGGGTCTCTTGCCCCTGCTAATGGGATGGTGATACTCTCACCCATACCTCACCCATACACGTGTGCCACAAGAATCCCAAATGTTAATAGGCATGTGAAACAAATGTGTGGACAAGAGAAAGGAGACGTGGAGGGGAAAGCAGTTAATCTTGAGGTAAGTAATGGAATGGGAGGGATGTGGAAAGATTAGGAGGTGGTAGAACCTATTAGCAAGTGTCTGCATTTGTGCGAGGAAGGGTGGAAGGTAATAAGAAATCTGTGTGCCATTCCCCAAAGAAAGGAAAGGGGGTGTCTCAGGGATATTAACACTTGTATTGTTCCAAGGACCAAACCCTGGAATATCTCACGACCTACATAACACACCACCTCAAGGTGCCAACTTTCTGCAAACCCAGTACAGGCCACCAACCAACATCAACATGGCATCAAAACATGATACAATGTGCTCAGGTTAATTTTTCCTTATTAACCACAGTCTATAAATGCTGCAGCAGCTTCAACCCAATCAAACACAGATGTCTTGTGTCGATCAACTTTTTGTCAGCAAAGCTGAACACAGGAATGGCTCCATGAGCCCTCACTTCATTGCTTCTTTTCTCAGTTCCTACATTTGCGTCCTTGATACTGCTGTCCTCAATATCTACTCATTGACCAGGGTAGTGAAGACCATGAACCCATTCCTTTCAAAAGACCTGGAACCCTTTATGTATTCTCACAGCTTTCTTCACTGAGGACTGCCCTGGAGTTTGAGAGGATCTAATGGAAAAGGAAAGATTCCAGCAGTTCTCCTAGTCCTGATTTATTATTGCACAGGGGCCATCCCAGTACCCATAAAGGGATGGGTCAGTGCTGATTCCCAAGATGTTCTGTCTGATACTCTAGGAATGCTATGGATGTCAATGCACAGGATTGGAACACAGAGGTTTTTGATGTGTCTACCCTTAATTGGCACACCATCAGGTCCACTTTAGTCAGTCTCCACCTCTAATGAAACACCTTGCTTTTTGAATGCCTAACAACCAAAATCACACATGCTCCAGCATGTACTTGAAGGCTATCATACTCTGCTCCACAGGATCTAGTTTAACATGCATTTTATTCAAGAAGGTTATCAGAGTCTGTTCTATTTTCTTAGACTGGTTAGGTCCTCTTGTTCTTTTATTGGTTGCTAAGATACGAATAATGTGTGCCATTGGAAGAAATGCCCACCAGGGCAACAGCCCTCCCCTAGTTAGAAGTAAAGTCCTGGGGTTCCACCTGTGTATCACTCTGTATCTTCCCGATGAACCTCTCTAGATTCCTCAGACATAAGGCCAAAAACACTGAGGCGTATCATCCCCCTGAAGCATTTTTGTTGGCTGGTACAAATCACAGCATTCTTCACACTCCATAGACTAGACCCCCCATTGGCTAAAACAGTACCCCCCCCCCCGAGAAGGTAACTATGTTTAAGCAATAAAAATATCCAGCCTTACCATCCCGTTTATTCAATCACTAAATGTACCCCTCACTGTCTCTAACATGACAGCGAGTCTCTCTTTCTTGTACTTACCCAGAGCCTCAGGCTCACACTACCCGAGATCCCTGCCGTTGTTGTAAGAAGAGATGGTAATGCTATCTTGATCACAAAATATAGAAAAATACATCTCATCGTACGGTCCTTGGAGCTCAACACATGGGTGGTGTCTATAGCACCTTATCTGCTGGACTGTATTGTACAGACAATTGAAGCTGCTGGTAGCTCTTGAACAGCTCAGAGAAATGCCACCGTTCCAACTCCAAAAGGAACAATTAATGCACGGAATGCTGAACGCTGCAAACATTCACCCCCAGTCACAAAGATCTGGGTTTAATCCATCGTTCTTTTGCTCACCAGCTTAGCTATGCCATGATAAACATTTTATAATTTGTACATTTTTATGCAATCAGAACCATAATGCAGCCCTATATTAGGCCTGGGCGAAGTACTACGCTACGCTCGTGTAGTTTGCGAAGTTTGCGCTACTTCGCACAACGCGAATTGCACGTAGCACAGTGCAAACACGCGTAGCGTAGCGTAGCGTAGTGCAGCGGTCATTTTTTGCTTGCTCGCGGTCCTCAACGTCAAGTTGACGACCGCGAGCAAGCAAAATGACATCCCGGCGAGACTTTTTCCTCGTTCGCGATCAGCAACATCAAGTTGCCGATCGCGAGCGTGGAAAATAAACCTCCCGGCGAGATTCTCAACGCGGGGAGGTCAGGTTTCTCATTGCGAGTGATCGCGTATGCTCGCGACCGCTCGCGATGAGAAACTACCAGTCCGCGTTGAGAAAGCTGCCGCTCGAGTAAAAATCTACTCGAGCGGCAGTAAAAGACAGCTTGCACTGTGCAAGATGCCGTTTTCAATGATTGCACAGTGCGGACAAGCATCCGGCACTGTGCAATCATTGCGAACAGTGCACTACGCAGTTCGCGTAGTGCTACGCGTAGCTCGCGTAGTGCGAACTGCACTTTGCGTAGCTTCGCGTAGCGCTACTTCGCGAACTACGCCCAGGCTTACCCTATATGCCACAAGTTCTACCACATTGTTCGCTATCACCCTGCTTTTTCAACAAATGATTTTACCAAGAGATCCCTCTGGCCTCTTTCTTCATCATACCCCCTGGCTTCCACTATCGAGCACAGTATTTGTCCCAGAACCCCTACACTGAGGGCAAACTGCTGGAGTATGACGAAGAAATGGACGCCCTTCATGTATTTGTTCCAGTACCTTTAGGCAGTGGGGTGCACTTCTGGATTATAGCGGAGGATGGCGCTTCATTTCATCACTGGTCCTAGTACTCTTAAATGTGGTGACAATGCTGAATTGTGGGTGTGATCCAGACTCCCTCCAGGCAGCCGTCTCCCACATAACCAATGATGGAGACTTTACTGAACCCTACAAAAGTTAGTGTGATATTTTTATCAAGACCAGCCTTAAAAAATATACATACAGACAGGGAATACTGGCTCGGGTGATAAGATCTCCAAAAGAAATGCTGATTTAAATGATGTGCAGACAGCCCTGTATATGATATAGGTGATGAAAGCTATGGACATCACCAAAAAAATGGTGTCCTCAGGGAGTGATAGTTACTCCCTACAAAGTATTATGAGCAGCATGAACCTCCAAAAAATGGCGGACTCAATGATGGTCACAGACTCCCTGGTAAATGTGTCCTTTGGGATGGGTTGTTGAATCCCCTAAATTACATCAGTCGTCAGGACAGGACCTCTGACAGAAAGGAATCGGGGCCAAGTAGGCAGGACCTCTACTGCAGTGAGAACCCCAGCAGAAGGTGTGTGGTCACCTGTCAACAATGCAGTGATGTGATATGGTGTCTAGCATACACATCCTCTATTATACACGGATAGCTTGGCTGCACATCTCTCCCATTCGCATTCAATAATGTACAAGTCTTTTAGGTTGAACATGCCTTTACTGCTTATGTGTGTCTAGAGTTCTGGGACTTTTACGAAAGTTGTGAAGTCCTATGGTTTTCATATAATGGCGTATAGCATATGAAAATGGCATGCTTGTTTCATTTGATTCATTTACCATTTCATTGTTTCTAGAGCATCAAAAGTTTTTTACACCTGGAAACAGTAAACTTTAATCTGTTTTGATAATTGACGGGATGGCTCAGCCTTACATCCTTTTGATATTGAGAAAATGAGAGTTATTTCATTTAGCTAATAATAATACTTTTTAAAGTACCTAGGGACAAATTTTTGACGTGCACTACATAAATAGGGAATGTTGTATGTAGCTGATGCTTTTTGTTGGATCATATTCAAAATACAGATAGCTCTAGAAGGATAGATTTTAAAGTACAATTCTGCCAAAATAAACATATAAGTTGTTATTGGTAAGGATTTTTTTAATTCTGCTTGAATACTTTCAAAGGAACTTTTTTTACATGTACACCTGGTTATCGTGTTTTATAAATTGGGACAACACACACTGATGCAGAAAAGCTTTTTCATTTTGCCTTAGATGTAAACAAAAGAGTTAAACAACAACAAAATATTTATGCAAATAAAGACCGTTTTACAAGAAAAAATCATCCTTGCCAAAGCATTAGATTTAGAAGGTGATGGTCACTACCATTATTCTGGCCTCTGTACTGTCAATAGGTAGACCGCCCATGGTAAAAAAAAAAAAAAAGGACCAGCTCGAAGAGTTATGCATTGAATATCTCTGGTTAGTTGGAGCAGTGATCCTCAATCGAATTATAACTCTTTAAAGGTCCTGTTCGGCAGGCTCCTTAAGGTGTGGTTGACGCGTTTCGGGCTGTTTATTCTAGGCCTCTTAAGGACTGGGCAAGGGTATGTACAATCACTTAAAAGAAATATGTTAAAACCATATAGTCGGAGGATTTACATGACCGATGGTTTGAGCACCAGCAATAAATGTAGCATCAGTAAAAAAAAGTTGCATACATGCATGGGAAACACAATTTGGTGTCATGAATGGGCAGTAATATTGAAAACCTTAAAAACATCTTTGACGCAGTGAATAGGCCTCATGTGTGCTATTCAAGTGACTAAAACAATGGTTAATTTGCTTGAAATAGAGCAGCCGGGGTGTCTATGGAACATCCAGGACGTGGATCACCTGGCCGGTAGGTGTTGGGTGTAAAAACAGAGGCACCAATTGGGCATAGGGTATTGTGAGCCAGGTCATAAAAATGGAACATGGAAACATGGAGCTTACCAATAGGTATCCTGTTTGTATTGACCGAGATCGACCTATTGGGCAGGAAGTGCTCTCAGGAGCATTAGGTTCGATTGCTAGAATTGAACACATAACCCAATTATACATTTATGGCACCAGACAAGCTAGCTTAGATCTAGAAATATCCTTTGAAAGTAGTGAAGTAGGATTAAAAAATCCTTACCAATAACAATTAATATTTTAATTTTTGTAGAATTGTACTTTTGAATCTATCCTGCTAGAGCTATCTGCATTTTGTATACTTTTGATTTATAGCCTAGGCTCTAGAGGGGTATATGGACTCAACCCAATTTTGCTTTGCTTTTTGTTGGATCAGCATAAATATACAGATGCTTCGTTAAATCCATGGGCATGTTGAGCCTGTAGTGTGACTGATGGAACTTGCACTGACTCTGCCTGTGTTGCATTATTTGTGTACGGTAAGCTTGCAATGCTGCTGGCAATGCTATACCTGTTACGCACTTAAAGGAAGCTTGTACTGCTGGTGATGGTGCTGGATCCGGTCGTTGTATTACGTGGCTGAACTGCTGCTGTTTGGGCTGCACCAGTCATGTGTTTGACTGGAGCAGGTACTGTTGCATCCTTGATGGTCCTGTTGAGCGTTGGTGCATGCTATGCTTATAAGTGCTGTGGAACGCCATACCCCTATGTTCGGGAAGACAAAAATTCCACTACTAATTACCTTGCTGTGTTTTTTCTGTGTGCAAGTGGCTGTACCCTGCTGTTACTAAGCTGCACCGCTGCTACATTCACTGCTGCCACTTGAGATGTAACTATTCTACACATAACATAGCTAGAATTTCTGCTGTTTGTACCGTGCCTGAATGTGCTTGACCTGTTCTGTATGTGAGGAAAGATTGCACTACTGCTGCTACGCTGTACCTGTTCCGCATGTTAGTGAAACGTGAGAGACGTTTAACCATACATAACAAAAATGATTGGCTTTGTTGTTGCTTGCATATTGTAGTGCTAATGATGGTCAGCAATAGAAGGTACCTAAAGGATAGGTATGTATAAGAAGGAATATACTATGACTGTCCAGGCATTCTGACTGAATCTCCAAGGCATTACCTGCTCTAATGAAAATCACTCAACCAAAAATAAAATTTAGCACTGAACAAAAATAACCACTGCGCTTTAAGGATGTTTTTTATTAATGTCTCTGTTGATTGGTTTCTTCTCCGACCCTATGATGAAACAGCTGCTGGAAGAAAAATCACGCATTCACAGACAGTAGGGTATTCTTCTAACCATGTTACTAGAAAAACATTGAATGATTGGCCGAGTAGGAACCAAGTGTGTGGGTGTGACATCAAAGCACAAGGATGGAGGTGGTACGCACAAACTCTCTGTACAAACTCTCAGATGCTTCAACCAGTGGCCGCGGGCATTTACTGAGCCCTCAGGCAAACAAAAGAAAAACATTTTTTGAATCGTGACAGACGACTTCCTCCTCACTCCGACCTCTTCAGCTGGGACTGCAGTGCAGGCCCCAGCAAACTCCCTTAATCAATCCTGGCCTGCACAAGTGCTGTTAACCAGCATGTGAGCAGTGGCCTGATTGGTGGGAGTGGCCACTCCCGGCGCTCCCCAGCGCACTGGAGGCCTGCAATTGCTCTTTACCTAGCTGTCTTAAGACAGCTGGATTGAGAGGTTTAAAGTGTACATGTCGGGCTGGCCGCCGCAAGACAGCCGGCCAAAGAAACATGCACACTTTAAACAGTGGAAAGGCAGCTCTCTGCCCACCACTCCTCCCTGCTGTCACTCAGCAGGACCCGCCCGTCGCCCTAACGCTCTATTTAGGACAGGACGATGAAAAATAAAATGGTAATGAATTACCATTTTATTTTTCATCTCTGTGGCTTTGGGAGGCACTTAAGTGGGACGAGGCTCCTCCGCTCCAATGGAGGAGCCGCCCTTGGCTTCAAGTCTATGCCTGTGACTTATGCAATAACAAAAGCTATTCCTAATGTCCCAAGAGAAACTTGAGTTCATAGTAAGTGCAATACAACTGTTAAATATAATATTATATACATTATAATAATAATAATAATAATAATAATATAAATTGCTTCAAAATGGCTGTCGACATTATGCCATGCCTCATGCAAGGAAGATCCAAAGCTTCCATATACGTAGCAAAATGTTTCTTAGGAGAGTTGACAGACTGAATCGCTGGCCAGCCAGGAAGCATAGTTAAAAATGTAGAGTACTCAGAATCCAAAGTTTAGTGCCCCATTGGCCCCAAATACTGAACCCTAATCAGATCCCAGTCTGAATCTCCTGATTGGTGAAGCATCCAGTGGCACTCAAGGCTGAGTAAACCATTACAGAGGTTAGCGAATGAGGCCATCTGCAGTATGTGGCCTACACCTGCCATTGGCAAGCAGTGAACAGATGGGCATACATATCAACTGCCCCAGAACCTGATGGATCTGGCTGTAATAGATTACAGAATGTGCTCCAGCTTAGTTTGGGCTGTGAAGTCCTACTAGGGTGTTTGCAATCAAGCAATGTTGATGGCAGGTTTCTTTTTTGAATTCTGAAGAACCGAGGGTCTTGGAGGAGCATGCTGTTTTTAAAATTCTATTTCTGTAGCTGCCAAAGTCAAATACAAGGGTGGTAGATTTTGATGAGTGAGAAGCACTTTGAGGTAAAGATGGTCCCAAGTGAACACGTTCAGGGCTTTGGGGGTTTGCTTCTTTAGGAATATATTCTGCATGTGAGCGCCACATGCATGGATTCATGAGGATGTCAGGAGACGAAGGCTGTGCCTGAATTTCACAAGTAAATGCGATCTCTCAGGCCCAACAGCAATGTACTGAATACAAAAAGCTACTGCTTGACTTTGGTAGCATCTGCTTAGAGCTAATGATGAAGAAAATACAACAAGCAAGTAAAATGCAACCATGAATCTTATGAAGCCCTTAAAATAAAAACCTTGAAAAAATAACTGAAATGATAAAGAAACATGGTGTCCCTTATTTCCATGGAAAAAAGAAACATGTGTGAGAAAGAACACAAGCACTTGACAGAAGGACGACAGCAACTTTGAGAACAACACTTAGCCCACTTCGAACATCTGCCCCTTTTTGAAGGGCAACATTGCCTTTCTGAGAAGATTAAGAGCACCTCTAACAAGGACCACAGCCCCTTTGAGGGAAAAGCCCCTCAGGGGCCAGCACAGCTTGGAGGAGAATAGATCCCGTTGATGACGAGAGCCACTTTGAAGAACAATAGCTCCATGAAGACAACAGCTGATTTAGCCCTCTATCTGCTGGAGCTCCAAATGCTGAGCCCTTTTTGATGTTTTTGGCGCTTCACGTTTAAGCCTTCATAACATTTTTCAACAAAAGGTATCCAGGCCAAATTTGTGTGCTTTTCCCCCACTTTTCAACACTTTTATTTTGGATTTTTTTAATGCAGCAACAACATACAGATGTGACACGGAGAAGCACAACACATATACAGACGATACAGCTTTGGTAATGAAACACACCACATCTCTTGGAAGTATCCTTGCTACACCAAACCAGATCAGCAGAATTATTCAGCAGTCCAGGTCACCAATCTTACACTGAGTAGAATTAGAATTCAACCTATCTTGAAATTTCAGGCATCAGAATCTGGCTCTTGCTGTAGGAACACAGTCGTTCCCAGAAGTTTTTTTGCATGGAGCAGAATGAGTAATAGCGAACCGAGGTATAGTTGTCCATTAGTTCATTGCAATATAGCACAATCTTTAAGCCATACTTTGCATTTGGGTGGTTTAGAACTCATCCAATGCATCACCACCCAGGGCCAGCTTTAGCGCTGGTGGCACCCGGTGCGACAATCTTTTTTTGCGCCCCACACCCCCATGACATCCTCCTCAGATTCCCTCACTAGCACCCGGCAAAAGTGCCCCTCATCTCTCCACAGCCCTTTGCTCACATGCATTTCATTTGTTTTAAAGGGCTGGTAAAGGCTGGCTTTACTAATCCACTTGGCTATCCACATAAATACAGATCTGTTCTTTGCAGCAGGCATATTAACCTTCTGCGCCACTTTATGGCGAGTCAAAACTGCCACAAGACAAAACTCCGATCTCTCTTTCCAGCAAGAACATTAATCACAAGAGTTGTCTTGGCATTTTTATTGCTGGCTGAAAGCTCAACGCCCAAGGAACTCTGTAGCAGGTACTTTCAAATCTTAAGTTATGCTAGACACAGCATCGCACCCCCTCAGGTCAGTGCCCCCTCTAGGTCAGCACCCAGTGCAGCTGCACCAGTCGCACTGCCCTAAAGCCGGCCCTGTCGCCACCCACCTCTTGATAAGCAGCAATACCTTAGACACAAACTTATTTTAGGTATGGCCTCCGTGCACCCCATGAGAGCAAAAATAAGTGATGAAGCAATAGTGCCCTCAAACATTGTGCCTACAGAGTGACATTCTTATGCCAGAACTCTAGCACCGATGGGCATGACCATGCCATGTGTGCAAAAGGCCACACTGACAGCTCTGCATTTCTAACATCCATACAACCCCGTGAAAAAGCGTTGCAATATGTTGCAGAGTGTGGTATAGATGGTGAATGCATTTGAAACTGATAAATTTCTGTCTATAATTTAATGGAACACCTCTAACCTGAGCACAGCAGTCCTTCCAACATGTGCCAGATAACAGGGAGCCCAATTCAACTTCCCAAGCCAGCCTGGCTATGTACAATTAGATGTTCCCATTGCCAAATCATCTCAGTACAGATAAAGGAAATAGTCTTGCATGTGTCCCCTCTCTGAATCATTTTGGTAGGTAAAGTTAGTCCAGTGGGATTTGAGGGAAACTGAAGTTCACAGATCACCCAATACCAAACCCCCATAGCTTTTAATATAATTCCCTAAGATTTTTAATGTGTGGGTGTAAGGAGAGGGTTCTATACTACGATCATTAATAGGGAGTAAGGTATTTCAGCTCCAGCCCTTTTTAGGTCGAGCATTTGAGACCTCTTGTATATACTTTAGTATATACTTATATGTGTATGTACTTTGTGGGTTCTGGAGATCAGCCCTAGCACTTATCTGCTTTCGCTTAGGGACTCTTTTTTCTGTTCAACTGCCTGTATTTAACTGTCTTGATAGAAAACGACCAGCAGAGGTCAGTAAAATACCAGAATTGCTTTCTGCTTGTTCAACTGCCTCTATTTAACTGTCTTGATAGAAAACGACCAGTAGAGGTCAGTAAAATACCAGAATTGCTTTCTGCTGAAGGACTTTCTTTTTTTAATTTTTCTGGCAACTGCCTCTATTTAACTTTCTTGATAGAAACCGACCAGCAGAGGTCAGTAAAATACCAGAATCACTTTAGCATTCTCTAGACTCCAGTCCATAGAAATTGTCTTCCACGAGCACCCGTAGACAATAATATATTTTTCAAATCTTGTATTTTCAGTGATATGACCACCGAAGGCTCTGATTTTATATTAAAAACAGAGCTTTGGACTACACCATTTCCCGCTGAAAGGCAATATTTCTCTCCATGTGTTCCCATGCCTGGCGTGTCACGCAGTTTGGTGCTTACTTTCCCTCCATGTTAAAGAACAGTAGATGTTTCAGCACCCAGGCTAATGTGCATACATGTAAGGTCCCAAAGTCGAGACCGATTGCATTGCAAATGCTTGTTGCTTTTTCCCACCAAGCCTATCTAGTCACTCCCAGCATATCTACATAATCCTTTTGTACCATTGGCTATTTACAGATCACTGATAGTAGTGAGTGGGGCTCAGCTATCCTATCTTCTATCCTCACATGCATAAGGTGGGTCTGTACACCAAATCAGTACCTACTATAATGCACCTGTAAGACTAAATAATATAGGAAAGGGCCAGTAACTGACAAACCCCGGCCCTCACCATCAGTTGTGTAAGGACTTCTCATTTACTACATAACTGCTTACCGCCCCATATTACTCTCGATAGCACGTGCCTACGTTGACAAAAATCTAGTTAGGTATGTGGATTGGAACATTATTAAATAGGAATAAGAATTTTGGCTGCAGTACCATTTTTATTAGCGAAATATGACCCAGCGTCAACATGGGAAATACTATTCAGTGTTCAACTTTCACACTCAGATTCTCCAAGGCTATCCCAAAATTCCATCTCAGCAACGTTGGTGTATCCCAAGTCATGTGCATCCCCAGGTATTTTACCCCATCTGCCCTCTATTTAAGTAGTTATTCTCCAACAAATAAAATGGTGTTGTCCGTAAGTGGGAATAGCTCAGATTTATACCAATTAATCAGACAACTAAAGTAGCCACCAAATTTAATCATATCTCTGATGAATGGAGCCATATTGGGCTTTGAACATACATTATAATACCATGAGCATATAGGTAAATCCAGAGATTTGCCTCTGATATAGAGGCAGTGCTGGGAGTGAAACTCCTGCAGCAAGCAAGCTATGGACTTAATAGCCAGGGCTTAAATTAGGGGTGACAACGGGCATCCCAGCCACTGGACACCACATCTTAGTAAAGATTGTTGACTTTTACCTGGGCTGTGGGGATGACATACAGAAGGTTTATTAGATCTAGAAAATATTTCCCAAGGCCCATAAGCCTGAGCCATGAACGGCCATTCCAATGCATCAAAAGCCTTTTCAACTTCGAAAAGGACGGCCACTGCAGGTAAGTGTTGTTCCACCCAGTGAACGATGGTCATTAATGTTCATAAGTTAAATGCTGTTGAACACTGGGGTATAAACCCAGATGGTTGTGGTAGCATTAACAACTGCATCAGAAGTTAAAACTTCTGTGCCAGCATTTTGACAAAGAATTTATTTTCAATATTCAAGAGCGGCCTGTACGAAGAGTACTGGTGAGGGCCATGACTCAGCTTTGGAAGTACATTGATTATTGCCTCCATCTTCGACGGAGGCAGGATACGATTAGTAATAGAAACATTATACCAATCTAACAACCGGGGAGCCAGGATAGCAGAATATTCTTTATAAAACTCCAACGGAAGACCATGACCATTGCCTCCAAGGGCTTTACAACTCGCTGGACTGGTGATCACTTTCTTAACATCTTCAATTGTAAGGGAAGAATTTAAGAGTCCACACATCTCAACCTAGGCAAGAGGAACATTGTTCAAGTATTCTGCTATTTTGCAGGAAGCAAAACTAGAACTGGAGGACTATAATTGCCCATAGTATTGTCTGGAAATGTGCAAAATATCCAGGTGGGTGCTGTTATGAAACCATCATCGGTAGTGATTCCCAATACATGTGAATCACAATTAAGAGCCCTAGCGATCCATGCTAATGTTTTGACTGGTCGATGTCCTTTCTCATATGATTTGGCCTGGCCATGTTTGCCTAAATACAACACCATCTGTTTAGCGGTCTTCCTAAATTCCTTCAGGGTGTCTTGTATTGCAATTAATGTGCATTATTTTTGTTTGAGTAATATGCAGTTTCAAGACATCTAAGCTCCTTCTTCAGCTTTCCCAGCCATGCACAAAGCAATCTAAGACTACTTGTACCTTTGAAGATGCACATACCCCAGGTATACACTTTAAATGCTTCCCACAATGTTTCCACCTCAGGCACTGAACCCTAATTTAACGTATAGTATTCCTAAATGCCCGACCTGATCATGGATCAGAAGACTGGGAAAAGGAGTGCAGTCCTTTTTAATCTCCAGTATTTGACTCTCCATGGAGGAGGGGGAATAGCTAACAGGAATATCACTAGTGAATGATCAGACAAAGTTCTAGGTAGGATGTTCGCCTCTCAAACCCTCTCCATTAGAGATCAGGAGGCTAGCCACAAATCAATACAGAAACTAGTCTCATGTAGACACAAATAGTCTGTGTATTCGGCTGCTACATGGTGCAATTTTCTCCAAGTATCTACAAGATGGTACATTTGCATGAAAGGGGAAACAGCATGACTCGCTTTCGAGGCCTATAAAGTTCAGATAGCTTGTCATGCTGCAGCAGTAGCACTGGATTAAAGTTCCCATCCCATAGCTTTGGGAGATGCTCAAACCCATGGCATTTGACCCTAACATCATAAAAGCATTCCAGTGCCTCAATATTGTGGCATATACGTTTACCAAAAACAGCCAACACAGAATCAATACAGCCAACAACTATCACGACTTGCCCCTATGGCTCACCCACCCGTTCCTGTAGAGTAAAGTTTATAGTTCTCAGTATATGAGTTATGTTAGTATGTAAGGAAATATCTGTGCTGATCCCATCTGGATGTAAACGTAGACTGTGTTGATAAGGATATTGGCATCTCCTGAAGCAGTGACACATTAAATTTATGACGGTTATGATAAGCAAGAACTTGATGGGCTTTAGGGAATTATTAATCCCACATATGTTCCAACTAACTATTTTCAGTGTGCTATCCATTAATGATATGTACTGCAGGCCAGGGCCATGTAATCTGACCGTGTGTGAGAGGTATATCATGCTAGCAGTGCACTGCGGACGCAAACTCCGCCATGCGGCGGTATCAGAGTTTTTTCCCAAACCCCGTGTTCCAAGCAGAGCGACAAACCTCCGCAACCCTCCACCTGCAGAGCAGAGTGTACCTCTCACCCCTACTATGCACACCCATCATCTGAGACAGAGCTCTGAAAGGAAAGACCTGCATCTCTCTACACACCTTAACCATGGACAACCATCATCTGAGAGCGAGATCTGGAAGGAAAGAGCTGTCTCACTCCACTCACTACTGTGCACACCCGTCATCTCAGAGAGAGGTCTTAGAGGAAAGGACACTCCCTCCCCACTCACTACTCCGCACGTCCATCACCTGAGAGAGAGGTCTCAAAGGAGACCTTCGATGCACACCCTTCATCTAAAAGATCGGTCTGAAAGGAGAGGTCAGTCTCTCCCCACTGACTACTATGCACACCCGTTATCTGAGAGAGATAGGTCTGAAAGTAGATGCCAGTCCCATGAGACACCTTACTATGTACCCCTGTTATACAAGAGAGGGGTCTCAGAGAAGAGGTCAGTCCCTGCACCCGACTACTATGCATTGTTGTTATTTGAGAAAGAGGTTTGAAAGCAGAGGGTAGTCCCTTCTCATACTCTAGTATGCACACCCATTATCCAACAGAGGGTTTTTAGTGGAGAGGCTAGTGCTTTCCTTATACTATTATTTCACTGCAAATCTGTTGCTATCCCGCAAGAGTTTTGCAAGAATAGTGTACAAGCTTCAGGGAGTGAAGCTTACCACATAGGGCTCGTTCGATCCCACAGGACACTCGCGAGACCCACATGGAAAAGTACTGTGCCACAACAAGGTGTTTTACGATCCCACGAGAGTCTCGCAAGATCGTATGGGGAGAAGTAAAAAAAGGGCCACGGGTAAACCAATAGTTACCATTCCTGTTAATGGTTGAAGAAATTTTATGATGTGATTGGGTGCAGAACCAGAGGTAGCTCAGTTTGTTCTTGGTGCTTTGGAGGAGCAGGAAGTCTGTTTGAGTTGTGCTTAGTAGAAGTGAATTTATTTGGAGCTGAAAGGGACTGGTGTCTTCATCCGCATTCAAAAAAGAACTCCAAGTTCAGGTAATTAGTAATATATTTTTATAAACTTTGTTATGAAGTGTCAGTAAGTGTGCTAATGTTTGTAAACTTATTCTACAGCATGTTTACAGAGTGAAAACCTGTTTGGGTGGTGTGGATCTCTTAATATGGCTTTTGAGAGGTTTACATTAGAATATAGAGAGATATCAGGTATTGCAGATTGTGTTGAAAAATTAAGTGTTCCAACTGTATGTACTTGTAAGTAAAGGAGGCAATGTTTCTCAAATTATAAAACAAAGAATGTGGAATGTGTTAATACAAGCCCTAGTATTTTTATAAACCTCACTGTATATACACTTTAGCCCTATGAAATGTTTGAGTGGTGAGATTGGTATTTCTAGAGTAAAACACCGTCCTCAGTGTTAGTAAAAGTGTCTCAAGAGGAATGTGTTACTTTATAAACTTTTATGAAATCAGGCATGTTATAATTCATTTGTGGAAAAAAATGCACTGGGTGAGAGTGTGGAATTTTTGGAGAAAGGAACAACAAGTCAGTGGTACACTAGATATAAATATGCGATTGTTGGTGAAAGATGTAGAAAACTTTATAGAATATAGTAAAGCATGACTGTTAGGATTTATTGACTAGTATGTAATTATTAAATTTTTTATTATTTTGTCTTTTTGCGGGAGGAAAATGTAAAACAGAAGTTGTCAACAAGAAAACTGCCATGTGAGAAAATACACAGAGGAGAAAAAGAAGTGTTGTTCAGTTTTGAAAAAACAGGAAATAACAACTCTGTGAAAAGTCAGAAAAAGTATTAGAGAGTTGATAATGTTTGTATTGCATAGTGGGGCATTTGTGATTTTGGACTAGCTTGTTTCGTGTAGGTTTACTTGTCTCTGAGGAAATAATTATCTGCTTACATTAGCAGCAAATAAGAGCCTAGTTATCTCAAACAGGATTATTGTCTTGTAGAGCAGTAATTTCCTGAACAGGCAGAGTGTATTCAGGTTCAAACGATGTGAAAGGACCTGAAGAGCTTTCCAGTTCTTCAGCATGAGCTAACACTGCCTGAGCTATTCTCTGTAAGCTCTTTTTTAAAACTGTACTTTCTACACGTTCTAATTTGCTGAGACTATTTTGTCACCTAGCCTGCTATGAAGTAAGAGGAAACTCGAGACTTTTAGCAGGCTAAGGTGGCTAAAAGGCAGGAAAAGAATCTTTACGTACATCAAAATCCAGTAGGCAAACGAAGCAAAAAGGGGTGAGACAATAGCACCTGATGAACTTCAGAAAAAAATGTTATGTATTAGTAAAGTTAGTTGTTTTGTTTGTTTTATAGTTGTTAATTATGGGCCACATTTACAAAATGTCAGAATTGCGATTTCCTAATTGCGATTCTTAGCAAATAGCAATTAGGAAATTGCAATTCGTAGTGTAAGAAAACTTAAAAGTTTTCAATAATGATTGCTAATGGGTTGCATATCGACCAACCTCATAAATATTAATGATGTAGGTTGCAATTTGTGACCCATTAGGGATCGCAGCCATCACAAGGATGGTGGCCTACTGGGGTCAGTAGACCACCATGTCTGTAATTCCTTTTAAATAAAGCAATCTTTTTTTTTTTTTAAATGCAGCCCGTTTTCCTCAAAGGAAAATGGGATGCATTTCAAAAAATATTTTTGAAATGTGGGACCACTGCCTGCTCTTAAAAAATGTATCACCAACTATTCTCAGAGGGGGAAAGGGTCCATTGGGGACCCCTTCCCATTTGCAAAATGTTTTAAATGGCGGTAATTTTCGAATGTTTTGTGACTGCATTTCGGTCGCAAAACATTGACACATACTACTGCAATTTGGTATTAGGAAGAGACGCCCTAAACGCGCCCCTTCCTAATACCAAATCGCAAAACCCAAATTGCAATTCGGTAACAATTAACTGAATCGCTATTTGGGCACTGTACATGCCAAAAAGCATGTTTGCAGTTGCAAATGGCCGGATTCTGCAAATCAGGCCATTTGTTACAACAATAATGGTTTGTACATGTGGCCCATAGTTTGTTAATGTAGTTGCTACTGTTGTTGTAGTTTTGTAATGTTGTTATATAGTTTTTTGTAATAAAAAAGTGTAAAGTCACTGCTGATTTGTTTGCTTAATAGTTTTTATACATTTAATATTATTGCTGGATTGTGATGTCAACTAAAACTGGCAGTTCTGTCTTCAGGGGGTGCAGAAGTGCTCATGCATGTATATATATCTCTACGGTACCATGTGCATCTTTTATGCTTGAGAGAATTTTTATTGAAGAAGCCAATTATATGAATACCCAACTATGGTGACTTCTCATGCAATAGTGAGGTCCACTAGTGCGATCAGTCCTTGTGATCAGTGTAGTATGTAGATCTCTCATATAAGAGAGAGGTTTTGGCACAGAGGCCAGTGCATCCTCATATTCTACTACGCACTGCTATCAGCCGGTGATAGTGGAGAGTGCAGTTCTTTTGCACATCTTACTATATATGACTCGGGAGAGTCATTTCAGTGGAGAAGTCTCTCCCTGTGCACACCGTACTACACCTCATTGTCCCCATGGGGAGGAGTCTGAAAGAGAGGCGAGTGTGTCCCCACATTCAACTATCCACATCAATCAACCAAGACACAGTTCTGAGCAGAGAGGATTCTCCATTTCCATACTATACTACCCACAGCCTACTTTGTACATATATTACTCTGGGGAGATGTCTCAATTGACAGGACAGTGTGTTTACCCCTCATAGTTTCTATAGTTGTTTTGCAAGACAGGCTTCTCAGCATAGAGGTAATTTCATCCTCACACCTTACTTGTATATCTGTAATTCTCGGGAGAGCTGTGACCATAGAGGCAAGCTCATTTTCACAGCCTAATTTGCACACCCATCGTCTAAGACACAGGCCATAGGAGAGGAGTCTGTCTCTCCCCACATTGTACTACGAATACTTATCATGTAAGTGAGATGTGTCAGCAAACATGGCATTTCCTCCCCACAGTCTACTATGCATGCCTGTCAGCATATGAATAGGTATGAGCAGAGAGATAAATTTTTCTCAAACCCTACTACAGACACCTCTCACCTTGGTAAGATGTATTAGTGGACAGCTCACTCTGTTCCCAGGCAGCACTGCATATCTCTGTTGCTGTAAGGAGAGGTGTCACTGCTTGCACACACCGTTCTGCACATCCATGTTGTCCTGGAAATAGGCATTAGTGGAGAAGACAATGTTTCCCTACACACTAATGTACACGTCTGTCATGCTGGGGACAACTGTGACTGGACAGTCAGATCTATTCCCACACCATAATATATATGGTTATTTCTCTGGGGAGAGGTCTCCGTGGAGAGGCCAGTTCTTGTTATACCTACTATGGAATGGTGAGGACTTATATGTGAGGTAAATGCCTTCTGCACCCTACTGTGCATACTGCTGAGCCTGGGGAAAGGTGTGAGTGGAAAGGCAGTGTCTCTTTACACCCTACTCTACACACTGGGTACCTTCATGGAAGGCCTCACTGGAGAGGCCAGTCTCTCCCCTTAGTCTGGTATACACGGTTTTTGGGCTGTGGGGAGGTGTCAGTGAGATCCCAGTGGCTCCTTACACCCTACTGTGCACTGATGTTATACTGTGAAAAGGTCTCAATTGAGAGTCTACTTTCTCCCCAAACCCCACAAATGGGGACTAAAAAGCATTAGTACTGTAATATAAGAAAGTGTAAAGTCTTCTAAAAAAAAGGTTTACAGTCTTGTGAGATTGTAAAAAAAGTAGTGGTTGAACTTTTTCTAATAATAATAAATGGACTTAAAATAAATAAATGAGAATCAATGTGTGCTATGTACCAATGTTGGTCTCATGTAGATAAAATGTGGGGGGTTTTCATAAATCGAAGTAGTTTATTTTTCCCCACAATTATATAATGGATTACATTTCACTAAACTAAACAAGCTGTTACTATTCTGGGGTATATAAATTATACACACTACATCAGGATCTATTCAGTGTAAATACAAAGTCCTTTATAAAAAGCACGTTCTCGCGAGAGGCTCAAGAGCAAACCAGGAAGCACTGCCCCCTCAGATGGCACATGAAAGATTGCCTCCCTGGCTCTCGTGAGAGTCTCACAAGAGCTTTGGAAAAGGAAAAACAAAAAAACTTAGTACAAACAACATAGATCACAAAACTTTAGGGTAGCTCTGAAAGGAGCTGTTTTTGTTAACAGTTTTCAACAGCTATAAAATGTTTTTGTGTTTTCAAACATTTTTGATTTTTTGGTGTTCTAATTTTTTTTAAAAGGTATGAAAATATACAACTTTAAGTGTTAAACAAACATCAACAGCATCTCCTTAAAAATAAAAAGGAAAAAAACTGTTAAAAAAAGAAAAAAACTATGCCTAGGTGGGCACTTGTGCTCTTGACCAAGCTTCTCCTGGGCAGGCCTACTTGTTTCTGATGAAAAACTGATCTGCTTACACAAGCAGCAAAATAGGGCTTTATTAAAAAAAGTAGGATTATTGTTCGCTTGTGTACTTTGAACCTGCGCAGGCACAGTATCTCCTGGAGCAAATGATGCTGAAGCCCCTGTAAAGTTGTCTAGCTCCGCAGCACAAGCCACCTCTGCCCATGCAAGCCTTTGCAGATGCCTAGACTTCAGGTGTCTCCACATCCCTGTGGTACTCATGCTATATTGTTTATTTCTGCTCCCCCTGCTGACCTCTTTGCTGCAAACAGGTCACGTACTTTGCAGAAACTTTCTTGCTACCTGGCCTCATTTCAAAGAATTACCACACCATGGATTTCTTAGGAAGCTGAGATGGCTGAGCAAGTGCAGCTGCCCCTGGCTGCTCATCAGAATATAATGAAGACATCTTTGTGAAGAAAGGCATACAGGAAAGAAGAGCAATCCAAATATATCTACTCTCACCAAAATCCAATAGTGAAATAAGGCAAAAAGGATGGAATAGTCTGCTTCTAATTAAAGACATCCATATGAACCAATCACAATCCTTCCTTAGGGTTTGGTTCCTCTCCTGCACCAGTTGCGAGATACCAGCAAGCATCTCACTAGATAGTGAAAATATTATTGCTTTATATATTTCATGGAACAATTCATTATCAGCGCTATGTTCCCACTAGGCAGCTTAGGTCGTCAAGTAAGAATCTACTAATAGTTTTGAGGTTTAAGAAGGCTAGATGGGGAGGAAGGTCTTTTTCCACCGCCGCTGCTAGGCTGTGGAACTCCCTTCCTGACAATCTCTCTGGTCAGGAGTCACATTCTCTCTTCCACAAGGCCCTGAAGATTTGGCTTTTTACACAGACATCACTCTGAGCATGGTATTTTATCTCTGTACGACAGTCCCTCTGCAGCGCCTTGACGCCCTTGGGCTAAGTTAGCGCTTTATAAATTTAATATTCATTCATTCATCAATTTTTCCAAGGTAATTAACATTTCTAATGTCTTAATGTGTTCAGAATAACAAGAAACAACTGTTTTTAACTTAATTCCAAATGTACAATCTTGCGAGAGGGTTGTGAGAGTCGAACAGTAAGTACAGATGACTCGGAGTCCATGCAGGGGATTTTGTGTTTGACTCCCACAAGCTTCTCGCAAGATTGTAAAAATATTATTGCTTTCCATAGTCAATGGAACAAATCATAATCAATTCTACTAATATAATCAACTTCTGTAATCTGTAACTTTGTTCAGAATTACAGGAAAACATTCTTCTCAACTTAATCTCAAATGTACGATCTCGCGAGAGGGTCGTGTGAGCCAACCAGGAAGTACATCTTCCTCAGAGTCCACGCAGGGGATTGTATGTTCGACTCCCGTGAGTGTCTCGTAAGAGTCACCACCTTTAAAAAAATAATAATCAAAAAATGAATATTACAACCATATTATGATGACTCTCTACAGATTAACATTAAATAATAACTGAGCACATGAAAAAGAACTGTAAATAGTAGATTAAAACAAAATATAGAACTTTAATGAGTAATCAGACACTTAAAAAATTGATTTATATAATGAAACTTCATACTATAAAGTATTAAAAAATATGTTTATACTTTCTGAATTATAATTACGACTTTAATGTAAAAACACATACAAAGGCTATGAAAAGTATGCTATCAAAATATTAATGAACTTTCTTGGAAAATGTCTCAATATGAGAGTCAGAAGAACTAAGGGGATAGACAATCTCAACACAAATATTGTTGTATTACTCTGCTTTATACTCAAACTTCATTTTTAGAAACATTTTGCAAAGTGTGCACCTTTCCTGTTAAGTTACAATATGAAAGCAATTCCTTTCAGAATAATGTCCACACACAGGATATATTATTCAGTTATTCTACCATGCATACACTTAAAATTAAATTACTTTTAAAAAAAACTAGAAATTCACTGAAAAACACAAATGTTAAACCAATGGTGTAGTTAGGTGTGATCAAAATATCTGTTTTCATTTGAAGAAAAACCTTAGAAATTCACTGAAAAAACTAAAGGTTAAAGTAATGTTATAGTTAGGTGAATTTCTCAGTGACAACATTAACGTTATAAACTAAAAAAACACAGAAATTCACCAATTATTGTTAGTATAACTAAGCATAACTAGCGCCCCTGCCATGCACTGCTTATGACCTCACATACGACATCACTCATGGCATGTTCTATGATATAATTTATGACTTCACTGATGACATCTCAAATGACATCATTGATGATGTCACTTATAATATCCCTGATGACATCATCCAAACTTTACTTTCACACATATTGCTCTATAAATCTATAAATTAGTATAACAATAAAGGCCTGATAGAAAGGACAAAACAGTTCAGGAGAAAATCACCCATTACTACTGCCACCACACAAACAACTCCCTTAGATGTTGAAAATAAGCATTATATGCAACATTGAGCCTATAGCATACACTTTACAGGTAGCATAGATCAAATTATCAATCAACCACAGATATATAAGAAACACTCAATGACTGCAGTGTTCAATATCTATGCGGTTGTTGACAGAAAGCCAATACAGTGAAAGCCAGTTCAACAAGCATTGTTAATGCATCAATTTCGCCTATGTAATAAATAAAGGGCGGTTTTCATCAATCATCGTCCGGGAGAAGGAAAGAGCTCCCTGACAGATAGCACAGGAGTGGAAAGGATATGGCGCAACAGCCAGAGCTGCTGACTCGAGAGCTGGGGATCTCGGTTCATGTCTCGGCGGCTCCGGGAAACATCCTGTGATTCTATGCAAATAACTTCATCTCTCTTGGTGATAAATCGTTATATGAATATGCTGCAAGAGAAAAAGCCAAAACTTTATGAAAATATAGTTCCACCAAAGCCGATGTTAACAATATTTTGGCGGTGGGAAACTAAGAGAAGCAGACGAGGAACAAGCATTGGTAAATACAGGAAGATGTGCAACAGCCAATAGAATTGGAGGAAAGGTAAGTGGCACTCACAGGAACCAATGAGAAGCCGGGAAAGAGAGGAGGCGGGATGTAATTCCCTTTTAAGTTTATATTAAAAACAATAGATTTCTCAAGCACAGCGCAAGCGCTGTGCAGATGAAACCTAAAAACAAATGCCCTACCTTAAACAGCTTTTTTATGTATCAAAACCTTGACACTCAACAAACCTACATTGAGAAATGAAGTTGATATGAGCTTAAAGTAAGAACTGCAAACAGTTTTTTCTCTATGGAGAGAGTTTACTCTGTATCACACTGTTTGCAGACAGTGAGACTCCCATGAGAAAAGCACCACAGAGTATTAAAAAAATCTACTAAGAACAGTGTACACTCTATGCAACAGTTGTCAAACAAACACTCTTTGCTAACACAATAACCACAATCTGAAGGTCCTAAAGATCATACTACCTGCACCCTTCACATTGTTCTGAAACCTTTACAGATAGCTCATCTATTATAGCAAAACTAGCACATGTGCATATCTAAGTTTCTGGTACACACAGTCTTCTATGTTAAGTATAAATTATCATGCTGACAAGATTCTCTCTGATAACAAGGCAGCTTACAAAAGTTAGTATCTACTACAGAGACTCTTTCTTCTGTAGTACACTTTTTCTGTAGAACCAAAACACTTGTCTGAAGCATAATGAACACAAGGCAACTTTCACCTGCACACAGAGTTACTCTTGAATAAAAAAAATGTTATAACTTGTTCAATACCTCTACACAACAATGGTGCATTGCAAGCACATGCATTTTGCAAATACACGCATTAGCTGAATTCAAGCAGTGTAAAATTCAGTTCAAAAGTAATATGACAGCTACCCGCCACTAGGTAAACTATAAAACAAACTAGCACACTCATTGAATTATGTCATCAGTAAAGTCATAGAGCATGTCATGAGTGATGTATGTGAGGTCATAAGCAGTGCATGGTGAGGGTGTGAAATATAGTTAGTACTGCTAACTATAACTGGTGGATTTCTGTGTTTTCTTTAGTTCAAAACGTTAATGTTATCACTGAGAAATTCACCTAACCATAATGTTATTTTAACCTTGGTCTGTTCTTATCCTGCACATTGGCTAAATCATAATAAAGAAAATGCTATTCTAACAGAGTTCTGCCACTTGTCTCCTTGAGTCTCAGTTTCTGATGAGAGGAGAGACTGTAAGTTGGGAGGTTCCTTCTCTCTCTCTCTCTCTTTCTATCTATCTATCTATCTATCTATCTATATATATATATATATATATATATTCATATATATATATATATACGGAACAACGCAAGGAAATACTTTGCATGCCTTTACCATGCATTTTGTACCCTGCATTCTTTTAGATCGCATATGCTTTTACAACGTATGCCTTTACCACACATTGTATATAAATATACGGATATATATAAACAATGTATTTGTGAAGGGAGACCCCCCACACCTCTGAACTTACCTTAAATGCGTGGTAAAGGCATACGTTGTAAAAGCATATGCGTTCTAAAAACATGCGTGGTAAAGGTACAACATGGTTGAAACCTCATTGTAAAGGCTGTTTCCCGCCAGCATGCAGGCATTGCAAGAGCTAATAGCGGGTCCTTTCTAGTGGATTGGTGGTATAATGCTGTTGAGACAGATTCTGAGACTTTTCACTGTTTTGTGCAGGTGGATAGTACTGCAGACGTATTTGCAGTAGCTGGAAATTTCATCAATGATACAGTTTGTTCTTCATTTTAGTTTAAACCTGCACTACGCCATTCATTGTTTAGCCATGAAGATGCATTTGGTCAGAGGTTCAGCAGAGGCTGCTATCTAGTAGATCTTGTGGACCCTGCTCTATTGTTTAATGGAAGTCACCCATGAATGGGATGAGAGTCATCTTATTGCTTTCTCATGGCCTGAAGCCTAAGTGGAAGGAAGTGCTTGAGGTCTGCATGGACCACGATTTCAGGACTGCCCTTTCAAAAACAATTGCTATGTTAATATGAGATCGGCCACCTCAACGCATGTCTTGTTTGAGAAAGGGTGACAATAATTTATTTGCATGCAGCATTCATTTACCCTTTAGCGATAAGTCTGTTAACGAGGACCATAGCACAAAGGCCTAAGTTTCTTGAAGTGGTTACCCGGTAGATTTGCAGGGAACATGCTCTGTAAATGCATCACAAGTAAGTGGGCCTGAGTTTCAATGAATATTCTTTGCAGCCCACAAATGACCTGGAGTTCCAGGGAACAGGTTGAGGTCTTCCTGGTTACTGATGTAAGTGGGATCCCAAAACAGACTAGACCGTATGGCACTGTGTCACCTTTATTTCATAGACTTCTAATATAGCCTAGGGCTTTAGGCATGCTATTAAGGTGGTGCTGCTGCCACCTCAGAACAATGCTAAATTCTCCAGCTTTGAGGATACTGAATGATGGTGAGTTTGTCTGACCAGTGATCTGGCAATCGAGAAGTGTGAATCATCAAAATTGAATATTATGGTTTTATATTTGGCATATTTGCACCTGCAGGGTAGTTTCCTGGGTGAATTTCTAATTGAGCGCCTGCTTAATGGAGTGCTTTTGAACAGCTGGATCTCAGGAAGTGACTCAGCATTGACAATGGCAGTAGGGCAGATTGCCTGTCATAGGTTGGTTGTCCGGCCAGGTATGCTGGTGATGTCATTAGGGACTTTCCAAACACTCTGGAAGTGTATGAAAGTTGGGAAGTGTCCACGCCCTGTGGGTGGAGCCCTGGTGTGACATATAGCACTAAGAATGTTTGAACATGGTGCAGAAGATCAGCTGGGCTGCTGTCAGTCGTCCATGGGAACAAAAACAATACAAGGCCCTGAGACAAAGGCTGGCTTCTTCTTGCACTGCCAACTGTCCATGGAGGAAGATGTCAGAGGCGTTGTTGCTTTTGAGGCCTTGTAGCCTAGGCAAGGCTTACCATGCACAACTCACTTTGCCTCTGATTGTTGATGTTTCGAGAATGGACCCTGGGTAGAGAGGCCTTTCAAGTGTTTCACTTCAATGATGTTTGTGCCTTCTCGGTGTTGGGACCTGGAAACTACGGATTCCTGCCTTTGTACACCAGGTTTCCTGTAAAGCCTGATGACTGACAACTTTGAAAACTTTTCAAAACAGTTTTCATGCTTACTCACAGTGACTCCTCTTTTTAGTTGGTGGTCCTACACTTCTTTTTACAGCCCCTCTGCCATAGTCCTCAGGGTAGGACTTCCAGGAGAATGCGAAAAAAATGGAACAGCTAAAAGGCAGTCATTGTGTACCCTGCCACTCAGGTGACAGCAGGGGTACATAAATCCATGTAGCCTGATGTCAAGGTTTGGCTCAACATCTGGCTGCTGTGATTGAGCGAAGTTAGCCATCCTGACCTCCGACAAAGTCAGGAAGCTTCATAATTCTTTGTGAAGTACAAATGTCTCGAATTTGCATGAGTACCCGTACGTAAAAAATAAAATCACCCACCCTAATCGAGACACTCCATACAGTACTTGCTATAGAATTTGCCGTTTTCCCAATGTAACCTGTTTGATAGATGAACTAGGTATAGGAATGGGTAGGACCGTTTGCAGCCAGACACGTCTCTGTGAACACCGACCAGTAGAGATGGGCCTTGAAACTCTATGAGAAAGACACACAAGTGCTATTTTGATGGCCAAGAGGTGCTGGATCTCCTGACAGAGTTCCAGTGGGTGTTGCCTTGCTATTGCTGTGAGGATCCTGGAACATTTTCACCTTCTGGAAAGGTTGAAAAAAGAACTGTTCTACAGGGGAGAATGTGTGGCATTGTAAAAGTCTTAGACCCCTCTCTCTCTTTTGTGAGAATGCCAAGGGCATTCGTTTTTTTTTTTTCCTTGCTAGAACCTAAAGGGAAAAGGGAACATGGAGAAAACAGGGCGATCATCGATCAATAATGGAGTGCAGTGGATGGCCGGTGAAACTCTAATCCCAAGTCATGTTTGAGGACAGCACCCCTGTGCACACTCTGTACTTAAGATTTTCAATCTGCCCTATACAGAAAAGCATCACTTTTTACGAAGGACTTTGCTATGAAAAAATATGTAGATTTCTGGCACGCAGAGCTCTGGGAGTCTCCGCTCTGTTTTGCAAGGCAGTTCAATGTTCTAATAGCTGCCGGCTCTATGCATTATTAAAGTTCAGGTTTTTTATTATGGTTACTTTGAAGCGAAACTCTGAAATTTATATGCATTTTTTGTGTCATCCATTTATTCAGAATCCATGTCTATTAGTGCAGGATCAGAAATGTCTTTCCACATCATATTTCTGCACTACCATTTGCACTCTTGCTTAAAGGGTTTTAATGTGTGGCTGTTGGTATCATTGTGGATTTAAGGCAGAGACCTACAGACTGTGACAGTTGCCTCAAACTGACCTCAGTGCATAACAAACCTGCTCTTTCAGGTAAGACGTTTACCCTTTTAGAACTTAGGCTTTTCTGGTGAGAATATTACTGAAATAGTGATTTTGCAAAAAGAGGAAATGAACTGACATCAATATCTCAGCTGACGCAAATTGATGAACACAACATAAATTGGAAGTGACATAGGAAAATAACCATGTTAATTTAGTCAATGGATGACTGGTCATTTTCGACTAATGACATGTCAAGTTCCCCACCTGGATTGAGATGGGGTGAGCATAGGCCATAGGAAGGAAGGGCTACTGTCTTGGTGTGATCTGTTTCTCAGTTTTCACTAGGTCTTAACAATCTAAACCACAAAGATAACCTGGTTTCTGTGAACAATACTTGACTCCCCTTGAGAGCTTCACTGAAGAACCAGGGCTTCCATTAGGCGGTATATGTGCACAAATTAGCCAAACTGCAATAACGTTAGAAAATTAAGAACTTGAAAGGTTCAAACCAAATCCGTTAAAACAACAAATGTTTAAAGTAAAATTTTATCTTATGGGAAATGCAATAAATGTGAAAAATGACATCTATGTGGTTGGATGGGACATAGGCACTGTTTGTAGCCAACCCTGGAGTGAACGTGGATGGAAACATATAAGTGCATGGTCCATTCAATGTGGCAAAATAGATAGCTGTAGCCAAAAAAGATCTTTACACAGTCAGATATGATGATTGATTTGTCCCATAGTTGCCTGTATCTCCACACAAAAACACTAAGAGAGATTAGTACTGAAAAGTTGACTCCACTGAGGTTGCTTTGTTTTTGGGGAGGTTCGGCAGGTTGCCACCAACCTTCCTATGGATCGTGTTTAACGAATCCCAAAGTATTTCCTCAGGTTCATTGTTTCTTCAACTCTACAGTGCTGACTCCTTAAACTCCATTCCACTTCTTTCAGTTGCAGGTAACCAAACTCCACTTCCGGGCCACACAAAAGTTTCAGTTACAGCTGGTCCATTAGAATTCTTCTAGAGTGGTTATAGCTTTCTCTGTCTTATGACTTTCTGCACCCTCCAAACCCAGGAGCAAGGTTCTGCATGGTCAGCTAGGCTTCTTTCATAGACCCTTGACTCCCTTTAGCCCTTTTCGCTAGCAGCACACTGATTTCACCAGTCTGGGAGGAAAATGCTAGCAGCAGAAATTCAAGCACAGGGGAACTATTGTTCTCTAATTGTCTCTGATAACCAGATGGGAATTAATCAGTACAGCAAGTAGGGAAACTTATTTCCTCTTCAGATCCAGGCAGATTTTCTCCTTGACTTTGAAATGGGGCAAAGTGACAAAGTGAAGTGCGTAGTGAGATTTAGCCAATCCTTTATAAATTTACGGGTTCCCACTTTTTCAGCAAAGTGATGCACTTCATTTCTTGGGTGCATGCTTTATGGTATTACAACTATATCAAAGATCCATGCACCAAAAAGAAAATATGGTGAATCCCTCTATCGGACGTGCAGAACTCTAAACTGCCTCATAACTATGCTTTTGGCCCTTAAGTTCAGCCTGTTGATCTTTAAAAGCAATTTCCTCCCATGAGTCAGCACTTTGATTAGGCTTCCTGCATTGTGTGGTTCCACTGAGCCTTCTGGGTCCTCCTCCTTAATTGGGAAAGTTGATACAGAGTCTTTCAATCACAGATGCCCTCACATGGCTGCCCGAAGGATTTCCTACTCCCATTACAGAGAAATGTGTGGCCAGTCATTTGAAGTGGCAGCTGAAGAAGGGGTCCATCAAAAGGTGTGATTGGTTGTATGCGCAGACAGAAATATATGCCTTTTGAAAAGCAATTCATTTGAGCTCATGCAGAATATCCTTTACATCTCACAACTCTTATAATGTTAAACAAAACAAGGACAAGGCCTTTAAACCAATGTCATAAAAATGATACAAACATGGCTTGATACTACTTTACAAATCAGTTTAATGCAATACTACATTTTGTTGCTGAGACTGCTGGGAAAACTTGCAGTCTTAAACCAAGTTATGTTGTAGATGCAGTTGATACAAACATACTCTTCCCTTTTAGTTCTTTCAAATGTACTCTGTGCAGCTATGCAGGAGTCCTGCATGCAGTTTCTTTAACAGATTCACAGATATAGCAGTATGGAAAAAATAATACCCATCCTTTTGAGCAGAGTACATGCTGCTGGCCAGAAGTTTCTGCAGATGTCAAAATATAAGATGTCCAAAGCCAGAAGCAAAAAATAATTGGGAGAAAACAATAATTATATGGATCCCATTGAAAAGTGAACAAATAGATGGGACTTTGATGTGAAGCAGTGAAGGGAGGATGTGACTTGGAGAAGCAAGGGTGGATGGAGAGAGACTTTAACAGAAGCGACAAAGAGTGTGGAAAGCCGCAGATGGCAGTGGGGAGGAGGGCAGGGCACAGAAAAAGTGTGTGAAAGACTGGGGTGACACGGGGAAGAAGAGAAGAGTGAAAATTGCATGCATAAAATCTAAGACAGTGGTTCTTAACCTGTGGCTCGAGGAACTCTGGGGATCCCCAAGGCCTACTCAGGGGCCTGCGATTGTTGTACCAAACTAAATAATATTAAAATAATACATTAAAATTAATAAAGTATATCTAAATAAAGAAGCAAAAGTGAAAACGTGAAAACTGTTTCTATATTTGATTGAGAATTAAATAGAAGATTTCAATATTTGAGCATTTATTTGGTGTATACTTGTTTTTGTAGTTTTGCTTGTTGTTTTGAAGTTCAAATAATAGATATTTCCTAGGCCGGGTTCCCCAGCTTCCAGTATGTTTCAGTGGGGGTCTCTGGATTCCATTTATGATTTATCATGGTGTAGTGTCTTGCGATGCTTTATGACCGAAACCTTTTGGCTCCTAATGTACTCCATAGAGCTGTGATGTAGGTGTCAGAGCACAATGCCATGAAAGCTTGTTTAGAATGTTGTTTGCAGCACAAGCAGCATAATAAAGACGTGTAATACTAACCTCCATGTGTGGTGTAGTCATTGGCGGGTACCCAAGCTGTGGAGGACGCTACAAATGGTGACAAGATAGGGGATAAGTAACCCGAAGAACCACTGTGCTCTGCCAGAGAGTTTGCTGTGGTCCAAGTAAACTGCTCGTGCATGCCACATGTGTCGCAGTCGAAATACAGAATCAACGCTTCATGAATGTGGAGGCAAAGAGCAACTCCAGCCACTGTAAGGCGGTTGAAGACAACGGACATGTTGCAAAGAATCTACACGTCGAAGGTCGAGAACCTGTTGGCCAGACCATACATAAAGGTACCATGCTGCAGCACAAGATAAAGTTGTACATTATACTGTGTGTTAACTGTATCACTTAACACACTGTTAGCTGAAGGTGGATTCAACCTTGTTTATGAAGTCCAGCTGCTGATAATCATAACTTGCAAAATAACGCTGCGAACAGAAGAGCTGCAAGGTGGAGATCAACCAGGTGTCAGAAAAAGCAAATTGACATTTAGAAGAGAAGAAATAAATGACTTACTGAATACACTAAAGAGAGCCATTGTACCACAGCACTCTATAAAGTTGGCTCAAGGAGAAGTGTTCAGGATTGTGCTTATGGACCCGTCCATACTCGAAGTGGTTCATTCACAAAGTTGCAGAGTGGGGCTCAGAACAACTTCACAGGTCTTCGAAGAATAAAGAGCCGAGAGCAACTCTCAGAATAGTGACATTTTTCAGAGGGCTGCGAAGAAAGTCACATTTGAAACTATAACTAAAGATGATTCAGAAGCCAGCACGTTGCAAGCTCTTACTGATGAGTTGCTAAACCAAGTCAGAGTGATCCACCAGCTGTATCAGTAAGTTCCACACTTGTCTACAATGCTGCTATGTTCCTGAAACCACCACCACCTTTTGATACCACCAAAAAGCTAAATATTGGCGATAGATGGACTGCTTGAATAGAGACATTTAATGATTTCATTGATGCACTTGCCGAGACTGATAACAAAAAAATTATCAAGTCTCTCAAAAATCTTGCTGGTGATGGTGGGAAAGAATATTCACACAATAGAACCCGCGGGTCTAAATGATAAACAGAATTTAGAAAAACAAAAAGTGAGAGAAAACTGTCCAGGAATTAGCGTAGACGTCCCCTGGGGTGTCCCTTTATTAGGACAAAATCCTTCACCCACCATATGTGGCATGCTTTATCATTGGGAATTCTCCTTGTGACGGGATGCCTAGTCCCCGACAGGCTACAATCCCCTCTCTGAGAGGGAGGAGCTCAGGGATGTTTTTATTTCTAGTTTGGGATACACTAAATCCCACAATGATGAGTAATAACTTGGGTTGGGTGAAAGAGGCAGCGCAAAAGAATAATGTGATAGTGAAAAGGTAAGTTAAAACTGACTACCAGGTATGCAATGTACCTTTATTGACTCGTCCTGGGGCCAGGGATAAAATATACCTGCAAGTTTGTGACGGAAATGGTCTACATGTTTCAGCCTATTGACCCTCCTTCGAGGTGTCGTGGTTTTCGTCAGGACCGATATGTGCTGCTGCTTGCTAAAGTGGTGTATCCACAATACAATATTCAATAAAGTGGAATAAACAGTGGCTGAAAATCAGGAAAGATTTTCTGAATATCTGAAATCAATAGGAAAATAATGAAAAGAAAGATAGAAACCAGTGATCCTTTCTTCTCTGGTATATCTCGTAATGGATTCACTGGTAACACCTGCATAGGGGCATAATTATGAATTAGGTTAAAGTGATTCATAAGGAGTTTGCATCGGGTGCATAGTTTGTCTCACTGTGTACATTTATAATTAAATTAATTGGGAGCAATGTCTTTAGCCATAAACCATAGAGCAGTGTATATTAACTTTGTGCATATATGAAAACAAAAGGGAATGTGTCTCCATGTCTTACCCGTATGTTGCAGGAAAATAGCCTCACCTTAACCTAGCACGCAGCTCAGGGAGGGGGCACCGCTCTGTAAAAATAAATATGAGATGAATTAGTGGGATCAATCACATCTCATGTTTTCCAAATGAATCTATTGAGTATCTCTGGAAAGAAGCTAGATGCATGCAAAATGTGTGTAATTCTGTTCGCACAGTCATCTTTATTAATTATAATGTGTTATGCAATTTGGATGGTGTTCATCAAATAAATATCAAAGGGGATGGAGTTAGACATAACCCCAAACTGTCGGGATAGCGTCCATGTTGGTCCATTTCAAAAAGCAAACTTCCCTTGATTAGAACGTATTATCAAGTGTGCCCAAATCGACCCACGAAAGGTGTCCTTTAGGGACAGAAAAATAGTTTGTCTGCGTGTCTGAAGGCATTCAGTCAAGCTGGATGACGCCTTACCTCGCAGTCAGTACTCCGGGCGCCTGTGGTCTGCAGCTGGAAGGAGGAAACCCGCTGTGGTTTGATGCCGTGTTAGCAGCGAACGCGGGGTGGGGGGTGTCCCGTGATAGCTTAATGTCTGACCTCACGTCAGTCTCAGTGGTGTAACAGAAAGTGCTGGGAACTGTAGTTCTTTCCTGTATTTCTTCAAGAGAGACGAGAAAGTGTCCCACAAGATTGAAATGGGAATGTGTGAAGTTTCGAATTTCAAATAGCAATATGCCTGACAAATAAAACCTTAATGATCTTCAGAAAATTAGTCATTTAGAAAGGCATAAGGTTGTCGCTTGCCTGCAATGTTTGTGTCTCACAATGGTCAGCATGCCTCAAAAGTATTCGATAATGGATCGAACCACTGACTGGCGGTCTCTTAAAGCCAGCTTAACTCAATTGCTTCAGTGTTTCATAGTTTAAGAAAGCTTAAGACTATGAAAGTAAAATTGCATATTAATGAAAGTGTCTGTTCTGTCATTCACATTCAATGGCCTTCATGAACTTGTTTTGGCATTCCCATTGAGGTGCCTTTTTCAAAGGCACCACCGTGGGGACACAAAAGAACTGCCCGCCAGTGCCTGTAAAACTCATGATCTGGCGGGCGGTGGGCACACAGAGCCGCAACTCCGCCTTTTTGAAATTTTAATTTTTGGAGCTTCTTTATTTAAAGACGCGTGCCTGGCTGTCGATTTTGAGGCCTAATTCAACAGTAAACTTATAACATCTCCTAACAAACTATTAGTAATTATCTTATTATGCATTTCTTTGTTTGTTTTAGTAAAGGTTATAGTAAAAGTGGGTATTTTGTAACTTGAACCCAACTGTGCAATTTCAGGCAAATGATAGAGTAAACATTGAAAGCTATGTCAAAGATTTCTAAAAATACTCAGCGTAACAACCCTCTCCTTCTTTCTTTATATAATTTACAAATATATTTTAAAAGGTATACCACCATCATTAGACGTGCAAATTTGTTATCATTTATTTCTGGACTGCAATGGCAACAAAGAGCTTTGATTGGCTGAAAACAAATCAATGAACATATGTAGACCGTAACACCCAAACGAAACCACTTTGACTTTGCATTCCTCTTTCTCAGAAACTTTAAGTTGAAATTACCACCATTGCATATTAAAGATTCAGTGCATTTTGGAAGCATTTCTGGCAGCATAGCAAGTCTATTGAGAAATATTGTGTAATGTTCTGATATTTCACTTGAATTTCACCCTCAATATTGTTACTTTTCGTGTCTAAAGCATGCAACAGGTGCATAGCTGATTGGACAACCATACTATTTCGAAGAGAGAAGAAGCAACTGTTATTAGGAGTGTTTCTGGTGTGTATTACTACTGAGGGAAGCTCCCACAGTGATGCCACTGCCAAGGCTGCCCAGGGGGGCCACGTAGGGGACCCTCCAACAGGGCGGCCGCCTTAGTGCCACAGGAAGGCACAGAAGTCTGCTGTCTAGGCTCCCTGGGCTAGGGACCAGGGGGTCTGCGGGCCGCGTCACTTCCGGCCGTGGGAGGGGGACAGGGGTACAAAAGCCTTCCCCCGTCCACGGTACGGTCTCTTGATCGCTACCCGTCTCGCTGTTTAGTCGTGTCCCGGAGCTCCTGGCATTTATGTGCGGTGAGTGCAGTATCCCCACCCCCTCCCCCGCCCGATCTCCCCAGCCGGGGTAGTATTGAGGGCAGGGCGGCCCGGCCACGGTCCGCCTTGGAGAGGGGGGGGAGAGTTCGGCCAGCTCTCGGCGTACACGGGTGGCGGCATAGAGGCGCTAACCCCTCCTTGTTATGGGGGGCGAGGTGGGGGCCCCGAGCCGGCGCGGCTACGTGGGCCCCTGCCACGTGGTATAGGGGTCAAGGCCCAAGGGGGTCGTGTCTCCCGGAGTACCCAGGGGCGGTTGCGGCCAGGACCGCCGTCCTTTCCTAGCAGCGGGGCTGGTGAGTTTAGGCACTGACCCACAAATTCCCCCATCCCACCGTGTGGCGATGCCCGAGGGGAGACTGCCCCAGTTGCTTACCCGGTGGCCCGGGGGTAGTCCGTGTGTGGTCCTTGCAGCCGGCGTTGTGACCCGGGACCGGGTCAGAGGCAGATAGGAGGGGAATTCTCCCCGGCCTCTCGGAGAGCAGGCGATCGTTCCCCGCTACCCCCAATTTTGGGCGTACCAGCACCACTTACCTGCAGTATTGTAGTGGTGGAACCGGCTGCTAGGCTCCGGCCCGCGCGTGCTCGATGTTACCGCTGCGAGGTCCGCCTCCCTGGGGGGCCTTGGTTCGGGCCTGGTGTGCAGGGGGGGGCCTCGGCCCGCAAGGGTCAGATGTTGCGGGGGTGGGGAGGCAGCGAATGCCGCGAGGCGCCCCCCCCGTTTCTGCGTCGTCGTCGTACGAGATAGCCCAAGCGGTTATAGGTGGCACTGGGATTAACAAGGTTCCCGGTTCGATCCCCATGCGGGTGAACGTAGTGCTACAAGACTTGGTTTTCGCCGGTGACCCGGTTGCTGTAATCTCACACAATGTGCTCCTCCAATGCTGGTTTTATTGAACCAATCTCGTTATGTCAAGAGCACAACAGCCATATTGCATCAGCGAGCGGCTAGCACAAAGGGGTGTGGCTTCATGGGTAGGGCCGCTGACTTCAGACCTGGGGACCCAGGTTCGGGTCCGGTGCCTGCTCAAACAGTGATTCTCCCCGGGCCGTCATACATGAATGTGTAAGGCAGCAGGTTTTATCGGGGGGAGTGTGGTCACACATAGATACAGTTTATACATAGATAACCCGTCATCCTGGTTGAGCGTGGCGCAACTACTGCTGCACCAGCGCTCTAGGTTGAGAGGGGGAAAACACTTTAGCAGCGGGTCTGGCTAAAATTGTCGAATCTCGCACCCGAGCCGAGCAGGGTGCAGGTCGCGGATTCAGCCATGCAATTAAATTGCATCTTCACACACACTTGCCGGCCATGGTCACCCTGGGGAGTATACAATGCAAGTAACTCACTGCAGTAATCGTTGATGGTACGATTGCTCTCGTTGTTAGATTTCTGTAACGTGGCATCACTGACGTGGGGTATTCAGTTTACCATCGGTTATCTTTGCGTTGCAGTACCCGCTGCCCAAGCCATTCTTCAGCTTTGGGGGCCTGAAATTGACTGATTTGTCACACCGGCTCACGGCCATACCTGTCCTAGCATCGCTGGAGCCTTCTGAGGCATCGGTGCCAAGGGTGACTATCTGCAATGCAGGCAATGGTATTCGCCTCTCCATCCAAGGGGCAACGAAGATAGGCACAAACATGGCTAGCCCCCCCCCTCGGCGAGGTGGTCCGTCGGCTAGACTGCCGACTCTGGAGCTGGAACCAGGGTTTGAGTCTCGGGGTCGCGTCCACTTCCGGTGATTCTGGGCAAATCACTTAATCTCCCAGTGCCTGAATGTGTATGTAAATACAGTGCTCATTAATGCGCTCCAATACCTTCGGTTCGAGCTCGCGCTCTATTAATATGCAAAAAAAAAAAAAAAAAATTGGGGCACCTCTCTGCTCTGCGCTCGTCTCGTTTGGGAGACGGGCTGGGCACTTGCTGCCACATGTGGGGATAGCGCTGTGTGCCGGTGTGGTCCTGGTGTGCTGGTTGACGGGCTGAGATTTTGGCTTGGGGGATTGCGGGGGCTAATGGGTATAAAGTACCAAAGATGTCACAAGGGTAATTTGCTTGCCGTACTAAGTAAATGACACTTAACTCCAAATATGTATCGGCAGCAGGACCAGCTCAGTCAGGCATTTAAGTCGGGATGCCGCTGGGCAGCAGTTCAGCTCAAAACATGGTTGTCGGTGGCCAGCCCCCACATTGAAATTGTCCCAGTACCATTGCAATGAAAGCCTTTGTAGGAGTTATCTATCATGTTTAGGGAACAGATGTTGCCGTTCCGAGGTATTGGACGCCTCGTGTTAAGGCCTAAGAGGCAGACCGCAAGAACGAGCCGGAGGCTGCCTTTATTAGAGAACAGAAGGGTGCCCTTTGGGAGTGCTGCTGGTAGAGAGTCAGCGGCTGTCATAATCAGCCCTTGGCAGCTGGTTGCTTGCATGTTTGCGTGTTTTTCGCACTTTCTGTTTTGTCTTTTAAGTGTTGCAATGGCTTAGTAAGGGTAAATTACTGCATCAAGTTTACCTGTGCTAAATTTGACCAAGCGGTTTCGGGTGCGTGCCACCGTTACTTAATTGTTCCACCAGCGCTTGGGACAGTCCGCCACTGGTTGGCGCTGTCTGTCTATTTTAGAGATGACCACAACAGGCACAGATTATTTCAACTACATTATAATTATAATTGCCTGCTGCACATGCCATTCGTATAGTTTCGGGGACCTGGAATAGCTTGTATTGCCACACTTGCACAAGTGTTAGGGTTAGCAGATTGCCAGCACGGCAGGAGCAATTTGTGGTGTAAAACGAAGTGGCCAGGACAATGTTTTGCAGAGTAAGGAATTATATTGTCTTTGCTGGCCCGGTATGCTGCCGCCTGCGGTGTGACTTCTGGCAGAGCGGATCAGGGGCCGTGTGCCTGGCACGGGGCAGCGGCTCACGGGCAGGGCGAACCCTGAGACAAAGCGTGAGTCAGTGCGGCACCCGGATGGTGAGAGTGTAAAGTGATATAAGTGATGAGTCTTGGAAGTTACAGTTACAGCGATGAAAGGTGGCACTGCGGGGAAGTCGGGTTTTATCAATTGAAAGGTTACAATGTGCCTTGTAAGGTGGGGGTAGGGCCGAAGCCTGTGTTTGGCGGGCTGCCTGCGCACTACCCACCACTAATGATTTGCGCAGCTAGCAGGGAGATATGTAGGTACGGGGGGCGGAATCACAGACAACGGCTGCTCCCGTCCCATCTACCTATGTGACAGTGCCTCCTCAGGGAACTGCAGGCTAGCGTATTCTGACTCTCTGCACTACGCAGCATGCGTTCTTCCAGCGCCAGTGTAGCGGGGCATCGGCTGCCTGAGTGGTGACCCTTGAAGGAGTGTTACCAGCGTGCCCTGTCCTTGCGCTGGAGTGCGTCTGTATTGTTTACCTTAGTTGCAATTTCATATAGCGCGGGCTAGGCCCGAAGGCAGCAGGGCTTTACAATGATAGCAGGATAACTAGGTACTGCGAGTCGGGGCCTACCAATACACACATGCTAATGTTTGCTTTGGCCACTAGGGGTATTCTGCCTTGGAGTCACTGGCCAACGTTGATGGGTCCTCTGTTTGAGTCTGACACTGAGCGGGCGGGGAGTCTCGTGCTCGGCAGCAAACATATGGCCTGTAGAACATGCTGCTGTGGGACGCTTGTTTCTCAAGCAGCGCCCTTGGCCATGTGTGTGGTAGGTGTCACAGACATATGACTGAACAGTGGGAGTGCGTGCGCAACCCCGCAAGCTATGCGTGAGGGAAGAATATGGAGGGTTCTGGCCTTCTGTTGTAGGATAGCATGGCAATACTTTAGATCACTTTCCTTAGTGTATTAGTAGTCCGTGTCTGTTATGCAGGGATACTAACAAATGGGGCGTTGGGTGCCTCCTCCAGCACATTTACGTGGGGTGCAGCAGTACTTGGAACACCCAGTTGGGTGGGAGAGATGCTGCGGCCAGTCTTGTTGGCATCGCATCTCACACTAGGGGCACCTTTCATCTGGGATTTTAATGGAGGGAGGCGACCGAGCCTCGCACCCATGTGCCATCATCAGTGATAAGGCAGCTCCTCTCAGCCAGGTCACTGGAACTATGCAATGACACGCCTATATCCATGGACCTGCTGCAAATTCCGTCATCTCCAGCACAAATTGCAGTTAAATGAAATAAAGTCAGAGATGTCTCAGCTCACACAGAGCAACAGTCTAAAACACATCAACGGGGGGTCACACGCAGTAGAAGGCCCATGGATAGGTGCACTGGAAATCTGTGTTCCCTTATACAGTTATTTATTTAATATTTAACACGTACTAAGGTGGGGATACCTTGGGCATTATTTACATTCCTGATCGTACGTAGTGATGAAGTAAGTGTCCCAAGTTGCGCAACATGATACACTTATGTATAAGAAGGGTGTTAAATGCTTCTGTTGGTCTAACAGTGCCAGGTCATTGGGGACCCTTGTACAAGAAACAAACAGGAGTGGTTACCCAACCTGTGGGTTAGAAGGGATGTTGCCAACAGCAGAACTCAAACGCTGAGTTTGGGGGCAGGTTAGCAGGCTTCACCTTGTCACTGCTCTGTCAGAGCCAGCAGACCCCTAGGGTGACAGCGCGCTAACATACATGTCATGTTGGAGGTAGGTCCAGGATAAAAGGTCGTGCTTGGTGAGGCTCAAATCCAAGCGGTTGGGGTATCCTTCAAAGGGGCACATCGGGTTGGGCAGTACAACAATTTTCAAGTGCAACTGGGGATCTCCTCATTTATGTCAGATCCTGCTCATCTGTTGTTTCCGCAGAGTTTGGGGCAGGGTAACGGGCCGCACCTTGTCTCTGTGGGTTTGATGTGTGGCCGGGTCTTTTGACCGAGTAGAAGCATTACCGCTGGGTATTCTGGGCACGTAGGAATGGAAGGCAAGAATCGAGCGAAGGCAAATAGTGGTACTTTTGGGGCATTTGTTGGATTGTCTCTCTGGCAGACTGCCATGCTAGGGGACTGTCTTAGGTCACGCACATCAGGCAGAGGTGCTCTGTGGAAGCACATGAGGGGGACTGAACAGGACAGAACAGGACACTGCACAGGTTAGATGCCGGCGAATGGTGGCTACACTACTGCACAGGGCAAAGTAAACCTGGACTGAGTCTCATGCGGGGAGTGGTGGTGGTGTTGGTGGTTGCTACCTCAGTACACAGGATCACTCCCTGTTGGGTCTATCGATCATCTCAATGGGCATTAATTTACAGCCTCTCTAGTCTCTGCCATACTGTGAGTAGGTTAGCCATGGACTTTAATAAAGTGCTGCAATGGCCCTCCATTGCTATAGTACGGCATCTAGTTTCCCGGTGCTTACTGGACCATCATTAGCACCAGCAGCGACTCACACGGGCAGCGGTATAGCTTCCTTTTATTTCGCCTGGGTTTGGGGCTGGCAGGGTTATCAAACTGTGCAGACAGAAACAGAATAGGCAAAGATAGGCATTCTTGGGATTGTACAACGCGCACTCAGCAGTAGGTTTCAGCATAATCCTGGTATACCGTTGGTAAAATACGTAAGGTTATGGGCTACTCCCGAATAGGCGCTTTCTGCCAGCTGGGGCGTGAGCGGGCCATTCCCAGGAGGGTGCGGGTTGCCTTGATAGTACTGATATGGAGGGGAAGGAGCACTAATACGGACAACTACGAGAGCACATTCTGCAGTCATAGTTATGGTTAAATTGACTGCATGTTAACAGTTGCTCCAGTCAAGCAACTTTCCTTGGGAGTTGTCAGCAATCATTCGGACTGCAATTTTGGTGGTTGCCGGTTGGCAGGCCTTTTAGATGTGGCTTTCTAGCTCAGGCATGCCCAAGTATGGGTTAAGGTGCTTGAAGTCTGCCCTGGGAGACAAGTTCACAGGCATGTGGTGCGGTAGAACTGAAAGGGGCTTGGGTTCGACCTCTGGTCACAGGTTCCGATCCAGGTAGGTTCACTTAGCATTTCATCCTCCTGAGGTTGATTTATCGAGTACCACTGAGTTGAGTAACAATAAACATGTGCAAATTCTCCCGCCCTTTAGCCTTGGCTGGCAGCCAAGCAGGTTGTGGAATTTGTCATCCAACAAGTGTGCTTGGGTCCAACGGGTCTCCCGTTACAAAGTTTCAAGTAGAGCACATCATGCAGGCAGACTTGCAATTGTCAGGACAGACAGGGGGAGTCAGGAGATTCAGCAGCCACTCCTTCAGGATTGGGGCGGCAACCACAGCCTTCCTATCAGGGATGCCGCCAGAGCGAATTAAGCAGGTAGGGCGCTGGGAGTCGCAATGCTATAAACGTTATATAAGGCCTTGAGCTGAAGGATATGGCGAGAGGACTCTTAGGTACTATGTTGCAACCGACGGTCAGGTGCTTAAAGGTGTACGGTTTTGGCCCGGATTGACAAATGATGTTGCAGTTATGTGGTGTTGTTGTGCAATTGTAGATTATTAGAATATAAACGTTTCAAGAATTAGGGTTTTCAAACACAACATCTGTTTATTTACCAGGAACCTAGGTCTGGGTAATTGGCCACTCAAGTATCATTAGAGTGGCAAAGTGGGCTGAGATAAGAAAGTGGTGACATGGCTTCTCCGCCACGGAGGTAACGTGGCTAGGTTACCTGGGTATGCGCTGGAACGAGCTGATGAGGAAGCTGCAGCAGAGACTTGGGGGAGGGATCGGTCCACCTCCTATTCTGGTCATACACTTGGGAGGTAATGACCTGACGACTCTGGGGAGGATAGTACTGCTCCAAGACATGAGGGACGTCATGTGTCAGTTGAATATTCAGCTAGGGGCATGTGAACTGCGGTGGTCTGAAATTTTACCTCGCCCAGTTTGGCAAGGAGCCCGATCTGGAGACGCCATTGAGATATCACGTAGGAGAGTGAACAGCGCCAGGCATAAAGTCACGGAGCAAAGGGGATCTTGGCTTCATCAGGCATGGTTATCTTCATGCCAAGTCTACTGGATGCTGGGAAGTGGATGGGATTCACCTCTCAAGGGTAGGCATGGACTTATTTTGGCTGGGCCTTGGGGAGGCCTTGGAAGCAACAGGCTGTAGGTAGGAATATCTGCCTTGGTGGGGGGCCCTGGTGGTGACGGTGGCCACCCCCAGAGCTGTGGAGGAGTTACAGGGCGATCCAGAGTCTGCAAGGTACAGAAGGGTACTATATTGCAGCAGCACAACAACGGTGCTAAGCCAAGGATACCCAGGGATGTCTTAGCGTGTCCCCTGGAAGAACTACAGCGCCCCGTTACCCTACGGGCGGTTGTGGGTCTGAGCAACCGGGGGCTGCCTGGAACGCTCCACCCACCTGTCGGGGGCGTGAGTAAGGGAGTGGACTGGCGGTCCACTGATGGGAGAGGTGGCCTCTCCCAATAATGGGTAACCACCGATTGGCGACGGCCGCGGTGCAATTTGGCTCATCAGACGGGCAGGCGGCATAGGGGCTGGCCTGCCCTGGGATCGCCCGTAAGATAACCCACCATGTTGGCATATTGGTTATGCAAATAAACCTGCAGCAAAATTTCTCCACTAAAAAGGTGTTGTGTGGTTTATTTATGTATGTTGCTGTATGAGAACTGAGTGTTGCCGATATTGGCACTATGCCAAGGCTGCCCAGGGGGGCCACATAGGGGACCCTCCAACAGGGCGGCCGCCTTAGTGCCACAGGAAGGCACAGAAGTCTGCTGTCTAGGCTCCCTGGGCTAGGGACCAGGGGGTCTACGGGCCGCGTCACTTCCGGCCGAGGGAGGGGGACAGGGGTACAAAAGCCTTCCCCCGCCCACGGTACGGTCTCTTGACCGCTACCCGTCTCGCTGTTTCCCACCCTACCGCTTACCCTGCGGACGGCCAAAGGGTAGTACAGGGAGGGGAAGAATCTAACTTATTGTTTTGTGTTGCAGGAGGAGTTACAGGGCGATCCAGAGTCTGCAAGGTACAGAAGGGTACTATATTGCAGCAGCACAACAAGGGTGCTAAGCCAAGGATACCCAGGGATGTCTTAGCGTGTCCCCTGGAAGAACTACGGCGCCCCGTTACCCTACGGGCGGTTGTGGGTCTGAGCAACCGGGGGCTGCCTGGAACGCTCCGTCCACCTGTCGGGGGGCGTGAGTAAGGGAGTGGACTGGCGGTCCACTGATGGGAGAGGTGGCCTCTCCCAATAATGGGTAACCACCGATTGGCGACGGCCGCGGTGCAATTTGGCTCATCAGACGGGCAGGCGGCATAGGGGCTGGCCTGCCCTGGGATCGCCCGTAAGATAACCCACCATGTTGGCATATTGGTTATGCAAATAAACCTGCAGCAAAATTTCTCCACTAAAAAGGTGTCGTGTGGTTTATTTATGTATGTTGCTGTATGAGAACTGAGTGTTGCCGATATTGGCACTATGCAGGAATGGCAAAACAAATGGCAGCTTAAATCGCAGTCTGGTGTGACTGCTACAATTATAACTCCAGTTATGATGTCGCTGTAGTACAGACATTTCCCAGTGTAAAATCACTGCACATGGGCAATGCAACAAGGGCAGCACACATTTTGGTATCACTTCTGCTCCGTGTGATTTCTGCCATAATGACAACACCCAAAATGGCATTTTACTTCAGTAAAGCCAGCATGCAGTCTGATATCATTGCAGTAAGCCAAATGAAATGAAATTGAATGAAATGAAATTTGTACTTGTAAAGCGCACCCATACCCCCAAAGGGGTGTCCAGGCGCTGTACGCATACCGCTGTGGAACCCTTCCTGGCTTTTCCCTGTGAAATGTCCACTCCTGGGCACCCCCAGGGTGAAGCCAGGCATCCCAGCGCTGTTGGGGCCGTTGTGGAGATTAAGCAAGCTATTGCCCAGAGTTGCAGAGTGGGACCCATGATTAGAATAGGCACCGAGGCGAGAATTATCAGGTCCGAGGAAATTGAGCCCAAGACCCGCCGAGGAGGGAATTGAACCCTGGTCCCGGGCCAGATCTCTGCATCAGGGTCTGCCGCTCTAACCATTGAGCCACACTTCTCCAAAGCGTCGTGTCACTGTAGAAGTAGCCCTCAATGTGATTTAAGGGTGAGTTGTGCCAAGGAAAGAATGAAAAAAGCCAAGAGGAAGTGACGTCGTTCTGAGAAATGCCCTCCCTACGGTGCCAGTCATGTGATGGTTAAAAATGTGTCCTGGCTTTAACGAAGTGTGTCACAGTTACTCTGCCTAGGGAGGAGCCAGCCAAACTGGATAGAAGAGGAAACAATTAACACACACCCACAAAAAGTCTGTTAGAAAAAGACCACGAGCCCTTTAAAAAAAAAACATGATTATAAAGAAAGTAGATTGTTCCAACGCGCTCGAGAGAGAGTCCCGTTGCGATGCTGTCTTTGGGCCTGAGAGGAAGACACGCGTGAATATCCAAATCTGCCCCTCCCCCACCCTCTCAGATCTGTCATTTGTACGAGGGCTCATCTTTTGAATCTATATTCCACTGGCATGCCGCTGGCATCTGCAATCAAAACCCCATCGCAATCAGCCGGGCGTTTTTTGTTCTTTTCTTTCAATATATTTCCTCTGAGAATGGGCTTCATTATTTTCAAACAAATATCTTAAAGTGGCAGCTGGGATCAGGAACAAGGGGGCTGTAATCAGGTGGTGGCACCAGCCATGGTATAGTGGGGCATGGGCGGGGCTGCAGGGAACGTAAAGTAGGCATTCAATGCAGAGATTTGCTGACAAATGATTGAAGAGGCATAATTTGACAAATTTGGCTTTTTCACCAAAATTGGCATAACTGCATTTATACTGTCAATGCATAGAGAGATCTGTTGTCAGGATTTCTCTTTCTTTTGGGTACCCAGAAAATATTGCCTTATTGAAGAAGAGGTGCTTTACCCCATAGAAGATTTTGAGGCAGGCTGCGCCTCCGGGAGATTTGTCAGGCCACTTCTCTGTTGAGAACCAATCAATGGTTGAAAAGTAGATGTCTGGTCAGTTGCCATATGCATAGTCAATGGATCCATGTGGGCATCATGTATTCATGGGCGGGGTAAGGAGCATGGGGTGGGAAAGCCATAGGACCATGTGCTCGCCCATAGTCACCTGTCTGCTCTCTACTGCAAAAGTAACAAGCTCCCACTGAATCCCAATTCAATCCTGTTCATACTATTGATTGGAAGGCTCAGGCATGTGCTTGGCTCTAACATATCAGAAAGGGACTGACTTAAAAATATAAATGAGCTTTCTAAAGTGACTTAAAATGTATGTAGAGTTTCTGGGACAACAAAAGATACTGCAAATGTTGCACTGGACTCCATGCAAAAATGAAAAACTTGGACTTTTGAAAGGTGGAAAATGTTGGAGGCACAAGATCAACATGCAAATTGTAACAAGTTGGTGGAGAAAAGTCAACATAGACATAAACATTACTTTGAACAACATAAACCAGTCAAAAATATTTATTTCAATGACATCTCAGACTACTCACATCTAGAGAAAAGGCAGCAACTATGGTTAATACGAGCTATTGAGTCGGCAAAGAAATGTATATTTAGAAATTGGAAATCCACTGTTGACCTCACCTTAATACCTGGATGCTCATCATGGCACTCTTAGCTCAAATAGACATGTTATAACTTGAAGTAAAAGGGCAACTAGACTTCTTTACTATCAGTCTCTTTGAACTATTTAAATGCTAAAAGATTCTGAAATATTGAACATATGATTTTGCTGTTCTCTTAATTTGAAGCATTGCGGAACTTGTTATAAGCATTAATGGAGGCTAATGTGACAACTAGATGTCATACATTTGAAAACCAAATGCACAATATCCAATATATAGGTAATGCATTGTATTGTGAAATAGCGTTACATTAGCAATGGTTACACTTGATAATGAGTGCCTAGATTCTAAATTGTTTTATCCACTAGGTTTCATTTCTCTCTATAGGTGAGGTATGTTGGTCGACGTAGTATTAAAACATATGGGAAATGTATTTTATTTTACATGGTAACCAGAATATATTAGTCTCTGTATAACTATTTAAATACATTAGTTGTATGTTTTCTTAACATATAACATGTACATATTTGATTAAAGAGCACTGGATACAAAAATAAATAAATAAAAAGACATTTGACTGGGTGCCTTATCTTAGTGGAGATCATTGAGCACTACGTCATATCAATTAAAATTCCAGGGGAGAGTCTAAATGGTGTGATACCGTCATCCACTATGATGTTTGACTTTAGACCACAAGGTATAATCACTGCACAAAAGACTTTGTATCCGCAAGAAGTTGCATTGTATCGTATTGTATTGTCACAACTGTATAGCACTTAATACTTCTGACGAGGCCACAGTGCTCATCAATTTGCATCTGCACGTGGGCACCATTGTATGGGTGGAAAGGAGTTGGATGCAGGAAGTACAATGTGGGAAATGTCTGTTGAGGAGCATGAGGTTCAGAGACATTCTTTAAACGTGGTGTAGCATGCATCACAGCACGTAAGCATGTAATGTTATGGAGACACAGACAAATATTTTGGCTGATTTTATTTGTTTAGCTCATACTTTGGATTATTGCATTTTAGTTTTGGAAAGAGGCATGTTTTTAATGCTTTTTGGAAAAGGAGATAGTTGTCAGTTCTTCTTCATGCAGGCATTGAGTTCCTTAATTTGACTGGCTGGATGTAGGAGATTCTTTTTGAATGCAGGTACAGTCAGTAAAGGGGGGCGCCTCTAGAACAATGGTCTGGCTTGACTTTATAGCTAGAGTTTTCTTTTTGTAAACTTGTCTTTTATTCAATATCACAGATATGTCACATTACATGTTGTCCTACCCGGTCACAAAGTAGTGGAAAATTAATTTGCAGATTACCTTACATGTCAGCTAAGTGGTACAGGATATCACCGTGGAGTCACTGTTCACCCATGTGCTCGGCTCCCAAGCATCATAGCTAGGCATACATTGTCGTGCTTGATGCATAGGACAACACCCACAAATAGTAACCATGCGTGGAAAAAAAGATTAATAGTAAAAACAAAAACACAATAATAACTGGTCAGCGATAGGCAGTCAGGCAACATTACCTAAAAGAATCCTCAGGCAGCAGGTGAGGAACAATCACAGTGTGCTAGTGAAGCCCCCAACCTCTCAGGGACAGAGTATCGTCCCATCTGAGCTAGGGGGAGAGGGTGGTTATGTGCGCCAGGTAGCCATCAGGATTGGCATGATCGGCTGAGCGAGGCGTGGATCTCAACTACGTTGATATGTCAATAATTGGGCAAGTGGGGAACCGGCCTTTGTCCAACTCTTCAGGCCTACACTCTGGGGTAAGGGGAGTCCCGACTCAGTCGGCACGGTCCCTAGCGTTTCCACTCAGATACCTCATACTGCCAGGAATCGCACGCTATCTCATTCAGCCAGAGAGGGGGTCATCCTCCAACCCCATCACGGAAGCCTCGAGAGCCACAGTCTGTGAGGAGGCCACGTCCCCCTTGTTTGGTCCACCATCTGTCAACAGGCCCTCTACCATGGCTCCCCACGTCTCCAGTTCACGCTCTGCATTCTCATCAGAGCGGACCGAGCGCAGCCAGTGCTCTTCAGCCACGCCCCATTCATGCAGGTCTGCCCTCCACTTATCTGGCCAGGGGGAGGAGGAGGAGAGGGTACAGTGTGAGGCCAGTGTATGGCAATGCGGTGCTTAGCCAGTGTAAGTCTCAGGAGAGCAAATTTATGGCATATACGAGCACCTGACCTAGGTATCGGGAGTATACAGAAAAGACAATGTTTAACCGATGCCTCGATACCCACATGCGTGACCTCCCGCAGCACACCAATATACCTGAAGCCAAGCGCAATCCCAGGTCATATGTAAAAAAAGTCGCAAGTCCCACACCACACCGAGGGAACGTCGATAGGCGCGTCACATCGAACCTTGACAATCTCTGTGGAGTTAAATATGTGCGATGTAGGTAAAAGAACTGGGTGACCTTAAAGTGTGTGTTGCTAACCACCTCCTGGACCTGTGCAAATGCCCGCTTCCAGTCTCCTTCTGTGAGCGGCAACAATAGGTCAGCCATCCATCTGTTTCGGATTTTTGATACATCGATCCTACAATCCGCCTTCAGGGTCTTGTATATGCAAGAGATTAGTCCCCTAGAGGAGCCCGGGTCCAAAGGCAGTGTCAAAGTTTGCGTCTCCTCTGGTTCATCTGGAAACGTAGTCCATATCTCGCGAGTCGTGCAAGATAGTTTCTCGTATTGTAAGAAATAGCCATCTGGCACTTGGAAACACTCATTTGCATTATTAACAGAAAGGAAGGTCCTGTTGAGGTACAGGTCCCCAGCTGTCATGCAAAGCCCCTCATGCCACCTTGTAAGGTTCATGATGGTCTGTATGTGATGGAAACCCTGGATCCATCGGAAGGGGAGTAATTGAGCATATGGGGCCCTATGTATCACCAGGGTGACTGCCCTCTCCCTGGCCCCTGTTACCTGACGGACCACAAACAGACAATCTACGGGGGGCCGCAAGCCCATCATGAGGTACCTCGGGAGGTCCGATCCCGCACCTCAGTCCGCCAACAATGCCTTCTCCACATTGGGACCCTCAGCACACAACTGCGTCGCATAGTGCAGCAGGCCCGCAAGATATTAGAGAGTAAAGTCAGGTAGACCCAGGCCCCCCAAATCCATATCCAATTTAAGCACCTACAGTTTCACCCTGCTGCACTTCCCGGCCCACACCAAGGAGATCAGGAGACTATTCAAGGTATCGAAGGCAGATTTTGGAATACAACAAAAGGAGTTTTGGAGGGCATAGAGGCATCGGGGAGCATAACCATCCTTGCCGAAGCCACTCGACCCAGGACCGAAAGGGGAAGGCAATTCCAGAACTGGATAGACACCACCAGGCCCGTGATGACTGCTCCCATATTCAAAGCGTATTCGGCTTCCAGTGTATGAGCCGCCTGTACACCCAAATAGGGGAACTGGTCGCGCTCCCATTGAAAAACCCAGGAAGGGCTGCAGCCTCCCCACATGCCAGGGCTGCTGCGGTAATATAACAGATTTCTGGCGGTTGATACAGAGCCCAGAGGCCACTCCGAACATGGCCAGTACATCCAGGAATGCAGGCACTGCCTCTTCCGGGTGGCGAACATATAGCAATGCATCGTCTGCATATAAGGAGATTACATGGGTACGGCAGTCTATGGCAATACCCCAATGGGCCAAATCTCGACGCAACCTGATCACCAGCGGCTCCATTGCTAAGGCGAAACGGAGTGGCGACAGCGGGCAGCCCTGTCTCATGCCCCTCTCGATATGGAAACCTTCGGATACCAGGCCTCCATTGCAGACTCGGGCCATCGGTCGAACATACAATAGACGGACCCAAGATACTCTTGGCCCAGTCCCAGCCTCCTCAGGACCTCTCACAAATAGTCCCATCTCAAATTTTTTAACGCTTTTTCAATATCAAGGGCGACCACTGCCGCCCGAACCCTAGCGTCTGCCACTGAATGCAGCACGTTCGAGAGTTGGCATATATTCATGTGGGCCTACCTACCTGGCATGAACCCTCACTGGTCCTCATGGACTAAGTGCATCACTACCTTGCCCAGTCATGTCGCTAGCACCTTGGCCAACAATTTCACATCTACCCCTAGTATTGATAAAGGGTCTATAGGAGCTGGGGTCAGATGCATCATTTCCCGGCTTTGGGCAGCAAAACAATCTGTGCCTCCCTCATAGAGGACAGTAAAACCCACCGGCCCCTGGCCTCCTGCAAGGTCTCCAGTAAGCGGGGGAGGAAGAGGTCAGTGAATTCCTGAAAGAACTCCACCGGGAGATCGTCCGGCCCCAGAGACTTGCATCGTGCCATATTCTGTGCCGCCTCCCGTAGTTCCTCAAGTCTAATCGCCTCACTGAGTTTGTCTGTCTGTGACACAGTAAGATGGGGGAGCGGGATGTCATACAGAATCCTTTCAATCTCGGCTAAGCCGGAGTCCGAGCTCTCCCTGTAGATCGCCGCTAAGTGATCCCACAATAATGAGTTAACACTAGCTTGTGTAATGGCCTCAGTCCCATCAGGGCACCTGACTGTCAGTATGAACGGAGGTGGATGCTCCCTCCTCAATAACCACGCCAGCCGTCTCCCCGACTGATCGCCCTCCCTGTGTAACAGCTGGTGGCAGTCACATCTAATGAGGCAGTCCAGTCTATCCCAAATTTCCCCGACTCGATGTTGGGATTGCAGTAGCGCCTCGCGGCTCCTCCACCTGCTCTCCGTGTTGAAGCTCAGCCAGTGTGTCTTCAGCCTCAGTGAGCTCCTGTTCCAGCCATCTCCTGGTGCCCCCATCTCTAGACAGTCATTCCCCTCGCACCAACACCTTTAGCGTGTCCCACTCCGTACCCCTATCGGTGGTGGACAACCAATTGGTGCCAAAATATCCGACAACCGCCTTCCGAAGCTCCTCCCGGAACATAGTGTCTCTGAGGGCCTCGGGATGAAGGTGCCACAAAGGGGATCTTGGTCTAACTCTACACGCTCCCCACTCCAGTAGTACCAGAGCATGGTCTGACAAAAAGCATCACAACACGCACATTCGCGTGGCAGCCGCAGTGGCCTCACATGAGAGCAAGAAGCGATCAAGCCTGCTAGAGACATCTTGCACCGGGGTAGAGTATGTGTATCCCTGCACTCCCGGGTGTGTCTCACGCCAGATGTCCGAAACGCTTCCCTACGCGTTGTTTTTACATCAAACGCGCGTCCCAATCCTTTATGATGCTCTCACACACCTTAGGACGCTGACAGTTTCCTATTACATGCAGCCCCGCTAGCAGGCCTTTTCAGATACAACAATCGTGCTGCTAGTGCCCACGTTGAGCATTACTTTCACGTTCCCTTTTGCCTTTAGCAACGCGAGTGTCATACCGCAAGTACGAGGGGCGGTGTGCATTACTGCTACAATGCCCTTTACACATGCGCTTGAAATAGCAGATTACCATATGTTTGCTTCTGCTTTCATTACCTCAGTCGCGGCTTGGCTCTTCTGATTTGGCTCTTAGTCTTTTTCAGCCATAGGTTACTCACCAACCTTGGCTTACCCATCACGGATAACTGCGCTACCCTACCATAGGTTACTGATCAACCTTGGCCCAATTACCATGAATACCAGCGCTAACTGTGAGTAAATCTCTGGTCTGGTTTTAATACTCCTCTCATCCATTAGTCGAAGTGTTGATCCTAGTGGATCTTTTATGTCTCTCTTCTTTCCCCTCTGTAGGAGCCCACAAGGCCCACACAATCAAACTCCCAGCTTGAAGCTTTCTTGCTGTTACTGGTAATTTATCCTCCATAACCTCATTGGTTGATATGTTCTTGAATGACACACCTCCTTTTTAACTCCATACTATTATCCATAGGTGCCCACCATCCCCCTCCATTGGTCCTGAGGAAGACCCCACTTTCAAGGCGTGAAGTCTGCTGGTTCATACAGGGGTCGAAACGTCGACATTATTACCAATTTTTGTGTCAAACTTAGATGACAGAGAATATATATCTGCATCTTTCATATTTTGTTATGATTTTTCATTCATGCATATGCCAGTAATATGGCAGGATAGATTGTTATTACTGATTGTTGATGTATATATGCGCACCACCTTCCCTTTGCACACCACCTGCACTTATCCTTGTTTATGCACTTGTCACTTTCACATTGTGTGCACCTGCTTTTTCATCAATACATAAGATGAAATACATTCTATTCTATAGATTTGATTTCATTTCAATCCTTGTGATATAAATAAATTATAACCATTTTTGGAATGAGTTAATCGGTGTTGTCATACTTTGTCTAATTTGATCATTTATTGTTCTGCTACGCTTTGTGAATGTTTTCCACTGTGACGTAATTTTATGTACTACATTGTACCCGGGTCCAGTGGTCTATCGGGTTACCCCATTATTACATAACTCACGCCAGATGTCGGCGCAACGCAAACGGTCCATCACCTCCCGCAGGGCAGATGTCTTGTGGGGCTTAGTGTGTAGCTTCGGAGGGTGCCTATCTAAGTACGCATCACGCATGCAGTTGAAGTCTCCTGCCCATATTAGTGGCACTCCCACATGCTGAAGCAGTAACTGCTGCAATGCCAGATAAAATCGACCATCATCCACATTCTAGGCATAAACATTCAACAAGCTTATCTCCATACCATCTAATGATCCATGCATCACCACATACCTACCCTCTACATCTGCCGTATAACCAAGTACTCGAAACGGGACCTGTGGGGCCACCCATATCTCCACTCCCCAGGCATATGTTGTGTAAGCGGCTGAGAACATCTGTCCTCTCTATTTCTTGTGTAGTTTCTAAGTTTTGGGGCCTGATAAGTGTGCCTCTTGCAGTAATAAAAACACAAGGAGATGATGGACGGAGGGCTGAAACTTTTCAGACACTCACCCCCAGTCACAGATCTGGGTTGAATCCATCATCGTTCTTTAGCTCACTTCGCCACCACAGTTCAGACTTAGCCTTATGCAAATCAGTCTTGACCCTGTGCTTCATGGGAACAGTCCAGCCTGAATTGCCAAGCCAGGTCTTCCCTGTACCGGAAACAAGCATCCTGGGACCGGTTTCAGGGTAACGCCACATGAGCTCCCTGCCTGCGGAGATAGGTCTGTACCCTGTAATGCTTCACAAACGAGTTGAGCCCCCACACATTCAATGTTATAAATTTAAATTGACCCATCACTCTGTGTCATGAGCCCTCTCGGCTCCATCTGCCTGTTGCCCCGCCATTGTCGCTGCCACCAAGAACCCCCAGAACAACAAAAATAACCCCCCGCCCTCCCATAAACACAACAAGAACATTTGTGCCTCCCCAATCATCATCGACCCCCACAGAGCCCACCCCATCCCCAACGTCAAATAGCGTACAACTGTTATCTCCACACATCCAGCAATAACAGAGGCTGTATGGTGATGAATGATGTCCAATCAACCAGCCACCACCCAGACAACCAGTGGGTCACATGCTACACCAGACAACCCATTCACACAGAAAACACAGTCAACCTCAGAAGATCACAGTGGCAGGCTGAGGAGACGCGCCGACAGCAGTTAGACTATGGCGTACCCCGGTCACACACCCCCACCCTTGGTCACTACACGCATGCACGCTCCCACACACTCTATTGTATACCACACATGCCCATTCACACAGCAAACCCGCAATTCACAGAGCGACTAATAAAAAGGTTAAGATAGAAGAGGTAAGGTGAGAAGTGAAAAACAAGAAAAGGGAGTAAAGGAAAGAAAAGGTAGAAGGGGTGAAGAAAGGCACCCGCACGTGTCGTATCGGTGCCCATCCAATTCACACCATATATCATCCAGAGTTCCGGCCAGCAAATCTCCAACTCAGGTCAGTCGCCCCACCACTCCACCGCCAGGGTTAGGCGAAGAACCCCTCATGAGCGGAAATCAGCATCAGAAACTTGCGACCTACTGTTCCTCAGGGATCCTCAGGCTCGGGGGTCTCCTCAACTACATCCTCCATACTAGTGTCAGAGTTAGATGCAGTGACCTCCTCTACCAGGGCTCTCGCAGCCTCACTCGCCACCTGTAGAAACGATGAGTCTACTCTCTGCGGTCGTCGTCCCTCGTCCGAGTCTGGCCGCTCCAAATCCAGTGAGCCTTCATGGCACACCACCACACTTTGGGTTGAACAGGCGGCACGTCAACTCCTCCCACCATGTCCGCCAGTCCTCCGTGTCTGCTTTGTGCAAGAATTTCGCATGTCCGCATCTCACTGTGCCAGGGATCTCCCCTTGCCTCGCACCTCCAACCAGTCCCATGCGGCCTCAGGAGTGGTGAAAAATAAGTATGATCTCCATGGACGACCTTCAGTTTAGCTGGATAAAGTAGCATATACTGCAGGTTTATCACCCTCAATTTCTGTTTCACTCCCCCAAAGGACGCTCTCTGGCATTGAACCATAAACGTGTAATCAGGGAAGATTCGGTTGGTGTGGTTATCGAAAGCAGGGTCTCCATCCCGTTGCGCGGCCCTCAGGGTGCAGTCGCGATCTCTATATTTGAGGATCTTTGCGATAAGCGTGCGTGGTGGGGCTCCCGCGGGGGATGGCTGAGTAAGGGCACAGTGTGTGTGTTCAATTACGAAGATGGGGAACAGTTTGGCCATGGGAAGCGCAGCTTTGATCCATTTTAAAAGGAAATGTTCAGGAGTTCCACCCGTCGTGACCTCTGGGAAGCCAACAAAACATCATTTAAATCTCCGAGAGCGGCCCTCCGTGTCTTCTGCTCTTCGCTCCAGGGCCGCTGTTTTGGCAGACAAGTCGGTGAGGGCCACCTTCAGTCCGGTCACCTCACTTTGCAATTCAGACAAAGTTTGTTCAGTGGCAAGGGACCTGTCAGACACCGTGCAGAGGTCAACCCATAAGAGTCCCATATCTAGTGACACTACATCTATTTTTGCTTGCACCGCCGCACTTGAGGCTTCTATTGCTACGAGTATTTGCACTCCAGAGGGGTACGTGTATGTTGTCTCACTAACTGGAGGGGACTCTCAAAGGGGATCCGTCCTTGGCGCACCCCCCTGCATCATGTACTGATCCATCTTCGTCTACTGTGCCATCCTCTGCGGTCTGTCCTTGCCCTTAATAGTGCATCCAAAATCGTTGGGTAATTGTTAGAGTAAGAAACGTGCCACTGGTAGATCCCTATCAATTTCATGTTGATCCTCTAAGTAGGGGTGGGTCTGGTGTCATGAGGGCCAACCGCAGTAGGCAAGTCAAGGCCAAGCACTGCCCGCCACGGGGATCCACCATGGAATATGCCACGGCAACCCCAGGAGCGGTATCTTCCTCCCTCATGCAAGAGATGTGTAGAGTAGATAGGGAGTGGGGGCCAATCGATACAGGGGCAGTAGCAGCCCAGTGATGTGGCCAATAGACACCCAGTCTCACTATTACCTACATGGGTTACAGAAATCGCCTGGCACAAAGTATAAAGTCAACGGCCCCCACCTTCAACAGGTACTGCCCTGTCAGTAGTCCTCGCTCACCACCTGGGCACAAGTTGAGGATCCTGGCGATCTCCTTGGAGTACCAGACATTCGAGGCTCATCCCCTTCCAGGATAGCTAAGCAGTGGCGAGGCATACATCATCAGTCTCTCCCTAGGAACACTGCAGCCAAGCAGAAACAGTCAGGCGGTTTCCCCACCAGCAGAGAAAGGGCAGAGTGACCAAAGTTATCTCCCCAGGTGATGGCCGCTTCGCGCTGTATTCCGTGTCTGCCCCCTCCCTCGTGTGTAGCGGAGGTCAGGCCAATGCGGTCGCACAGAGGCAGTGGCCCCCGCGACTCTAGACAGCCGCTTGGTAGCCCTGCAGGTTCTGGGGCTGCAGGTGCGACACTCCATGTCCGCCCCCTACCTCGTGTTTAGCGGAGGTCAGGTTATGGTGACCAACTGGCATGGGTGCAAATTCAGGACAGTAAGTGTGAAAATTCAGGACAAAGGGTCAAAATTCAGGACAAAAATTCAGGACAGAAGGTCACATTTCAGGGCAAAAGGTACGTTTTACACACACATCAGAGGAGGTCGTGCAATAGTATATAAGTAAGTAAATAGACAACTATAATAAGTTTTTTTTATGTCCCAGAGGAACAGAGAACAAGAATAACTTCCTATTTACAGGGTTTCTTTTTTGCCAAACTGAGCTGCAAACAGTTCATCAGACTTGGAAGGATGAATAGCTGAGCGAGCCCTGACAGGATTCAGACCTGTGTGCTGTAGGATATACGGAAGTCAGCAACGGGAATTTGACTCACTGAGTCATCTTACAGTTTGCGGTGCTATTGCACAGTTTTGCATACTACTTCATAAAGTAGAAAATGTATACTTAGAGGACCGTATTCTCTTTGCCAAACTCCTAGGTGGCTATTCCAAGGCTTGCAATACAGCAGTTAAAAATAAATCGCACATCAGCTGGTATTTAGCAGTTCGATCTCTGTACCTTTTTATTTCTCAAGTTTGCTTTATGCTTCTCTCTGTCGCTGGAACTCCTCTTTCACAGCTTGCTCTGTCCTAGTCTCTTTGTCTTTCAATATATTTTCGAGTTCATGAACTCTGTCTACTATCTGTACCTCCAAAAACAAAATATCGTGTCATCAGGAAGCTCCAAGGATTGCAGCAATCAACACCTTCCAAGCAGCCTTTCACACATTAACATTTCTTTGGGGAACCAGACACCCTGGGCTTTTTTTCAGCCGTCTGCCCCTCCCTCCAGAATGCAGCACAGGAGACTCCCTTGCACTGTAGCTGGGAATCTAAATTGTGTAAATAAACTTTTGTACTTTCAGTGGCGTAAGAAGGTGGGTGTGGGCCGCCCCTGGTGCCATCACTGAGGGGGGTGACAAAATGGCAAAAATGTGTTTTTAAAATAAAAAAAATATTTTTGGGCTACCAACACTTTAAAAAAATATATATATATTATTTAAAACGAGTTTAATAAAATGTTGTCCGTGAAGACATTCATCACGGACAACGGACTTAAGGGCTAATTTACGGACTTTCCATGAAAATTACGGACGGTTGGTCACCCTAGGTCAGGTAAATGTAGTCATGCTGAGGAAGCAGCCTCCGCGCCTCCAGATAGCTACTTGGTAGCCCCGCAGACTCATGGGGCTGTAGGCGCAGCTCCGCCGTCCTGCGCCCGACCGTCCATGGGCCAGCGCCTCCTGTGCAGTCAGCCCTGGTCCCCGGGCGGAGCCCAGCAGATCAGCCCCTTCGACGTCCAGATGTTGGGGGGCCTAACCCCTGCACAGAGCCATGACCAGGCTACTAACCTCCGAAGTCCCCCGCAGCACTCAGCAGCACGCCCGATAAGAGGATGCCAAGGCCCGTTGCGGCACCACTGCAGTGGGGAGAATCGGGTCCGCAGCTGATGCTCTGCAATCCGGCTGGGCACTCCCGGCGGAAGCTAGGCCCCGTCTAGGCCGCAGCACCAAAAGGACAAGAAGTGGGTGCCGTATGCCGCAGACCTCACCTCTGCACAGCTCACGCCTGTATCCCAAACCGGGGATGGCTGTGCATGCACATATCAGCAGGATGGGCAGGAGAAATGCTGGATTCATAACAAGTGGTCTGCGGAACTCCTCAAGCCGCGTCCGCTTTGGCCGCCATCTTGGCCACGCCATAGCTAGAGTTTTTGTTTAACGTAGTGTGGTCTTGTTGCTTTGATCACTCTGTAAGCTATGCACATTGCTTTAATGTGTTTTTCTGGTCACTGATGTAGAGAGCCATCCGGGCTCTCTAGTACAATGTATCCACACACACACACGCACACACCCCTCGGGGCGGGCTCGACCCGAGGGGATAAAATAAACGGCTGGGGACCGCTCGGGGTCTTCCCGCCAAACTAGTAGCAATACCTGTTGGTGTCCCATAATTTGAGCGCTGCTGCGGCCCAGTCCCCCCGTGGCCCCGCCGCGCTACATTGGCGACGAGGCCGGTCGCACTTTCACGCGTGCACCGCCTCCGGTCCCTCGTCCAGCTGGGAGCTCGCAAAACTCACCCGCGACGCTCCGCTCCTGCCTCCGGACGACGAGCGACCTGCCTGGCCTCCCTGCGTCGCCGCAGGCGACTGCATCCCGGCCGCACTCGGCCCTGCCGGCGACCGCTGCTGCACATGGGAGCCAGCCCCAGGCCCTCGGCCGCTGCACCTCGCGCCCGCCCACACGCCTCCCCAGAGCAGCGGGAGCGTGTTCAGCCGGCGGCGCGAGCGGTGGCCGGACTCTCTGCCGCTGTACCTTGCGCCCGCCCACACGCCTCCCCACAGCAGCGGGAGCGTGTTCAGCCGGCGGCGCGAGTGGTATACAGACTCTCTGGCGCTGCACCTTGCGCCCGCCCACACGCCTCCCCAGTACAGCGAGAGCGTGTTCAGCCGGAGGCGCTGCGGTGGCCGGAATCTCTGCCGGGGTGGCGTTGCAGGCCACCCTGCGCTCCCACACCATCGAGGCCTCTGCCCTGCGTTCACGTTCACGTGCCAGGCCCAGGACGAACAGCAGCCACGTATCTCAAGACCGCCTACCCCTCTACCTCGGCCCTAGTCGTATGATGCTGACCTGGGTGCTGCTGACAGACGCTCAGGCTGGGTTCTTGAGGAGTTGCGGGGAGCCACCACAGACACCACAGAAGGGGAAGACACACTGGGTCAGCACCTGTCAACCTGAGGTGTGGCGAGGAAGCAGTCCACCTTGCACACGCCAACAAGGCCAAAGGACCCATTTGCCACACGTGGCCACGTGGCGGCGCGCGCACCCCCACAGAGTCTGCGTAACAAGGCTGCGCCACTGCGCCTGAATACCGGCGTGAGACGCCATGGGTGACCCGGCTCCAGCCGCTGCGCCCCCCCCCGGACCCAGTCACACGGCTGTCGCCCCGCTGCCGCCGTTCAGCGAAGCCGCCACGGCGGCCCCTCGATGGAAGGCGTGGGTCGGTCGACTGACCCACTATTTTAAAGGGACCCGGGAGACCGATGGCACGGTAAAAAGGTCACTACTCATCTACTATGGAGGCCCAGAGATCTACGACCTTTTCGAAACACTCCCCAACACGGGCGACTACTACGAGGCAGCGGTCGCTGCCCTCAACAGGCACTTTAACCCCCAACTCAACCCCGACTTCGAGAAGTTCAAGTTCCGGAGGGCGTCGCAGATGGACTCGGAATCGGTCAACATGTTTTACGCACGGCTGCGCCGGCTGGCCAGCACATGCACCTTCACGGACCACCGGGAAGAGATACGGGACCAAATTATCTTAGGATGCCGTTCCAAACTCCTGAGGAAGCTGATCCTTCGTCAACCGGGTATCTCGCTGGATGAGATCCTTGTCCTGGCCCGCTCCCACGAGCTGTCGGACGTCCGAGCTGAGGAAATGGAGGCTGCTTTGCACACGTCAGTTGCCGCCTCACATGGGCCAAGGCACCCTCCGATCAAAGAAGAAAGGGTTGAGGCTATCCAAAGGCGCCCCAACACAGCTCGTCAAGCCCCAAGACCGCTGCCTGGAGGGCCGTGCGGATTCTGTGGTGAAAACCACTCAGCGACAGCCGTCTGTGGGGCGAAGGGGAGACATGCTCCCGCTGCGGGAAGCTCAATCACTACGCCAAGGTGTGCCGAGGCGGACGGTCCTGGCAGACTCCATCGAAGCCGAGGGGCATGACACAACGCATTCGCCAGGTCTCTCTCGACGATTCGCCGTCGATAGGGGAGGCTCAGCAGCAGGAACAATATCTTGCGTCTGAAGACGATGATGATGAGGTGTTTGTGGTGTCATATGTCAGTAGGACGGACCGTCACCGAAGGCCGCCTCCAATGTGTTCCGTCTCTGTGGAAGGCACGGCTGTGCAGGCCCTCATCGACACCGGCGCCTCTGTCAACATGATGGACTCAGAGCAGTACGCCTGCCTGACACCACGGCCCCCGCTTGCACCATCCAGGGCACGGATCTATACCTATGGAGGGACCGACCCGCTTCCTCTCCGAGGAGTCATCCAGGCCAAAGTCGCCAGCGGAAAGCACACTACGGAAACCAGGTTCCACATCACCGAGGGGAGAAAAGGGACACTGCTTAGCTGCCACACAGCTGAAGACCTGGGACTTGTCTTTTTTGCCAACCAGATCCATGACTCACACGCCGAAGCCATCTTGAAGGAATTCCCAGCTCTATTCACAGGACTAGGAAAGCTCAAGGGCAAGAAGTTCAAACTCCACATTGACCCCTCTGTGAGACCGGTCGCCCTCAGGCACCGGAGAGTGCCATTCAATCTTCGCCCGCAGGTGGAAGAAGAGCTGAGAAAACTCGAGGATCTCGATGTGATTGAGAGAGTGTCCGGCCCTACCCCATTGGTGTCCCCGCTGGTCGTGGCTCCCAAACCCAAACAGCCCGGAGCCATATGGCTCTGTGTGGACATGAGGCTACCGAACACAGCCGTCAAAAGAGAGTGCCACATCACTCCTACAATGGACGACATAGTAGCAAACCTGAACGGCGCCAAATGGTTCTCTAAGTTGGACTTGAACGCCGGCTACCATCAGCTGGAACTTGAGCCCGAGAGCAGGTGTATCACCACATTCTCGACACACGTTGGCCTCCGCAGGTACAAGCAGCTCAGTTTTGGGGTGTCGTCGGCGGCCGAAGTCTTTCAAAACGCCATTAGAGAAGCACTGTCGGGGCTGCAAGGCGTGATCAACCTCAGTGATGACATACTGGTATTCTCGGACACGTTAGAAGCTCATCACAATCATCTCCGAGCCACCCTGAAGAGACTGGAGGAATGTGGCCTGACCCTTCACAAGTCCAAGTGCTCGTTTTACCAAGAAACCGTCGACTTCTTTGGGTATACCTTCACCCAGGAGGGGCTCCTAGTGGATCCCAAGAAGGCCGCGGCCATTCGGGCAGCCAGCATGCCGAAGAACCCCACAGAAGTACGAAGCTTCCTCGGCATGGCCACCTATTGTGGCCGTTTCATTCCAAGCCTTGCTGCCATGTAGGAGCCACTCCGGGTTCTCACACGCAATGGTCACCCGTGGGAGTGGACCGGAGCCGCCAACAAAGCGTTCAATGACATCAAAGCAGGACTGCTGGACAAGACGGTGATGGCCTACTTCCATCCAAAACGGCGCACGGAACTGATTGTTGACGCCAGCCCTGTGGGTCTGGGAGCGGTCCTCCTTCAAGAACACAGCCCTGAGGTGTGGAGGCCAGTAGCCTACGCAAGCAAAACCCTCACCGACACGGAGACCAGATATGCCCAAATTGAGAGGGAGCATTGGCCATTAAATGGGCTTGTCAACATTTTCACCTCTACCTGTGCGGCCAAGAGTTCTGTGTCGTGACCGACCACAAGCCTCTACTCCCGCTCTTCGCAGGCTCATCCAGACTGGCACCCCCGAGAATTGAGCGATGGGCGGTGGAGCTGCAGGCGTATAATTTCAAGGTTGTATACCGTCCCGGGGCCCACAACCCGGCTGACTACTTATCACGCCACCCGGAATCCACGTCGTCTCCAGATCCTTCAACGGATGCGGGCAGCGCAGAAGCATTCGTGAAAATGGTCTCGCAAGGGGCGTGCCCCACCGCCATGACGCTCGAGGAGATCGGCTGTGCAACCAAAGAAGACGAGACATTGTCCCGGGTGATAGCTGCACTGGAGAACAATGGATGGACACACTTCATGGATGGAGCCCGACCGCTCCGAACCGAGATCAGCCAGGCACGACAACAGCTCTGGCAAGTTCGCCACAAACTCAGTGTGGGAGAGCAAGGAGTTGTTCTACGAGGACACCTGATCGTGGTTCCAGAACGTTTGCAGGAGCGGATTCTCACGCTGGCACATGTTGGTCACCAGGGGATGGCCAAGACAAAGGCCAGGCTGCGAAATAAGGTTTGGTTCCCCGCAATGGACGCTATGGTGGAAGAGATGGTGAGACAGTGCCACACTTGCACAATCACAGGGGGAGACCCAGCGCCAGTGATTACCGAAGAACCGAGCGAGGCCCCCTGGGCAAAGGTCAGCCTGGATTTAGGGAGCTTCCCAGATGGACGTCACATGCTGGTCATGGTTGACTCATTTTCGAAGTTCCCTATCGTGGAGGTGGTAACGTCAACTGCGTTCCCTCATGTGAAGAGAGTTCTAGACAAGACCTTTGCAATGATGGGGCTGCCCGAAGAGATCAAGTCCGACAACGGACCTCCGTTCCAGGGCCAGGAATTCCGGGAATATCTCGAGAGGAAGGCGATTCATCACCGGAAGATCACCCCGCTGAGGCCTCAAGCTAACGGGGAGGTGGAACGTCTGATGCGGACACTCAACCGAGCACTGCGCATCGCCGTGGACCAAGGAGAAGATGCCGAGACAGCTCTGGACCAATTCCTTGGTGCCTATCGACAGACGCCTCACAGCACCACCAAGTGTGCGCCGTCTCACCTGCTGTTCAAGCGGGCCCCGCGAGACAGCATCCCCTCGGACCCGACGTGGGTGCCCTCGGAGCGAGACAATGAAGCAGTCCAGGTCAGGAGGAAGACAATGAACTGCAAAGCCAGCGAAGCCCGTCGGGCACAAGAGCCCCAGCTAGGAGTGGGTGACCGGGAAGTGATCAAAGACCGACACTCCGGGTGGAAGTTCCGGACGCCCTACGAGCCGGAGGTGTGGACTGTCGTAGGCGTTCAAGGGACCATGGTCACTGCTCAGAGAGGACAACACTCTGTCACGAGAAACGTGTCCAGTTTCAAGAAGACAGGCGAGCATGGGTCCGGTCACGAAGAGTCGGATTATCCAGAGACAATCCCGAGTTCCTTCTCCCCTGCCTCGCCAGGGAGGGAGAGTCTGTTACCGGAGGGATCCCGACGGGTGAGCACGGATGCTGCCCCCGTGGCCGGGTCAGCCCGCTCTGGTGAAGCACCTGATTCGTCCATGGACACTCCATCTCGCGCAGTGGCCAGTTCCAGCTCCCGGAGCCAGACGTATGGTCTCCGGCCGAACCCTGCGCCAAGCCAAAGACTGAAAGACTTCGTATATACGTCTCCCTGAACTGGGTTGACCCGATGGTCCGGAACCAAAAGAAAGGAGGGATGTAGAGAGCCATCCGGGCTCTCTAGTACAATGTATCCACACACACACACGCACACACCCCTCGGGGCGGGCTTGACCCGAGGGGATAAAATAAACGGCCGGGAACCGCTCGGGGTCTTCCCGCCAAACTAGTAGCAATACCTGTTAGTGTCCCATAATTTGAGCGCTGCTGCGGCCCAGTCCCCCCGTGGCCCCGCCGCGCTACAACTGAGTGCCAGTGCAGGGAAAAGAAAACAAACGTGACATGGGTGTTGATTGTAAGGTTTAACAGTTGTCTAGGGGTCATATATAGTGGTGCTCCAAGGTACATTCCATTATCATAATTAGTGTGAGAGAATACCAACGCCACAGGAGTTTGGACCTTCTCTGGAAATCTGAGGTAAGAGAAAATTTGATGAAAGCGCCTCATCATGTAGAAGCACCGTGTTGGCAACTTCATTTACTTATGATAGTAGGGATAGTTTAAAGTCTATGATTACCCCAAGTTCCTAACTTGGGCTACATATGGTGGTGGAAGATCGAGCTTTTGAGGCCAAATAGTAGAGGGGTGATGATTCGTCCAGTTGCCTCATGCCAGAATGTCTGGTTTTTTAAGTTTTCAACTTGAGGTGGTTGGCAAACATCCAGTGATCAACTGCTTGTAGGCTTTTCCCATGTTACAGGAGTCAAGATCAGATGAGCTTTCAAGTTTTAGAATGATGCGGTGCACAACTTGTTAGTAGCACGTCTAGGATATACAATAACAACCTGTTTTATACTGTTTACAATAAACTTTTATTTGAGGTTTCATCTTTTTCATAAGCCTAACCTTGGCAGCAGAAACAGACTTTGCGCACGGGTGATTTTTGAAGACTGTCAAAGGAAAAGAATCAGTTTTTATATCTTTTGATACAAATATGAATCGCATTTACTTCAGTCTGAATAGATTACCGCAGTAAACCAGGAAAAATATTTAAAACAAACAAAAAAATGATGGAAACGGATAACCGCACAGAATTAAAGTTCAGATATATACCATTTTGCACTACTAGTTTCTTCATTGAAGTGAAAAAAAAGGTTTCATTGAGAAAAGGCATTGTGACAGAATCAAATCAAGGAAGTAATCAACACGACAATAAATATTACAGAAGTCAAAAAAAACATTCTACCGCATTTGAAATCATTTAGTGTAAGGACAAATCGTGTAATGTAAATGGATATCGTGCTGTGTTTCTGTGGAGTTAATTGGAAACGTCAGATCGCATAGGCGTGAGAGGGAGGACAAACAAAAAGAAACACAGGTGGGGTTTCAGTGCGCGGTAACAGAGGAGAATGGAGTGGTGAGCTCAGGGCTAGGGCAGTAGAGAGAAGAGACGGGAGAAGGAAAAGCGCGCTGCCCGAGACAGATAGGTTTCTAAGCATTATATGCATGAACCTTCCTCACTGTAAACACAAGACGAGCTTTGGAGGATAGAGGCCTTTAATCATCATTCCCAAAAGGGCCGTGTGTATCCCTCGATTGCCACGAGTTTATGTAATGTACTTTAGATACCAAGGATGTTTCCAGTTCTCAAATGCTCTAATTAGTTAGAGAATGGTGGAGGTTGCATGACTGCCAATTGTTGCGGTGCGTGACAGGGCACAGGGTGCGATAATGACTGGATGATAGCACGTTTATCCGCTGGAGAGCGATGGGACTCTATAATTGACTGCAGAGCAGGGTTTTCTCTGCCTAATGGGATTTAAATGCAGAGTCTCAGCTCGCAAAGACCAGACAGGGTCATTGTATTCGGTTCCAGGAAAGAGGATCTGTTATATCTTTGCATTTTGTCTTGGAAAATTACATCTATTCACATCTCCTGCCTTCCACTGCAAGCATAAATACAACTGAACATCTGGATTTGTAAAGCACATGTACGCTATGGGTTCTTGGCACTGTACTATAGATGTTTATTATTACTCCGCTCATCACTTGAGGGTAGGAAGGAACCAGAGGACACCCAGAGATTGCAATAAAAACAAATTCAGGCTGCAGGTAAGGCAGACTCCCACAGGACCCCGCGCAGCCCTATGTGAGGTCCCGTGGTAGTCCTGTGTAACCAGGGCACAAGTCCTAAAAAAAGAAGTGGGGGGACTAACCTAATTAATCAGTATGCAAGTGACATCACGGCGCGTGACATCACTTTGCGTGCCATCACTGGAAGTGGCATCACAAGAAGTGAAATCAGATCTTAAGCCCTGTTTAGCAGGTCTATCATGAGTACATTTGAGCACATTTCGAGTATACTTGCAAACCCTCCTGATTTAGGCAGAAGATTCACACTTTTGTAAGCGTCACATAAAACGACGTTGCCTTCTGTCAGCGTAAAGCTTCCTCTACCCATAGTGCTTTAAAAGAAAAAACTGTGATATTTAAATTATTACAACGCCTCCTCAGGGGTAGTAAGCGCTATATAAATGCTATTTATTATGTGCAAATACTGGGAAAGATCAACACATCTGATATTCTTACAGTGCATGCATATCTCCTAAACAGAGCCTGAACAAAGTGAAAAGTTGCCTCTCTTAAGTATGTGTGAAGTGCTAACAGGTGTGAGCCTTTGTTTCCCCTCTGCTGCATTTACTTCTAGGTGTGAGGCTCCTGACTGCTGCCAGCCAGGAGACTCGAACAGTAGGAGGCCTGATGACCCCTCAGATTCGGCCTTTGTTATGGGCCCAGCAGGAGTCTGAAATAAGAGCGCCCCGTCCCCGCCTGCACGTTGTTACGGATCGAAAGCAGATAACAACGTGCAGGTGCTGCTGAAAGTGTCCCGATGTTTGGAAATTACACCGGGACGAATTGAGCATATTTTTCAGTTGGGCCCAACTTCTTGGCAGGGTGGACGGTGTCCACCCTGTGAAAAGAGTGGGTGGACGCCGTCCACCCGCGTGTACCCCCGACTCGTGCCCTGTGTGTAACTGACTTGCAAGCTTCACCCCCATGGTTTTACAGTACCCTGCAAGATTCCACATGGTACCCAAAAAAAAGAGAGATAATGCTGTTTGGTCATGCACGGCTGAAGGACATGCACTCCTCACGGGGAGTTGCGCAGACCCTGCACCTGCCCGTCAGGTCCTAGGCCAGGAAGTTGTTCACAGCAGGGAATTGGGCGTCTGCAGGGAGGGATTGCATTCAGCCAAAGGCAGAACATAGTCAGGGTTTGGTGCCTGCGAGGGTTGACCAGAGACAGACCCTGCAGCCAACCCCCACCCTGTGCTTCGGTTCATGTACGTGCACTGCGGGGGGCGTTTGACTGCCTGATGGGCGAGTTGGGCGTAGGCCCTGTGGCCAACTCTTTGATGCGCATGACTGAAGGTTGTGCGCTGCATTGGGTTAGCCCCCTGTGGCAGGGTTGTGCACAGTGCTTATCATTTATGTCATTTAACATGTTCTGAGTGATGTAATATGTAAGGTGATAAGTAGTGCATGGGTTGGGCACATGTTATAGTTAGCTCAGCAAACTATAACTTGTACATTTCAGTGTTTATTTGCTTTTAAACAGTAGTTTTTATCTCATTTCAACACCTAACTATAACATCACTTTAACGTTTTGTTTTTTTCAATAAATATATAATTTATGTATATTACATGGCTAAGTCATCTTGAATTGAATATTTGTCAGTTTCAAAGCTAGGTTTTCACAGAGAAGAGGTCTAAATGTGAATTACTTACTGTAAAGTACTTACTGTAATTCACAGTGTTAAATTCATTTACAGGATATTTAGCTTTCCTAAACAAATAAAAAAGGTTAACACAGCATTTACTCTTTCTGACAGTGCTGGTAAAAAAAATGCTTTCACACTGGCAGTGCTGCTCTTGCAACACTAATTAGCATGCCTGAAAAAGTCACCCTTGCTGGCCAAGGCTTGATGTAAACAGCTTCCAATGAATCCTCCCAATGTGGGATAATAAGCTTTGTAAATGCAGAAACCTGTCAGCAAAATGTTCCACTATTCTATTTTGCACTTTATTTTCTTTCTTTAAATATATCTTGTTGAAGCTACTCTAAAGTGCCAATGTATCTCAAAGAAAAGCACATTTTATAACATGTTTTTAAAACCACCAATGTGCTTTGCATTTAAATTTCGATGCATAAGAATACACATTGTTGTATAAAACACATTTTAAAAGTCCACACATTACCCCCAACAAAAGCACACATTTCTCAAAACATTGGCAGACATATCTGCAGTCTCTGGAAAACAATGAATACTCAATGGATCACTCTCAAATACTCTGTACTGAAATAAATTGATAAATCATGTAATATAAAAATACATAACAAGCAATTCATGTAATATGGCCCTATATTGCCATCTCGGGGATCAGGCGACATTTATAAACCAAATGTCACCAGAAGTCCTTGATGGCAATAACGGCCCATGTTACATGTTACTTGTTTTGTATTCTCTCACTCTCTCCCTGACTCCCCCCCCACACTCTCTCTCTCTCTCTCTCTCTCTCTCTCTCTCTCTCTCTCTCTCTCTCTCTCTCTCTCTCTCTCTCTCTCTCTCTCTATATATATATATATATATATATATATATATATATATATATTTATTGTATTGTATTGTAATTGCATTTATATATCGCTTTTTCGGCGAGTAGCATGCTACTCCGGAACCCATAAAGGATTAGTGGTGATTTAGTATAGTGTAATATGAAAGTAAATTGAGTGGTGGATATGTTAGTCAGTTATTTGGATTGAGAAGGATAGTGGAGGGATAGAAGAGGGTAAAAGGTTTGCATTTATATAGCGCTTGCTACCCGTGATGGCGTGTTGAAGTGCTTTTTCAGTGAGTAGTACGCTACTTTGGAACCCATAAAGGATTAGTGGGGAATTAGTATAGTGAAATATGAAATCAATTTGAGTGGTGGACATGTTAGTCTGTTATTTGGATTGAAAAGGATAGTGGAGGGATAGAAGGAGGAAGGGTTTAGATTTGTTTTTTTTTGTTTTGGATCTTATAGTAGTAGGAGGAGGCTTGGGATGAGTAAAAGGGAGGTGGAGGGGGAAGAGTCAGAGGTATGGGTTTAAAAAGGCTTGTTTTGGGGATCAGAATCGTAAAAGAGGTATGAGATGATGCAAGGAGGGGTAGAGTAGGGAAAGGTCTAGAACGGGTTATTTTGGGGATCATAGTAGTGGTTTGGGGTTTGGGATGAATGAGAGAGTGGAGCTAGAGAATATATTGATAGAGGTATAGGGTAAGAAATAGGGTAGTGCATTGGAAAGAGTAGTAAAAAGAGGTTTTAGATGAGTCAGAGAGTTGAAGTAGAGGATATATTGAGAGCGGTACAGGGTGAGAAATAGGGTAGTGCATTGGATATGCTGAATTAGAAGAAAAGTAATATATATATAGATCCATAAGTACATGGAAGGTATATAGATGCATAAATGAAGGTAGTATATGTAGATTGAAGATGCATTAAATAAACTGCTTACAAGTGTTGTTGTACTTAAAAATAATGATATATATATATATTTTGTAATTCAATAGTGAAGCAATTGTAGATAAATAGTTATGATAAAAGATTTACTTATTTATGCAGTCACTTATATGCATGTTAAAAACATAGAATAATGTAACTATCAGTAATATGTACATTTGTTAAGCAGAACTAATGAATATCTATATTTTTTTTTAAAACCTAATTATTCTACATGGTTATACAAAGCAATACACATGTATAGGTCAGGGGCGGTGCGTCCATTGGGGCGTTGCCCCCCTGCCCGTGCCCGCAGCTCCCTCGGGGTCTCTGAACTTAGTTTACTTAAGTTCAGAGATGCCGTCACCGAGGGAGAACTGAGTCTGACAATCATGTCAGTCAGCATGACGTCGGACCGCCCACCCCCTTCAGAGTCTGAAGGGGGTGGGCGGTCCGGCGTCATGTTGACTGACGTGCATTGTCAGACCAGCCAGGGACAGGCAGCAGCACAAGTGCGCATAAGTGGGGAAGGTGAGCGAATTTTTCGCCCGTGCCCAATCATGCGCACTTGTGTTTCCACTGGCTTGCGCATGCCCATTAGGAGCCCCTCGGTCTCCTAATGGGCAGGCGGCGGGCGAAGAGTAACCGTGCCTTCAGCCAATCCTGGCGCTGCAGCAGCGCCAGGATTGGCTGAGGGGTTGCCACTCCACTCCTGTTCCTGTTTGAAGAAGCGCCATTGCCAACGCGGACCAGGAGCAGAGGCGGACAGGTAAGTTTTCGTTTTCTAAATTTTTTTATTCTCCCTCGGCCCCCCACCCCCGCGCGACCCCCCCCGTACCCTCCCCGACACCCCCCCCCCGCGAGTACTGCGAAGGCATTCTTGGAGTGCGCTTGCATCTTGAATACGAAGAGGAGTTTTGTTGGCTTAGTCTGAATATCAGATCTGAGAAGGGAAACAACATGTTTAAATTTCATTTACTGGTTTTACTTGTCATCAGCGGGCTCTGCGTTGCTGGAAGTGCAGGTAAGCGGAATTCGGTTAGATTTGTGGCAGCCGGTTATATCACATTTGTTAAAATTACGGTGTTAAAGTTGCAGTGAAGAAATTAAAAGTGCCTCTGATTCTGCGAGCCCTGTGTACACAACGAGACAGAACAGTACTTTCTGTGTGAACACTTTCCTGCGCAGTATGTGTTTTTTCAGGCTGAATCTGGTGCATGGCTTTATGAAAGAACGGGGATTTCAGAACAAGGATTATCATTTATAAAGTTTTTGAAAATACGGCGTCACGTGTCTTGAAACGTTTTAACATGCAAAGCGTATTGGGAACAGTTTGAATTGGATCACGTTTTGCTCACATGCAGCTGTTTTCGTATTATGTTTACAAAGAAACAAGGACAGACATTTTAGAACCCGGCAGAGTAGTAAAAATGTTTGGTAACTATTAACGGCATTTTAAGCTCTGTCGCATTTCAGCATTGCCGGTAATACTGTGCCCGCATTACAAGATTGCCGGTAATACTGTGCCCGCATTACAGCATTGCCGGTAATGCTGTGCCCGCATTACAAGATTGCCGGTAATACTGTGCCCGCATTACAGCATTGTCGGTAATATTTTGCCCGCATTACAGCATTGCAGATCTATTGTGATATTATTTTGCGGATGGCTCCTTTAAGGGTCTGTCTGGAAGTTGGTCTGGAGTCATTGAGGCTGATTAGGGAAGATGTATCTGGCCGATTAGTATTTGTATTGGTCGAAGGGACAAATACATTTGTTTGATCCTATGTATAATGCACTGTGGGTTTCCAAACTAATGTATACTATGTATGTGAGTGTCCAATGTTGGTTGAAGTTCGAGAACAGCTTAGAAATTGGCGATCTTATCTCAAAAATGACTAGAAAGGGCTAAACACAATGCTTGCCCAGGGCGAGTGGTATTACTACAGTCTTTGGTCTGTAAGAAGCTTTTAATTATACCAAACGTTTTCCTGGAGGGGTTGGAGGAATGATCTAATATATATGTCTCGTCTCTCATCAATATCTTGTTTTTACCTCTTACTTGTTTCTCTGCACCACCTAGACCGGTCCTCCCCTCTCCTCTCGTTAGCTCTCTTTCGGTTGCCCCTTCGACTCCACCTTCACATGACTTTTATCTTTCCATAGCCCTTTCGCCACTCACTGCTTCCTATCAGCCATCTTCTCACATCACTCCCTCTCCCTGTTGTTTCATTTGTAATTTTTGCCACATATTCTACTCTCCCGAGTCTTCCACGTGTTTTCAGCCTACTTCTTCCTGCTATATGCTGACTCTTTTCTCACCATTCTGTCTTCTGAGCTGTCCCTGCCACCCCCATACCCCGGCCTTTCTTACTGCCTTTGCCACTTCCCTACTGTACATCTGGCTTTACATTCTCACTCCTGTTTTTAATTGTATATCCAGCTATTGTTGAGTTGTAAACACGATGATATTTTTTGAGAGGGCATTGCTTAAGTAGTGTCTTTTCAGAGCTACAATCCCAGATATTTCAGCAAGAGAAGAAACTTTGGTGCATTACATGGGGCATTGGAGAAGTTTATCACTGTGCTGGAGTTTCTTGCAGCATATTTAATGTGAGAAACGATTTGCAGATACACATTTTTGTGCAAAACCTCCAAAGAAGCTTACCTGTACTTAGTGCATTCTCTTGAAACACTGCAGCAAAATGTTGATGTAGGAGACCCAATTGAACATTTTGAAAGCAGTCAGATTGTATTATTATTTTTTTATTTGGTTTAGCCACCCCATCATTGTGTCCTTTTGTACACCTATCCATGTACCCATTGAGCCATCCACTCAGTCACACATTCCTGCATCCATCTGTATTTATGCCTGTGTGCATGTTGTCTGTGTGTTTGTATGAGTGCGATCTATTTCTGGGCTTAGCATATATCTGTGCCAGAAATCTATAATAATGGGCGACACCCTGCATTGACATTCCGGGCTCCACCTTTTTGTTGATAGATAATTTGTTTCTAAACATAGATGTTAAATTGAAGATAGTGAGGGGACAGACATTTGGGTGAGGTGATATATTTGTTTCTGTAAGAACAGTAAAGGCTGGAGTCCAATAATGGGTCTTTTTTTAGAGAAAAAAGGGCACAGGAAGGATAGTGTACTAAGTACAAGTTAATATTGCAAACATGCAAGTTAGCTGTAAGGATCATTTTGGGATGGAAGTTGATTGCCAGCAGGGCTTATTTTGTCAAAAACCATAAGTACTTTAGTACAGGGTCTAATTCAGTGTGTCTGCAGTGTGGCATTCAGTTCTCTGGTTTATACTGAATGAGCAGCTACCTACGTCATTATCATATGAAATCACTTTATTGATGTCATAACTACAATTGCACAATTGCTTTATTAACCTTGCTTTCTTGAAAATGCACTATTTGCCCACTCTTTTCAAACTTCTTCCGGGCGGAGAATCCCCTCTCTCTCCCCCTCCCTCCCTTAGGATGGTCGGGCTCACCTGCTACGCTTGCTTGCCACAGGGCACTCATCCTGAACTTTTACGCCCCCACCACTTTCAAACGTCACCAGCCACCACTGGTATAGGTACATATCTATAGTACAAAGACAATGCTTATATACAGAGGGATATGCTGTATATTTCTGTTTGTGTATGGTGGTTATGTAGGGAAGATCCAATTCTTGAGTAGTTTTCTGAAGATAAGGTGGTTATCCATGGATCTTATGTTGGGGGTAAAGAGCTCCATAGTTTGCCTGCTTGAACAGAGAAGGATGTGCCACCCATAGTTTTTTTCTCGTATCTTGGGATTTTGAGGTGAAGTGCCACTCTAGAGCGGATGTTCCTTTGTTGAATGTGTTTGGTGATTTTATTCCTGATGAAGAGCGGTCCCGTTTCATGTATCGCTTTGTGGGTGATACAAAGCAGCTTGAACATGGATCTCCTGGCAACCGGTAACCAATGCAGGGCTTTCAAGCCAGGGGAGATGTGGTCTTGCAGTTTTATATGTAAGAGTAGTCTGGCAGCCGAGTTCTGAATCCGTTGTAGTCTTTTCATGGTTGTCAAAGGTGATCCGTGGTAGAGGCTATTGGTGTAATCGAGTTTGGACAGAAAAAGGGAGATGGTAGCCTGGACCTTGTGTGGAAATCCCAAATGGGGGAAGATTCTTCGCAGAGTTTTTATAGTAACAAAGCTTGATCTTGCTAGTTTGTCCACTTGGGCATCCATTGATAGCTTGGAGTCCATGGTCATTCCGAGGTTTCTTACTTCCTTAAATACTTTAGGCGGTGTTTCCAGAACATCAGGTCACGCGGCGAGCAGGTCATAATGTTTCCAATCGCCACACGTGATAATGTGTTATTGAGCCACATTTATTTTTACTGAAATATATATATTTATATATATATGTATATATATAATTCAGTAAAAATAAATGTGGCCCAATAACACATTATTTTGTGCAGCTGTACTAATAAACACACATTCACACATATATTACCACAGTGCAAAGTTCAAATTGCAGTGTATTACTACAGCAGCATGAACACAACATTAAAGAAACACTATTTAATGTCTCACAAATTACATATTATAATTACTTAACACATGTAAAGAATCATCCTAATGGTCACCAGGACTCTTCAAATTAATTGTAACGTACTTCACAATTTTAACCTCTTGCATCCTGGTTTTTGTTAAATATTTGTTTTAAACAAATAAACATGAATAAAAGTCTAGTGGCATAAACATTATACACAGATGTGCATAGTGTGAGCCATATGAAGAGGTCATAACTTTCAAGAGTTGAAGCCTCAATGTGGGTCATGCTGCTCCTCTCTTCCCTCAACAATGGTTATATATATTTACTTGTGTTGCAAAAGGTGGTCACATCTACCAGCGGACGGGTGCTCCATAGCGGGTGCAATAACCTGCTGTAATTTCCACAGACCAGGCGTTGTATCGACAAAACGGCCAAAGAAATGGGCACACCAATGTTGTATGCAGTCACTGTATTTTTTTCAGCGGACACAAACGCTACCAATGCATTTCAAACGTGATTGTGTACATAGAAGAAAAGGTTCACCAATTCATTACATTCATATATATGGAAAACACCATATATAAAGAAGTGCTAAAATTCCCACAATCACAATCCTCATGTGATGGACATTATGGTATACCATACCTATATTTTTATATTTTTACTGGTATAAAACATGTCAGACTTATCGCCCCACAATTGACGTAATTGCTGAAACAAAATACCAATTATATACACCCAGTGAATAAAATGGGGAAAGGTCCCCGACATAGTTCTACACGGCTAATATACCAATTTCAAATTCGGGGTACAGAAGGAGATTGACCAATCAAGCCCAAATGGGCATAGTATCTCTATCGCGTTCCCAATTCGGGTGGTGAGCTCAATCCATACACTCGTCCAAAATGGACCAAGGTTATAAATATTATCTATCAGGACATTTCCCAGTACAAGGAGTCTTACAAACATTTACATAATTTTTTCCTATTATAAATCTTTAAACATAGGATTAGCACAGTGCCATTCAAGCCGAGCTGTAAAATGACAAAACCCTTTTAGCCTTTGTTTTGACTAATACGTGTGCTCCCTTGTGTCTGGACGGACATAAACCTTTCTGAAGAGCTATAATGATAGCGAAACACATGTCAGGGGTTGCTCTTATTCATTCCAGGTTGGCTTGGATGGTATTTTACCAATCCAGACCTCTTATTTCTGTGCCTGGAGTGGTGAAAAGGCTTTTGGCATTTTACAGCTCAGCTTGGACTACACTGTGCTAATCCTATTCTCACAGATTTTGCTGTAAAAATGGCAAAAGGCTTTGTCCTTTTCTAGGTCGGTCTGGATAGCACTGTGCTAATCCTATGCTTAAAAACTTTGCTTGAAAAACGGACATTTGAGGTGAACAGTTTAGAGTGTTGCCGGTGTTGTAGGGTGCTCTATACAGGAGCCGCTCTCAACCTAAAGTTGGGAACTACCCAGAGTTCTCTGCTTCTTTTTTGCATAATTTATGCGGCACTCTAACTCTGAAAGGGTTTTGGTTTGATAGATATATGTATATATATATATATATATATATATATATATATATATATATATATATATATATATATATATATATATATATATATATATATATATATATATATATATATATATATATATATATATATATATACATATCTTTCTCCACTCCCTTTCTTTTTGATGTTAAGGAAGAGTCCGGCACTCCGGGAGTGATTTCATAAATGAATTTATTGCAGTGCCAAAAGGATGAGCTCTTTCAGCGCGTTTTGACACTACACAAACCTTGGTCACGAAGTGCACCACCATCTTTGATGATGCTATATAAACAAAGCAATAGAAAGTGAAAACACACCAAAGTACAAACACTGAAAACTAACCATATTTATAAATATGCATATTTAATACTAAGAATATATAATATATTTATATTTTTACCCTGGCCTTTTTCCTATATTTACTTTTTTTGTTCCTAAATCTTACTTAAAGACATTTGAAACATGTTATAAGTGAGGTTGAATGTGACATGAAATGTCCCCTACTGTAGACTTATGGTGCGATGTATAAAGCTTCACTTTGGCATATATGGCAATTTTGCAACACTTATCCCTGTATGGCGTATATGTCTTCATCTTTTAGAACTGAATGGGCATGGGGAGTGATCCCCTTTCGCAGAAGGGTTAATTCGGAAAATGAGAAGCTTAGATTGATGTGGGGAACTTTCAGCCCTCCTGTTTTCAAATCTCTTCTCTAACATGCAACACATCCATACCCTAAACACTCCCATTAGATCGGAAGTTATGCAATTTGGAGTGTGCTTTGAGAACCAAAACCTATGTTCTCAGAAGTGCAACACAGGCCAGTTCCTAAGAGATATAACCCACTTGGATTGACGAGTCTTATATATAATTCCCCATGGAAGTTAAAGGAATTGTTTTGTTTTCTCTTGGCATCTTCTTAGGACCATGGGAAAAAAAATCCTGTCTCTAATACGTAAAAATGTCTCCTACTCTAAGGGGTAGGAATAGCTGGCTAGAAAGCTGTTACATAGGATAAAGTATCTCCACCCTAGAAGGTGGAAAAATGCAAGTAGACCACTTTACCACCAATCAGCCCATTTCCACTCACTAATCTCTGCGGTCTTCTCCCACAGGGTGTTTATGATTCTCTCTGCACTCCCCACCCCCCTTTTACTCCTGTATACCTGTGAATCTTGGGAAACCTAAAAACATTCACACATTTACACCTGCAAAATGCTGGTTTAAATATGGTAATTGTTTGCCATTGCATTGCAGGCACTGTAATGCCCATTTGGAATTTGTAGAGAGACCCACATTTGCATAGAGATTGTCCCATATAAATGTCTTCCACCTATCCAGAGCCTGTGACTGGCGGAGACTCTTTGTGGCATTTTTTTTGTGTGTCTAAACAAGACTCTCTGACTATCATGGCAAGGCTTTGAATTATGCGCTGCTTGCTTCTGCGAGGCAGTTTATCGGTTCCTAATGCTAGATATTCATTTATAGAATGAAAACTGCTGAGTCCAGGTACTAGTCAGTTAGGGATCGCAACCCACTGTACCGTTGGGGAAAAGGGATGTCTCTCCTGGTTTAACATAGAACCATACCAATTTGAACATAGTCCCATGCCATAGATGGAGTGAGAATGTTACAATTCAGGGCCAATAGTGGCAGTCTCTCTGGATGAACACCAATCCAGGTCCAGCTGCAGATATTCTAACTTTATGATCGACCAGTTAAAGGCTGCAAAGTTCTTGTCTGGTGTCATGGAGTATGAACAATGAGCATAGACTTCTCCCAACTGATCAGAAAACATTGTTTGCCAGGTTTGACAATAGAGCTCAAATAGGCAAAGCAGAGAGAAATCTGGCGGCAGATAAAACAAGAGAGAGTAATTAATTAAAAGGGCTTCTGCAAAAAAATGCTGCAAGCTACGCTGAGGAAAAAGTAAGTAGAAATGAATGATACTACCTTTCTAAAGTGAGACAGGCTATTTGTAAAGATGTGGATGATGGATTATTACTTACCACCTTTTGAAAGGTAGATGCATGGATTGCATGGATTTTGAAAGGTAGATGCGTGGTCCCCAGGGAACGTTTTAATTTTAGGGCCTAATCATGAGTTGGCAGTGTGGGAGCGGAGCAGCACGCCACCGCCCCACTCCCACTCCCACACCACCAAACCTCACTGCCGGCCACCCGCCAAATTATAAGTTTTCTCATGGTCTGGCGGGTGGTCCTTTGGCATTCCCAAAGCAGTGCCTATTAAAAAGGCAGCGCAATGGGAACACCAAAACCCGTTTTTGCACGGCATGGACTGGGCAGTCCATGGCCTGCAGGAAAGGGGGTGCATGCAGACAGCAGGACACACTATGTGCCCCCCCTGCATGCACCCTCAGTCCAAGAGGGAACAGGGGGCCGTGTTGGGCCCCCTTAGTTTCCTCACCACCACAGGTTTTATGGCGGGATCACGGCCATGAAATCTGTGGCGGTGAGGAAACTTGTAATATGCTTGGGGGTGCTGCAGCTGCACCTCCAGCATATTGCGGCCCTCAGACCGCCGTGCCACCACCAGGAATCATGGAAGACCTGGCTTGGCAGTTCGGCTGGACTGTTCCCATGAGGAATAGGGTCAAGACTGATTTGCATATGGCTGGGTCTGAACTGGGGTGGTGAAGTGAGCTAAAGAACAATGATAGATTCAGCCCAGATCTCTGACTGGGGGTGAGTGTTTCATCGCTCCGTCCATCATCTGCTTGTGTTTGATTTATTTTGCCTGACCCTTGCTTCAGGGGAGCATTGCATTATGTCAAAGTGCTTACAGCACTTTGTAATGTATTAATGGAGCAGTGCAGTTCTATTGACTCACACTATATGAGGTTGTATGCATCTAGGTGAGGTTTAGGATGGCAGGATAAAGTGAAGAGATAGTGTTTTAAGTCTTTAGGTCTTTCCTGAAGCCTCCCAGGGTCGACGATAGGCGCAGAGTACTAAAAGGGAGTTCCATATTCTTGGGATCATAGGTGGCAAGGGTTTCTCAAACCTTTTCTTATCTTCATTTTGATGTGTGCAGGCAGACGTGGCCTTGGGATTGTTCTGTGCTGAGAATTTGCATACTGGTGTTTGGAACCATACAGCACGTTCAAGGCAGAAAGACACACATATATCACAGCATTTTCCGATATTGGAAACTACAAGGTTAACATCAATATTGTAATTTATTTATTTGGATTTTTGTGAAGCACGACTGCTACCCTAAAAAGAACATCCTGGCGCTATAAAATGCAAATTACTGAGGGTAAGAGCTAGCTCAGTCCTGATGGGAAAGCCAAGCTGTCAAGTGTTTTTGACAGAGGTAAATTTAAAAAGTAGACAAATGGTAAAGCAGAATTAAGTTTCAGCCATTATTAAATATGTAAACACTTATGGACTGAAACAAAGATACAAATGAGTTAATATATTTATATCTATAAACTAGACCTACTGCACTCGTAACTAGCTCTGAAATATTTAACTGAGAGGTAACAGCAGATTTAATTAACTATATTTAAAATTGCTCTGTTCCCTGTATAACCACCTTTTTGATGAACAAAGCCACATTCAATCCAGGGAGAATGAGGGCACCTTAAAGTGACCTGTATCTGGTAAATCGGTATCTAGATTCTCCCTATAAGAAATCATTGACTGTTTTTTTTATATTAAAATGGATGGAAATTGCATGTCCTGCAAATTTCTATATAATTAGCAGATACCTTGCTTTAGTATATTTTTTAAATTTAGACATCTTCAAAATATGCGCAGAGATCACCTGTGATCCGCAAGGACCTTAATCATTTCGAGCAAATTCCATGCACATCAGAGATGGCACCTCCATGATTTCCTTTCTGCTTCCTCCCACTTCAAGATAGCTACTGGGCCTTCCGGACCAAAGATGACCAGCACTATACAGCAGTACTTTTCTGATAATGCCCACAATTTCAGGAGTTCAATTTATAGATTCATCCAGTCTCTGTCATTTGGATTGTGGTCCACTGCATAAACGCAGCAGTGCTATCCTGTTGATTTAATTTTATAATCAGTAGGTACTTCGCTCCTGTTGTCTCTATTCTGGGCACCTGTATCTGCTTAGTACTTGCGCTGTCCTGCTTCTGTCTGCCTGCTTCTTACACATGGCCATCACAATCGGGAACCAGGTTTTGTGAATTTCAGGGACTGTGCAGGAAATTTTAATTATTGCTCTTGAAGCAAGTCTGCCCTGTTTAGTTATATTGAAGCATCTAACACAGCCTTAACACTCAATGGCACCAGAAGCTGGAGTTGTGGTGTTTTCTTTTTCCCTAGATTTTACATTTTTAAAACTTAGATACAGGTGGTCAGTCTATGTGTGGCCCTCGATGACATTTCTTGACTCTGGCAGCACAAAACCATCTGACATGACTGTTCTTACTCTACTACAAAGTTCCAAGCAGTGGTCCTGCTCTGGCATTCAAACATTACCTATGGCTCTGCTACCCTTACAAGTACCATCTACATCTGTTTTTTATATCTTATGTCTGTTTTTAAGTCTTTTGACTATTTTTTCCCTGGTACACATTGGTAGCTATAAGAAATTAGGTTAATGGTTGAGAGGGGTGAGACTCTACTCAAACAGAAACTGCACTGCTTGTCAATGTGAAGTCACAAGCAAACTCCAAATTAACCTGTGCTCAACCCTCTGGTAGCTTGGCACAGAATAGACTGACTTAACTTCGAGGCATTGCCTAAAGCATTTTTGCAGCACTTCAAACTGTAATAAAGTGAAAACACAACACAAGAAAAGTCCCACACTGATTTAGAAAAATAGAGTACATTTTAATTGATAAATCAAGACCAAAATGACAAAATTCCAATAAGTAGAACTGGAGATATGCACATTTAAAGATTTATGCAAAAATAGCACCAAAAAGCACAATACGTCAACTGTGGTCATCTGGTAATGCAGGACCGGGACAAAGTTTCAATTTCAGGCCAGCTGCAATGGAGTGCGGGCCGGCTGCAGGGACCCAGTTAGGCCCGCTGAACACAGTACCTTAATTCTGGTTGCGAAGAGCTGCAGAGTTGTGTGTCGAGGATGCGTCGTGCAGTAGAGGCGATGCAACGTCCAGGCAAGGAGATGCATCACGCAGTGGCGGTTCCAGAGAGCTGTGAAGTGTGAAGTGATGTTTTTGCTTAGAGATGTGTCGGCTCCAATAGGCTGCGATGGGTGATGGGAAGTCCTCGTGTTGAGGAAGTCCACACAGCAGGTGATGCGTTGGTTCCGAGGGCGAAGCATCGAGCAGTAATGATGATGCACCACAGAGAAGTGTTGGTTCTGTTGGATTCACAGAGAGTACCTTCAGGCCTATTTCCAAGATCCAGGACTGGAGTGGCACCACAGGGGAGGGCAGGACTCACAGATGGCAGAGTCCCGGTGCTGGGTTCAAGGTGGTTGGAAGTCTGCTTTGTTCCGTAGGCTTCTAATCCAGAAGCAAGCCAACTAGCCCTTGGAGTCCCTCTGTGGTCCTGGGTATAGAGATGCAGGTCCAGTCCTCCTCACCCAGGCAAGAGGGCAGCAGGTCAGCACAGTGTTGCAGCACCCCCTCAGAGTAGCAGTCCAGCAGAGTGGCAGCCCTTTCAGTAGCACAACAGCCCTACTTCATGGTAAAGTCCACAGGTCCAGAAGTGTACTGAAGAGTTTGGCTTAAGGGTCCAATATTTATACCTGGTGCCCACTTTGAAGTGGAAGTGTCCACCTCCTGAGATGTCGGGCATTCCCATCCTCCCTGTCCTGGCCTTGTCTTCTCTGGGGTCACAAAATACTAGGGGCAAACCCTTTGTGACAGTGCTCAGACAGGACCTTTTTGATGTGCAAGTGTTGTAGGTGATCGCTTCTTCCCCTTGTTAACTCAGAATGGCCCATCCTGCCAACACCTATCTTTCTTTTTCTTTCTGTCTGGGAGCAATACACAAAGACCAACTGCCAGCTGCACCTAGTAATGTGACCCAGGATAAAGCTGCAGGCACCAAATGGTTCAGACAAGAAAATAGCAACTTTCTAAAAGTGGCATTTTTGGAATTGTGATTAATAATCTGACTTTGCCATTAAAGAGGGCTTTTCATTACACATCTTTAGCCACCAAACTTGATGTTTCTAACTGCTCCTAATCCGAAGTTACAGCTTATTAAATATAATAAGGTAACTCCAATGTTATCCTAAGGGTGACGTAGGCCTTCCAGTAGTGAAAATGAATTTAGGAGTTTTTCACTACCAAGACATGTAAAAGTTAAAAGTGCATGCCCTAATGTCTTACTTTTTAAATACACTGAGCCTGGCCCTCTGGGCTGTTCAGGGCCTAACGTAGGAGTGACTTATATAAATTAAAGAGGAGAGTTTGGGCCTCGCAAAAAGTTTATTTTGTCAGGTTGAAATAGCAGTTTAAAACTTCACACAAACAGGATGCAATAGCAGATCTGAGGCATGTTTAAAGAATAAGTAGGAGGCATAAGCAGTGCTGCAGGTCCACCAGGAGCATTTATTTTACAGTCTCTAAGCTCATCTAGTACCACTTTACTAGGGACTTACAAAAAAATTAAATAGTTCAATTGGGTGTAAGACAATTCTGCCATGTTTTATGGAGACAGTGATAAAGTAGTGAAGTGCGCAGAGTCCTAAAGTCAGCAAAAACTAAGTCAGCAAACAGGAGGTAAAGCGTGCAACGTCCTAAAGCCAGAAAACAGGAGAGTTGAAGGCAAAAAAGTTAGGAGAAAATCACACCAAAGATGCCAGGTCTAACAGTACTATATTTCTGAGGACATCTTTCTATAATTCATGTAATCACCAGTTGAAGCGTTGTGGCTTTGGGAATGGACCACTCTTACTTTGAAAACTCCTTCCAACTCTAGACTGCCTGATCTATTTGGATACACACTGCTTCTTCAAATAAATGCAATGATTGTGACGAATTATTTTTAAAAAACTCTTTTATAGAATCTGCCTTCGCTGCTACTTTTTATACCAAAATTGGTTCTGTAACATGGATGATTTTCTGCATGTTTTGTGAGCACTCCTGCCTTGTACATTTCCAAAGTCAATATAATTAAATCTATTTTCTCCTCTTTACTCTAGGTATGAATGATGTTCCATATCTGGAAAGTATAGTTTGTTTACCTCATAGAAATCGCATCTATTTAACAGCTCAGCAGCATTTTTAACACAAGCTACATCACTCACTACAAGGTTGTTTAAATTTTCCCAGAATGTATTTAGATTCTTTTATCAGCTTCTCTGGTATCAATTAAGTACGAAAAGTAAGGATACTTGGAGTGGTGGCCACTGGAGGGAGGTAGGATGTAGGCAAGTGTTTCATTTCCTATTTCAAGGCATGCTGCAATCTGGTTGATGGATTTATGGAGGCATGAGGTAGTGCTGGTAAGTCGGTAAATATGGTGAAGTTGTGGTCAGTATAAGAAAGGTCAAGGGACCGCAATGTGGCTTGGAAGGTGGTGAATGGTTGGTAAGGTGTTATTTGGGGAATGCTTGGGTGTTTTTCTGCTTTCAACTGGCAAGTTATAGTTAATTTCCAGTAGAATTTAAATATTAATTGTGACAAAATGATAAATAAATGTTATTCATTTCCTACAGAATGTTTAGGGAGGATCCACGATTTGAGCAAATTGTTACAACTGAGGTAATTCATATGCTTGTTTTTACCGGAATTTAAGTGTCATTCAGTAAGACCCTGTGTGGGTTTAAGTCAGCCTTCAGTAAATGCTACTGATGACCAAGCTTTAGCCAGCACTTGATCGCCCACCAAGTCGGGCTGAAGTAATCTTGCATGAAGTGTAACACAATAGATCCAAAGGACTCCTCAGTCACTGCTTGATATCGAAGTGAGGGCAACACACCACTTCTGGAAGTGTGCTGGAAGCATGTGTACACAAGCCACATAGTTATATATGTAGTAGATGGTTGGCAATCTTCCATAATCTACAGAAATAACAAGCTCTCAGTCCCTCTACTACAGCCTCTGGGTAGGTGATAGGCCAATAAAACGTAAAGTGATATACGTTTGCATGCTGAGTTTAAAGGGGTCATTTCGAGTTTTGTGGAACTGGTGCACTGCCATAAATTGGTGGTGTGTAGACCCTGCCCAACTTGCTGGTACCCTGACCCCATTCAGAAGTGGGGGAACTGCCGGGTTTTTACCAGCCTCAGCTATTCTTTTGGTAAAAACTGAACTCACAGTCCGTTTACCATTGGCCTATCAGGTTACAATGTGGTCACCCCACTGTATTGAGGGCGGACGACTATCAGTGTTTTTTTCTTTCTAGGGAGCGCAATTCACAGCATGGCAATCCAGTGATGGAAACTGTTTAAATGTTTCTTACAAACAGGGAGAAAATTCCTTGCACATCAGATGCATTCGTGTTTTGCAGTACCTCTGATTGGGAGTTTGTTTCTGGAAAACCAAAGAGAATTCTGAGCAGGCTGTGTCAACATGGTAACCAATCCGGCTTTCAACAGTAATAAACTGCAGATGCTCTTTCATTACAGAGATCCCCTCAGTCGACAGGCTGTATAGTGCCCAGCAGTGTCTAAATGACCCTCTAAACTGGTAACATAAGGGTGCTTCTATGGCACTTTAGAATTTGCGACCCGTGCCCAAGGAGATGACTAGGTGACAGTGAAGCCTCGTTTTATTTGCTTCAGTTACTTTTTGGTCGAAGTCTACCAAACAGTCCAGCTGTCTTGTTGCAAAAAGACATCTTGTGGGCATTCAGAAAGCTGCCCTGGGAACTCATTCCGCCCATTGCTTACTATTGACTTTGCAGTTTGCAACTCATATCTTCTGGCTTTCTATTTGCTGACTTTATTTGTTTTAGGCTGTCCAGCATGGCTTTGTCACTCCTGTGGAGCGAACCTTGTTCACCATCTCTCGTTGTAGTCTTCCACAAGTCCTCCCTTTCCGTAAACAGGCCTTTAAATGTTATTCTTATCTTGTTACATTTGCTGTGTGTTCAAAGACAGAGGTCAAATGTTAGGCTATGTCTTCAGATGGAGCTTCATATTTACTTTTCCTTCTCTGACTTCAAAATGAGAGGATTTATGTGACAATCTTGGGTACTGGGAAAGAAAAGACTTTTTCTAGCACACAACAAGATTTAAATGTCTTTAAATGAACTGTGCAAATATTTCAGAATATATCAGAATTACAAAAGCACAAGTGAAGCACATGTTTTATAATTCAGAAGTGTGGTGGAAACAAATAATTTAATATGATCAAAACATATCAGTATACTAGGTAATGCCATTTCCACACATTATTGTCTATGCGCTGTATAGTTTTGTCAGTAAAACTGTATGTGCAAATGTATTTGTCATTTCAATTGAAAATGTGTTGTCTGTAATGGCAGTGTGCTACCACCCTATTTATACTCCACACTGTGCCACTCCATTCTACACCATTCCACTCAACAACACTCTACTCCACTCTATGCCCCTTCACAGTAACCCACTCTACGACACTCCACTGTATGACACTCCACTTTAACACACTCCTCTCTATGACACCCCACTCTACCAAACTCCATGCCACTTTACTCCACTCTATGACACTTTACTCCATTCCACACTACGCCACTCCACTATACAGCACTCCACTCTATGCCACTCCACGCTTCTCCACTCCACTCCACTCCACTCCATGACACTTTATTCCAATCTGCGCTCTTCAACTGTACGCCCCTCCACTCTATGATACTCAACTTTACTCCACTCTACTCCATCCTACACCACTCCACTCTATGACACCCTACTCTACTCTACTCCACTCCACTCTGCGACACTCTATGCCACTATACGCCACTGCACTCTACAACCCTTCACTCTAGGTCACTCTACGCCACTCCATTCTATAACTCTACTCCACGACACTTCATTCTACGACATTTTATTCCACCCTACTCCCCTCCACTCTATTCCATGAAACTCTACTCCACTCTTCGCCACTCTATTCCACTCTTCGCTACTCTACTTCACTCTTCGGCGCTCCACTCTTCACGTCTCTACTTTAAGCCACTCTCTTCTATGCCACTAACCTTTTAGCCATGCTGAACAGCAGCCACCCTGGTGTGCAACATGGCTAGAATACATTGGCAAAACCAATAGTTCTCGTATAAACGAGACCTATTGGCTTTGCCAATGCTCGTTTATTTTTGGCACATACATAGCAACGCTAATTTTTTTTTAATTGGTCAAGATCAGTAGTTTTGGTAAATGGAAATAAATGACTGTTCTATGAAAGTAACATTGAAACTTAAACTCTGGACTCAGTAGCAATTCATTCCATACATCGTGCTCACATGTGGTCTGCTTGTCTGACACCTGTCAACCTCCGTCTCCCACAGGCGCCTCCTTCTGGTGTCTTTTGGACATTGTCCCGATAAAGAACGAGAAGGGAGAAGTGGTTCTGTTTTTGGCTTCCCACAAGGATATTTCAGACACCAAGAACAAGCAGTTCCCGGAAAGCACCAAGCTCACAGGTAAGAGGATGGAATGAAGCGGGATGTTTTCACTTTCTGCCGTACGATTTAAAGATACTGGGAGTAGCAGAAGATGTGAAATGGCCACTGTAATGTATGTGCTCTTAAATACACCTGTGAACCGTAGAGTGCCATGTGCAGCCTATGGTGCAATTATCAGCAGGGTTGAGGTTCTGCAGGTCTACGTTAAAAACTGTCGTTTGAAAATATGGATTTCCAAAAAGTTGAAGAACATTAAGTGATTGACAGTAAACTCAACGAATGGAATATCCCTCAGTTATGTACAGGATAGCAAAGACGTGGCCTTGAATGTTCTCCCTGACATCAGTGTTGTAACTGGTAGATGCTTCCACAACAGAAGGTCTTGTAAGCTTGAATTTGCAGCACAAAAATAAATATTCCGCATGATCATGTATGTACTGAAGAACCCCAAGTAGCCCTTTATCAATGAACGTCAACCTAAATTCAAGGCTCCAGTGGAAACTGGGAGTTGTAAAAGTCTCCGTTTTCAACAGATGCTTACTCTCAAATTATAACACCACTCTCCCACAAATTAAGCAGACCAGAAACTAGCACTAACTAATTACTACTTATTCACAATTTACCAAGAACTATTACTAAGCAGGTGTTACTGTCCAGTATTTTGAATGGATACAAGATCATATCTGCATATAATTACATGGCTTTGGTTGGTAGTACCTACGTTGGTTTTGTATGTTGGATGTAGGCATGCAGTATTCTGCATGGAATTCTGTGCGTAACTGACGCTGGTAGGTTGGCTGACTGCCATTAAGTTAATATGGCATTTATGACTCTTCCTAAATTCCTGAAGGAAACAATAAATAAATTCCCTTTTTGTTCCGGTGGCAGAGTGTTCGCAGGAGGAGGGCAACAACTTTATAGACCGGCTTTGAGCTATCTGTGCCTTTGAGAATTATAATTAGCATCATGATGGTGCCACAATTAAGGAAAGTTTTACAGAATGTGATTAATTGATTGGTTAAATATGTTGGTAATTTTATGGTTTGCTGGATGAACAAGGCTCCTGCTTGTTAATGATGCTCAGCATAAGATGGATGCACAGTGGAACCTCCTCCTGGTTTACAAAGTCAGAAATCATACTGGCAGCTGGAGGTCAAATTCCCTGAAATTCATGAAGAACAGTTTGTAGTAACCGAGATGGTAGAGAATGAGGGCATAAGTGGATTTTGAGGGTATAGTGGATGGAGCTGTTCGCCTACTCATCAATCTTAAATTGCTGAATCAAGAACAACAGGGTTTTCTGATGTGCACGTTTGACTCATTTTTCGGTTGTTTAAGGATTTGCAGCAGTCGGAGAAGAGGACATTGATCCTTGATAGATTGACTTTGGATACATGAACAAACAGCATGTGTGTGTGTCATTCTGGTGAAAGTAGTTTGGATACATACATTTTTAGATCGCGTTTAGGCAGTTGGCTAGTTGTTGCCCATCCAGTGTCTCCTAGACAGGCGGAAGAGATGAGTGCTGCTTGCTTACAGAGAACTGATAGGTCATAAAATCCACCCGGCACTGTGAGGGGGGCATGCAACGTGTTCAAGCTTTTGGGTTACAAGGCAGAGTCTAGGAGAATCGCGTATGTAAGGATTCAGAGAGGACCCTGTGTCACGCACGACATCTGTCTTGAAGATAGTATAGTAAACAAGTCAGTACTTTTCCTACCGTGCCAAACCCATTGGTTTTCGTAGGATCTGCAACTGAATGGTGTGAACACTGGGTTAAAGTGTGACTGACAGGTCAAGCGGGGCAACCGTACCTAATCCACCCGAGTAAGAAATCCTTTGCATTGCTTTGAGAGCAGGTTTGGGGTTGGTTCTGCCTGAGTGGCAGTCGCCAAGGAGATTATGAAGCGTTGAAAAAGACAATTGATTGTTGGTTTCTTTAGGATCTTCGGTAGGACTGGTAACTCAAGATTTGAAATTAATGAAAATACAGTATATCATCTGAGTCGAACAAGAGAGACCAGAGGGAGATTGGTTCATGCAAGAGTCTCCGTTTGCCTGTGATAGAGGCAGGCTAGTAGGCTGGAGAGCGCTGGTGTAACTGGTGCTCAGGAGTCCTATTGTGAGATGATCCCAGGACACCAGACACAATAGAGTTCATTACAGCTCAACATTTCTGAAGGGCTATAGCGACTAGGGCAGATTCAAACACATCATTATAACTTGTTTTTATATAGTGTTTATATAGTAAGGTTTAAGCACTGTAAATAACAGGTGTTGTAACTTGTCTCTATAGACTGGCTGGTCTCTGACTAGGTCGGGTTCACCGGGTGCAAACACCAGCAGAGCAGCTCACAAGCCTCGCCGAGCTTCAACATTTCAGGAGTCGGTAAGAGTCTCGCGAGCTGCAGAATAAAAACATCTTATAATCAATAAGTCAGAAAGATGGGCAGACAAGCACAAAAGCCGGCCCGCTGACTGCTGAGCGAGGAGACGGAAACCCGCCTCACTGAAATGTCGGCTGTTGTTTGTATTTCACTTACACAGCAAGTTGGTCTCTTAGGTACGTCCAATAGGAGGAACTGAAACAACAAGCAGTGGTTAGTCTTTTCTTAAAAGTGTTTACAAAACTGAAATTCTTTGTCCTATTCAGTGTATTTGTGGCACTGATAATCCACCTCCCTCCCTCCTCCTTCGTGTAAATTCTGTTTTCGGTACGGTTGTCAGCGCCCCCACAAGCTGTGCGGGCTTGTGTTTGCGAAGAGTCGATTTATACATTCATATTTGCTTTTTCATGTACATCAACTAGTGATGTCTCTATGCTATAAGGCCTGAAAGGGAACAAATATATCAAGTAATGCAGTATACTTATAATATAGTGCATATTGTGAGTTTCATCCCACCCCCCCCCCCGCCCCCCTCCCAGGGGCTTGTGTTTCAATGCCTTTGGAAGGCAGACTGAGGGCACCGCACTAACTGAGTATACCCATATTACAAGCGAACACAGGTAGAACTATTCATTGCACCGTCGGAAACAATGAGCTGTAGAGAACAAATTTGAAGTGCATATTTACAAGAGCTTAAACGGGTATATGAGGCAGGAGTTACCAAGCAATTATCTTCCAATAAAAATGGAAAGATCGGCAGGGGGCGGGATGAGCGGATCCACAAAGTCCACATCATGAGGTTAGAAAGAGAGACATGCTCCTGGCACCGTCTCATCGGGCACTCCAGCCTCCCAGGCCGACTCACAATGTGGCACTCTATTTGCCTCTCTGACATATTTTACATGCACCCAAGTTCTCTGCACTGTCTCCTAATGTGCCACAAACTCCTCATTCTGTCTCCCCTGTTTGCCCCACGCTATCTTTCCTGCCTATCAATCTGCAACGCTTTCCCCTGACTTTAATCAAGTGCCCCAACCTCTCCACGCGCTGTCTCCCAGTGTGCGTCGTGATGATCTTATCCTAGTGCTGTGAATGGGTCCAAAGCTCCTCACACAGTCTGCAGCGTGCCTCGTCTTGATCTCACCCTAACTCTGTGCTTGTGCCCCAAGCTCTCCAGGCTGTCAGACAGTGTGCCTCATGGTCGTATCACCCCAATACTCTGCACATGCCCCAGGCTCTCCACATTGTCTGCATGCGTGCCTCGTGCTCATTGCACCATAATATAGTGCATGCACCCAAGCACTCCATGCTGTATGCCAGTGAGCCTCGTGGTCATCTCCCCCTAATACTGTGCATGTGCCCCAAGATCCCCATGCTCTCTTTCACAAGCTCCTCATACGGCCTACTGGTGCTTTTCCCAATATAATGCTCCTAGTGGGATGCTTTTCTCTCTGCAATTTTGAAACTTCCTGAGCCAGGCTAAGGCCCCTACTGCACTGTAAGATAACCTCAGGCTACTGATGGACCTTTTATTTGGGCAGCTTTTGGGTCAGTTGTCCTCCACATTCTACTGGGTAGTATTCAGGGCCGGACTGAGAACACAAAGCAGCCCTGGCAATTCTAATGGACTGGCCCCTGGTTCAGGGTGGGGTTAGGGGGTGGGAGAGGGTGCTAGTGTGAAGCACTGCTGCTTAACTAAACTGGCCCCCAGCACTGCTGCTTTTGTTGCAGGGGGCGATATTGCAGCACTGCTGCAAAACCGGCCCCCAGTAACAAAAATGACCCAAACGGGCCCCCTCTCTTCCAGCCCCCTGGGGAAATGCCCGCTACGGCCAGTCCGGCCCTGGTAGTATTTCCGAATGTTGTCTACAGAAATATCATCTACCATAAATATTGTGTCCTAAACTTTACAAAAATATTGTGCCATTGGGTGTCGATTTTATATTTTTAAACTCCAATTGGGCAACATTTTTGTAAGCAATATTTAGGACGCTAAATTTATGCATTCATTATTCTAACAATGATATACTGGTGCCATATCCCCTTCTGCGGCATCCGTATGCCATTGACCAGTGGCACTTCTCAAGGCTCCCCTCATTCACCAGTCTGTTCAACTTTTACATCCAGCAATTGGCTAGGTTCTCCACTTTGATCCCCACTTTTATATGCATGATCACCACATTCATAGGTCCTTAATGTTTGAGTATCCTCAGGACTTCACTGTTCAGAATGTTTGGCTGGGGGTGGAGATCAGGGACTTGAGGGCATAGGTTTAAAATTGACAGAACCGAGATTCTAGTTTTTGATGGCAAGGGAGACCTTCATCTCTTGCTTCTGTCCTGCTTTCAAACGTAAATGCCCGCTACAAGCAAAGACAGTCAGGAATCTTAGTTCCATATCTGAAAATGTAAAATTTCAATTCAGGAATCTTCCTTGCCTGGTGCTGCAAGGTTGAATGTCTGTTGTGAGCACCATTTTAAATTGATGGCTACACAATGTTGCCATAAACTTAGGGTTCTCGAAATTCTTGCTAAATTAGTTGGAGGTCAATCGGAATTTCTTGATCTGTGGAGTGCATTCATTTGACTTGATGGTGCTTTTACAGACCATGCATTAATGCTAAGAATCCTTTGTGCTTATACTGTTCTCTACAAAATTTCAGGTTTACCATAAAAAGTGATCTTGTGCACAACAGGTCCTAAATAGTGCAAGGAAGTTCATAGTGCAGGTGGTCACTCTAAGGAGTGAGTGCCTCCTGTGGGTCAGTGCTTAGCACCTCTGAAAATTATTGGCATTGTTCTGCACCATCGACCCTCCATTCCTGTGTTTCAGTTGCATTCCCTGCAAATATATGGCTGAGGACTTGACGGCTGATATGTGCTCTTCATAATTCCAATAGCGCAAGGGACAAGTCAAGATCTCCACTGAAACCATTGTAATGGATCACATAATAGAACATCCTCCAGATTAGACACTATATATCAATATGTTGTTGCAAATTATGAATAATAGTGTGAATCATTTGACGTAAGGGGTAATGATAGGGCATCTGCAAGCACTTTGACCTTAGTTTGAATGCTGTCAGGATGAAAGCACAAGACTTCTCAAAGTCCCCTTCCCCTCCTTGAGTGCTACTAGTGTCATTGCTAGTACTAATACAGATAAGAAAAGCTATATGTAGAAAGTAACACAATGTTATCAAGATACTTCTACATCCAACCACATCAACCACACCAACAACTTTAATACATGTTGCCAGTGGGTAACTGCACACCGTCTCTAATAGATTACCACCCCATTTTAGGGTAGGGTTAAAAAATTTCTAGTGATGGCCTCCTGTAGGGGATGCATCCATCTCTGGTGACTAAAAGCTCATCCATATAGAGTTTGAGATCTTTTCTACACAGACATTTAGATAACCTTGACATAACCTCCTGCTGAAGAACACCTCCGGTTGAGGGCTTGCGTATATCAGTGGAGTTAAATAATGTGGCCCCACCCAAACTAGTCAATTTGAATTTGTGATTTACCTAATGCTTCAAGCAGTTGGCATTACATACAAATTAATTACATCTCACCTTCACTACCTAGCTACACGTCCACTTACTTTATCAGATTACTTTACTGAACTTTAGGGACTACCAACCCCAGCTTAGTTAGAAACTATGGAAAGTATACACCACAGAACTTATATATTATTCTACTTAGGGCCCGATTCCGATCTCGCTCGGAAGGGCTCTTAGCGGCATCCGTCAGCAGCGAGTCCGAGTCGTACTCGTGATTTCCGTGTGACTCGTCCAGCTGTACGAGCGAGCAAGTACAATGCGCTTCAAGCCTCGTGCTACGACCGACTCGTACCCGTCAGCGATGCCTCCCGAGCGACTCAAATCTGTCCGACGCGTACAGTGCAATGCGTACGGTTTCCGGCCAGCCCAGTACGATACGCGTTGCGAGCAGCCAGTGCGAGTCGGAGCCTCTGGCTCGAAAAAGCTCCGGGAAGCATACTTCGGGTGTCTGCGCCGGACCCCCCTTCACCCGGGGCCCTACGACTCGGACAGCGGGGGGACCCAGGGGTCCCCCTCACCCATGCATGTACGTTGCGGGGGGCACCGACGCGAACATGCGACAGGGGGCGCCCTTTTCCAAGACGTAAATTTTTCACGATGGAAGCCTATGTACGCAATGTACAACAGGCTCCCATTGACTTTAATGGGGCTCCGAGCGACCCAGGTCCGTCAGCGCTGCAGCGCATCGTACTCTGTCGCTCGGAGCCCCGGAGCACAAGTCGGTCGGAAAGCTCTACGGGACAGAGTCGGTCGTAGGGCTTTCCGAGCGAGATCGGAATTGGGCCCTTAATGTAAATGGCTAAACTCCTTATATTAAAAGAAAAAAGATCTTGCCCTACCTCCACAACCACTGGCCGACAATAGCCCTAGTTCAAGAGACGCACCTCTCTTATCTGAAAAATCAGAAGCACAAAAGATACTAGGAGGGCTAGGAATAAAATGCATTTAGACAAACCCCAGGAAACAAGGGAGAACTTCAAAGCACCCTCATTGTAAAGGGGCAGGAGCCATTGTAACCATGCAAGAATTTCCAATTAGAGTTCATCAGACCTGGAGAGAACGAAATGGACACTATTGGCCTGATTTAGAATTTGACAGACGTGGTACTCAATCACTAATCTGATCAGTGGTGGCTCGCCGAGGGAGTGGTGCGGGGCGGGGCGGGGGCAGGGTGGGGGGGTAGTGGACTCGGACTTATGACGGACAGAACTCCCTCTGAGTTCGGTCCGTCGTATGTCCGAGTTCACTACCCCCCGCCCTGCCCCTCCCCCGCCTCGCCCCACCGCCCCGCACCACTCCCTCGGCAAGCCACCACTGAATGTGATAGAGTATCCTGCCTGCCAAACAATAGTCCACAACCAAATTTATAGATGGACGGACCAGGAATATTCCATTGTCAGAGCCCCCATTGACTCCTTCCACAGAATACTTCCTCCAGTGGATCAATGTAATAGGGGGCATTGGAGGAAGGACATAACACTGCCCACCCCATTTAGAGTGGACAGTTTAATGTATGTTTGTTTCACGTCCGTCACCACCAGTAAAAACCTGTTGATAAGGGTCAGGAAAACAACAATTACTACCACACCATGAGGAAAAAATCCCAGGGTGTGGGAGTCATTAGTTTTTTATGTTTTTCAAAAACAATCTCCCGCTTTGGGAGGTTTTTTGGGAAAAACAAAAAAAAGTTAAAAGTTTGGAGGACAGCTGTCAAAACGAGAGCTGTCCACCAACCTTTTATTGCGTTGAAAGAACCCCTGTAACAATGATTCCCTTCGATGTACAGAGATGACTGCTGGACTGTGGGGCATCTCTAAATGTGACCGATTGTACTCTGCCATCCAAACCCTAAGTCAGGTCCTATCTCTTCATTAAGGCTACCATACAGGATCAAACGATAGTCATATGATCAATATACGTTCCGCTACACAAAAAATAAATGAGATTTAATAACATAGCTAGGATACTACTTCCCATGGCCAGGTCTAAGGTGCAAATAGGAGGCGAATGGAACCTAATTACATAATAATTATTATTCAGTTAAACATTTAATTTACAATTAAATAAACTAATCAGCATTACATTTCAATTCATTATAATTTAATTAACTTCCTACCCTATTGCCCTGAAAACCAGCAACCTGATACTACGTTATAAACATTTAATTAAATGTGAAAAAACAAAACACTTAAAATTCCAAATGTAAAAATGAATAACTATTATTTTAACAATGCTAGCGTCTAAATTAATACAGTAACTAAAACACAGTCAACTAATCAAAATTGATATTTATTAAAGTAAACAATATTGAAAACAATGCTATTCCTGAAAAACGATATTATATACCCAAAAAATATATTTTTACCTTCGATATTCTGTTGCACAATATTTTTGTAGTCACAATATTTTTGACACAATATTCAAGTCACACAATATTTGTAATCTGATATTAGTGTCATTCGCCACCCTCTTCATTCCTGAGACACTCTTAGGATATTTATCACACAGATCCTTTGGTTTTTCCCAGATTGGAAACCTGCAGGATAGCTCTGTTGCCATAGATCTAATTCTAGATTTTTAGATCTGTGTAGTCCGTAGGAGAGCTGTGCTGCCAAAGGCCTGAGCCTGTAAGGTCTGTGCCACCCCGTTCTACAGACACCTTAGCCCATGACATCTGTGAAGCCTGTGGTACAGGATGGCTCTCTAACGCCTCAGCTGTAATTTTTGTGTAACCCAAGTGAAGAATCTCCATGTTTTCATTCTAGACTTAGTGATGTCATCTGGGGCATTTCTGAGTAGGACAGATAGAGCTTCTTTATTGGTTACATCTCTGCGCTTGTGTAGCTTTGTCCTCCACTGCTGACAGGGGCTGAACCTGAAAGATTTCTGTGACCCTTGGGATAGCTCTGCTGATTGAGATCTGGTTCTGGAATATCCCTCTAAGAAAAGGAATAGCTTTGCTCTCAGTCGTGGGAGCCTGTTCGAGCTGCGTAAACTAAGGTGCTTGAGCTTGTAGGATCTGTTACCTGGAGCAGAGCTCTGTGTTTCAAGGCTTGAGCCTGTTGGGTCTGCCTAGCCCAAGGATAGCTTTTATGTCAGCTTCACAGAGCTTTGCCAACTATGTAATCTGAAAGAAACTTCCGTCAGACACCTAGACCTGTAGGTTCTGTGTTTCCTTAGAGGTAGCTTTACTGCCAGAAGCTTGTACAACCTTTGTAGCCTGAGAATAGAAATATTATCTTAGTCCTGCACTCGTAAGATCTGTTTAACCTGATGGGTATCTTTCCTGTTTGATAACTGAGCCTGTCTTAAAACTGAATGTGATTTCTTTGACAAAGAGTCTTTCTAGCCATTCATTCCTCGGTCTCTCCAAGAATCTGACCTTTCGCCACTCTGTCTGACCGAACATCCTATATGTTTTGTATATGTTACAGTCAAAGTGTGCAATCCTGCATTGTATAGAATGCCTAGGTAATGTATAGAATGCCTGAAAATGCCTGAAAATCGAACGTCAAAGTATGAAATGATTGATATTTTATACATTGCCTAGGCATTGTATACTTTGCCGGATTGTCTGCCGGCAAAGTATATAATACGCCTAATCCCGCCATTTTATTCCCGCCCGGCAATGTGTGAAATCCGGCATTCTATAGAATGGCTAGGTAATGTATAGAATGCCTGAAAATCCAACTACAAAGTATGAAATGATGGATATTTTATACATTGCCTAGGCATTGTATACTTTGCCGGATTGTCTGCCGGCAAAGTATATAATACACCTAGCTCTACGCCAGATCACAATTCACCGTATGTCCACCTAGCTCTACGCCAGATCACAATTCACCATATGTCAAAAGAACTTAATGAGAATTGAAGACGTTCCTGACCACGAAATACCTCTCCGATCTGCAGCTACTTCTCAGTCCACAGGAAGCGGCCAAGGATTCGTCAGGTGTATGTGCAAGACGAAATGCCAAAATATGAGGTGCCTTTGTGTGAAAAAGAAAATTAAGTGCAATTCAAAATGTCACTCTAGCCTTCCCTGCTGCAACAAGTAGGTCATGCCAGTTCTGCTTTGTGTTTTACCGGTAAGAATATTCTGTTCGCATTCTGTAGGTTATGCCAGTTCTGCTTTGTGTTTCACCGGTAACAATATTCTGTTCGCATTCTTGTTTAAGTCGTGAAATGTATGTACAAGATCAAAGTGCCAAAATAGAAGGTGTTTTTGTGTGAAGAATAAAAGTGAGTACAATTCCACGTGTTGAAGGTGTATAGAAGGTGTTTTTGTGTGAAGAATAAAAGTGAGTACAATTCCACGTGTTACTCCGGCCTTTCTTAGTGTAACAAGTACTTCAATCTCAGTTCTGCTTTTATTGTTTTCCGGTAAGAATATCCTGTGCTTTATTTCGTAGTTTGTTCTTTCAGTTTCAAATGCGTATTAATTAATAAAGGCTTCTCATCTTGTGCCCTTTTAACACTTTGCGTAAATGGTACTGGTAATTCTGTATAATGCCTAGGAATTGTATAGAATGCCTAGGAAAAGTATGTAACATTTTCCCCAAAAACTTATATTTCATAGTTTGCCTCTAAACCATCAGGCATTCTATACATTACCTAGGCATTCTATACAATTCCGGGATTTCACACTTTGCCGAATGCCTAGGAATCTCATCTTGTGGCCTTTTAACAGTTTGCGTAAATGGTACTGGTCATTCTGTATAATGCCTAGGAATTGTATAGAATGCCTAGGAAAAGTATGTAACATTTTCCCAAAAAACTTATATTTCATAGTTTGCCGAAAACCATCAGGCATTCCATACATTACCTAGGCATTCTATACAATACCGGGATTTCACACTTTGACTGTAACATATATAACTGGATGATTGCTTTCTGTATGCAGCTGTGTGCCAGTGGTGTCTGTATGCAAGGTTTCTGCATGTGTGTTTTCTGTTTGTGCATGGGTGCCTACATGTTTATATGTGATTGTAGAGGGCTAAGCTGATGACCTTAGAACCTAGAGACCAGAGCCTTATTAAGAGTTTGGCGGAGGGAACACTCTGTACTCTGTCCAAAGGCGTTGGATATCCTGTCTGACATATTACAACTGCAATATGGTTTAATGCACTTGTAATACAGCGGACAGGATATCCGCCAGGTTTGTGACCGAGTTTCCCATCCACCAAACTCTACATAAGACCTGTATCTAGTCCTGGAATTAGGAATTGACTAAATGCTTGCAAATCCAGGTCATAGGGTGTTACCTCTCTCGAATTGTAATATGTTTATATATAAATATGGAGAATGCCAATACACCCTACTGTCCCAATCCCCATCATATCCTGTTGCTGTAGTATAGTCTCAAAAGGATTCCAAAAACCATACTGTTCTACGTAAACCACTTCTTATTCAATATGTTGCTGCTACAATAAAAATGTACTCTTTAGATCCCTCTGCTGCTCGTCTGTGCTTGGTATGAGTTATATAAAATGGCAAAATATAAGTAGAGTTTTGTGAATGGGTGCCTGTATTTCTTTTGGTCTGTGTCCGTATATTTGTGTTAGTTTGTGTGCATATGCATCTGTCTATATGTGTTTTGCTATGTATGCATGAGCACATATATTGTACTCTGCACAGGCATGTGTTTCTAGCCTGTGTATATTTTATACGATACATAGCCAACAGCTAGTGTCAATATTTATTTTAATGTAATGCTTTTTCAGTGACTTCACCTGGTTCAAAGGGCTTCCAGGTTTGACAGGCGAGGAAACTTAGGCAGATGGAGGTATAGCAGTATGCCCAGGATCATATAATTTCTGAAAGATGCAATTAAATTTGGTTCCTTTGTTTTCCCACTCAGCAATGTAACACTTCCACTCCTCTGTGGAGATCTGGGGTGTCTTCCAGAGACAGGTCCCCTGCTTTGCACTTTACCATTCACCTTTTCAATTAGCAGCCCGCTCTCATCTGAGCCACTTTCAGGAACCCGCCCAAGCCGTCAGGATAGAGACCCTTCTAGCGCCTTTCATCTGATGAAGCGCTGCTCGCAATTACCAGGGAGCTGTGGGGAGAGCTTTCAGTACAAGAGACAGACATGTGCTTCTTTCTCTGCTGAGCTTGAATCGATATCCCTTGCTCAGGTCACAACGAGCTTCCATTTCAGTCACATTAAGATGCTCCAGTCCTCTCAGGCAGCTAGTCCCTTGATCGACTCAGCAATGGCAGCCTCCCACCCAGTGCCCAATCACGTGACTGCCATCACTCACTTCCGGCCCGGTAAATCGAGATGATCCGACGCCAGGCGCACAAAAAACACACGACTACCACAGGGCCCAAATGTGCTTGTACCTAGGCGCGGCAGAAAACAAAGCCTTCCCGTTAGACTTGGCTTTTTCCCCTTATCTTTTGTTATTCACCTGTCACCTGTTGCGCTGTGCCCCGCAGCTCTCGTTTGTCCCGTGTTACCCGATGTTCAGCGCAGGTTGTACCCTGCCTTGTGTGTCGACTGCCCTGTCTTTGAGTTTCCCACCGCTTATATCTCGATTCGGGGGTTTTGGCGACTGGATAATTACACGGAACAGGCAGGGGAGGTGCCAAATGCATGCTCTGTGCTTTTTATTACTGAATGTTTATACTAGTTTATTCTCTCTTCTTTACTACCGTCCTACCCCCCAAGCCCGCCCTTACCCAGGGCCGTTCTGTAGCCTGTGCGAGCTGTGCCCACGCTCGTGGCACCGACCTTCAAAGGGACACAGGAGGTGCCAGAACCAGACTCCTTGAACCGGCTGCAAAGAAAAATTCATTAAACACAGGTTCCGGTGTCCACATTTTGGCTGTTTTTCTTTTCATAGCCCTCCACTCTCTCATCCTTCCACCCACTCCTCCCATTTTTACAACACATCGACAACGGGTGGGGGTGGGGGGTACTCTCTGTCCAAAGGCCACCTCTGCCCTTACTCAGCCTTTTCCTGACCAATGATCTCCTCTCACATGCCCTTTTTCCATGCTCCATTACACCCCCTTATCATGCCCCCTACTTCCATGCCATACAAGAGCTACACCCTCATTCTAATACTTTATATTTCTTCCCCTCTACATTCGCTTCCATGCCCAGGTCTCCTCTCCTGATCCTTTTTACACCCCATAATCTTCCATTCTCTACACTCAAGTGTCTCCTCATTGCCCCTCACGTCCACACTCCACCCTCTCCACTCTTCATCGCCACTCATCCCTTGTATGCCATTCCCCCACCCATGCACTCTCAGCTGCTCCAAAGTTCTCCTTTCCCATGCTCGTTTTCCACTGTTCACAGACAACACTGTATACTTGATGGCCCTCACCATCCTCATCTGTTCTGTCTTCTTGCCTCACTGCCTTGCCTGTCTTTTCCTAATCCCCCCTCAGCTGTGCGAGCATCTCCCAGGCCCTCCCGCCGTTCCTTCTGGCTAGCAGCACTAACAGATTACTCTGGGGAGGACTTTGGGGAAAAGGACCCATCTGGAAGTCTAAAGAATGCAAAGTCTTGGAACCTTCTGGAGGATTCCAAACCAGAGCCCCAAGAGGGCAGTGGCCCCAGTAGCGGCTGCTACCGAACAGGGATGGTGGTGGGGTGTTCGCAGGGAGGGGGGAAATAATAAAAAAGCAAAATAGCACTTACCTTTATACCGCCGACCACGGCCGCCACCTCTTCTTTCTCGGTCATCCTCTCGCACTCGGCAGGAAGCACCCAGCCTCCCAGGATCCCCTGACCAATCACAACGCTGCCTTGCAGCAGCGTTGTGTTTGGTCTGAGCGCCGTCGTTCGGCACTCAGACAGGGATTGGCAGGCTGGGCCTGTTCTCCACCCAGGCTGTAATGCAGCCTGGGTGGAGAACATGCAGATTCCGCATGACGCTTTGGCCGGCCTAAGATGGCCGGCCAAAGCGTCATGCGCACTTTAGGTGCTGCCACCACTCCTCCCCCTGTGACGCGGGGAGCCCAGCCACACCTGCCTGGCTTCAGCTTCAAGCTGAATACAAAAAAGAAAATGATAATAACAAACGTTATTATCATTTTTTTTTTTTGTATTCAGCTTGCAGTTGAAGCAGTGGGGTGACGCTCCTCCGCCTTAGCGGAGAAGCCGCCACTGAGTGGTCCTAAGAAGGAAGCGGAGGAGGAGAAAAATGATTTTGCAGATGCTCTAGAGGAGAGAGGGGGAGCCCACAGAGAGGGAGTCCCTTGCTGGGTCTACTACTGGGAGCAATGTCTCCTCACACATCCTGTTCCGTGAAAATTTCAAGCACAGACAGCCTGAGAGGTTCCTGCAGCTGCAGCTGGCTCAACTGGCTGCAGAGGAAAGAAGAGCTGAGGCTGACAAAGCCCTAGCAGATGAGAGGAGGGTTGAGGATGAGAGAGATCTTGTGGGCTCAGGAACTGAGTCCAAAGGAACTGGACTTAAAAGCAAAGCAAGTAGAGTCCAGTGGTGGCAGCAAAAGTATCATGCCCAGTACTGAAGAAAAGGCTCACATACACAGAGACGTGGTGCCTGACTTCAAGGAGGGGGATGGCATACACCAGTGGGTTCAGGCATATGAGGTAGCTTCAGAGGTGCGCAGGGTCCCTGAGGAGGATTGGGGAACTGATATTGGGAGTCATATTCCAGGTGGTGGGAGGGACATTCTACTGGCTCTAGAAGGAAGTGACAGAGCGAGGTGTACCCCCATGAGGAAGCCCTGGTAAGGAAGTATGGAGTTACCCCCAGAAGAGTGTGGGTTGAGTTTCAGGAGCCCTCAGATACTGTCTCACCAGTCTTGGGATGATAGTGAGGGGAACTTTTTCAAGGCACTGGATGGTTGGGAGAAGGGTAGTATAGTGGACACACTTGAAGGTCTGTACAATTTGACTGCGGGAGACCATATGTTAGTTACTATTTTCCAGAGGTACGCCAACACCTGGTGGGAAGCAGGGCCGGACTGGCCGTAGCGGGCACCGGGCGATTCCCCGGTGGGCCGCTAGGGTGGTGGCCGGTTTTGGGCCCCTGGGGGGCCGTTTTTGTTACCGGGGGTCGGCAATATCGGCCCCCTGTAACAAAATCGGCCGAAACCGGCGCTCGCAAACTGCTCGGCTGCACCCCCCCTGACCCCAGGGGGGGCCGGCCGAGCAGTTTGCCAGGGCCGGTTTCGGTTGCCAGTCCGGCCCTGGTGGTAAGTGTAAGTTCTCTGACCCAGGGAACTTGCACAGGAGACAGACCTTTGGGTGAGTGTCAGCGGGTCTGGAAAGGCATTGGGGAGTAATCCGAAAGGGAGTGGTTTAGGGTCCCCCGCAACCAAGAGAGGGGGAGGTTCGCAGTAGCGCACACAGGTTCCAGTGTAGTGGGATGGGTAGAGGGTCCCATGCCCCTTCTCAGAGTAGAGGGAGAGGTGGGGTGGGCAGAGGCCCAGGGTGCCCCATACCCAGTTTCAGAGCCTGGATGGTTCCATGAGGGAGCACCAGGAGGGGAATCTTGTCTGTACCAGGAGACCAGCCACTGAGTGGGGCCCAAGGTGTCAGGAGAACTTGGGGGTCAGCTGCCACAAGCGTCCCATCAGTTCTGGTCGTAACTGGCAGTACCACTCCACAGAGGAGGGTGCGGAAGTCCAGACAGAGAGGTAAGAGGGGGAGACAGTCCCCAGTGGGAGGACCAGTGGGTCACGGGGTTGCCAGCTCTGAGATCCGAGCACCCCAGGACTGATCCTGCTGACGCCACTTCTGGCCTGGAAGGACTCCAGACTCTGTCACATGGAGAGTGGTTGAGAAACCTGTGCCAGGCGGATGTTTGCGCAACACATGCAGAATGTGTTCCCCTTGGGGAGGTAGGTGTACTCCCCCAGAAGTCCTGGCTTGCCAGGCACCTGTTCAGCCTGAGGGTACAGAACCTGGGTTGAAGGACAAGTTTCAGGATACCACCCCTGACCTGTTGGGAGGGAATCAAATTCTACTAGTGGGCCTGTAGCACTCAATGTGCCACCCACATAAGTAGCCCTTCAAACCTATTTCAGGCCTGCCACTGCAGAGTCTGTGTGTGCACAGACGCATCACCTCCACTGCACCTCACATCATCCCTGGGCGTTAGCGGTTCAATGACCCTGCACCACCTCCAGGAACCAATGCTCACTTGCTACAGTGACGCCTCACCTCCTTTGCCCAATGCACCATTGCCGATCACCAACGTGCCATTGACCCTGCACAGCAGTAAGGAACCAACGCATCACCTGCTTTCATTACACCTCACCTCCCATGCACCTCGCAGCATAGTTGAGTGTGGACATATCCAAGGTACTGTGCAGGGGTCTGCTCAACTCCTGTATCCGGCCCGCATTCCCTCACAGTCAGACTGAACTTGTGGATTTGTTCTGGTCAAGCGTGACCTGATAGCCCCAGTCAGCCGCAGTCAGAGCTATTATTTTCCTATGAACTAGAACTTTAGTTAATATGGAAAATGTCATTACTTGTTTTGTGTATGTTGGATTTTTGTTGTTTTGGTCTTGTTTACTCCTATAAATATTGGCTATTTTTCTAAACTGTTGTGGAATACTTTTGTGGTGTTTTCACTGAGTTACTGTGTGTGTGTATGTGTGTGTACAAATACTTTACACATTGCCTATGGGGATAAGCCTGACTGCTCATGCCAAGCTACCAAGGGGGTGAGCATGGGTTATTCTTAGCGTGTACCTTACTTACCCAGACTATAGCGAGGGTCCCTACTTGGACAGGGTGCAACTACTGCCAACTAGAGACCCAATTTCTAACAGATGCACACAAATCTGAATGGACCTTCAGTTCCAAATCTTGCTGATCATCCTTGAAAGATTTTATTTTTGCATTTTATACACAAATTTTGTCACAAAGTTTCGGGGGTTGATTTAGGTCCCAGATTTCCTGGGAATCCAAGAAATCGATTGAGTCTTTCACTTAAGACTCCCATTGGAACTTTCTGTCCTGCATATTTAACCACATCTTTCCCTTAATGATCCAGTTGGGGCAGCCTTGAGCCTAGCGTAATAGCCTAGAAACCTTGATTTTGCTATGATAGATTGCTTGCATAGGCTAAATTCAAGTTGAATTTCAGATGATGGAGTGGCGTCAGGAAGCTGAAATAATCGTCTGTGGCATCGGCATTGAGCTTTATCCAACCTAGTAGCTAGAGGATCCTTCAATATCAGCTTGCTGTATGACAGGTTTGGTACATGCTTAGCAACAATGGCACAGCAAGTTGCTGTAAGATCTGGGCCTCTCATTTTTTAAAACAATTTTTGAAAAGTGATAGTCAAGGATGTCATTATTCCTTTCGATACTGTAAGCTGTGCTTGATGCGAGCTCTGCTGATTAAAATTTATTCCCTGGTACTTCTTGCTTGATACTTGCTCTAATTTCACTGGATCCGCATAGAATCTGGATTTGTTGATAATTTTGTTTCTGCAGGTCATTATTTTAGATTTGGAGGAATTGATTTAAATCTTATTTTCGTTACAATAAGTAGTTTGAGCATCCAAGGATCGTTGCAAGCCAACAGCCATGTGGTCAAATATAATTGTGTCGTCCACATACTGTAAACACTGGAGATGGTTACCTGCAAGCTTAGACGGAAATGCCCTCAATTTGGCTAGAGCGCTATTTATATCTGCCAGATAGAGATTAAATTGCAGGTGTGCCAAAACACACCCCTGCTTTAACCCTTGGTTTGTCCAGATCTTTTTTGGCATTACTGTATTGGCAGAGACTTTAACTTTCACCCAGGTTTTTACATACAAACTTATTATAGCTCTTAGCAGGATTGCCGGAATACCCCCGTTATGAAACTTCTGCCAGAGCTTAGGTCTGTCAACTCTATCAAATGCAGTGGTGTAATCGATAAATGCTGAATAGAGTGGTGAAGCATCTTTTTTTTATTAAGGCTTCAATCAAGATGGAAAGAATAATCAAATTGTCCTCTGTGCCATTCCCACATCTAAACCCTAATTGCGTGATCAGAATTAATGCTCTGGATGTGACCCAATCTTCTGAATCCACATTCAAAGCTTTAGGGAAGCACTTACCATTCACATCAAGAAGTGTAATCAATCTGAAGTTGGCTGGCTGATTTGTTGGGCCTTTTATTATGTATTGGGGTTAATATAATACCTCTCCAGCTGTCAGGGACGTCATTTATCATAATACAGTGCTTAAATAACGGGTTAGTAGGGTTGTCCATTCTTCTTTTAAACTTACTGGCTGGAAGGCAATTGGTCCCAGGAGCACCGACAAAGCAAAGTGAGGCAATTAATAAGCTTATCCTTCTTATATTATAGCTGTTGTCCTTCCATTTCTTTAGGGCTTCCGAACTGAGATTGGCACCAATGACTGTTGAGATTTCCTCAAACATTCCTTCATCAGATGTGGCATATAGATTTGTTACGTAGTCCACCCACTTTGCTGCAGGGATGTTAGGTGGCAAGATCTGTGCATTTTCATTTGACCGTTTCTGCACCAGCCGCCAAAACTTGTTTGAGTTTTTCAATTTCGAGGCTTTGTAGAGTTCAGTCTACTGTTTTTCCTCAATTTGTCTGCAGATTTTCGATAGCTTAGATCTACAGCCTTTCTCGCCTTCCATATGTCAAGAATTAATGACCAGTAGTTTCTATTGTTACAACTCCTTCTCAGAAGGCTGTTCAATTTATGCTTAAGAGCTCTTAGTGCAGGTGAAGAATTAGAAAGTTGCCCCTTTTTGGGGTTATGTGTACACAAGTTTTGCAAAAATTGATTTAGCAAATGCGCAAACAAAATTTGACCATTGATGTGGCGTTGATGCCTGGTCGTTTGACCCTGCTTGGAGGAATTTCTTCAGTTCCTCTATCCTTTGTACAAATGTCACAGTAGACCATTTTATTCTGCGAAGGTCACATACTCAGCGCCAGGACACCCTTGGGTAACAGTGCGCTTTACAAACCTATATAACATAACATAACATAACATACTCCCTCCTGGTCACCAATTGTTTTAACTTGGGGTAACCTAGTTGCAATCATGGAGAGAGCGCAAATGAACATTACATGATCACTAATGAGACTGTGATGCACTTGAAACGTGCTCATCTGATTATAGCTCTGAGTGGAAACCCAAATATAATCAATTAATGACTAGCTTGTTTGTGAGATGTACGTGCAAGCATGAAGTTTACCTGAAACATTTCTACCATTTAAAGTTCTACAATCATGCTGATTAAGAATGGTAGCGAACTTTTTTCCTGCAATGCCCTTCTTGGCTCTTCCTAAACAGATCTTGGGAATATCCCATGCATTGTGTTCCTCCTGCTGCCATATTAGAGGTTCTGCTGTTTGTAGAAGGGACATGTTAATGTCCCCCGCTATCACCCAAATGGCTTCTTGAGACTGGTGTTTTAGTACTTTGATGTCTTTTAAAACTCCTGCAGCTGTTCTTTTTTTTTGGTTGTTTTGGAATTATAGAAATGCTTCCAAAAATAATTGTTGTCACTTTCATCAGATGTTTTTTGTTAGTGGGTTCTAATTTTACAAATATGTAGGCACCAAGCCCACTCACCAGTTCCGTTATGTCAAGCGCCAGGGATTTGTGTATTAGTATTGATACACCTCCAGATGGATGTCCCCCTTTTACGGAAGGTTCAGTTGGAGAATAAAATTCTAAATAATCATGCAGCATTGTTTCAGCTAATTGCCACGCTTCTTGCGGGCAAACCATTTCTTTTAGCTAACTTTCTCTACAGCATTGCCATATTAATTTGTCGCCATTCACGTTGTTGTATATTAACCTATAGATCCTTAAGTTATCAAGTGGGTCCTTCTTGATCTGCATCAACTCTGTTCCTGTCCTTGAACTTTCCCAGCATTTTGGGCAGCATAGTACGGACTCCCTCTGCGGCTCGGTGTCGACCCTCTTAGCTAAAATCCATGGATATTTTGGCTTTATAAATTTACTGGTTGCCCCCCATTGTGCCAGTACTGCGGACTGTCCCTCAACTCACCTTGCTATCTCCGCTAGTTTGCTTTCCTTGAATAATCCTTTATCCTGGGTATGAAGGCAATGTATTCAAGGTCTTTAGATTCAATCAAGTCTGGAAATGGAAGGGCAGTTAAAATTCTAAGTATATTACTTTTATTCAAGATATCTTCGCACCCACGGGCAATATAATCTGGATGCAATATTAGGGTCGCCCCATGGTTCTCCCCATTTTGAAAATCATTTAATTGAGTACGAGACCAGAGGTATTCCCAAGATTTTATCATCCCACCCCAGTCTACTTCTGGAATACTTGCGGCCTCATGACACCTAAGTTCCTCTGGTCCTACTGGATGGGCTAGTCCCGTACTATCACTTGAGACCATAGGGGTGATATATTGGCTCTTTTAATCAAGTCGTGCCGGTCTCTGGGGACAAAGTGGCCAGTGCAGTGACTTAAGTTTAATGAAGGAAGATAAGTGACCTTTACTGGGGTCCTATTATTGTTTTCTGCCACCTGTGATAAACTGGCCTCCAGAAGGTTGTTTTTAATATTTTGTGTCAAGTGGTCTCTTAGTTGCTGTTCCCTGCTGTCTAGGGGGATCAGATTTGCACCCCCATTATTATGTTTTGCAGATGCTGAGACCATGAGGTTCCCTCCAACTCCGTAGACAGACGTGTGTTGCCAGAGATTTGTTCCCAGCTTGTCTGACTGGGAATATGCAACTATCATCTTTTTTGGAAGACTTGCATCCTTGTCTGTGGGTTGATGTATTTTTCCCGGTACCTATAACTCTTTTTGTTTGTGAGGCTCGTTGGATAGTGCCATTCCTTGACCATCTTGTAGCTGTTCCTTACTAGAATCAATATCACTTCCGAGCATTACTTTGTCTTTTGTTTGACCTTTGGTCATTGGCTTTCTCACAGACGGATAGTCTTCGAATAGAGGGAACACTTTCTGGGCAGCTTTTATGTGGCGATTTAATTTTTGTTAGTTTCCGTAGACATTTTTTATTTTTCCTTGAGAGTTTCTTACTTGTTGTGTTAACACTGATTATGCTTGATACACCTTCGTCTGGGGGATTTATCTCATCCTCATTGTGGGGAAGGTTTTGAATACTCAATGTTTCGGTAGGTTGTTCCGTTGGGCCAACACAACGAGGTACCTCTCTCCAGTGTCCGGTCTGATTATCAAAGTTTTCTCGTTGGCTTGGTTTGGAGGCTATGGTTTTACATTCTTGTACCAATTCTGACATTATTCCCAGATATATTTCCTAACAAATGCGAACAATGACATGAGTCCAGGGATTTTTCGGTAGACTGTTGTGCTTTGATAATCAGAGCATTTAAATTGTCTAACCTGGTGTCAATATTTCTTGCAAACGTTGCTAATTATTGTAAAATGATTATTTGCATCTCTAATTTATCCAAATGCATTATGGCAGCATGGCCAATGGTTGTTAGAGCTTTGTCCATCGCATCCCCCCATCCCAGTCCATTCTTGCCAGAATCATGGCCATTATTGAGCCGAATCTTTAGATCATATTGTTCTGTTTTTTCATGGACTTTCTAGGGTTTTGCGTGACTGGAAAATGTTGATGGTCTTCAGTACATAGTCATTACCTATGATATTCTTTCCATGGTGCCCACTTTTAATCACTGGCTCTTGTGGGATAGTTATCCTCAGAGGTGAATGAATTTGATATTGGATTAGCAGATCAAACGGATCCATTGCTGAAGGATCTCTTCATCCTCAATGTATTGTTCTTCTAGTTTTACAAGAGAGTTGTCCGTGTCAATTGGATTACTAGGAGACTTGCTCAATCCCCCTTCATGACTGCACATGTTTTGGGGAGGATGAGAGGCTGGCTATTTCTGGCAATATTGTCATCCCAGTCCATCAGATCCATTTTTAGGTCTCGCCTACGCAGCGCGCATGCGCTGCATAGGCAAAAAGACCTTTTGCAATCGATTCGGCTTTTCAGCCAAAAACGTGCACGCGTTCCATTGCCTTCAATGGCAACGCGTGCACGTTTAGCGATTCACTTGCGGGAGCGAGCAGCTGGCGCCATATGGTAGCAATTATCGCTCCTGGCGCCGCTCGCTCCCGCAAGGGAATCGCACTGCCCCACCCCTCCCACTTCCCGGAGTATTGTTTCACTTTCGCGGCCGCACTTGTGTTTCAGTGCTTGTTAGTAATGATTCAAGTTGTACTTTCTGTATTTTGCTTCAAAATTATTGCTTCTATTGATGTGCTGTAGCTAATTTTGCACCAAATGTATATATGTCTATTTCCTCACTTCGTTTTTAAGAAACTAGATTTACACCCCCGGGAGTATCCACGGAAGGGGTCAAGAAGTCATGATCGTCCAACTCCTCTCTCCGACTTCTTTATCATGCAGTGACCGATCCCATTCCACCGGAACTATGCCTGTGTTCGAGGTGTTTAAATTGCGCCGCAGGCTCGGTTTGGTGCGTCCGGGCAGGGGTGGTCTCACCCGTGCCACCACCAGAGCGAAAAGCGGTCCCGTCCCCTCACCCTTTCCACCACGTCCTCCCCTATTCTCTTGTTGTGCATTCACCTCCAAAGCAAAGGCAGAAGCTGCGGTTTCTCTTCCTTTCACACGAACTTTACCATTGGATAGGTACGCTGCTTCGCATCTGTTTGCTTGCCTTATGCGTTCCGGTATCCACACTCTACTATGAAAATGACAGCTTCTCCCGACCCCGCAGAGATGGACGTTCCAGCGGGATAAACAAGCAGGCAGCACAGGATGGTGAGTTCCCAGGATCTTTATTTGTTTTTATAATATATAATTTTTCCATATGTTGCAAAACAAAGTGACCTACGTATTTCGGCGTTAGCCTTCGACAGGGTCATAGAGTTTTTCAGCTGGAGTGTACATTTAAAAAGGCATGCCTCCCCCACCACCAATTAAAACGCAGCACGTCATTGAAGTATTTCAAATCTCTTACAAGTCTAAATGACAAATTTTACATTAATTCCTATTTGTTTCAACTAATGAACTTATTATTCTACGTTGATTTCCTTCTCAAGTGAGATTACTGTGATGGCATTCCTCAAGGTGTCTATTTGCACATATTTCAATCAAGTATCATTAAATAGAACAACTTCTCCAAATCTCGAGGTACTATTCCTCTATTTATGGTTCTAGTCTTTTATCATTGTATGTGTGTATATATATATATAGAGTTGGTGTTCTCATCTCAGGATGTGTTGTTTGATGGTACATATATATCTACAAGGTACGTATATGTTGAGTTAAGAATTGTAAATCTCTACTTAGCTATGTATACTTAACTTCACAATATTTTTGTTACAAAAATATTGTACCTAAATATTTGGCTATCGCAATATTTTACAGTCTATGTTCAGACTTACAGTCGAAGCCTTAAAAAGATAATGTTGCTACCTTCATAAAAGGCATCTTAAATCGGCAGGTTTGCAGATGCCAATTAATAGCTGTGGTGAGAATGATGGATTCCTTGATGTGTGACACTTTTTAATATTTAATGTAGCCTGCCTTCTCTCCAAAAAGTAGTTCCAACTTTTGTTACGGTTTCATTCTTTTATTCTGTCCACTTGTTCAATAAAGTCAAACTTAAACTTGTTCTGTCACAGTCAATCGGGGTTACTTAAGTAAAAGCCAAAGAACCTCAACATTCTTTTAGTTAGCCCGCAGCTCAATACATGCACATATAGGGGTCGATTCCGATCTCGGTCGGAGGCGCACCCAATACCATTCGGTCGGGAAAAAAGCCATGCGAAAGCCAGTTTCCCGACCGATCCGTACAGCACACCGAACGAGCAAGTACGATGCGCACAACAGCAAAAATTCCGGCCGAGCCGTACTCACCCAAACCAGGTCCTGTTCTCCGACCGAGGCGAATCCGGAAACGCCGAATCGAGTCGCACGGAAGGGAAAATGCAGCCCCGTCCGGCCGGACAAGTACGATGCGCTTTCCGTACGCGCCGAACCCGTCGCTACGCACGGCACGTCAAAGCATCCGGGAGAGGCGCACATAAGCTCCGAATCGCGCCACAACACGATCCACGGCTACGAGACGAACACAGCACAGACGAGGACGACGCGAGCGACGAGGACGAAGCGAAGCGACGAGGACGAAGCCAAGCGACGAGGACGACGCGAAGCAACGAGAAGGACGAACGACACGAACCAACCATGAATCCCTTCGTCCCGATCATACCAATATTCTACATCTACTACCGGAACAGGCACGGACGCGTACGGCGCAGAAGGTAAGTCAGACACCAACCACAAAACACATACAACACGTACACGACACATCACACACATACACTGGGAATCTGAATATACTTACACCAGCAACAGCAGCACCATAGGGGCGGGATGCCCATCACCAATGCCACATATGCACACAGGGGCCTGAATGCGCGCCACCACCCCAACCCAGGGGGGGCTGGATGCCCACCACCACTACCACCCTCACCCAGGGGGGCAGGATGCCCACCACTACTACCACCCTTAGCCAGGGGGCAGGATGCCTACCACTACTACCACCCTCACCCAGGGGGGCTGGATGCCTACCACTACTACCACCCTTAGCCAGGGGGCAGGATGCCTACCACTACTACCACCCTCACCCACGGGGGGCAGGATGCCTACCACTACTACCACCCTCACCCAGAGGGGGCAGGATGCCCACCACTACTACCACCCTTAGCCAGGGGGCAGGATGCCTACCACTACTACCACCCTCACCCACGGGGGCAGGATGCCCACCACTACTACCACCCTCACCCAGGGGGGCAGGATGCCCACCACTACTACCACCCTTAGCCAGGGGGCAGGATGCCTACCACTACTACCACCCTCACCCAGAGGGGGCAGGATGCCCACCACTACTACCACCCTTAGCCAGGGGGCAGGATGCCTACCACTACTACCACCCTCACCCACGGGGGGCAGGATGCCCACCACTACTACCACCCTCACCCAGGGGGGCAGGATGCCTACCACTACTACCACCCTTAGCCAGGGGGGCAGGATGCCTACCACTACTACCACCCTCACCCAGGGGGGCTGGATGCCTACCACTACTACCACCCTCACCCAGGGGGGCTGGATGCCTACCACTACTACCACCCTCACCCAGGGCGGGCTGGATGCCTACCACCACCACCCTTAGCCAGGGGGGCTGGATGCCTACCACTACTACCACCCTCACCCAGGGGGCAGGATGCCTACCACTACTACCACCCTCACCCAGGGGGGCAGGATGCCTACCACTACTACCACCCTCACCCAGGGGGGCAGGAAGCCTACCACTACTACCACCCTTAGCCAGGGGGCAGGATGCCCACCACTACTACCACCCTCACCCAGGGGGGCAGGATGCCCACCACTACTACCACCCTCACCCAGGGGGCAGGAAGCCTACCACTACTACCACCCTTAGCCAGGGGGGCAGGATGCCTACCACCACTACCACCCTCACCCAGGGGGGCAGGATGCCTACCACTACTACCACCCTCACCCAGGGGGGCAGGATGACCACCACTACTACCACCCTTAGCCAGGGGGCAGGATGCCTACCACTACTACCACCCTCACCCAGGGGGCTGGATGCCTACCACTACTACCACCCTTAGCCAGGGGGGCAGGATGCCTACCACTACTACCACCCTCACCCACGGGGGCAGGATGCCTACCACTACTACCACCCTCACCCAGAGGGGCAGGATGCCCACCACTACTACCACCCTTAGCCAGGGGGCAGGATGCCCACCACTACTACCACCCTTAGCCAGGGGGCAGGATGCCTACCACTACTACCACCCTCACCCACGGGGGGCAGGATGCCCACCACTACTACCACCCTCACCCAGGGGGGCAGGATGCCCACCACTACTACCACCCTTAGCCAGGGGGCAGGATGCCTACCACTACTACCACCCTCACCCAGGGGGGCTGGATGCCTACCACTACTACCACCCTCACCCAGGGGGGCTGGATGCCTACCACTACTACCACCCCCACTCATAGGATGGACAATGCATGACACAACAAGCACACCACAACCTAGGGAATGCAAGATTAAGACATCCCCCCACCACCATGACAAGCGTGTGAGCAGGCTGTGTCAAATGCCTACAACACCGAACATGACATTGAACATACAATGTGACCCCCTAGCACATGTGCCACACATATATGTGTGTGGCACCCACAATGCAAGCAGCCCATGACCATTGTGGCAATGGGGCCTAAACCCCCATCATCACAGTGACCAAAAGGCAAGTGTGGGGTCCATAGCTGAAGCACATTTTGACCATTGTGGCAATGGGGTCTAAACCCCCATCATCACAGTGACCAAAAGGCAAGTGTGGGGTCCATAGCTGAAGCACATTTTGACCATTGTGGCAATGGGGTCTACACCCTCATCATCACAGTGACCAAAAGGTAAGTGTGGGGTCCATAGCTGAAGCACAGTTTGACCATTGTGGCAATGGGGTCTAAACCCCCATCATCACAGTGACCAAAAGGCAAGTGTGGGGTCCATAGCTGAAGCACATTTTGACCATTGTGGCAATGGGGTCTACACCCTCATCATCACAGTGACCAAAAGGTAATTGTTGACAAAGAAAGAGCTGCAACTGCCAAACTGCATGGATCATTCCTGGTCACAGAACCAAAAACTCATCTGTGGCAAAGTAGTGTATGTGTCCCATTGCAACATAAATTGGGGGAGCCAAATACTGCAGTGCAAATGAAACATTCCTTTGGCCATGTGCAGACAAACAACACCCATGGGGGCTGAGACCGTCAACAGTCATCAATGACACAATGACAGAAGTGACCATCAGAATGCAGAACCACATATTTGCACCAATGGGCACACAAATGCAGATACCCTGTGGAGACAGCAGATGTGAGGTGAACAGATACCATACCATGGCAGCAATGGGACACACAAACCATGATCACTGTGCTGACCGATGACCTAGGAGTCCCAGGGACAGCAGGGGAAACACACCAAACAACATACAGCCAATGGCACACCCAAGATATGCCAATGCAGTGGTGCAGATGCACAAACACAAACAGGCAGACCAACACTGTCATCATACACAGCAGGTGAGGGGTGGGGGTGCCAGTGTCCCCAGGCAACAACACAACACATGAGGAGAGCTGAATACCAATCATACAGATGTGCATACACTGCCACACTAAGGTAACTCATGGATCCAAATCCCCTATGTGGGCAAGCAGGCATTGACAGGTGAGAGGGAGCACAAAACACACATGTCACACAGGCACGTAGGAACAACAACTGACACAGCAAGTCACAGACACACCACAGCACCACCCCCAGGGCCCCCACAATGTGGTGACCCTGGGCTGAAGAAAAATACCACTGTGATGACAAAGCTAAATGTCGTTCACACTGTGAACCACAGTCAGGTGTCCTGAGCAACTAACTACCATCACACCTACACAAGCACAAATCAATCAGCATGGCCAGTAAGCCAAGGCCAACATGGAGGCAGGGGACTAGCCGGGCAACAACTCTCATCTGCACACACTCAACACCACACCCCTCGACCTCCAACAATGTGCAGCAGTGAAGTACACATGCACTGGTGACATTGCACATGCACCCATTACTATTCCAGGGTGGTGGGTGGGAACCAAGGTGTAGAAACACATCACACATGGACACTCAACAAGACTCCTGAATGTCTGACACACTGCACACTACGCTGTACATGGACATGACGGCAATACCACACCGACCAATGGGATCCCAGCCACAGTCACACACCAATGAAGAAGCCAAGGTCACCCACAAAGAACACACATAGACAACAACCAACATTGCAGCCCGGACCCTAAGGAGTGCCAGCAGTCACACACACAACGTGTCACAATCACTGAAAGATAACACAAACTGGAAATCACATGACAGGGGCAAACAACAAGTGCCAAAGGGAAACCTGACTGTGACCCATCTGCGTCAGCACACAAACTCTGCCCTGACAGCAAACACACCTATGGGTGACACCCTGATGACCAGTAATGTGCCATGCACCCACATCACAGAGAACACAGGGAGAAGACTTTGGGGGAACATAGCTCAAGTCAGCAAGCATCACAAACAGGTACAACACTAGGGATCACAGCATGCGCAGATGAATGGAAGTGAACACACAGACATGCACATACAACACACACCTTGGGCGCAGGCAATGTCACACGTGTACACACTGCCATGAGGGGACTCCACTCCTGTGTGAGGAAAGCTGTGCCATATGTTGCCTCAGTAGGGCCCCATCATGTCAGCTGAGCACTTGGTCACACAATCAACAATTAGCACCAAATGAGGGCTCCCATCACATCAGCCTGGTCATGGATGTGCCAACGGAATCATCAGCACAGATCCAACACACTTGTATAGCAATGTTGCACTGACTACACGGATGAGTCCCTCCCCATTGATGCCCAAACCTGCATGTCCACTGGAGATGGCAACACGGTCAGGGAAGTAGACAAATGCAACGATGGCAGGCACAACAGATGTGCAGGGGTGGAAGCCACAGATATGAAATTGCCAATGTAAGTAGGAAACCCATTGCCAAATACTGAACACATGACACCCTCAGATGCTGCTATTGATGACATGGATACACCACATGATAGGACACATTCCCCCTGGACCACATGGGTTCCTGCACAGTAACACTTCATAATCATGAGACCAGATATCACCATCACTGCAGCAAGGGCATGGTTAGCTGCACCAACAACATGTACATCTGAAGCATGAGCACTAGAGAAAAGAAAGTTGCTTTATTCAGCATATGTGTTGAGGCCAAACGAAGTCCTGAAAAAAGAGCAAAGGCCAATGGCCAGTCCATTGTCAAAGTTCAAACAGGGTGACACTGGCAGATGTCACCTTACGCATGCCTGCACAATACCAGGGACAATCCACTAGGAGGGGCAACCGGGGGGCAGGCCAGGCACCGCAGGGACAGGATCAGGGCTCACCAGGGGAGTCAGGGAAGGGGTGGTGGGTGCTGGAGAGCCACTGACAACTGCAGTGGAGGTGTCTGACATGGTGTGTGCCGGCACAACTGGGGGGCATGACACAGATGTCGTGGGTGCCGGCACAACTGCAGTGGACCCTGCAGATGGGGTGGACAGGTCCGCCACTGCAGTGCCCAAGTCAGACAGGGCGGTAGTGGACTCCACTGCAGTGCCTACCTCCAGGGGAGGAGAATGGGGAACAGGCAAGGTGGGTTGGACAGAGGGGGGACACCCTCACCACATCAGTGGCACAGACAAGCGCAGCGGGGGGTGTGGTGCTGGGAGAGCAAGTGGCAGGGGGAGAAGGCCGGAGCATCTTGGGGATGGTATATCTGTGGGTGGGGGAACCTGGGGCAGGGTGTGGTGGGGGCACCTGTGCAGTGGGTGCCTGAGGGATGGAGGACGGAGACCTTGTGCCTGAGCTGCAGGGCGGTGGCGGGGTCTTGCTCTTAGCACTCCGGGGGGACTTGCGGGTGGGGGCCTCAGTCCGTCTGCGCCTGGGGGAGGGTGTCCGGGGGCGAGGGGCACTCTGCTCCGTGTGGGTGGGCTTCCTCTTCCCCCGGGATGCTGGAGCAGCTTCATCGGTGGGGAAGAGGCCGAGGTCACAGAGGAAGAGCTGCTGTGACTTTGGGGTTGCAGGTGAGGCAAGGGAGGGTGCTTTGGAGGGAGAGGGAACTGAGGACTGCGCAGTGCATGTGGATGCGTGTGTGTGTTCCAGGGCCCCATCCCCTGTGAGTCTGGCTTCAGTCCCCTGAATGTGCGTGCGTGTGCGTTTTGTCATTGGCGTGTGTGTCAGTGTGCTGGATGTGTGTGTGCTGGTGTGTGCCAGTGTGTGTGTGCCTGGGATGGGTAAGGTGCTGGGGAGTGTGGATGGAGCAGAGGCAGGAGGGGTGAGGGACCGTTTGAGGAGGGACACTGCTGCCGTCAGGGAGGAGTCCATGGACCTATTGCCCCTCTGTAGGTCAGACATGCCCGATGAGATGCCCTCCATGAACGACACCAGCTGAGTCAACAGCGCGGTGTGCGCATGGAGGACACTCAGCATGGCTGTCTGCCCTACATGGAGCTGGCGAAGGAGGTACACAGACTCCTCACTCAGGGCAGCAGGGGACACAGGGGCAGGGGTGCGGTGCCTGGCCCAAAGGAGACACGCTCCCGGACATGGGAGCCTCCACGGACCTGGGGAATGGGAGCCGATGGGAGGGCGGTGGTGGTGCTGGTGGTGGCGGGGACAGCAACACTAGCTGGGGTGTGGTGGCTGCTGACACCCGCCTCCACAAGGGAGTCATCCTCCGAGTTGCTCTGGTCCTCAGCTGAGGTGGATGCTGCTGAGGACTCCTCGGTGTGGCTCCCCTCGCCCTCCGTGCCACTGGGTCCCTCCGACCACTCCTCGGCTGCTGACCCAGTCTGGCTCTCCGGCTCCTCCTGGTCCGTGGAGCTGTCCCCTTCCGTGGCCGTGGATGTATCTGCAAACAATGGGGAAACAGACAGACATCAGTCACCTGCACATAACGCACACACCACTGTGAGCACAGCACATCACAGAGCAAGCCCTGGCATCATTAGTTGTACATTGCTAAAAGTGCACTAATTGAACAGGAGAAGTCAATTGTCAGTCTGATGCCAAGCATGGCACTCACATCCCACATGGCCTTGCACCCATCTGTCTGGTGTCTGTTGGATTGCAACACCCCAGTGTTGACACATGCACCAAGTACACAGTAGTTGGACAGTGCAGAGGACACGGTGTGGACACATCACAGCTCTTGCCACTGAGTCAGTACAGGTTTACGGATGTAAGGGATGCCCAGAGTCAAATAGGAAATGCATGTGATGCATACCAGCGACAGACACCATGATGCACCCATGTCCTGATAGCCAGCGCCACTATGGTGTGCATGTAGCACATGTCACTCCCCTGCAGGATCACCAATCAGTAGACACATGCCATGGCGGAGGCATGACTGCAAAGTCATACATCACTGTCTCAGTGATGTATGACTTTGCAGCCAGACAACAACACTCTGCACTGTGTCACAATAGTAGGTCATGGGGAATGCAAGTCCTGGAGCTGCACAAGTGCACATGTACATCCCCCACAACACATCCTCTTAACCCTCATCTGTCCAGGTCATACCTATTGGACATATGGGAGACCTGTGACACTACCCTCTGAACCTGAGCCCCTCACACTCTGCTGTGCATGGGGAACAGCTACCTGAACTTCACATTTACATGCCCCAGTCTGCATGGGCAGCTGATCAGACACCTATGTGTCACACAAGTATCGTCTCCTATGGTCACATCTCCAGTGGCATGCTGAGCCCCTACCAAGAAACTCCACAGCAGTCCTGGCGACTAATCCACAGCACACTGACACAGAGGCAGACACCTGAGGGGCAAATCACTGTGCACAATGTGTCCACTGATACACGGGAGTGGGAGTACAGAGTGTATTGTATGGCCTGGAGTAGGCATGACTGTCCAGCCCCACATTAATGAGGGATGAGCCCTGGACTGTAGGCAGCTGGCTAAGTATGTGTGACACACGTCATATACATACTCCTGGGGCCCAAACATTGTTCCCACCCGCAGCATGGGTGTGTGCCAGGTACCCCAGCCACATGTTGTGGATCAGCTCAGCAATTGGACCACAGATCAAAGTAACACGCTGAATACATGTCAGAATACAGGCATTGTGTAAGCAATGGACCCACCCATGATGCCCACCACAGAGTCAGGGAAACAGATGCTGTCTCCCACCTTGAGTCAAGCAAACTGCAAGGACACAGTCCTAAGTGACAGGATTCCCTGCATGTAAGGGCCACACCTGGGTATCAGATGAGGAGTGGGCAGTGCACAATAGAGGGACATGGCTCCTGGACAACATGACTGCTGTACTGTGGCAGTTCAACCTGGCCCGAGGAGGGCACATAACATGTTAGACAGAGTACACAGTGCAGTCTTTGACTCACCCCCTCCTTGCTGCTCTCTGGCCTTCAGCTGCCCATCCAGGTCTGGAAAGACCACCGCCAGGATCCTGAGCATGTGGGGGGTCAGGGTCCGTGTTCCGCCCCTCCTGCGAGGAGGCGACAGCTTCAGCTGGACCCGTGCAATCCTCCGGGTCCAGCCCCGAAGGTCCTGCCACCTCTTTTGGCAGTTGCGGATCCGGCGCTTGTAGACCCCCACGGACCGGACAGCCCGGACGATGTCCTTCCAGATCTCATGCTTCCGATGGGCAGAAGCCTGTCAGGATGACAAAGTGATAAGGACATTACTACACATGCAACATATCCGTGCATGACACAGTTGCATATACATGTCGCAATCACAGGGGCACATGGTGTACCCAGGCAGTGCACGGCTGCCCATGGACAGTTTTCCAGAAGTCACTACATGGTATCATAGCATGGGGAGTAAAACCCTGTTCAGAAGCACTGTCACTGCACCATACCTGTCCAGTGCAAGTCACTACACACTATGGGGGGTGACAACTACTCAGTGAGCCTGCTAGCCAGTGGTGTGCTGACTCTCAGCCTTGCTAGTCAGACAAAATGCACATTCAGAAAGGCAGTGCACAGAACACTCACCTGCTCCCCTGGTGTCCCATACAGCTTGCTGTACTGTGGAAGTAGGCTGTCCAGCAGGGCCTGGTTCTCTTCAAGGCTGAAGGCTGGGGCTCTCTCCACAGTACGTGCCATTGCAGGGTCCAGAGGGGCAGAGACAGCAGCAGTGCAGTGGCAGATGTCGTCCTGGAGCATGTAGTGCAGGCAAGTGGGCTCTCAGGGGAACATGCAGCAATATATATGTGCTGGAGAGGCAGATACTGTCCCTTGTGTCCAAAGTGATAGGTCCAAGTCGTTTGCATCTTCTGAATCTGGCCAATCCATGGAATAGCAGCACCAAAACACGCCCACAGCATCCTTCAAAATTTCAACTTCATGACATACATGATTTTGCAACATTGTTGTGGGTGACCAACTGATTTTCCAGCAACCGACTCGTTCGAATTTCGAAAACGCGTCCGTTGCCAGGCAAGCCCATTGTCAATGGGTGCGCACCGATCGGTCCATTGAGGTACAACGCGCACAGGGGTACAACGCGTACCCGCACACATTGAAAGCAATGGGCCGGCCGGAGGCACCGATCGGTCCATTGCTGTTCAACGCGCACAGGGGTACAACGCGTACCCGCACACATTGAATGCAATGGGCCGGCCGGAGGCACCGATCGGTCCATTGCTGTTCAACGCGCACAGGGGTACAACGCGTACCCGCACACATTGAATGCAATGGGCCGGCCGGAGGCACCGATCGGTCCATTGCAGTACAACGCGCACAGGGGTACAACGCGTACCCGCACACATTGAATGCAATGGGCCGGCCGGAGGCACCGATCGGTCCATTGCTGTTCAACGCGCACAGGGGTACAACGCGTACCCGCACACATTGAATGCAATGGGCCGGCCGGAGGCACCGATCGGTCCATTGCAGTACAACGCGCACAGGGGTACAACGCGTACCCGCACACATTGAAAGCAATGGGCCGGCCGGAGGCACCGATCGGTCCATTGCTGTTCAACGCGCACAGGGGTACAACGCGTGCCCGCACACATTGAAAGCAATGGGCCGGCCGGAGGCACCGATCGGTCCATTGCTGTTCAACGCGCACAGGGGTACAACGCGTACCCGCACACATTGAATGCAATGGGCCGGCCGGAGGCACCGATCGGTCCATTGCAGTACAACGCGCACAGGGGTACAACGCGTACCCGCACACATTGAAAGCAATGGGCCGGCCGGAGGCACCGATCGGTCCATTGCTGTTCAACGCGCACAGGGGTACAACGCGTACCCGCACACATTGAAAGCAATGGGCCGGCCGGAGGCACCGATCGGTCCATTGCTGTTCAACGCATCACTGTACATGTGACTGGCATATGTCAGCATGCCTGTCTCAGATGGACATATGCCAGCCACAGATAGCTCCCAGGGAGTGAGGGGCACACCTACATCACGACAGCCTGTCCACACCTTATCATGAAGGCATGTAAGGCTGCATTTCCTATTGTGTGTATGTTGGTGTACATGTTGTCCTGTGGGTGTCACCTGTGGGCAGCCACCCCCAGGCTGTGCACGTGTTAATGGGGACAGGATCCTGGGTGTTACGTGTACGAGACCACTGTGATGTGCAACTGTTCATATCTGTGCATGTGCCATGGTCACATTTCACAGTGGTGTTTGTGTATGTCATGTCACATACCCCGTGAGTCCCATGTGGGACGGTATGTTTGAGCCAGGGTGTCCCAGTGGCACAATAGTGATGGCCCTCCACAGTCTTTGTGCATGTAGTGTTTACAATGTCTCTGATTTCATGTGCACAATGGGAGACAGTCTCCACATCCACGTTGTGTGTGCATGGACTCTGATGTTGTGCGTGTGTGTCACAGACGTCCATGGCTCTCCTGCCATGGCAAGTGTGGCCACTACCTGTGGGGGTCATGTTTGTTTTGTTGTGGTGTACACATGATACTCCAGGTGATGCCAGTGTCCATGTGGCATTACAGGGTCCCTGGGAATGTGCCTGTCGTTGAGCTGTGGTGCCTGGGGCACATCTGTCCTCACATGTCACTGGGGGGTGACTGTGACACAGCATCATGATATCCAATGGGCCAACCTGGGCCAAATTGATGCCACCTGTAGGACCGTGTTGACAGATGTTGGCCATGTATGTACCATACATGTCGTTCCGGTACTGCACACTTCATGTAGTTGTGCCTCATGATGATGTATGTTGGGATCTTGAGTGTGTTCAATGCCGCATATGTGGGGTGACTGACGATCTTGCTTACTTCTCCTCTGCACTGCAGGGCTCCTGCTGTCCATCGGCCATTCCCAGACCTGGCAACGATGGTGGAACGGGACAGCATCCAACGGTACCGCTTCACCAGGCAGCTGATTGAGGATTTGGCAGTGCAGTTGTCCCCACATTTGCAGCCTGGCCGGCCGTATCCTACAGCGCTGACCCCCAAGGTGAAGGTGATGGCAGCCCTACACTTCTTTGCCACCGGTACCTTCCAACATACTGTGGCGTCTGCTGGTGGGATGTCACAGACCATGTTCAGCCGTGTGCTCCGCGATTTCTTGGCGGCAATGTTGCTCTTCCTGAACCGGTACATATATTTCCCTAGACTGCGACGACTCACTGACGTGAAGAGTGACTTTTATGCCCTGGGGAGGATGCCGCATGTAATTGGCTCCATTGATGGGACACATGTGGCTTTGGTACCACCACAGGCCCAGGAGCAGGCCTACAGGAACCGCAAGCACTACCACTCGGTCAATGCACTGGTGGTGTGTCTTGCAGACATGACCATCACACACGTGTGTGCCCGTTTCCCTGGTTCAGCACACGATGCCTTTGTGATGAGGAGTAGTCGCATCCCCAGGTTGATGGCACAGATGCAGAACCAGCGTGCCTGGCTTGTCGGTGTGTACTGACTTTGTGCCATTGTGTGTGATCTGATCTGTAGTATTCCGCCCACTTTTCCAAGTCAGCTGATGTGCACTTGTCTGTCCGTAGGTGACTCGGGATACCCCAACATGCCGTGGTTGCTGACACCCCTCAGGAACCCTGTGACACCTGCCCAGATGCGCTACAATGAGGCACATGGTCGGACCAGGAGAGTGATTGAGCGGACCTTTGGTCTCCTGAAGAGCCGCTTCCGCTGCCTGGACAAGACCGGAGGGTCCCTCCCATATGCCCCTGCGAAAGTGTGCAAGATTATCATCGTCTGCTGCATGCTCCACAACCTGGCAGTGCGGAAGGAGTTGCCTCTCATCCAGGATGACAATGACCAACATCCGCCACCTGTGGAGGATCCTGGCCTGGACCACGATGCCAGTGATGATGATGATGATGATGGTGATGTCCGCACACAGCTCATCACCAACTTCTTTAGCTGAATGTGAGTATCCTGAGGTGTCATGTCAATGATGTGAGTTGGCATGATGTGTGGGTGGTGCTCTGGTGCTGTTGGAGTGTGTCCATGGGCTACTTGACAGGATGTGTGTTGCGATGTGTGGTGACAGGTGGGCTGTACTCCCCAACAGTGTTGACATGCTAACTTGGTTCTGGGTGGGTATCTTGTAACATGTATTGTGCATGAGTTTTGCTGTTCTGTCCTGTACTGCATTGCTTTTGACTGTGTGTCATTTCTGTCCTTCACAGGGTACTTTCAGATTCGTTTGGTCAACTGTGTCCACCGACGACGTGATTGCACATCCAGGCTGGTAGCTGTTGTGTCCCTACAGGTGATGTGCGCCACACCCATGGACTTCCTTCTGTCTACAGTTGTTGACTGTGTGCCCGCTACCAGGTGGGGTTACCTTGCATCTGTAGTGGTTACGGCATGTTGCTACTGTGTAATAAACCTGTGCTTCACTTAGTGATGTGCGTTGTCTGTGGTCACACATTTGACTGCCATTTGCTTACTGCACCTGTGGGCTACTTGACTACAACTGGGAATGGGTGTGGTGTCTGTGCATTGCACCGTCTTCCCTGGCAACATCAGTGTAGGCAATGAGTCAGATGGCCTAGGTGTGTATGTGTTGTGTAGCCCTGGTGGTGTGTCTCCCTCATATGTGTCACGTTGCCTGTACTCACATGCCTGTGTTGTCCTTGCTGTTGCAGTTCGCATACACTGTGTAATTTTGCAGTTCATCATCCCCATAACAGCACCCACGTTGGAATCACGACAGAGGCAAGTATGGTGTATTAGTGTGTTTATTGTGATAATAGTGCATAGGATGGATTGTGCTGTACATGAATCTTGCAATCCCAAGTTCCTAGATGAATAGAAAGTCCAGGTAGACAGGATCCCCAGTATCGGGGCCACTGTTGTCTGACACATTGTTCCAACTTATACTCCCCATGCAATGTGTGGGAGTAGTGTTGCCATCAACAGGGTGAACAGTCTGTGCACAAAGGCGAAAATCCAGAACAGGTTCAGGCTTCCTGGGAGTTGCGCTTGGCCATCAGCCTCTCACTTTCCCCTCCTCGGACGACCCCTCTTCTTGGGGGGGGGCCCTCAAGTGCAGGCTGCTGCGGTGCAGGGGACTCTCCGCCAGAGTCCTCCTCCCTCCCTGTGGCAGTTGCAGTTTGTTCGGTACCAGATGTTGTTGGCACACAGGGAGGTGTGGACTGGTTGCTGGTCATCTGGCGGAGGCATTGTAAAATGTCCCTGTGCACCGCCGTCATCTCATGTAGTACATCCCACTTGGACTCCACGCGGGTCATGTGGGAGTCCACACGTGACATGTGGGAGTCCACACGTGACATGTGTGACTCCACGTGGGACATGTGGGAGTCCAAGCGGGCATGATGGGCAGCCTGCTGCTGTTTGATGTCTCTGAGGAGCCCCACTACCTGGCTGAGCTCTCCGGTGCTGGACTGGTACGCATCAGCTATGCGTACCAGTTGTGGGTCTTCATGCACACCAGCAACGTCTGCAAGCAGCGACCTCTGTCTCCCACCCCTCCCACCACCCCTGCTGACATGTGCAGTGTGTGCAGTTGCACGCACAGATAACCCTGGTCCACCTTGGGGGTTGGTGGTGGTGGTGGTGTCCATGGCCCCAGGTTGGTCCAGGGTCACTGCGCTGGTGTTGTTCCTTATTCTGTCCATGTCGGCAGGGATGGTATTCGTGGTGACAGTCGTTGGAGGGGTGGGTGCAGGGGGTGCAGCTGGTGGACCTGCTGGTGCTGCAGCTGGTGGTCCTGCTGGTGCAGCATGTTGACTTGCACCGGATGTGCCAGGTTGTTCTTCATCGTCCGAGGAGGACAGAGGCTGTACGACGCCAGTGAGCTCGGCATCCTCTTGAGCCTGGGACTGGGACTCCTCAGCGTCTGCTGCTGTGTCCCTATCATCACCTGTTTTTGGGAGACACAAACAATGTATGTCATGTTTCTGCAGGCATCAGTGGTTGACACACCTGACAGTTGTGACTGTGCCTCGGGGTGCGGGCCTGTACATTGTATTGTCCTAAGTCGTCACAGTCAGGGGTTGATATTGGTGTGGCACATTGTCCTGCATTATTTGGGCATTTCTATGTATTCTCTGGGGTGTGAACATGGTCTGCATTGATTGTGTTTGGTTGACAGCCAGACCTCCTTCCCACCCACCCACCCACCCACCCAGTCAGTTATCCCACCATGGAACGTGCTTGCATTGCAGGGAGTGTAAGTTGTCTCTCAGGATGTCAGTCAGTGGTGTCCTGCTGTTTGTTGGTGCACAGTTGGCAGCAGGGCCTTGTGCTCCCCACAGCAGTAGCCAGTGTCAGCCATCTTGTGAGTCCTTCTCCACTCCCTGTGATGTGAGCATGGTTCAGGGTGGTGTTGATGGGCCAGTTGTGAGGCTGAGCAATGTCTGTGACTACGACTCCCATCATGCTATTGCCTCCACCCTCCTTCACAGCATGCCCATGCTTCCTTCCTTTTGACTCTGCTTCCCTGTGGGGTGGGCTGGCTGTGCTGACAGGATGGCTGGGAGTGTTGTCCTGGCAGTTGTTTGGCTAAGAGTCCCAAGAGTGTCCCTGTGCTTCACACAACATAACCCAGGGTGGTGGTGCTTTGTGGGATCTTGTGTTAGGATGGAGGGCATTGCATTCTACCAGGTGGGTACTGTGGAGTTTGTGTTGGGGGGGGTGTGAGGGGAGGTGCTGGTGACTATGGTCAGTGCTGCAAGTCCCCCTTCCCACCCAGCCAGCCAGATATCCCACCATGGAACGTGCTTGCATTGCAGGGAGTGTAAGTTGTCTCTCAGGATGTCAGTCAGTGGTGTCCTGCTGTTTGTTGGTGCACAGTTGGCAGCATGCCCTTGTGCTCCCCACAGCAGTAGCCAGTGTCAGCCATCTTGTGAGTCCTTCTCCACTCCCTGTGATGTGAGCATGGTTCAGGGTGGTGTTGATGGGCCAGTTGTGAGGCTGAGCAATGTCTGTGACTACGACTCCCATCATGCTATTGCCTCCACCCCCCTTCACAGCATGCCCATGCTTCCTTCCTTTTGACTCTGCTTCCCTGTGGGGTGGGCTGGCTGTGCTGACAGGATGGCTGGGAGTGTTGTCCTGGCAGTTGTTTGGCTAAGAGTCCCAAGAGTGTCCCTGTGCTTCACACAACATAACCCAGGGTGGTGGTGCTTTGTGGGATCTTGTGTTAGGATGGAGGGCATTGCATTCTACCAGGTGGGTACTGTGGAGTTTGTGTTGGGGGGGGGTGTGAGGGGAGGTGCTGGTGACTATGGTCAGTGCTGCAAGTCCCCCTTCCCACCCAGCCAGCCAGATATCCCACCATGGAACGTGCTTGCATTGCAGGGAGTGTAAGTTGTCTCTCAGGATGTCAGTCAGTGGTGTCCTGCTGTTTGTTGGTGCACAGTTGGCAGCATGCCCTTGTGCTCCCCACAGCAGTAGCCAGTGTCAGCCATCTTGTGAGTCCTTCTCCACTCCCTGTGATGTGAGCATGGTTCAGGGTGGTGTTGATGGGCCAGTTGTGAGGCTGAGCAATGTCTGTGACTACGACTCCCATCATGCTATTGCCTCCACCCCCTTCACAGCATGCCCATGCTTCCTTCCTTTTGACTCTGCTTCCCTGTGGGGTGGGCTGGCTGTGCTGACAGGATGGCTGGGAGTGTTGTCCTGGCAGTTGTTTGGCTAAGAGTCCCAAGAGTGTCCCTGTGCTTCACACAACATAACCCAGGGTGGTGGTGCTTTGTGGGATCTTGTGTTAGGATGGAGGGCATTGCATTCTACCAGGTGGGTACTGTGGAGTTTGTGTTGGGGGGGGTGTGAGGGGAGGTGCTGGTGACTATGGTCAGTGCTGCAAGTCCCCCTTCCCACCCAGCCAGCCAGATATCCCACCATGGAACGTGCTTGCATTGCAGGGAGTGTAAGTTGTCTCTCAGGATGTCAGTCAGTGGTGTCCTGCTGTTTGTTGGTGCACAGTTGGCAGCATGCCCTTGTGCTCCCCACAGCAGTAGCCAGTGTCAGCCATCTTGTGAGTCCTTCTCCACTCCCTGTGATGTGAGCATGGTTCAGGGTGGTGTTGATGGGCCAGTTGTGAGGCTGAGCAATGTCTGTGACTACGACTCCCATCATGCTATTGCCTCCACCCCCCTTCACAGCATGCCCATGCTTCCTTCCTTTTGACTCTGCTTCCCTGTGGGGTGGGCTGGCTGTGCTGACAGGATGGCTGGGAGTGTTGTCCTGGCAGTTGTTTGGCTAAGAGTCCCAAGAGTGTCCCTGTGCTTCACACAACATAACCCAGGGTGGTGGTGCTTTGTGGGATCTTGTGTTAGGATGGAGGGCATTGCATTCTACCAGGTGGGTACTGTGGAGTTTGTGTTGGGGGGGGGTGTGAGGGGAGGTGCTGGTGACTATGGTCAGTGCTGCAAGTCCCCCTTCCCACCCAGCCAGCCAGATATCCCACCATGGAACGTGCTTGCATTGCAGGGAGTGTAAGTTGTCTCTCAGGATGTCAGTCAGTGGTGTCCTGCTGTTTGTTGGTGCACAGTTGGCAGCAGGGCCTTGTGCTCCCCACAGCAGTGCACAGTGTCAGCCATCTTGTCAGTTGTTTTCCACTCCCTGTGATGTGCGCATGGTTCAGGGTGGTGTTGATGGGACAGTTGTGGGGGTGAGCTGTGTCTGTGACTGTGACTCCCATCATGCTATTGCCTCCACCCCACTTCCCAGCATTCCCATACTTACTTGCTTTTGTGGGGAGTTCAGTGTGTGTGGGTGTGAGGGCAATGGCAAGATGGCTGACAGTGGTGTCCTGCTGTTGGTTGGTGTGCAGTTCCCAGCATGCCCTTGTGCTCCCCACAGCAGTAGCCAGTGTCAGCCATCTTGTGAGTCCTTCTCCACTCCCTGTGATGTGAGCATGGTTCAGGGTGGTGTTGATGGGCCAGTTGTGAGGCTGAGCAATGTCTGTGACTACGACTCCCATCATGCTATTGCCTCCACCCCCTTCACAGCATGCCCATGCTTCCTTCCTTTTGACTCTGCTTCCCTGTGGGGTGGGCTGGCTGTGCTGACAGGATGGCTGGGAGTGTTGTCCTGGCAGTTGTTTGGCTAAGAGTCCCAAGAGTGTCCCTGTGCTTCACACAACATAACCCAGGGTGGTGGTGCTTTGTGGGATCTTGTGTTAGGATGGAGGGCATTGCATTCTACCAGGTGGGTACTGTGGAGTTTGTGTTGGGGGGGGTGTGAGGGGAGGTGCTGGTGACTATGGTCAGTGCTGCAAGTCCCCCTTCCCACCCAGCCAGCCAGATATCCCACCATGGAACGTGCTTGCATTGCAGGGAGTGTAAGTTGTCTCTCAGGATGTCAGTCAGTGGTGTCCTGCTGTTTGTTGGTGCACAGTTGGCAGCAGGGCCTTGTGCTCCCCACAGCAGTAGCCAGTGTCAGCCATCTTGTGAGTCCTTCTCCACTCCCTGTGATGTGAGCATGGTTCAGGGTGGTGTTGATGGGACAGTTGTGGGGGTGAGCTATGTCTGTGACTGTGACTCCCATCATGCTATTGCCTCCACCCCACTTCCCAGCATTCCCATACTTACTTGCTTTTGTGGGGAGTTCAGTGTGTGTGGGTGTGAGGGCAATGGCAAGATGGCTGACAGTGGTGTCCTGCTGTTGGTTGGTGTGCAGTTCCCAGCATGCCCTTGTGCTCCCCACAGCAGTAGCCAGTGTCAGCCATCTTGTGAGTCCTTCTCCACTCCCTGTGATGTGCGCATGGTTCATGGTGGTGTTGATGGGACAGTTGGGGGGGGGCAATATGTGTGACTGCGACTCCCATGATGCTATTGGCTACACTGACTTGGCCAGCATACACAGAATTCCTTCCTTTGAGTGGTCTTCACTGTGTGTTGGTGTTGTTGTGGTGGCTACATGTGTGGATGTGTGTGTTAGTTCTATTTGTGCCACTGCCTAGCTGTAGTTGTGGTTGTGTTTGTACATGTGTTGGCACAGTTGGATGTGACTTTTTTGATGGCATGTGTTGTGTTTATCTGACTGACATACACATTTTGGGATGATTCTGTTCTAGTTGCTGTGTAATTGCTATGAGTGCATGGTTTGACTCTCCCCTTGACAGTGATGTGTGTGTTTTGTGGCAGTATATTGTGTACATTTGTTGTGTACTCACCAGGCTCTGGGATGTCCTCTAGTCCATATATGCTCACTGGCGGTAGGATGGCCCGCACCTTCTCCTCCCAGGGCCTGAGGTATATTGGCTTGGCAGGAGGGCCACTGCCGGTGTGTTGGCTGTTGATGTAATCTTGCTTCAGCAGTTTCCGTACCCTCCTGCGCACGTCATACCACCTGTTCTGGATGTCGGTCTTTGTGCGCCGACATGGTGATTGGGCGTTCACCCTGTTGATGATCCTCTCCCACATCTTGGTTTTCTGCGACATGGGGGTCTGTTGGACCAATGTGCCAAACAGCTGTGGCTCTACCCTGAGGATCTCGTCTACCAGGACTTCCAATTCACAATCTAGGAACTTGTGATTCTTCTTGGGGGGCATGGTGATGGGTGGTGATGGTGGGTGATGTGTGTGTTGGTGTGCAGGTGAGGGTGTGTGGGTGTGTGTTGTGCTGGGTGTATGTGAGGTAGGTATTTGTTGGTGTGCTGCTGGTGTGTGGCTTGTGTGAGGGATGAGCTGTGGGTGTGTGGTTGCTTTCTCTTGGGTGCTGGTAGTGGAATGGCATTTGCAAAGGCTCATGGTAGTGATTTGTGTCCTTTATATAGGTGGAGTTGTGGGTGTGTCTTTGTTCTCTGTCCCCACCCCCCCAGTATTTATTGGCTTGGTAATTGCTTGTTTGGCCTTTTTTTGGTTGATTTTTCCTTTGTGTTGTTTGTGTATGTTGGAAACGTTCTTGTGACCGAGTCGGACCGTGCATTGGTCTCGTACGGTGTTTTCCGTTTCGTTCACGCTGTGTTTGTGCAGTTTTGTATGCTGCGTACGCGTCGGTCGCGGTGTATTGTGTTGCTTCGGCTCGGTTTTGTATGCGTGTCGGTCGTACGTCTTGTCCTCCGTCCGACTCGGTCGTGTTTTTCGCGCCTTGCATCGTACTTTGCGGGTTGGAGTTGGCGGGTACGATTCGGTCGGATTTGTTCCGGGTGCGTGTCGGTCGGTTGGATTCGCGTGTTTTTCCGGCCGGATTGCTATTTTCCGAGCGGCTCGGTCGGTCGGCTTGGTTTCCTGACGTGTCGGTCGGATTTATCGCGGCTTGCATCGTACTTGGCGTGTCGGGCGCCACTGGTACGTGTCGGTCGGTATTTTTACCGGATCCGAGTCGGTCGGTGCTTTTTCCGGCCCGAATCGGAATCGGCCCCATAGTGTGCTATTGCTGACCATAACAGTGGGCTTTTCTGGTGGTGTTCCAGAGATTCTTGTCATATCTCTAGTTATTGACTATTTTACATAGGCTTGCTTGGCCAACTTTAGAGAGGAGCATAGCTAGAAGTTTCACCTAAATTCTAGTGATAGCCTGATCAGTTTTCAGCAGTAGTTTGCCTTCTGGAAAATATCCAAAGGATACAAATTGAATGTATGCTATCTTGATATAAAAATAGAAGAGGGGTACCAGGCAAAACCGTCAGTTTTAAGAATTGCCCTACTCTGGTAGACCAATGCACGATGTCCAAACAAACGGTAAAACAAACTGTGGTGTAAATTCATAGTTAACTTATTTTTCCCATGTAATATCCTGGTAATGAAAAAAACTGTTGTCTCTGTGCTTCTATGTATTACGTTTTATTCAGTGGCACGTGATGCACAAAAGCCATTTCAGGGCGCCAAAATTGCTTGTGTTGTTCAGAGATCCTTTGGAATTAACAAATGGACGACAGTGAGCATGCAGGTAGGCCATTGTAACAGTGACAACACACACTAACGGTTCTGAAGTCCATTTGATCGAACTTATTATTGCTAGATGAGACGAGACCCTTACTTTTTTCTGCAATTGCGATACCCCGTTGCTCTCTGAATGGAAGCAATTTCTTCCACACTGCTGAGCCTTTGACTTGCCACTCTCAGATGGCAGATTTGTAAGGGTTTGTGGCAATTCCCTTGTTGCTGAAGTGGAGGATCCTCTTCAGCATCTAATCCTGAATGTATATTTGATGTTGTCGGCTTCATTTTCATAGTACTTTGTGGCTCCTTGCATTTAAAAGGTTATATCTTGGATTACTGAGATCTTTTCATTCCTTATTGAATTTATCAGATAGTTTAATTGATGTAAGAATGCACAGTTTTGCTTTCTGAATTATAGTGCTCCATTTGTTCATAAAAAAACTGTAAACTAATTGCAAATGACATGGGATTTGTAGCCTGCTTTTTTTTTTTTTATAAAGCCTAATTCGTAATAAATGTCTTTTCATATATGAGCGTAGCACTGGGTACCAGACGAGCAGAGAACACATTATATGGTTCTATGTATTTTTCACATTATGTTAGGTACAATTCTATGTTATTGCCAAACCTTCCTCCATTCAGAGAACTACCAAAATCAAAGTGTAAGTTGGTGGTTGCTGGTATCTCTCTACAAATTTGCACACTGATTTTTGAGGTGGTTGTTCTCTTCAGAGTAAGGTTATATAGATGCCATTAAAGTCTAGTGCCCATCACATTCACCCTTCTTTTAGTCCGCCCCCACCCCCATATTTTTTGACAGCCCTGCTGATGTGCTAGCTTTTTAGCAAACTTACATTGTGCACGTTCTCCTATCTGTTCTCCACATAGCTTCTTTTACTTCTCGTCATTGGGCTCATTGTTATCTTCCATTGTTGCTCCCTGACGTTACTTGCTGGCTTGCAGCACATTTAACATATACTAAAGTATAAGCATAGTCTGTGTTCGATCAAATGTATTTACATTTTCCAGAGAAGGTCTTGGTTCTGAAATTTAACAATCTGGACACCTTTAAGAGAGCCCAGCTTTTGATCAAGATAACTTTACATAAGTGAAATGAGTGACATGAAGTGACAGAAAATCCCTAAAATAATATTTAAGTTCTTACTTGGAACTCAAAACAAAAGAAAACCATTTATCACCTAAGCTATTTAGAACAGAACAGGTACAAATGACAGAGGGGTGTGAAGAAATAATGGCTTTGTTGCAGTTTTAGGAGTTTGGTGGGAGGGTAATTCACGAGTGTCAGAAGAGGTTTATACGTGGGCATCACTTAATTTACTCAGATTGCCACAGTACGGCGCAACATAAACTGGAAGTATTTATGTTGCTTTCAATGTCTTACTGACGGTCATGTGTTCAAAGGCATGAAGTAAATTTCTGTGCAGATTTTGTTTCCGACTCTCGTGCTGCCCTTCATGCACGTGGAAAGGGTAAGTCTGTTTACTTTGTGCTTCTTGTTTGGGAGCCACACCTCTGTTATAAATGGGAGGTAGAAAAACAAGTCACCTCTGGTGATCCATCGCCCATAGATATGGACCAGTATCGGCAGTGATTTGTACACACGAGTGCTTCGGCATGTCTAGGATGATCCCAGTTGTAAAGTGTACCCTGTCATTGAAAAATGCGATAGATTTTAGATATATATCCAGCTTTTGGTTGTTTACTTGGATATGCTATGTCCCAATGATTTTGGCAATGTAGATATCATATTGTAAGATGAACATCGCCTCCAGGATAGACGTGGCATCTCTATATACCTTAAACTAGATAGCTTAGTTTACCACCCAGCCATTGAAATTCAAGGAGTAGCAGTTAAAAGTTGTTTTGATGTTTTATTCTTAAAAGTCGAATGAGATCACTTAGGTCTATGCCAGGAATAGTAAAAATATGCTTTGTCATAGGAATACCTCAGTGCACACCAAGACCTCAACCAGACAAAAACATACTCTTCTATGGAAAAACCCACAAGACCATCTTAGTACTCGGTAGTCTAGCATGGAATGCTCCAGCACCCCAAATCCATAACTTGGACAAGCATTATGGAACTCGGACAGAGATAAAGATATGTAAACTAGAAAAAATGCACCCACATACAACCATCCTACAATAAATAAAAATTAGCATGGCACACACCATCCACCCCACCCTGGACACATGTATCAAAGCAGTGTCTGTGCGAATAAACCAGGGGTTGAAAATAACTCTCTGCTCGATAAAGATGAATGTGTTGGAGATGCCTCCCAACTGAAGAATTATAACAACAATTGGTACCAGCCCTTCAATAAACTGGGGAGTGATGGAAAATTAATGGTTAATCTGTATTCGTGGTCACAAGTATTCGAGGAAGCAATTCATTTGTTGGGCCCATTGGTGAGGTAAAAGATAGTGTGTGGGGCTGTCTTTACCCATCTTTAAACTGCTGGTTCCTGCACGAGTTTTCAAAAAGATGACCTATCTATGCAGTCAGCATCGACGCTGCCTCCAAACTTACAATTGCGTATAAACAATCATAACACATTATAATTCCAGGTCAGATTCCCAGGCGCACTCTTACAGGCAAATTACTATCACAATCTGGGCTTCTAACCTGTGTTTAGTAAGGAGGGATATATTTTGTAGTGACCTTGACAGTAGATCTACAGCGAGTGATCTTGGTATAGGCATAAATTAGTCAAAGTTGCACAGCTTTAAAAACTGTTGGGACTGGATTTGAGTTGGCCTTTCCAGTAAGAGTTTGTGAAGAAAAGTGAGCTGTAAAAGTTGCAATTGTGGGAAGTGATACTGAAGATTATGCATGGCGAGAGCAATCTCGGATATGCAACTGTGATGAAGCCGAATCAATTTATTTTTATGGATTTGGCAGCACCTCAGAGTTGTGTATGGAAAGTGGATGTGCGATTGGAAAAATACGTAATGTGTTTTCTGCGTTGGGTACATTAATTTTAAAGAACAAGGAAAGTGAACCTTAAATTATGAGTGACAAACACTTTGAAGCCCTTCTAAGTTGCCAGAGTCCTTCTGTAACCGAAAACTTAGGAGTGAATTTTTTCAGCCTTGCTTGGTTTGTAATGGATGGGGGTGTAGAGTTTGTCTTGGGAACTGCCCCTTTACCTAAAGTCGCCTTTTCCCACCACTGTGAACTTCCTGTCTCTCTCTTGCAGGTTCTCTTTTTTATCCCTGCTTTCTCCCTTTGCCATTCTTAAATTTCTCCTTTTTTACTTTTTTCGTTCCGGGTGAATATCTGATTGATGATGAAAAATAATTAATAGTCGCGAAAAATGAATGCTGGTTCCCACCACCTGCACAAATTAGGCACTTGTTTTCATATAAATAAAAAATATTCTGTTCTGAAATTTTCGTTTCAGTGCTTTAATAATTAAACCGAAATCATTCTTCAACGACCTTAATATTGTTTAACTATTCAGACTGGACATGTAAAAGATTTGTGTACAGTGTAGCAAATACTTTGAATGAGCTCTACTCTTATTCAGGTGATTTTATTGGCCTACATGTATTTAGTCTCTGCTACAGGACAAGGCCTACCATACAAACCTCACAATGGTGCTTATTCTCCGAGGAGTATATATGAAGACCAATTTCGATTGATTAAGGGGATCAGGTGATGGCAAGCCTAGCAGCTTTTTAGGCCAGTGAACTACACAAAAATTGCAATCGCTTATATAAATACTAAAGATGATATCAGGAAGTCCCGTGTAGTGCCTGCATTAAAATGAAGTTGCAGAGAGAACACTGTGCCATTTTGTCCAAATAGGCCAAGAAGTAGGAAAAAAGGCAGGAAAAAGAGGGACAAGAATATCATTGACTGGGTGCAGTAGGGAAAATATCAAATAACTGTATTGTTTAATCCTAAACTGAGGTAGAAGAAAAAACTGTTCAGCAGATGAGTGGGGAAACTACCGAGTAAAATTACGCGAACAAGGAGAGGCATATGCGAGAAACCAGCTATATCTAGTTGTTGTTTGAGTGATAATTACTGCAGTTCCCCAAATCAACAATAAAATAACACATCACATCAGTCTATTGGATCCTGGCCACTCACGCAGTTTGCTTATTGCTAATTAATCATTATTTCTATTTTACAAACAATTTCAATTGGAAAATCCCTGCATCAGCTGAAAACATTTCAGTGACTTCAGTCTAATGTATTTACATTTTAGTCCATTAAATCATTCATGTCCATCTCAAACAAAAACAAGCATTGGCATAGCCAATAGGTCTCGCTTTTGGGACCTTATAAGTATTTAGTTATGCAACTGTTGCATGGCTAAACACTTATAAGGTCCCAAAAGCGAGACCTATTGGCTATGCCAATGCTTGTTTTATTAATATCATGGCCCTCCATGAAAGCGTCCATTTCTTGTGAAGGTATTCCAGTTGCTGAATCCATGGTTATTTGTGTTTTTTTAAGACTTTTGATGGTCATTATTTTAATTTCTGTCGATAGGGACATTGGTGGTTTTCCTTGTTGCCCAACGAGCAGAGGATTTGTGTTTTGAAATTCCTAATTATCGTCCACACTGGCCTGTTAGGTAGTTGAATCTACTTTCCTTTGAGCCTCCATTTGTTCCACAATATAATTAAGATCGCACACCTGTGTTTTTCATGTGGCCCTCCGTATTGTTTCAATCATTGACTGCCATGGGCTCTTTCTGCTGACATTGGTGAAATTTAGTTTCTAGATCTGAAGGACTAACTGAGGGACCTACTCCCCTTCCTGAGAGGGGGGGCTGGCCCCCCCCACCCTCAGTCTGTCACTCATTTTTTCAACTTATACTTTTATTTTCTTCCCTTCTTGGAGGCTGTTAGCTCATCCTTGGTAAGGATCTTGTAATTAGTTATGTTTTGCAGTACTTCTGTGGGGGAAAATACCCCTGTATTTTCTTACCAGGATTAACTTTGGGCCTAATTGAGGGCACTTTTAAAAGCATAGAACTTCTTGTGCACATACTTGGCGACTTAAGCTTCCTTCGTTGAGATTTATCCTACTCTGCCTTCAGTTGCCTCCAGTTGTTACAGTTGTAGTAGCGATTGATTGCACTTAGTTATGATAAATTGACAGTTGTTAATGATGTAATATACGCCCAACTATAGAGCTGTGTCAACGCACACACCTGCCTCAAATCCACACCGATCCACTTAAATGATGATAATGTGATCCATTAAAAAGGCGCACAGGGGTGGTGTAGTAATGAAGTGATAAATGATAAAATGACAAAAACAAATATCATAACATCATATCATAACATATACGATGTCTTTTGCGGAAGTTCCAAATGGTTTACAACTAGTAGCGGCTGTTATGGCTTGTTTGTCGCTCCCTCTTTTTTTTTTATTTTGCAGTAGATTTTTCTGACAGCTGATAGAGGCCGCTGTACCAAAATTCCAATTTTCCAGATCTCCAAGTCTTAAAAGTGCTTAATACCAATTAGCCACCAATTAGCGTAGCTCCAATGGCCCGACCAGTTGTGCAAATAAGACCGCAGCTTCAACACTGGTCTGCCTGGAATGTACGGCAAACAGGAAGGAGGAGGGAGGATCGAGAGCCAGGAGATCGTCACCAGTTGGTAAGCGGCAGGATGCTGGGTCGCAAGCTGCACCACACACTAGTCTGCCCACTTCCGCTGCACGAAGGCACCCCAGTTAACTGCTCTCCTAACGCGGCAGAGCTTACCGTACGGGCTGTGGCGGAGCATTGGTCATTGAGGACCTCGATGAAGTTGGATCCCTGTTGGACTTACACCTCTGCCGGTGCCCCCATTTCGCGCCCGCAGCACCGCAAGCAGCAACAGCAGCTATGTACGCGTACGGGACGCATGAGCGTGCACGTCTCCCAACGATCCTGATGAGCAGCTGATCCAACCTGTGACCCGGGGTGACAGCCAATGCGAATCCCCTGCAACGCCAATCTGCGAAGCCTGACAGGATCTTCACATTGCAGTGACAACCGTCTGCGACACTCAGACTCCTCCTCTTTCCACTGCGAACAGAACTCTTTGCACCAGAGTTTGAAGGCAACTCTTTCAGTGGGACTAACTTGGTCCCTGTATCCGGCTTGTGTTCCATCATGGTCGGCATGAACTTGTGACTTTCACCCAGTCTCGCACTGCCAGAGTGTAGGAGAGTAGGATCTGCCTCTTATGTTGCCCCCACTTTTTTTCTGATGTTTACACTGGTTTCTGGCTATAGTCTGGCTGGGACCCTGCCAATCAGGGCCCCAGCCTCTCTGTTCTCTCTAAACGACTTGGAGTGCACTCTAGGTGCACTAGTGATTGGATACTGTGGTACCTTATGAGTCCCTAGTATATGGTACCTTAGGTACCAAGGGCATAGGTACTTCACAGGCCTACCAGGGGCTGAAGCATGTATTATGCCACCACTGGGAAGCAGACTAAATCTGACACCACAGGCCTGCTACTGCAGCCTGGGTGAGGAGGTGCTAGCACCCCTCACTGAGATATAGGTTCCCTATATCTCCCCTGCACACACATTTAAACCTATCAGTCACCCCTAAGGCAGGCCCTATCAATCCTGAGGGCAGGGTGCTTAGTTTCTATGTGAGAGGGTGCCTCTGCCTGAGCAGGGCCCCTCTGCAGCTCTCAGAGTCCATTCTCTGGGGCTGTTTGTGAATGCGGTCAAACCATATACTCTTAAGTGCATTATAACCTTGCGGTTAATGCTAACTTTGGAATGGCTGCATCAAAACATGTCGTGTTTGGTGTCAAACACCTTGGAATCATACCCCCACACCAGTACCAGGTGTGGGAGTATGATCCCACCCTTCTAGAGGGATAGACATGTACCTACTGTGGAAACGCTGTAGAATCCTGAAGAGCCCTGGCATCACAAAATGTATGCCACCAGTCACAGACACTGGGCTGCCCTCCTGCTGATGACCGAAACTCGCAGTGGAGGAGGCCCAACAATAGGTATCCTGTCGCAGGGAGGTGTGACCACCTCCCAGACAGGGTTTAGTGTATTGGGGCTGGGTGGGTGCACTCTTAGAGTGCTTTGAAGTCCTGCACTGGGGGAGCAGAAGGCTCCTCTGTGCATACACCAGTTCAAACCGGCTCAGGGGCTACCTGCCCCTGCTCTGGCGTGAAACTGGACAAAGGGAAGTGGGTGTAGCCACCCACTCCCCTGACCCTCCCATAGGTGGGGTCATAGAGCTAGTCCCTCCCTTCCTTTTAGTATAAGATAGGGAACCCTTGACCTTGCAAACTAGATATCCCTGGACGACGCTCTGAAGAAGAATCCCGGACCTTCGACGTTCCACTACCTCTGGAAGACTGAAGAATCTCCCTTGGAGTCAAGGAGTGACTCCCCTGCTTGGCAGGCACCAAAAACTACAACGATGGTCGCAAATTACACCTCTCCCGCCGGATCCCGAAGTCCCTGCAGCCCAGGAAGAGGATTTTCTGACTTCTCCAAGGCCATCGTGAGTCCCCAGCAAAGCTGAGGCAAGTGGACCCCACGAGTGACGAGGAACCGCAGTCCCTGGGTACCGTGCACTATTTTCGAGTGCAACCCCTTCACGACGTTCTATGAACCTGTGCTTTGGACCACGTGTGGTCCCAGCCTCTAGCAGAGATCCCTCCCAAAATCAGTAGCCTACCCCGTCCCGAGTGACCGTGGACCTCTGTTGAAGGAATCCTCCCGAGGCGTCTTTGCGATCCCTTGCCAGCTGGCTTGTGGGTCCCCTGAAGACTTTTCTACCAATCCAAAGGGCTCCAGGCCTGCCCTGACTTACCCTCGCTGGGTGAGTCCCCCATACCTTGCTGGTCTGCACCATTGACTTTTTGTTCTTTCCACAAGACTTGCTGCTACCAAGGCTTGTTGGCTCCAATCAGGTCACCGACACCGCAGTCAGCTGCAGACTTTGTGGGACACGCTGAATCCAGCTCCTGGTTGTCCTCGACACCTCCTGGACCTCGTGGCCGAAGAGTCAAGACACCCGTGAACGACCTGAATCTGTCAACGACGGTGGGCATTCGTCTTCCTTGCCCCGGGTCACTGCCAAGTGACTTTGAACACTGTCTCCTCTGCTTTCAGGTCTTCCTCCTTCTGAATCCAGGCTTGGACTCCACCGGACACTTCATCTGTCTTCACAAGCAGCAAGTCTTCATTGGCTCCCATTGAAAACGACGCCGCGACCCGACACCAAAGGACACCTATGCACCCGGCTTCCCTGGGTGAGGTAACTCCAGCACTACGGTGCTCCTGTGGGTGCTGGCCCTAGAACTACTTACCCTGTAAGTGACTTGCTTGTAGCTACTCCCGAAGTGCCCTTAAACTCTTAATTTCCAACCGCGACTTGCCCCATTGAAGTCTACGGCGATCCGCGCCTGTGTTCTCTCACTGCACGCGTCCCCCGTGGGTCCTTTACTTACCCACCTTGGGTGGTTTCATGAGGCCCCAGCACTTCTGAAGGCCCTGGGCCTTGTCCCTTTGCAAGTCGTTGTTCTCAAGTCTCTTTTTTAGTATATGGTCTGGTACGCCCCTAGGGCCCCAGCCATATTTGTGCTTATTTTATTGTGAAACGTTGATTTGTACATATGTTCCTGACTTCTAATCTCACAAGAGATTAGCAGAGAGTTGTTTAGTAATAAATACATATATATTTGATATATATACCTGTGTGGTGTCTTTTCATTTGGTGATTCAAGAGATTGTGTGGTAAAACAAGCTGCTTTACATTCCTCCAAGACTTAGCCTGAAGGCTGCTCTCCACAGCTACCACTAGGATAGCTTTCTGTAAAGGTTGTCTTAAACCTACCTACCATAAGAGTCGAATTGTACTGGTGCAAGGTGTCCACTTTAACTAGTGAACAGCATATACCAGGCCAACTTCTCACATTGGTGGCAGCGTGTGGGATTCCAGCTTGCTATTGTTTTACCAGAAAATCTCTATTTGAATTACTAACTGAAAACCACTATAGGTACTCAAGGTACATATAAAGTCAAGCTTAGTATCAATAAGTTCTACTGAACTTAGAGCTGTGTGCCAAGGGATAGCACACCCTTTCTACAGCTCAAGCTAGTATCAGTAGGCCACAAACTAGTGTAGGTAGTACAACACTGCACAACACTAGAATGTCCTTAAGGGGTGGACCCAGTGGATCCACTCAGCCTCAGTATAAGGACATGACTTTCTTTGACTTGAAAGCCATGTGTGCTGCAAGGCAGCTGAAGCTAGGACAGAGTCCCTCCACACTACACCTGATAGATCTGCTGACAGCAGATGATCTTAGATTAGCTCTAGGAGCTAATGGGTCTGAATCAGTGAGTGGGTCAATTACAGTGTCTGAGTCAGATGATGGACATCAGGATGACCAAGACTCTGTGGTTGTAGGGCCGGATCCCAAGGGGTCTGAACAGGACAGAGGAATTCTCCCTAAGAGAACTGACATAGTGGGGGAGAGGCCTCGGTCCCTTTCTAGGGAATCTGACCACTCCTATCACTCTGGCAGAGAATCTGTCTACCAGAGGAACTCCTACTTCCCAAGAAGAGAGACCTCCTCTGACAGAATGTACAAACTGCTGCAGTATGAGGAAGCAAGATTTGCCCTCAAAACCAAGCAGTTGGCATTAGATAAGGAAGCCCTGGAGCTCCAGAGAGCTTCTAGAAAAGAGGGGTTAGAACCCCTGGTGGCAGCAACAGTGTCCCTAGAGGCAGAGAATATATTCCAGACCATAGGAACCTGAGCAAGGTTGTTCCTCCCTACCAGAGTGGGGATGATATCCATAAGTGGGTAACTGCTATGGAAAGGGCCTGTAGAGTACAACAGGTCCCCCAAAAGCAGTGGGCAGCAATCTTGTGGCTCTCCTTTTCAGATAAAGGTAGAGACAAGCTCCTCACTGTTAGAGAAGAGGATGCTGATGACTATGAAGTCCTGAAGAGTGCACTGATAGATGGGTTTGGCTTAACCACTGAGCAGTACAGGTTGAAGTTCAGAGACACCCAGAAGGCACAGAATCAGGACTGGACTGACTTTGTAGATTGTGCAACCAAGGCTCTGGAGGGTTGGATGGTTGGCAGTAGGGTTACTGATTTCAAGGGATTGTATAATCTAATGATGAGAGAACAGATCCTTAATAATTGCCAGAACCAGTTGTTCCATCAATACCTGGTGGACTCAGATCTGACCTCTCCCCAAGAATTGGGAAAGAAGGCAGACAAGTGGGTCAGAACCAGGGTGAGGCAGAAAACCCAGAACCAAGGGGGTGACACAAAGAAGCAGGATTCTAAGGGCTCTGAGAAAAGTGGGGATAAGTCAAAAGACCAGAAGTCTTCACAAGGGCCCCAAAAATCTGCATCTGGTGGGGAGTCACAATCCAACAAGGGAAAAGGCCAAAAGAAGCCCTGGTGCAAATTCTGTAAACAGAAAGGGCACTGGACTTCTGATTGTAACAAGTCCAAAGACCAAACCACCACCACTCCTGCCCCTAAGGCAACTGTTCCCCCTAGTTCAGCTACTGGTGGAGGTGGTACTCAGAATAAGGGTGTAGTAGGGTTGACCCTGGGTTCTGAAGTGGACTCTGGCCTAGTCAGAGTACCCACTCAGGCAATGCTGATTTGTGATGGAGACATTGACATGTCCTTCCTGGTGAGCCCCAGTAATCTGGGCAAATACAAACAGCAGCCTGTAATAAATGGAAAACAAGCTTTGGCATTTAGGGACACAGGTGCCAATGTCACCATGGTGGCAGAGGATCTTGTGGACCCTGGACAGATCATCCTGGGTGAAATGTACCAGGTGACCAATGCAAGCAATGTCAGGACCAACCATAGTCTGGCAGTTGTGAATTTCTCCTGGGGAGGGGTAACTGGCCTCAAGAAGGTTGTAGTCAGTGCAGACCTCCCTGTAGAATGTCTATTGGGCAATGATCTAGAAACTTCAGCCTGGTCTGAAGTAGAGTTATGGACTCATGCTGAGATGTTGGGCATCCCTGCAAAGGTATTTGCTGTGACCAGGTCACAGGCCAAAATGCATGACACTGAACCAGCTCTGGATCCTGAAACCATGGACCAGATGCTTCCCAAGAAGAGGAGCAGTAGGGGTAAGGCAGTGCCTTCCCCTCTGTCTCAGATCACTGATTCCCCTCTTGAGGGAGGAGGAGCAGATCGTGAAGAAGGAACTGCCCCAGAGGAACTTGAGCCTGATCAGGTTGAGTTCTTGGGGGCAGGGGGCCCTTCTAGGGAAGATCTGAGTAAGGAGCAACAGTGCTGCCCATCTCTTGAACCCCTCAGACAGCAGGCTGCTGCTGAGGCTGCTGGGAGTGCTAGTGGGTCCCATAAAGTTTATTGGGATGAGGGACTCCTATATTCTGAGGGTAGAGATCCAGCCCCTGGAGCCACCAGGAGGTTGGTAGTACCTCAGAAGTTTAGGGGGTTCCTCTTGACCCTAGCACATGATATCCCTTTAGCAGGTCACTTGGGCCAAAACAAGACCTGGGACAGACTTGTTCCACATTTTCATTGGCCACGTATGTCAGAGGACACAAAGGAGTTTTGTCGCTCCTGTGTCACATGCCAAGCCAGTGGCAAGGCAGGTGGCACCACAAAGGCCCCCCTTATACCACTACCTGTGCTGGGGGTACCC